>CAMZMU010000097.1:34888355-36088355 GCA_947311845.1 Poa pratensis | reverse complement strand
GGTGCCAATACCAAATGCTTACGCTCACCGGTTGAGTAGACTTCGAAACAGTTGATTCATGACGTTCATGTTTATTTTTACTTGACTGGATCCTTTCTATGTTGTGAAAAATTGCTTGATGCTTGAATAGAAGGATAGAACTTCTACTCTGAATACTTAAATCATCTCTAATGAACCTTGTACGGCTTCATGTCTCCAAAGCATCATCCATGAAAGGTCTTAGCTTGTTTAACTATCTTGCTTTATCACTGTTTGTTTAATATCAATTATAGACATTTACGAAGAATGATTTGATCTCAGTTCACATGCTGTACATTACAATATGATCAAGATTGTGTTGGTAGCATGTCACTTCAAAAAATATCTTTGTTATCGTCTACCTACTCGAGGACGAGTAGGAACTAAGCTTGAGGATGCTGATACGTCTCAAATGTATCTATAATTTTTGAAGTTTCATGCTTGTTTTATACCAAATGCTACATGTTTTATTTACACTTTATATCATTTTTATGTATTTTCCGGGACTAACCTATTAACAAGATGGCACAGTGCCAGTTCCTGTTTTCTGCTGTCTTTTTGTTTCAGAAAAGCTAGTCGGGGAAAGTTCTCGGAATTGGACCATAATTTACGTGATTTATTTCTACACGAGAACGAAGCCACTGCCCGAAGGAGAGGTCCGGGGGACCCACCAGGCGGGGAGGCGACCCCACGACGTGGCCTGGGGTGGGGCCGCGCCATAGGGGCGTCTGGCCCACCTGGCGCTCCACCGACACCGCCCTTTCGCCTATAAATTACTTCGTCCCCGAAAACCCTAGACACCCGATCAGAAATCCACGAAAAGTTCCGTCGCGGCCGTCGTCGTCAACCCTAGATCGGGAGGGTTCTGAAGCTCTTCCCGGCACCCTGCAGGAGGGGAGATCATCACCGGATGGCTCTACATCACCATGCCTACCTCCGTAGTGATGCGTGAGTAGTTCTCCACGGGACTACGGGTCCATAGCAGTAGCTAGATGGTAGTCTCTCCACTGTGTGCTATCATATTTAGATCTTATGAGCTGCCTAACATGATCAAGATCATCTTTATGTAATGCTACATGTTGTGTTTGCTGGGATCCGATGAATTGTGAAGTGATGATCAAGTTTGTTCATATATCTATCTACATGTGTTATCTATGTTCCTGCATGCTCTCCGTTGTTAGTAGATGTTTTGGCCAAGTAGATGCTAGTAACTCAAAGAGGGGGTATTTATGCTAGATAGTGGGTTCATGCCTCCCGTGAGTCTGGGCACGATCGGCAGAAACGACTAAGAACGGGGATGTGTTGTTGCCATGATGGCTACGTGTTGGTGAACCCCAAGAGGAAGGTTATGATGTAGACAGCAGAAGTTTTCCCTTGAGAAATCTACCCAAGGTTATCAATCCAGTAGGACTTGACGATCTATCGGAAGGTTGTTGATGTTGACTCCCCCTGGCGCTAGGAGCTTGCACCAACGTGGAATCTGCACAGACACAAACCAGAACTTTGCCCAACACGAAACAGAGAGGTTGTCAATCTCTCCGGTCTTGCAGAAACAAAGAGTTAAACGTATGGTGTGGAAAACAGCAGGAAACACAGCAAGTAACAGGAAACAGATGATTGCAGCAGGTTGTGTAAACAGTATGAGGAAATTGGACCAGGGTCCACAGTTCACTAGTGGTGTCTCTCTCAGAACAGATAACTAGCATGTTGGGTAAACAAATTACAGCTGGGCAATTGACAAATAGAGAGGGCATAACAATGCAATACATGCCAAGATGTCTACTATGAAATCTAGTTGGGCATTACAACAAAGTACATAGACCGTTATTCCAACAGCATCTATGCCTAAATAATCCACCTTCAAGGCAGCATCCGCATCCTATTCAGTATTAAGTTGCTAACAACAGATTATTGCATGAAGTAAAGTGTGTAATGTAATCAATACAAGTGCCCTTGGACACTGCACCAATGTTTTATCCCTAGTAGCAACAACACATCTACCATCTTAGACCCTTCTGTCACTGATCCAGATATCTAGAGACTGAACCCACTATCGAGCATAAATACCCCCTCTTGGAGTCACAAGCATCTACTTGGCCAAAGCATCTACTAGCAACGGAGAGCATGCAAGATCAAGAGCACATAGATAAACAACTTGAATAAACATGGTATCAATATTCATCGGATCCCAGCAAACACAACATCTAGCATTACAATAAGATGATCTTGATCATGTTAGGCAGCTCACAAGATCTAAACATGGAGGCACAAGGTAGAGAGACAACCATCTAGCTACTGCTATGGACCCGTAGTCCAGGGGTGGACTACTCACGCATCACTCCGGAGGCAGGCATGGTGGTGTAGAGCCCTCCGGTGATGATCTCCCCTCCGGCAGGGTGCCGGGAAGAGCTTCAGAACTCCTCCGATCTGAGATTGACGATGACGGCCGCGACGGAACTTTTCGTGGAATATGATCGACCGTAATAGGGTTTTCGCGTCGCGGAGAATATATAGGCGAAGAGGCGGCGTCGGTGGCCAAGGGGGGCCACCACGCCATAGGGGGGCGCGGGCCCACCCTGGGCCGCGCCCTAGTGTGGCGTGGCCCCCTGGTGGGTCTGCTCCGACTCCCCTTTGGACTCCGTGATCTCCTCGTGATATTATTGACGATGTCTTTTGTTTCGTCCAATTCCGAGAATATTTCCTTAATAGATTTTCTGAAACCAAAAACAGCAGAAAACAGGGAACTGGCACTGTGGCATCTTGTTAATAGGTTAGTCCCAGAAAATGCATAAAAATGATATAAAGTGTAGCCAAAACATGTAGCAATTGATATAATAACAGCATTGAACATCAAAAATTATAGATACGTTTGAGACGTATCATGCCACTAGGGAGAAAACAACAATGCTTTGTCTACGTATCATTTGCGTTGTTTACATTACACACTTTGCTTATTGCAGTTATCTGTTGCTTGCAACTTAATATTTGTGGGAGACACGAATGTTATCTCACGGGTGGATTATTAGTCATAGATGCAGCTAGCAAGCGGTCTATGTATCTTGTTTTAATGCCCCATATATTTCACAGTGAACATGTTCTTGTCATAATATGCATTGTCATGCCATTGCACTTTGTCAATTGCCTAGCTATAATTTGTTTACCCAGCATGTTAGTTTATCTGTTTTATGGAGAGATACCTCTAGTGAACTGTGGACGCCGGTCCTTTATTTTACACTGATATAAACACCGTTTCCACTACGTTCTACACTCATTTGCTCGTTGTCCACTGTTGCATTTACTTTTATTCTCCACACCATACGTTTAACCTTTTGTATTCAGCAAAACAGGGAGATTGACAACCTTTCTGTTATGTTGGGACAAAGTATTTGGATTGTGTGTGCGCATGTCCACGTCAACAGCATTTCAACGGCGCTGTTGTTGACACCGTGTTGCAGCTCTTCCAACTCCTACTGGTTCGATAACCTTGGTTTTGCAATCAAGGGAAACCAACGGGCGGCTGTAGCCGCATCACTAGCATGCAACTGGGATTTAGTTTTGGTGAAAAAAGAACATTAAAAATTCTCAGTTGCGACTAGGATGCAAGTGGTGCAACTAAAAATGTCAGTTGCAACTAGCATGCAACTGGGGATTTTTTTTCAATTGGTGAATAAAATACAAACATTAAAAATTTCCTAGTTGCGAATACAATGCAATGGTGCACACGAAAAAAGGCCAGTTGCACCTAGCATACAACTGGGAATTAATTTCCAAAATGGTGAATTAAAAATATCCAATTGCGACTAGGGTTCAATTGGTGCACGCTAAAAATCTCGGTTGAGCTAGGATGTAAGTCGGAATTAATTTCAAATAATGAATAAAAAACAAAACATTAAAAATTACCCAGTTGCGACTTGGATGCAACCGGTGTACACTAAAAAAACGTCATGCACCAGGGTATCAATTTTAATTGGTGAATAAAAAGCAAACACTAAAAATTCGCAGTTGCGACTAGGATGCAACTGGTGTACACAAAAAAATGAAAATTGCGTCTAGCATGCAAATGGATTTAATTTTCAAAACGGTGAATAAAAAACGAACATTTAAAAAATTCACAATTGCGACTTGGGTTTTCAAAAAACACACATGCTTCATCTACCTCGGACAAAACACCAACCTAACAACATCATCACTACATAGTTTCAATCAAAAGAACCTTAGGGGGTCCAAAAGGTATCATACTACATACACACTTTAAAAATAAACAGCGTGCTATTACACATGACGAACAAACACAATACAACACCAACAAAACATAGATAGAAGTGAGGCCATGCGGCGAAATGCGGTCCATGGAGTGAGGCCGGGAACTACCGAAGCAAACCAGATGATTACCTTCTGCGTTTGCCCCTGATTTGGGGTGTGGTTCCGTTGACCTCCTATAAAGAATTGCTCCCCTTTTTCACCAAGAACACGAACAGAGAGAGAGCAGCATGAATAGGAGCCGGACACTAGTTAAATCAATGTGTGTGCACACAACCGTGGTTCAGGCAAGAATGGCCCACCGAAAAAAGCCTGTTAACAAAAAAGGGGAGCAGACAAAAAAAAAAACAGCCTGCTTAACAAAACGTGCGACAACCCACGTACCAAACCTCCGCGCGATGAGAAAAAAAAAGGCAGAAACAACACTCATCACAACGCGATGATCAACGGCTCCGGACGCGACTGAGATTTATTTTAAATCTCAGGCACCTGGGAGCTAGCAAATCCGTATTTTTATTCATTTTGCCGTTTGCCGTGGGCAGGCGGGGTGGTTTTTGGAGATGCTTCTCAACACCGTGTGAATGTAAAACTGAAAAGTTGTAACCCAACTATGCTGGTTTCTATTGGAACCGGGGTGTGTCCGTGTGTGCCCTTTGGCTCGGCGTGGGGAGTGGAGGCGAGGTGGCGACCCCTAGTTCTCTCCGTCGGATCAAAAACAGATGGTTAGGATGAATATGAACAGCGCATCCACGCCGAGGATGTAGGGTCCACTGTCAGCCAAAACGAATCCCGCGGCTGTCGCGTAGGACGCACGCTCTCTTCTTCTCCAAAGCCATCCATCCACACCTCGCTGCTCCGTCTCTACTCGCCCGTGCTTTAGTCGATTCCATCCATCCGAGGGGAGGAGAGGAGAGGAAGCGCGGAGGCGGAGGAGAAAGTCCATCGAGGAGGGAGATCGATGGGGCTCTCGTTCGGGACGCTCTTCGGGGCGCTGTTCGCGAAGAAGGAGATGCGGATCCTCATGGTCGGGCTCGACGCCGCCGGGAAGACCACCATCCTCTACAAGCTCAAGCTCGGCGAGATCGTCACCACCATCCCCACCATCGGTACTGCTTCTGTTCACCACGCTGCTCTTTTCCGCTTCAATTTCTTTCGGCCGGGCTCACGCGCCCAAAATCGTATATACGGCGGTGGAAGAACGATTGGCTCGCATGAATTTCTTCAGTACCTGTGGCGTGAGATATAAACTACTCCAAAAGTGGGATTATGCTATGCTTTCTTTCACTTCTGTCTAGTTTAGCGCATTAGATATCTGTGTTGGTACACCCGAAAAAAAAATGTGCTGGTACGGTGGTACCAATTGATTTACTCCCTCCGTTCACAAAAGGATGTATCAACCTAGCTCAAATTTGCATGTATCTAGACATGATTTGTGTAGATACATGCAAATTTGAGCTAGGTTGAGACATCCTTTTGTGAACGGATGGAGTATGTGCTAGGAACAATGGATTGTGTACCTGTGCCAATTGAATCATGTCGTCTCGCTTTTGAGTTCGATTTGTTTGTCCCTGATTTTCTGCTACATATGTTGGAGACTTGCAATCAAGAATATTTTGTTAATTTCAGCAGCTCAAGTCAGTTGCATAAGTTTGTCCTACATCCCGTGTCGATTAAACGTGTATAGTTTGACCGTAACACAAGTAGAGAAAAGTAGCAATTTGTGTTTGAAAGCCAAACCCATTGGCAGGGATCCAGTTAGGGCCTTCTGTTGAAATATGGCTTCGGTGCTCACGCATTATATTCTTACTTTGTCAACACATGTAGGACAGTATGGGTTAATGCAGTGGTTGCTTAGTTATCGCTGATGATAGCATATTGAATTTTTGTGTACACGATGCAGGGTTCAACGTGGAGACAGTAGAGTACAAGAACATCAGCTTCACCGTTTGGGATGTCGGTGGCCAGGACAAGGTATGAAATGATAATCACCTGGTTACAGTTACTAAAGCATTTCTTTTGCAAGTCTTAAGATGACGAGTCTATTTATGTAAAGTTAAGCTGATCATTTATGTATGCCATTTTCAAAACAGATAAGGCCTTTGTGGAGGCACTACTTCCAGAACACTCAGGGCCTTATCTTTGTTGTTGACAGCAACGACAGAGATCGTATTGGTGAGGCGAGAGATGAGCTCCACAGAATGCTGAATGAGGCAAGTGCCCATATACCTGTTGAAATGTTGGGTTGTATACACACACTAGTTTTCAGGAATTCATGTATCATATAAATATTTGACATTACCTTCGGAGTAATTTCTTAAAATTTACAGCATGGTGAATCTTATCTTACTGGACATGGTACATCTTCTGGATATCATATCTAATATTGTGTCCAAAGAACTACAGTAGCTTTTGCCTGCATTACATACAGCAATTTTGAGAACTTAATTTTGCACTGCTAATGACTAATAATTATATATATTATTATTATATATTTTCCGTATATTTCCCACATATTATGGTGGTAAATTCTTTTTCTTTCCATTTTATTTAAGTCGGCGGGCAGTTAATTCTCATAGTAATATTGTTTATGTTACTAGGATGAGCTGCGCAATGCTGTGTTGCTTGTTTTTGCTAACAAGCAAGATCTTCCCAATGCCATGAATGCTGCTGAAATAACAGATAAGCTTGGTCTCCACTCTCTGCGTCAGCGACACTGGTATTTGACCGTTGCTGATTTTATAGCTTGTTTATATTTTGCTATATGTAGAAGAGTTGGTGATAAGTGTGGTCTTACTTTCCATTCTATTACAGGTATATTCAGAGTGCATGTGCTACAAGTGGGGAGGGTCTGTATGAAGGGCTGGACTGGCTCTCCAACAATATAGCCAGCAAGGTTTCCATCTTTTGCTCTCCTGATTTGCATTTTAGGTCAAACCAATTCTTAGGGTCACTTCTCGTTTTGTCACCTTGACTCTGGTGTCTACATTTTGGGGGTTTCAGTAGTTCAAGCTTTTCCCTGTGATTACCATAGATACATTTTTTAAAACGGGGGATTAGCATAGATGCATTATGACTTTGATGTTCAGACATGACATGATGCATGACTGACAAACGCTATTTTCTCGATGCATTGCAGTCATGAATGCTTCCAATGGGCTGACAGAAGCAACAAGCGGCTGGACAAATGACTGTAATATATAGGCATGTTGAAATGTTGTCAGAGTTTTGACATGTCATTTAAAACTAAATGTTTGAGCTGTTATCACACTGTTACTCATGGATGAATGTTGTATGGGTGGTTGAATGTACACAGATGGAAACTGTTATGCTATAAGGTGAACTTTTATGCCAGTTGCGGCCGAGTCTGATGAGATCACCCTGCCCTGGTTCTGTGTTGTGTGTACCGAGATGTATTCTGCACACGATTAATCTTGTTCTTGAGTATAAGTGATCCGTGTGTTATTATTAGAGCAAACACTGCGTTGTGTTTGCATTTCTGCATTCTGGTGATTCGTTTCGAGTGAGCTGATTTTTACATATTTTCTTGCTGGATGTTCTTGGTACTCCGTATAATTCCTCGGATCTGGTTTTTGAGATCAAATCACATTTCCGCCATCAAATTTTTCGCCGGAGATCACCACGATAGGACCTGTGGCGGTAGGTAACTTCGGCGTGGTACGGCCCAAAGCCCTACGGAGCAGCTGAAAAACTCTCCTGACTGCGCTACGAACACTCCAGCAGCTGATCTCTGGACGAGACGAATCGAAGCCGATCGATCCGACTGTCGAAATGCAGCAGGCGCAGGCGCAGGCGAGCTCGGTCCTGCCGGTGGTGCTCCTCGGCTGCGGCGGCGTCGGCCGCCACCTCCTCCGACACATCGTCTCCTGCCGCCCGCTCCACGCCAACCAGGTCAGGTTCATTCCCCCCGCCGGCGCCGCTTTTCCCTGCCCGATTCGGCGGCGCTCATACGTGCTAGCTGCTTCCGATGATAGGGTGTCGCCATCCGGGTCGTGGGCGTCGCCGACAGCTCCTCGCTGCTCGTCGCCGACGACGTCCGCGCCAGCGGCCTCGACGACGCGCTCCTCACCGACCTCTGCGCCGCCAAGTCCGCCGGCTCGCCCCTGTCCTCGCTGCTCGCTCGCGGTATTCCTTGTCTCGTATCGCTGGGAGCTCGGTTCTATCTGTATCGTGTCGATTTGATGTGTATAGTTGGATTGGGCGTGGAATTTCAGGGCACTGTCAGGTGTTCGACAAGCCGGAGGCGATGGGGAAAGTCATCGATGCTGCTACCATGCTTGGGAGAACAACAGGTTTGTCAGTTATGCCGCGCTAAGTTGTTCACAAATCACAGGCCACACACCTACGGACCTACCCATTTCGGTTGCACAATATATTGTACTTGGCAAGGTTATATATGTTTCAATCAATAAAGAAACATAAATGTAGGATCCCAAACCTCAAAAAAAAAAAGTAGGATCCCTGCTTTGGTCTCTGTGATTTTTGTTTCTGTCTACGGATCTTCCTTACTGCTTGTGTTATTCCTGAACAACTTTTGTAGGTCTGGTGCTAGTTGATTGTTCTGCAACTTATGACACCGTTTCTCTGCTGACGGATGCCGTGAGGCATGGATGCTGTGTTGTATTGGCAAACAAGAAACCTCTTACATGTGCTTATGTAGGCTCCTAGTCTTACTTCATCTCACATTTTATTATGCTCAGTCAATCAGGTAAGGTTTCTACTTGCTTACCTGATTTGTTTTCTTTTCATGCAGGAGGATTATAAAAAGTTGACCTCACACTTCCGTCAGATACGATTTGAATCTACTGTATGCACATGCTACTAGGAACCATTTCTTCTTTTCTTTCTCATTTCATGTCTATTTTTCACTTTCTTGATGTTGATTCATTGTTTTTTATTTCTTGTTCTTCATGGATGTTCATTCATCACTCTTGTTCACTTTAATCTCAATAGACAATGAGGTTGGGCTGTAGGAGTTAGGCCATGTATATTCAGACTACTCTTTTTTTTTTGCTGTTTCTGTGGTTCTCTTGCTTTCCGATGTTTCATTTTTACGAAGAACCTCGTCAGAACCTTGCAATCCTTATTTCCAGGTCGGAGCAGGTTTGCCTGTAATAGCTTCTGTAACCCGCGTCATTGCATCTGGAGATCCAATTTCCCGAATCGTTGGCAGCCTGAGTGGTATATAATTATCATCATCATGTTTGGTATGATAATGTACATGTTTTGCAAATAACAATACACTATTTCGCTAATACATTATTGTAGGTACACTTGGCTATGTTATGAGTGAGCTGGAGGATGGAAAAAGATTTAGTGAAGTTGTGAAAACAGCCAAGTCTCTTGGTTATACGGAACCAGGTAAAAGATATATTCACCTGATATCCATCATTACGATATGTATACATGTGTACTTGTATAAATAGTTCAATAACATATTTCCAGACACAAGATGGTAGGTAAGTAAGAAATAGTTTTCATCAGGTTCTAAGCAGAATGGATAGTTTCATTATTGGATTGCAACAACATATTGCTACTTTATCTGTAATATGTCATAATAATATATATGTTTAGGGCTGCTGTTTAATGAGTATATGGAAGATAGTAAAGCTTAGACAATACGATGAACACATACTGATGTTCTCTCTTATTGCTTTTTTCTACTTTTCTTCACTAGAATTTGGAAAATGATCTAAAATGTGTACTCCAGGTTCAAAGTATATCTTAAGGCATGGATTTTCGAATGTAGCTTTAGACTAGAGCTACTTTCCTAAAAGAACAATGCTGTAAAATAAAATAAGGTGGGACACCATGAGAGTCTGCAAAAACAGTTCAACTAATGAGTTATATCTTGTGTTTGGCTTTCTTTGTTGAATACATCCAAAAGGTAGGGAGTAGGATGGATATACTTTGTTTAACTTATGCTTTGCTTGGAAAAGTGCATTTACTCTGTGCTGTTTAATTTAATTTTTGTAGATCCACGTGATGATCTCAGCGGGATGGATGTGGCTAGAAAGGTTAGATACCTCACCTTTTTCATGCACCGAGTTAGTAAGCTGTGTGGTGCTCATGAATATCAACATCATTCACTTTACTAGTGTCTTTGTTTAGCCTTTGGCAGTATTATTCTTCTCTTGTTAGGTGAAGTACCAAACTGATATGCATATTCTATGAACTGCTGCTGCCTATTACTTTTTATGAGTTTACGTTTTAATGCTAGGATTTGATAAAAAAGATTATCTTAACTAATACAACCAAAATCATAAAATGACATCCAATTCAAGCAGGCCATTCCTACTTTATCGATCTGTCCTAATTTGAATTTCAGTGTCTTCACCTTCCACTTAGCCATTTGCATATGGTCTGCATTAAATAATATTATGTTATTTTAAAAACGAATTTTATATTCAGGTTCAAATGCTTTATAACTTTTATTTTGTTATTTTTTAACTAGTCAGACTAATTCATTTGCGTGCAGGCATTGATCTTAGCTAGGCTTCTCGGGCAACAGATCAGCATGGAAAATATAAATGTACGCCTATCTTCAATATTGTTCAGCTATCATTTGCGATTTGTGATTAACCCTTGTGCATGGGGTGATATTTTTCATTCTATAGCTTAAACCTATATGCACGTTCACTTTACGGTTAACCTGACTGTTCACCAAGAATCATGTAGGCTCCAGATGAATCAACTCCTTTTCACATCACTCTACTTGGTGATAGTTTGTCTATGCCTCTTGTCATATGCTGGTACTTGTTTGTCATGCATAGGACTCCTCTTGTCTACTAAGGGAGTAGATAGATAACATCGGGGTAAATGCCACCAATCATATTGCTACAGTTTGAAAAACTGTGAATACCCTCCATTGCGTGTAAAGCTATTAATTGATTAATCCCATAATTATAATCTGTAACAGCCAAAAATCATTACTCGCTTGAGTTCTCACTTTTGTGGAAAGCTACTACATTGCAGTGAGGAAGTGTGCGCGAATAGGCAGTCTATATTATTTTGCTGAGCTAATTTTGTAATTATCTTCAGGTTGAGAGTTTATATCCAAGTGAGTTAGGACCTGAGGTTATGTCCACAACAGAGTTTCTTGAAAGTGGATTGGCGCAACTTGATGAGAGGATTGAAGAAAGAGTCAAGGCAGCATCTTTGAGAGGAAATGTTCTTCGATATGTTGGTGTCATTGGAAATACAGGGTATGTATCCAGGTATCCTGCTCAATGTGACGAGCATTGTGCAATGTCCATTTGCATCATCAATCAGTGTTTTTACATGTAAAAAAAGTACCATCAAAACCTCCAATCTTTTCTCTGAATCTACAGCAGGAGTAGATCAATAGCCATTTGTGCAACTATAAAACCATTCTGGTACACTAAAATGCCGCTAACGGAAAACAAAGGAGGCTATACTGGGCATATGGTCCTTCATTATCGCAGATCTTTCTTGTTTCACATTTTTCTCAAATGTTTATCCTGTGCATGTGGCAAAGTTAGTTCCAGTCTTCTTGATATCCCCATTTTGTAGGTGCCAAGTAGGCCTTCAAGAGGTCCCAAAAGATTCTGCACTGGGGAGATTGAGGGGAAGTGACAATGTGGTATGTTAATTTTTTCTCTTTCCTTTTCTCTTGTTCGTTCATTGGCATTCGTCACTTCTCTGTCAACGCCCAACGGATGCTTATTCACAGCTCTAAACAAAAGAGCTGAGCAGGTTTATTTTTCCTTCTACTGGGTGTGCTAGTGTCCCACTCTTAACCCTTCTAGATCATTTGTTGAGCAAAGAATACTCTACTTCTTACTGGTTTCTATGCTGATTACCTCTTCTTTTGCTTTTCTCGACAACTTAGAATAAAATGAGTTATTCTAGAAGTACTGAAGTCCGAGTCAAAAAAAAAAGTACTGAAGTCAGTATTGCTTATCTAATGTGCCAGAAGCAGTTTGATGAAAAACTCAGCTTTCCATAGATGTCTTTCGGAACAACAGCGGAATCAAGGCTTACATGCTCTGATGTTCAAGTGATCCTGTTCTGTGAATTAGCAAATAAATGATGCTCTGATGTCCAAGTGATCATGTCCTGATTTTTTTTCGCGAAAACGCAAAAGCATTGCGTTTCGATGCATTGATAGATAGAAGAGTTATTTACAAGCCTATAGAGAGGCCACCCCACACCATACAACTCAACCCAGCGACCTAGACTAGGGGAGAAGATGTGCGAGTCCACGGGCCCCCGCGCTCACCCAAGAACGAGCCTCAGTCTTGATGGTTTCCACCAAAGCGCCAACCGAGGGACGTGAGTTGTCGAAGACGATCACGCTCCGTTGCTTCGAAATCCACCACGCCGTGAGCATGATCACCGAAGAGGTGCCCTTACGCAGCAAGCGGGGTGTCCTGATTTTTGCTCCGTTATATCTCTGATATTTACCTTCCGTTTTCTGAAAACCAATGCCTTAGCTGCTACAACATTGATTATTCAGTATATAATTTTTCTTTCGGAGACTGGTCATTGCTGCAGTGAAAGTTTTACAAATGAATTGTTTCTCCTGATTAGGTGGAGATATACAGCAGATGCTATGAGAGCTCACCGCTGGTGATCCAGGGCGCAGGAGCAGGGAATGACACCACCGCTGCAGGAGTGCTTGCTGATATAATCGATCTCCAGGATCTTTTCCAGAAAAGGACATGATTATTGTCTAGTTTAGCACCAGGAGTCCAGGAGTTTGATTACTGCGCCTTGTGACCGATGATGATGTGGACTGAACTGATTGGTTTTTGGCCTTCGAGGATGTATCAACTTTTTGGTTTCTGTTTGTCTGTGAAATCATATATAACAGTCGTCAATCCTGTACTGTATGCCCCTGTATATTATGAGAATTTTTAAACCTAGACAATTATCAGTTCATATGTTTTTCTCTCTAAAAAATGCCTTCACTATCTCTTTTTTCCTTCGAAATCTGGAAACTCTTTATTGCATCAAAACAGTACGGCATAATCCATAGCATTACATTGATATAAATACAGGTTTTTTTACCAATGGGGAGGGACCTGAAGTTCTTTCATTCATATCATAATTGTTACAACACTGCAAAGAGGACCTTGACAGAAGTCAAAATACAAGTATGTCCTCCCTTTGTGCACGTAGGACCCCAAAGATGCCAACAAGAATGCAATCGATTCCTAACACAAACATCGACATTGGCTGTGATGCTCTGGCCACCATCTCCGACGCAATCCTTGCTAGCGCTGGGCAAGAGGATAAGGGCAACCTTTTCATTTTCCATTTTGTCAAAAACAACATATTCGTGGTACATAAATTCAAAGATTAATATTGGAACACATAAACTTTTCAACCATAGTTTGAAAAGTGCAACTTTTTTTTAGTATGCAAAGCACCAATGCAGCAGTCAACTACTGGCCGGATTGTACATGCGCGAGGTATCTTGGAGCTGGTCTGATGGATCACACCGGCGACCGCGATGGATCATTTTGATTCAGTTTATATTTGCTCGATGAGAAAAAAATCCTCTTTCTCCCTGGATCTAATCTGTGGAGCGAACAAGATATAAAGGTATCCAAACAAGCTGCGTGACACCCAGAAACTCACTTTGCCTCTCGAGCTCACATGCTCCTGCCCAACTAAAAAATTCGAAAAAAATGTAAATAATTTTAAACAATTCTTAGAAAATTGGGCACAAACATATACGGGTGTTTAACATGTGTGCAAAGTTTCGTGATGAAATGACATTCGTGGCGCCCTGTGAAAAAAAACACTGATAGAATGAGATTTACAAATAGTTTTTCAGAACACTGATTTTTTTTCACAGGGCACTACAAGTGTCATTTCACCACAAAACTCGGCGTGTTTGTAGAAAATCTGTATATGTTCATCACCAAAGTTTTTAAAAATATTTTACTATTTTTGTCAATTTTTTTAATTTGGCAGAACCGGTGAGCTCGGGAGCCAAAACGCGTATCCACGTGATACCCTTCTTATCTGATTTAAAGAACACTCAGTTTTCTTGCCTCAATCTTGACCCCATGTTGTTTAATAGCATGTCAAAGGCTATAACCAAATTATATTGTATAACTTATAATATGTATGGAAAACTGGAGTAGATTTTAGAACGTTTTCCAGATTATATTACAACATATTCTTTTCCAGATTAGAATATTGATCACATCTAGTTATAATTATAATTCGCAATAGCTTCGCTTTAGCATCTAAGGGCTATGTATAAATAGTTTGATTCGGTGAAAAGGCAGTCTCATTAGCCCATTAGTATTCTTCCTTCAAGCAAGAAAAAACACTGATGATTTAGGTATCATCCTTTTGTTCAATTCCATTCCAGGTGATTGCTATCAAAGGTAAAAATGTAAAACATTTTTACTTATGCATTGTTGCTGTTGCATGGTAAGAAATATGCAGATAGCAAAGCAAAGAAACGTTGACCTCTTTTTTTTCTAGAAATTATTTGTTGATTGCCATCCTTA
This sequence comes from Poa pratensis, assembly GCA_947311845.1. Taxonomy (NCBI): domain Eukaryota; kingdom Viridiplantae; phylum Streptophyta; class Magnoliopsida; order Poales; family Poaceae; genus Poa; species Poa pratensis. The sequence goes on along the minus strand of CAMZMU010000097.1, from coordinate 36,073,566 downwards.
AACAGGTATGTAGTATCAGAATAGACAAGTTCCTAACAAACATAAAAATTCAGTCTGACAGTTAATCAAGTAAGTAGCATATAATTAGTGAGAATAGCTCACATTTTGGAAGGATCCTTGGATCAGTCGCGACAAGGTCCTCTTCTGGAAGGATACTTGGATCCACGGACGCACGGCGGCGTCTATTGCACCAGCGGTTCTTGAGCTGGTCAGGCCTGGGATTGCACACTCACGCACGGTGCAGGAAGGAAGGCCTCAGAACGCTTGGGTGCTAGACATTGCAGGGGAGATCACGGTCGACGGAGTGGTGCAATTCTTCGCCCTCTGGAACCTCTTACAGTCCACCCAACTTCACGAGGACATGGCCGACGAGTTTGTGTGGAAATTTACCGCCAACGGGCAGTTCTCGACCAGATCGGCGTATCAAAGCTTGTTCGCCGGATCCACCGCGCTCCCGGCGGCGACAAACGTGTGGAACTCCTTCGCCCCCCTCAAGTTCAAGTTCTTTGGGTGGCTAGCGCTACGTCGCCGATGTTGGACGGCGGACAGGCTGACAGCTCGAGGACTACCGAACCAAGGTTCCTGCCCCCTTTGCGAGCTGAGGGATGAGACGCTTGATCACCTGCTGATGCAGTGCCCTTTCTCTCGTGGGGTTTGGTTCAATGTCCTCCGGCCGCATGGACTGCAGCGGCTGCTGCCGAGCACTACGGCGACGATCACGGATTGGTGGCCAGCGGCCGCGTCGTTCGTGCCCGCGAAGGTGCAGAAGGAGCTGAATTCGTTGCTGCTGCTAGTTATGCGGAGCCTCTGGACTGAGCGCAACGCGCGCGTCTTCGACGGGGTATTCTGCACAGCCAACGTTCTTCAGACTCGAATCTTGGATGGATGGCGTAGCTGGTTGAGTTGTAGACGTGGGCCGACTAGAGGAATAGGCTAATTCTTCAGCTGAGAGGTGGGATCTGCCCCAAAGTGGGTATGATCGTGAGCTGTGGTTGTGGTGTTGGTGCCGGGCACTCTGTCCTGTAACTAACGTGTAGCTCTCCTGTACTCTTCTTCTTAAACTTAATATAACGAGCGCAGATCTCCTGCGGTTCTCGAAAAAAAAAGAATAGCTCACATCAAGCACATGCGTCATACATCGGACTGCAATACCTATGCATGTCTATTAAGCACTGAATAGCTAGTAACCAGAAAATGATTAAGAACATATTCATCATCATGAATTGTAAAAGACATACAGATAATACCAAACGATATTCCAAATTTTGATTATAGGTCGACACACGCCATGCATGCCGGATGGCTGCATGTTAAAGACAGTCGATCACACTCAGAAAGATTACAAAGATAGATTTCTTATTCTGGGCACAACTACGACGAGGCGGCGTGCAAATTGTGGGCGAATAGCTCAGGTACTACATCTTTTCACGCTATTCACCGGAGAACGACATCGTTCGATGAAATAGCTCAGAGGCGACAGTTGGAACGGCCCAAATAGCGACGGCCCGATATGGCTCTTTAAGCCCTTAAACGGAAGGAAACTGTCAAATTCAATTTGGATTATGTGAGCTGGGCTGTTAGAACGCGGAACCCACCAGGCGACAGTTGGTACGCGGGACCCACTGTGGGCCAACTGAGACAGGGACCCACCACTTATCCACGTCAACCTTATCCATTTATAAAGAGGCAGAGTGAGCCCCGCTCCCGTGGTCCTGCCCTGCCCCCGACATTACCGTTGCCTCTCTTCCTCTGTTCTTCCGCGCACCTTCTTCTTCCTCTTCTCCGGCAACGGTCCACGGCGGCGGCGGCGAAGAATGTCGAGCTCCGCTTCTGGCTCCCAGAAGTCATGGCCGCGTTATGGAGAAGTCCCGATGACTAGATGCCCGGACTGCCCTTGCCTAGATCCACTTAAGCGCTTGACATGTGTGCGCTCGACGAGGGGCAATGTCGGTCGGGAATTTGTCAAATGCGAGAGCGCCCCGCATCGTGGGAAGGATGGGAAGGTAGGGTTTGTCCTGATTTGTCTCGATTTGGGCTGAATTTGATTTTGCACTATGGATTTGGAAATTAGTGTTTTCGTTCCCCTTTTCAGGATTTGGCGGAATGCGGCTATTTTGTGTGGATGGACAAGTACATTCGTGATCGAGGGCTTCAAGTTGAATTGTTGCCCCCAATTCAGGGGCCCCCAATCGAGGAGGCTGCCATCTCGTCTGCTGTGGAGGAGGAGATCTCATACAGAGCCAATCGTCCTCCATTGGAGGATGTTTTGGTGAATAGGGAGTTACAGAAATTGAACAAGCAGTTGAAGAAGCAGTTGAGCCAGCTTGTGGAATTGAAGAAGCAGTCAAAGATGATGGCCGGAGCATTTTATGTGTGTATCATTGCCATTTATTTGGTGTATCTTTGTCGTTCGAATTAGAAATTTCGATTTAGGAGTAGGGGATTTCGATTTAGGAGCTGTTTGTCTTATGAACAATGTTATGATTCGACTAAATTAGCTCTGAAATCAGTTAACACGGGGGTGGGGGATCCCCAGCTCCGGCTTGTACATATGGTAGGGTAGGGTGGAGATCCCGCCGGCGGTGCCTTGGAGGAGGTGGTGCTGGTGGCAGGTGGTTTGGTGTCGGTGCGGCCTTCTCCGGCGGCAGAGCTCCTCGGGGCTCGTCGTCGTCGCGCTCGACTTGCAGGTGCTCGAGGCCCGGTGCGGTGCTCGAGTTCCTCTGCCTCCCGTCGGATCCGTGGTGGCGGCGGATTCGGCGGCTGGAACTCAGGGCTGGACGGCGTTGGCGGCTTCTATCTGCGTCGGAAACGAAGATGGCTGCGGCAAGGAGGAGGTGCTGGTGCGAAAGGGCGCTTGCCGTGTTCGTTCAACGGCAGAAGCTCCGCCGCGGCGCGGCGGGCGGGCTATGCGGCGTCTTTCAAGGAAGAAGGTGCCCTCGGGCTGTGGCTAGAAGGTGGCTGGCGATCTTCGTCTTCGACGCCGGTGAAGCTGCCGATGTGGGATCTGGTTCTGTATACCCTGCGTATTGTACTCTGTTTTCTGTATTTGTACTATGTACGGTGTATGTGGTACTCTGTTGAATATACGTGGGCTTTCAAAAAAAAAGTTCAGTTAGCCGTTTCCGAAATAGAAAAATCGACAAGTTCATGGGCCCGTTGTTGGGCCAAGCCGTCAGTGCTCGCTTAAAATAGGTGCAGGGAAAAAAAGAATTTCATGTTGTTGGGCCCGTTGCTGGACCTGTTCTTGGGCCTAGCCGTTGTTGGACCGAAACAATGGTTTAAATGAAATATTGTTTGTGTTGGCTCAATAAATGACGTGTCAAGTTAAAAGAAATGTCTAATTGGATGTGTACATAGAAGTGGTTTTTTTATAGCTCTTTTTTAGAACAAGGAAGATTTTGCATGAACTTTCTTTTCACAAACATAACGACATAAGATAAATAAAATGCAAGTAGCAACCTTACATAGCAACCTTACACGACTAGCACACTTATAACTTGTGCCCTCTTACAACTTACGAACCTTACACGAGAAATAAACTAGCATGGAAATAAACATGGAAATAAGCCCGAAATAAACTAAGAGTTCTCCTTGACTTCTCCTTGACCTTCTCCTGGGCTCCTCCTCCTTGGCTCCTCCTTGGTGGCTCACTCGTCGTCCTCGTCGTTCTCGTAGGGGAGGCCGTGGATGGTGCCGTGGTAGCGGAAGATGTCGGTGAAGTTCGTGAAGATGTTGAACGTCGTGAATGCGATGTACTCGCACCCATACCAAAACGCCTTCCCAAGGAGGTGGAGTGCGTCGAAGCGGTTGGTGAAGGTGACGTAGTAGCCGACGATGAGGCTGGAGTTGCCATCATGGTCATGGAACTCCTCGAGCTAGTACATGGGCGGCCCGCCAGGAGGGAGGTGGTGGAAGCCGGACGAGAGGAAGAACTCTGCTAACTCCCTTGCGCTCCTCCACCTCGAGAAGGCCCACACGCGCAGCTGGTGATGCTCTACGAGATTGGGCGAAGTAGAGCGGTGCTCCCGCACGAGGTTGGGGAGGCGGTAGGTCGGGGCGCTGTACTCCATGGTTGCTAGGGGCGGGGCGGCTGCTTGTTTGAGAGAAGAGGGTTGGAGGAAGATGGGATGCGGTGTGCGACTTGGAGAAGAATTGGGTGCTATTTTATAGCGGACAGTGATCTTGTTTAATGCGATGGTGGGGAGGTGAAGTGTAAAAATCGGTTTAATGTGATTGTTGGGAGGCACGTGCAGCCGGTCGATTCAGTTCTGGTCTGCGTGCACACTGCAAACATGTTGCGCGTCGTCCCGCCGCCGCTGTCAGCGCAAAAGTCGATCCGTCAAAAAAGAGAGCAACAATAGCCCTGATACTACGTGGCGTACGCGTTGGAAGCGGCGTGCAGCGCGAAATCGCTCAGCTGAGACGTCTGCATGCACTGCCATTGAGTGGGGCCCGCTCAGCTGAGACGTCTGCATGCATGCGTCTACGAGGGTCCGCTCAATCCAACGGTCCGACGAGTGCACCGCTTCTCAGCCAATCAGGTAGCAGAACCAGCCATCCCACGGATCGTGTGTTAGCTCACATATAGAGGGCCGGATCGCACGGCCACAGTGCAGCAAGGTAGCGATCACACGGATGAACGGTCGACGTTGCATCCGAATTTGAAATAATCATAAAATATTCAAAAAACATAAAAAAAAATGAAAATCCAGTTCACATGGTCTTAGTTTGTCATGTACTAACAGCTCCAACTGATAAACAAGGTCTACATTAGGGGTGGATATCGAGCCAGCTCGACTCAACTCGACTCAACTCGTAAATACTCGTTAGTTAACGAGCTAACTCAACTCAACTCGTTAACTAAACGAGCGCCAGACCCCAACTTGGCTCGACTCAATAAAAACTCGAGCTGGCTCAGTAAACTCATTAAGCTCGGTAATAAACGTCAACAACAGAAACGTGTATGGCGGGAGTAGTCCATAATATAACATAAACTTAAACATTCAAACATTGCTTAACAAATCATTGCCCATAGCATAAAAATTGATTAGATGATAGAACATAACAGCCAGATATGCCCTACATGGCTATACTGGCTATGCTTGTGCGTAGATCTGGCCTAGATAATGTGGGCATTATAGACCAGAACTTTGTGTTGCATGTTGATGAACGAAAACATTCAATGTACTAGCCCACTAATTAATTGTCTTAGGCATACTACGAGCTACACGAGTTTAACGAGTACTCGTAACTCGACTCACTAAACTCGTTTTCTTAATGAGTTAGAAATGTCAGCTTGGTTCAACTCATTAGTGTCCGAGTTCGAGTCAAGTTGAGCCGAGTTTTCGAGTACTCATTAAGCTCACGAGTTCCGAGTTTTATTTCCAGCCCTAGTCTAGATACATATTAAACAAGAAATGCTTCAATATGGTGTGAAATAGGCCGAATTTGAAATAATCATAAAATATTCAAAAAACATCAAAAAAATAAAAATCCAGTGCACATGGTCTTATTTTGTCATGTACTAACAGCTGCAACTGATAAACAAGGTCTAGATACATATTAAACAAGAAATGCTTCAATATGGTGTGAAATCTCACATCTCAAACTATGAACTCTCGTGTGTGAAGAGAGGTGGTTTGGGATTTGCAACATGAAATTTACAAAAAAAAATCACCAAAGATTCATTTTGGATTGACTAAGAAGGATCCAAGCTTGGTTTTTCATTTTCATGTTTCAAACTTGTTCAAATGTTGGTCAAACTTGGGTTTGACCATTTTGAAATAATCACAAAATATTCAAAAAACATCAAAAAAATGAAAATCCAGTGCACATGGTCTTAGTTTGTCATGTACTAACAGCTCCAACTGATAAACAACGTCTAGATACATATTAAACAAGAAATGCTTCAATATGGTGTGAAATCTCACATCTCAAACTATGAACTCTCATGTGTGAAGAGAGGTGGTTTGAGATTTGCAACATGAAATTTACAAAAAACTCACCAAAACTTCATTTTGGATTGACTAAGAAGGATCCAAGTTTGGTTTTTCATTTTCATGTTTCAAACTTGTTCAAATGTTGGTCAAACTTGGGTTTGACCGATTTTGAAATAATCACAAAATATTCAAAAAACATCAAAAAAATGAAAATCCAGTGCACATGTTCTTAGTTTGTCATGTACTAACAGCTCCAACTGATAAACAAGGTCTAGATACATATTAAAGAAGAAATGCTTCAATATGGTGTGAAATCTCACATCTCAAACTATGAACTCTCATGTGTGAAGAGAAGTGGTTCTATGTTTTGAGAAATGACTCCATATTGGTCTAGGGCACTATATTAGTGCAATAGATGTTAACCCTAGAATTTGAGATCATTTGGAGATGGTCGAAAAAATGACCAGATTAGAAATGGGCCTGTTTGGGCTACCTTTGGGGATCTTTTGTAGCTCATTTTGGAGAACCGCTTACTTGTTGGAGATGTTTACCCTAGCAAAAGGGAAGGATTGTTCACAAAACGAGCATAACAACTGAGAAATCAGGGTTGGTTCAAATTGTGAGAAATATTTCACACAATTTTGAATTTGGTTCAAATTCAAATTATTACACAAATTTCACGACTCAAGTTTCACGGCTCAAATTATTACACAAATTTCACGGCTCAAGTTTCATCTCAAATTTCACGCTCTCGATTTTCTCTTCTTCGTACCAGGCACACCAGACAAAACCCTCATGCTCTTGGTTTTCTTCGAGTCAGTCATACGAGGCCGAGGCCACACAAGTCGTTCTTCGTCTTCAGATGACACCTCTTTAGATGACAGATTCAGTTCTAGAACAGCTTCAGCTTTAGCTTCATTTTGCACCGCAGCATCAAGAACTGAATCAGATGGCACCACATCATCCAAAACTGAATCAGTTTGCACCACATCATCCAAAACTGAATTAGATGGCACCACATCATTCAGAACTGATTCAGATGGCACACTTCTCTTTCTTGCCTTTTTTGTTGCCCAGAGATTGTCAACAACAATGGGCTCACTTCCAGCCTTTGCTCTGAAAAAATAAAACAGAGTATGAAAACAGAGTAGAATTGCAGTTGAATTTAAATAAATGATCAAATACTTGAACTTACTTTGGTTGTTGTGGACGAGGGTACCGACATTTGGATGATCCAGCTCGGTGACTGTCGGGGATGTAATCCCCGGGTACCCCAGAGTTGGTGGTTTTGTTGAGTTATAAAAGGAGGCAGCAAAGAGATAAAATAGTATAAAAGGAAAAGCATTAAATATAGCAGGAACGAATTAAGAATTCGGTTGCTCCGAGCGTCCCAGGCCGAATTTGCCTAAGCTAAACCGAGGCATGCTTTTTACCGAAGTAAGCTAGAACTCGGTTGGGCTGTGTCGATCGCTTCGGCTAGACCAGGGCCTCGCGTCATCTCGGTTGGGTCCGAATTGCCACCAGCCCCAGGATGGACCGAATCTCCCAGGCTGGGCCGAGTTCCCAGGGCGGGCCGAGTCTCTGGCTGGGCCTCGCCACGCCACTGTTTCAGTTGAGCGTCACCTCGGATTTGGCCACTGCCGGCCGAAGCATCCCACAGCGCAGACAGGCCTCCAATTGGGCCGAATCTGTTACTCCGGGCTGAATCACCTCTGCGCCTCGGAGCAGGCCAACGCTTCATCTCGGGCGGGCCGCTACAAGGCAGGCCGAGGCAGCTCCACCCAGGCAGGTTGTTGTCCAGACTTCGGCTTGGGCCGAGTCTCTATGCTGGCCGAATCTCCCAGGAGATTAATCATCGATGGAAGCGTGGGATCGAGACACAAAGTTCCTTCGGCCGGATCATCCAAGGCCGAGTCATTCTGTCGATCGACACTGCCAAGACCGAGATCGTTATTTCCAGCATACAACTCGGATTGGACCGAGGTGACACGGCCGACATCTTCGACACCAACTCCTCCAATCCGAGTCTACTTCGACAGACGCCGGCATCTCCACCCCTAGCCGGGTCATCTCCACCGAAGCCGGGACATCCCTAACCGGATCATCTCCGCCGACGCTACTTCAACCGAGACATCCTTATCCAAGTCATCACAAATATCTTCAGGAGAGGATAAGAAGAGGACGTGGAGATGCCAGAGACAACGGCTAGAAGACAAAGGCAAGGACGGCATCTCCCGGAGATGCCGGAGACAAGTGCTAGAAGACAAAGGAGTCAACTCATCAACAATGTTTGTACAGTGCTCCTTGTCCCCTGGGTTCCCCTTTAAAAGGATCGCCAGGGGGAGAGCTCAGGGGGGAGGACAGACACGCGCGGGTGCGCGCAGAGGCCTGTGGGCTCTTTTCTCCCAGTAGCTCCTCCTCTTCTTCCTTGGGCATACCACCATGGATGAACTGTACAGCTCGAGGAGCCTTTGTAGCCCACCACATATGAGATGAGAATACAAAAAAGTAGGCTAGTGCTGCAGTAGGGGTTTTACCTCCTCACGAGGGCCCCGAAGCAGGGTAGATCTTTGTGTTTGCAGTGTTCTTCGTGTTCTTCGTGTGCGGTTCCACCGCGCAAACCCTCTCCCGAATCCGCGAGCGTCCAATCGGCCCCAGACTAAGCCACCCCCGTGGCATCTGCGTGATTCCCACCACGACAGTGACCAAGTACCTGACACTCCTTGCATCTATTTTTGTTACCTTTCTGAGGCCATTTTGGTTTGTCATCTTTTTTCGCCCTCTTACTACAGCCTCCTTTCTCAAACCAGGCCTTGAATCTGCTCATTTTAGGCCTGCCAGCCTTTCTTTTGGCAAGGGGGGGACACATATCAAAATCAAAAGGCACTTCAGGCCACTGCGACTGATCTGTAAGTGCTGGTATTGGAGCCGCATACGCAGCCTTGAATCTTGCTACTGAATAATACTCATGCAGATAAGGGTGCATGTTTACCCTCGGTTTTCCAGCCAAGAAGAGTATGGCATGCTCACATGGTTTTCCAGTATGTTGCCACTCGAGGCAAGTGCATTCATGCAGTTCAGTGTCAACCACATGGCTTCTTCCAGTCTTGGTATCTCTCACTTCAGCTCCCCACAATGAAGAATTCTCAACTGCCAAATGTGTAAGACTTCTGCTCCTGTTAACCACCTGCTGTACCACTGCTGGAAGCACATCCGCATGATCATGATCCTGATTTGGTCAACCATGTCATGCACAGGCAAGTCTTTCAACTCTTTCACCTTGTTGTTAAAACTTTCTGCTAGATTGTTGTTGATATGATCACACTTGATGGCTGTATTAAATCCTGACCTATACCACAAAAGAGAATGGTATGCTTCCAGCCAGTGCTGAAACTCAGGATCTGATGCAATAACCTTCGCAAGGTGATAAGCATGTGTATGTTTCGAGTAAGATCTTGCTGCTGGCCACAGTCGCCCAAAATCTTCTCCTCTATGTTTCTTGATCACATTCATCCACATATGCCCGAAGCACTCCCTCTGCTCAGCATGTGGAAATACGGCCTTGACAGCATTTTGTAGCCCTTTATAAGCATCAGTGTGTATAGCCAAAGGTGTCACTGTCCCAATGGATCTTTTCAACTGCATCATGAACCATGTCCATGAAGTCTCTGACTCTGATTGAAACAGGCCAATAGCAACAGGAAACATCCAGTTGTGTCCATCTAGAGCATTGCATGCTGCCAATTGACCATTCCACTTTCCAGTCAAAAAAGATGAGTCTATGGTCAAATATGGCCGACACCCTGCTTTGAAGCCATCGGTGCAAGGCTTCAAAGCCATAAAATTTTTGGAGAAAAATACCTTGCCATCAGGTGCAACCTCGGTATCTATCTCCACAATACTGCCAGGTGACCTCTTCTCCACCTCTGCCTTGAAACTATACAGCATCCTGAAGGTATTTGCCCAATCACCATATAGTTCTTTCATTGCCTTCTGTTTTGCCTTCCACACTGTGGTATATTTCAGCTTAATAGGGTACTTGGCTTCCATGTCTAATTTCAGTCTCTTTGCAGTAGTGTTTGGTGTTTTGGCTAAAATAGGAGTGATCTTTTGTGCAACCCAGGCCTGTGATGTCATGGTTGAGGGATTCTGTGAACTAGTAATACAAGTATGTTCATTGGGGATTTGATTAATTCTGATTGTACTGCCATCAGGTTGGCGTCTAGCAGAAATGTACCACTTGCAAGGATGGGCACTGCCATCAAAGCCTTTGCACTTCGCATAAAATTTCTTTGTATCTGTCGACAGAGTCTTGCTGTCAAACTGCTTCTTCATTGCATAAGTCCTGTAACACATCCTAAACTCAGCCATGGTTGGCAAAAACTTTCCTACTGCAATTACAGGGTTATCTTTGTCATATACATTTATCATCTCATCATCATTTTCATCATCTACATCATCAGCAGCTTCCTTCATCAACTCTGCATCCACAACTCCAGAACCAGCAGTCGCATTAGCCGCATCCCTCTTATTCTTCTCCTTGTCTTTATCATCGACAGGAATTCCAAAAAGGTCTGCCATCTCAGTGTCATCCAAGGGTGCAATGACCAAATCAGTATGCTCTTGCAGTTCTACTGAATTCCAGTCAACAACAGCCGGGCCCGTAACAGCCACCCCATTAGCAGCACCATCATGGGCTGGGTCTTGTGCATCATCTGCTAACACTGTCAATTCGGTTACAATGGGAATTATTTGTCTAGTTGCAGCCCACTCATCATCTGCAATCTGCATAGCCAACTTTGATGCCACATATCCTACTCTTGAATCTGATTTCAGATCAACCAGCTTGGCAAGAAGTGTAGCACGTTTCTTTTCAAAGCCCTCTTGTTTATCGATTTCATCAACAACCGCTTCGCCATCCTCCATTCTCACATACTCTCCCTTCCAATCTTCGTACCGTAGCAATGCCACTTCTTGCTCTGGACCCCAAGGAATACTCTCCCCTATTTTCTCCACAATATCTCTCACCGCTTTCTCTTCTTGGTTCACTAGTTCTTGTGGATCGATGTCGTAAAATGAAAGCTCCAAACTAACTAATGTGTCGTGATCTATGGTCCTCACGCTACCATCAGCTAGCTTCGCCTGAGATAGCATAAATTTGACAACCAATTCGAAACTTTTTCGGGCATCTCCCCTGTTTTGACAACGAGGCGGGAATGTGACGACTTGAGTTGAATTTGGGGCCAATAGCTCCTATGCGACATGGAAGTGAACGAGCTCAAATCGAAAGCCGAATGAGCACGAGAGTGATGGATTACCTCGAATTTGACTCTGCCGGCTCCGCCGAGCTCGCCATCTACCTCCTTCTTCCGGGCTGCTTGCCCCGCCTCCCGCCGCGAGCAAAAACGGCAGGGAATGTGTCAGATTTGGGGCAGAATTAAGAAGGGAAGGCCACGCGGGTTCGATTTGACTCACCCTAGATGCCGGCGACAACGAATTCGACGCCCAGGAGTGGATAGCTCCGCCGCCGGAGAGGGAGCTAGGGCGCGCACTGTCGGGTTCAGATGGCGCGCTACGGCAAGGTCGGTCTGTGCGGTCGCTCGAACCGGTTGAGTTGACCGGGTACAAGTTAGTGGGTCCCACATCCGCTAAACCTAATTCCACACTCCTTAACTAGCACAAGTAAGTGACACGGCCGTTTCATCACAATGGGTGGGTCGTGGCTATTTTGCTGCTCTCACGCGTCGTACCCTAGCTATTACCTCCAACTATGTCGCATCGCAGCCAATTCCTTGAAAAAACGTAGTACCTGAGCTATTCGCCCGCAAATTGTAGGAGCCCATGATGATCGATCCGTCAACGACCTTCTCCTAGTCGCTCTACTTAGTTCGGCGGCCCAGCGGCGACGTCAGCGAGATCGATGTGCTTCTGAACAAACGCTTCCAAGGTTAGCCTGCGGCAGAGGAAGGCCGCCATGCTGACGTCGATTTCATAGGCCCCACTGGTATTCCCCTTGGAGATGACCTTCTCATAGAGGCGGGTGATTCCGCGGAGGGCGTCGTGCTGGATGAGGCGCTGTGCGGCGAGCGCCACCTCAAGGTACGCATTTTCCAGCGTGTCAGCTGGAAGATTCAGAGCCATGAGCGCGAGGAAGAGACGGTTTCCACGGAGGCCGGCGAGGGCGGCGGGGAGCGCCGAGGCTGGGCGCGTAGGCTGGAGGCGAGCAGCGAGGGCGTCCACCGTGTTGGTGACGGCGGTGAATGTGTCGACGAAGCCGACGACCGCCTCCTTGAACCAGGCAGCGAAGGAGGCGTCGAACATGGCAGACACCCCGATGGCCGCCAGCGCCAACCGGAGGCGTTCCTGAGCGGAAGATGGCAGGCCGGCATCGGAGGCCATCTGGCACAGATGCCTGCTCACCTGAATCGTCTCTATTGCTGGCGTCATTCTTGGTGACTCGATCTCCCGCTCTCGATCTCTCTGTTGCTGGAAGATAGGAGTAGATTGGAATCGGAGGGGTGATTTAGATAGGAGGAAAAATTGTGTTGTGTTTACATTCGTTGGAGAAATTAAGTAGCTGCCTCGGAATGAGAACCGACGCGGGTTAAATTCTGTAATTAGTTTTTTCTTCGGAGAAAGGAGAGAGTGCGAGAATTTGAAAAGCCTTCACAGTTCACACAGCCTGCACGCGCTTATGTTGCCCCTGATGCTGTGTGTTCCACTGTGATAAATGGTTTGCCTCAATTTTTCCAGTAGTACTCCTCCCTCTAAATAGGGGTTGTGCCAGCTGGCCTAATAGTCAACTATCTGGTCCCATCGCTGTGACGTAACCGGTCATACCTCTATACCTCTATCTGACACGCCACTGTTGACGATGTCACGACTAGGAAACGCTGTAGGTGACGTCTAGCACGTCCTATCTACCTACTCTGTACTGGTGCTGACGCACCACTTCAGGACACATGCTACAGGACAAAAGCCCTCGCACTCGAAGAACCTGGCGACTGCTTCGACTCGGGACAGGCCCCGGAGTCGAACACTCCTCGACTTGGGACAGACCCCGAAGTCGGCACCCTCTAACTTATCGACTCCCCCCCACTCGAAGGGAGCGTCGACTGGACACACAAGCCTATTTCCAACAATAACTCCCTAGGCTTGAGTTTCGGAGACACCTCCACCATGCCGCTCCTTGTGCGTAGCTCCGCCAGGCGGATTCATCCAAGTGGCTTGGTCAGCATGTCCGCGAGTTGGTGTTCGGTGGGCACGAACTCCAGCTCGACCTTCTTGCCTCCACGCAGTCTCGAATAAAGTGGTACTTCAGGTCGATGTGCTTTGATCGCTCGTGGAAGACGGGATTCTTAGCGAGCGCGATAGCCGACTTGTTGTCGACCTTGAGCACCATGTGCTCAGCTTCGCCGTTGCTGAACTCGGATAGCAACTGAGCCAGCCAGATCCCCTGGCAAGCAGGTGTGGCAGCCGCCACATACTCCGACTCGCAGCTCGACAGAGCCACGATCTTCTGCTTTAGAGATTGCCAGGTCACTGGGCTGCTCCCGAGGAAGTACAGGGTGCCCGACGTACTCTTGCGCGAGTCGACGTCGCCCGCCAGGTCGCTGTCGTTGTAGCCGACCAGGCGCGGTGTACCTGCACTCCTCCCATACCTACACCCGAGTCGCGGCGACCCGGCGATGTAGCGTAAGATGTGCTTCACGGTCGCGAGGTGCTCCAGCGTTGGAGCCTCCATGAACCGCGATACGAACCCGACTGCGAAGGTCAGGTCTGGCCTCGTATGCACCAAGTACCGGAGACTCCCGACTATGCTCCAGTACTCAGTAGCATCTGTCGCGGGTGTCGTGCTGCACTTGGACAGCTTGAAGCGTGGCTCCATGGGTGCGTGGACGGGGTTGCACCCGCCCATCCTCGCCTTCTCTAGCAGCGTCAGGGCATAGGCACCCTGCGAGATATCGATCCCGCTGGGTCCTTGTCGAACTTCGATGCCGAGGTAGTAGCTCAGTAACCCGAGGTCGGACATCTGGAATAAGCTCCTCATCTCCAGCTTGAATCTGTCGATGTCGCTGGAATCCGAGCCCGTGATCACCAAGTCGTCGACGTAGACACCGACTAGAAGCCGGCTCGGAGTCGCTCCTCGCGCGTACATGCCATGCTCTGACTCGCACCTTGTGAAGCCGAGCTTGATGAGGCATGCGTCGAGCTTGGTGTTCCATGCCCTTGGCGCCTGCTTGAGGCTGTAGAGCGCCTTGTCGAGTCGGAGCACCAGGTGCTCCTTCCCTTTTGCAGCGAAGCCAGTTGGCTGCTACACATACACCTCTTCCTCCAACTCGCCGTTGAGGAAGGCTGACTTGACGTCCATGTGGTGGACGTCCCACCCCGCACTCGCCGCTACGGCTAGCAGCAGCCGGACGGACTCGAGTCGGGCCACGGGTGTGGAGACCTCGTCGTAGTCAACCCCGTGCCGCTGCACATAGCCCTTCGCCACCAGGCGAGCCTTGTGTTTAAGGACTACGCCGTGCGCGTCCTTCTTCACCTTGTACACCCACTTCAGGCCGATCGCGCGGTGACCTGGTGGTAAGGTGGCTAGCTTCCCAGTCGAGTTGGACTCGATGGCCTCTAGCTCCTCCTGCATAGCCTGCCTCCAGCTGGCATGCGCCTTCGCCTCATCGAACGAGCCTGGCTCTTCGGAGGCGAGGTAATGGAGCTCCTCGTCCGGCTCAAGAGCCGAACCCACTTCGAGCAAGTTCTGCAGAGTGCGGAACCAGTGATCGAAGCTCATGTCGTCTTCTGCATCGAGCATACATGAATACCTCGAGGGCGGCGTGACGAACTCGACGCCAGAGACAGCCGGAGTCGAAGACTCGGCTGTCAGGTGCCCCGGTGTTGTTGGAGAACCAGCTGGGGATGCACTCCCGACTCCTGGAGTTGGCGAGTCTGGAGCCGGCAAGTCGGGTGCAGGACCCGCACTCCCGTCTCCCGGAGTTGGCTGCGGCTCAAACACCATGTGCTCGACCGCGAAGGTGTCGACTCTGAAGGTTTTCACCGGAGAGTCCGGCGAACTCCAGTCCCAGCGCGCGTTCTCGTCGAACACAGCATCTCGCGTGATGGTCACGCTGTTAGTTACCGGGTCATAGGCCCGATATCCCTTCGTCCCAGGTTGGTACCCGACGAAGATCATCGGCCTGCTCCGGTCGTCGAGCTTCTTCAGCCCGGGGCGCGTCTCCCTGACGTGCACCACGCACCCGAACGTGCGCAGGAAGCTCACATTCGGCTTGCGGCCATGCCAGGACTCGAACGACGTCTTGCCGTCCACGCTCTTGGTGGGTGACCTGTTCAAGATGAACACGGCCGACGTCACCGCCTCACCCCAGAATTCTCCGGGGACCTTCTTGGCCTTCAGCAGACTGCGGGCCATGCCCACAATCGTCTGGTTGCGTCGCTCCACGACGCCGTTCTGCTGCGGGGAGTACGGAGCCGTCAGGTGACGCTCCACTCCGAGCAACGCGCAGTATGATGTGAAGGACCCGGAGGTGAATTCGCCTCCGCGATCGGTGCGCAGCTTGCAGCCGGTTTCCGACTCAGCTCCCGCCTGGAGTCGAATGATGGCGACTGCGGCCTTGTCCTTCGTCGAGAGAAGGGCGACCCACATGTACCGTGACAGGTCGTTCACTAGCAGGAGGAAATACCTCTTCCGTCTCAGTGTGGCCGGGGTGATCGGCCCGCAGAGGTCGTCGTGGACCAACTCGAGTCATTCCTTCGCCCGGAACTTCGCTTGCTTTGCGAACGGGGCTCGCCTCTGCTTCCAAGCTAGGCAGGAATCATAGAGTTGGTTCACGTGCTCCACCAGGGGAAGGCCACGCACCATCTCGCCCTTCACCATTCGGCGCAAGCTGTCTAAGTTGAGGTGCCCGAACCGCGCATGCCAAGTCCACGCCGGGTCGTTGCCAGTGCCAACGACTAGGCACACTGGCTGCGCGACTCGCGCGTGCAGCTTGTACATCCGGTTTGGTTCTCGCCTGACCTTGATCAGGAGCTGTCTCTCCCTATCACACACTCGGAGGATCCCATCCTCGATCAGCACCTGGCAGCCGTTCTCGTCGAACTGACCCAGGCTGATGATCTGCGTTGACGAGGTGTACCCTCATCAAATCCCATGGTTAAGGACCTAGGGTTGAGATTATGCGGAGAGAACGTGGTAGTACTGGTAGTTTCGTCGGCTGACAAGCAGAGGCAAAGATTTACCCAGGTTCAGACCCCTCGGGTGGAGGTAAAGACCCTACTTCCTGCTTGTCTGTTATTGATCGCGGGAGATTATGAGGTTACAAGGTGGCTCCGGCGAGACGATGATCTCGCTAGAGCTTTGGTGGTTTGAGTATGGCTTGTCCCTAGATCGGCACCCCTCCCAGCCTTTAAATAGGCTGGGTCTCGGGAGTTCGTAACCGACCTAGCTTACATGTAAGGAAAGTCTAAACCGACTATGCCTATGCCTAATCTTGGAGGGTACTCCATCTTCTTGGGCCTCTTGTCTTGGGTTTCGAGTAAGCTCTTCGCTATTGGGCCTTAGTCATCACGTGCACCAGGTACCCTCACGGTAGGGTACCCGAGATGTATACCCTTGTCAGTAGCCCCCGAGTACTTGTCTGACTCGAAGAATCGGGCATGGACTCGTTCGTAAGTGCACGTCATATGCTTTGTATTCTGTATATTATAATTGGAATTCCTGTATGAATAGCACATGTTGGCTATGTCGAGTATTTCATCAACTGTGGTTTTTGCTTATGATGATCAAGGATAATAGCTTAGCAGGCCCAGTACACTCGACGGATCGGGACTGGTTAACTACACATTCGGGTAAAACCTTACTAGCTTTCAATCAAACTCGAGTCCCCGGACTCGAATCTGGAACAAACTGGTCAGATTCGACTAGGCCGCTGAGGTCTTACAGATTCGATCTGCAGTATAACTTTGAATTTTACCCAACGCGTCCGTCGGGATTTTTCATCATGTCTGCTGACACGGAAAGCATAAGGATTGACGTTGCTGGAACGGTCCTTAGCCCAGCTCGAAAGTTCGGCGGGTCTTACCTTTGCACTATGCGTGCAGCATCCGAGGTATTTGCGACGGACGCAACTCGGGAATGTTTCGAGTATGATTTCGTATATGAACGGAGTCGATATATTTCGACTGACCTTTTGACGTTTATTCTATCGGGTGCGCGACAGCGCTCCCGATGGGAGTAGCCCCCGAGATTGTGCTTTATTACTTGTAATGGAGGATAATCTCAAAATCATTATCTTGAGCATCTTTAGTCGAAGAAATTTTTGATACGCTCCCGATGGGAGTAATATGGAATCAGCCGAAAGAACGGTCGAGTGACCAATTTTGCCTTATCATTGCTTTTTCACACCCGAACCAAACAAGGCAATCGAGTGACCAATACGCATTGAGCGGACTCGAACATATTTCTGATCAAAGTTCTTGTGACGACGTCATGGATGACGTTTTGTGGCGACTGCGCCGTCTGACACGCGTGGCGTGCGTTATGCTGCGATGGATGGGACGTGACACATAGGTGGGCCCATTTGTGCAGAGCTGACCGAACGACGGTGCAGTTTGGACTTGATTTGACCACTCTGGCCCACTTTTTCCGGAGAGGTGATTATGGCTCCTCTTTTTGCGTGCGTAGTGGGCGGAGTGGCCGGCGACGGTTGCCCTCCGCGTTTGCCACGTGTACGGTGAGATTGTGTGCGTAGCGCACGGTTTAGGATCTGAATGGCTGTGATTGCCTTTGATTTGAGGTAAATAGGGGAAACGGCGCTGGCATTGTTTTTTACTAGCCATTTGCTCTGCGCGCCGCCCCTGTTCCATCTTCTTCCTCGCGCTCCTGCTCCATTGTTTCTTGCGCCCAAGCTCTTGCTGCTCTCCCTAGCCACCACCGCCATGGCGCCAAAGAGGAAAGCCTCTGCCACCGACGCGCCCGCGACTGACGCGGCCTCTCTGAAGGGGAAGAAAGCTGCGGCTGGCGCATCTGCGGCCGCCGTCGACCTCAAGAAGAGCGACGGTGACTGGATGAAGTCCACAATCAAGGCAGCCCACCTCGAGAAGTTCCGCGAGGACGGATTGCTGCCGCCGGCGGACCAGCTTACCGTCCGCGCGCCATCGAAAGAGGTACTCCCCGAGCCTCGCGCAAACGAGCACGTATGTTTTGCGGAGTTCTTGCCTAGGGGTCTATCTTTTCCCCTCCACGATTTCGTTCGTGGTTTGTTGTACGCCTATGGGGTGCAGATCCATGATCTCACCCCGAACGGCATTATGCACATTGCCTGCTTCATGGTATTGTGCGAGTGTTTCCTGGGAGTTGCTCCCAGCTGGGCTCTTTGGAAATCTATCTTCATGGTCAGGCCCAACAACCGAGGCGGCCGAACCTACCCAGTTGGAGGCCTTCAGATCCAAGTACGCAGCGACACCCGATACTTTGCCCTGAAGCCAGTCGACTCGGCGCAAGGGTGGAGGAAAAGGTGGTTCTATGTGCTAGTCGACCAGGAAGGGCCCCAGCATTTTCGACTGCTGGTATAGCCGCTAGGACGAAGGCCTGGGACCATGAGCTTTCGACTGAAGAAGTGGCGGAAGCGGCGCCTCTGCTGGAGACGATTGGAGGACTGCTTAACAGCGTCACTGGTGTGCATCTAATTGCCACCTTTGTGAAGATGCGGGTGTGGCTGCTCCGCGCGCGAGCTCACCCTATGTGGCAGTATGAAGGCCCTCTCGACTCCACTCGGATGAACAAGGAGGAGCTGTCTAGGAGCGAGCTGGTGGCACATGTGCGGTCCATCACCAGCACAAAATCCAGCGAGCCCTGCAACGTCGACTGCCCCGTCGCTCCTTATACGGCTGAAAAGCCTTTGCCAGAGGTTAGTGAATCTTTCAAGTTTATGATCTCCTGTTTTTGTTATTCTGCTATGCATCTTTGTGACTTCGACTGCTGTATTTTGTATGCAGGGCCACTCGACCTCCTCAACCCTTCCTCCTCTTCCCGAAGATGGCCCAACTCATGAAACAGAGGTGACGGTAGAAGCGAAGGGAGGAGATGAATCGCCTCTTCCTTCGGTACTACTTCTCCCACAGAAGAGGTTGAAGAGGAAGGGGTTGAAGAGGCGCAGGACAAGGAGCTTGTGACGACTGATGATGTGAGCGAGGTCCCTACTCGCAAGCGCCATCGGGCGGCACAAGTTGCGTCTTCCTCCATGAGCTCACCCGCAAAAGAGGATGAGCTGAGGGATGATGAAGATTCGACCTCCTCACCTTCTGCCAAGGCCGCTCCTCTGGATGTGAGTCCATTGTGCTCAGCTCCTCCTCCCAAGTCGGGTGAGGAGCTGCAGTTTGGAGGCCCAATGTTTGACGACCCCGACAGCGAGGAGGAAGAAGAGCACAGGTTTGCGTCTGAACGTTTTGTACTTAAATTTCTGCTTGTTGATAGTCTTGCTTATGCTGTATTTCCTCTGTCGCTCGCAGTGCTGGGACTGTGCGACCTCCAACCCCTCCAACCGAGAGATCTTCGACTCCAGATCAGCCAGAAGCTTCCCCTGTTGCGGCTGAGGTTGTGAGAACAGTAGCCATAGCTACTACTGTAGGCCTGCGGCTGGCCGCAACATCTGATGATTCTGCGGCGATGGCGACGTAGACCTGTTGGGGTATCACCCGAGGATATGTATGTGTGTCTTCGAGTCCTGTCATGGACTCGACATCGTCATCAAGGCTCATGTCGGAGTCGATATGCCCCTCGAGTGGTCCGTCTGGACGGATCTCGCTGTTGATGCCTTCATCGCCTATGCTCATCTCGGTGTCGACGAAGTTGTTATGAATCTCAGAGTCGAGATTGTTGTTGTTGGTGCAGATCTCGACGTGGTTGTCGATATGAGTTTCGAGTTCGTCGAAGTCGCTGAAGGAGATCCCGCAGTCGAAACTATCCTCGAGTGAGAGATCTAGCTCGGGATCGTTTGTGTGGTATGCTGATTCAGCCTCCTCGCCCTGAAGCTCTTCAATGAGCTCGTGCATCTCTCGTGTGGACATGGTTGTCGCAGAAGAGCAAGCTTGGAGGATCGATGATGGTATGGACGCGGTTGAGGGATCCGCGGTCGAAGGAACCGCAACCGATGGAGCCTCGGGTGCGGAAGTCGCGAGTTGGCGTGGATCCGTCAAGTCCTGCACACCAAGCTTGTTGACGGAAAAATTGAACGAACCAACGGTTAAACCCAAACCTGACTCGAGATCGGAGAAGGCCTCCTGGAATCCTTGCGAGTGTGGCTCGAAATCTATCAGAGGATCCGATGCGCTTTTTGCGGGTGAAGCTGGCGTGTTGCCGTTTGTCGAGCGAGCCGGCGAGTTACCGTGTGCCGCCTGAGTCAGCGAGTTCTGGTTTGTCGATGCAGCCGGCGAGTTGCCGTTTGTAGATCCGATCGGCGAGTCGCCGTTTTCCGATGGAATCGAAGAAACCGCGAGTCCAGCACTATTCTTTCCCACAGACGGCGCCAATTGACGAGGTGTACCCTCATCAAATCCCATGGTTAAGGACCTAGGGTTGAGATTATGGGGAGAGAACATGGTAGTACTGGTAGTTTCGTCGGCTGACAAGCAGAGGCAAAGATTTACCCAGGTTCAGGCCCCTCTGGTGGAGGTAAAGACCCTACTTCCTGCTTGTCTGTTATTGATCGCGGGAGATTATGAGGTTACAAGGTGGCTCCGGCGAGACGATGATCTCGCTAGAGCTTTGGTGGTTTGAGTATGGCTTGTCCCTAGATCGGCACCCCTCCCAGCCTTTAAATAGGCTGGGTCTCAGGAGTTCGTAACCGACCTAGCTTACATGTAAGGAAAGTCTAAACCGACTATGCCTATGCCTAATCTTGGAGGGTACTCCATCTTCTTGGGCCTCTTGTCTTGGGCTTCGAGTAAGCTCTTCGCTATTGGGCCTTAGTCATCATGTGCACCAGGTACCCTCACGGTAGGGTACCCGAGATGTATACCCTTGTCATGCGTGTTCAGCCGGGGTATGTAGTACACCCGGTGACGGCCCGATGCTCGCCTGACTTGCAGACGAAGAGCACCGTCCCTTGCCCGTAGATGTCGACTCGCGAGCCTTCGCCGAACTTGACAGTCCCGGTGACGCTTGTGTCGAGCTTCGCGAACGCGACACGGTCACCAGTCATGTGATTGGTGGCGCCTGAGTCGAGGTACCAGACGCCCTTCTTGGCGTCCCCCTCTTGCGCCAGGTTGACCTGCACCCTCTCCTCTAGCATGAGGAGGACCGGCTCCTTGCGAGTCGGGTCGGCCAGCTCCTCTCGAGCTGCCATGGTCGACTCCTCCCGAGTCAACGCAGTCGAGTCCTTGCGACCCGACGAAGATGTCGAGTCCTTGCGACCCGACGATGTTGTCGACTCCTCCCGAGTCGACGAGCCTAGCTCCTCCCGAGCTGGGGCAGTCGAGTTTTTACGACCCGACGATTCTGTCGACTCCTCTCGAGTCAACGTGTCCCACTCTGCGATCCACTGGATCGTCGCGAGTTCCTTCGGAGGAGTCGACGATCCCTCCGACTCCGCCACCGGTCGAGTCACTGACTGCCACCGGTCGAGACAAGGGTGCCGCCTCCGAGGTGCTCGACTCCACCTGGTGAGTCAAAGCAGGGAGCTGTGGGGCAGACGCGATGGTACATGCCTCCAACATAAGGAGCGCGTTGTCGTCTTCATCGTCTCCGTCACGGACGAGGTGTGCTTCCGCACCCTCTGCGCGCACGAGGTGTGCTTCCTCGCGCTTCTTCTTGCGGCAGTCCCGCGCCCAATGGCTGGCGACTCCGCAGTAGCGGCACGTGTCTTTCGACGTGTCGCGGTTCCCGGCTCCTCGAGCCGAGCTGCCCCCGCCGCGACCGCGCGGCTTGCCGCCGTCGCGTCCGGCATGGCTGGAGGATCCACCTCCGTCTTGCAGGCGCATCCGAGAGAACACTCCTCCTTCGTGAGGAGCAGTTTGCCGGCCTACTTGGCCTCTGGCTTCTCCGCCTCATGTCGCTCCTCGGCCATTTTGAGGCGGCCGATGAGCTCCTCCATGGGGAGCTTGTCGATGTCGAGCAGGGTCTCAATGGAGCATGCCATCTGCGAGAACCTCGTGGGAATGACCGAGAGAAACTTACGGATTGTGTCTGGCTCGGTGATGGTGACGCCGAGCACCCCAAGCTACGACACGAGCGACGACAGCCGCATGGCGAAGTCGTCGATGTTCTCGTCGTCGCCGAACTTGATGGTCTCGTGCTGCTTCTTGAGCGCCGTCGCCTTCGCCTCCCGGACACGGGTGTCTCCGACCCGCATCGTCTTGATCGCCTCCCACGCCTCCTTTGCCATCTTCTTCGACGCCAGTGTGGAGATCATCTCTGGCGGGACGGCGAGCGGCACTTACTCCAGCGCTGCTGGGTCCGTCTCGCGCTCCTCCGTGCCATCGTGCACGGCGGTCCAAACACGGCGTGCCTCAAGCTTCACCTGCATGAGCAACGCCCAGTCCGCGTAGTTTGACCGCGTGAGCAGCGGCCATGAACTACCGGCCTCCCGCACAACCCGCTGGACAGCCAGCGTGCTTGCGGCCTCCTTCACCTCCACCGGAACAAGCACCTTGCCATCGCCCATCTCCGGTGAGATCTCTCAAGAACTCAGGCTCTGATACCAATTGTTGCCCCTGATGCTACACGAGAGAGAGAGAGAGAGGGGAGTGTGTTCCACTGTGAGAAATGGTTTGCCTCAATTTTTTCCAGTAGTACTCCTCCCTCTAAATAGGGGTTGTGCCAGCTGGCCTAATAGTCAACTATCTGGTCCCATCGCTGTGACGTGACCGGTCATACCTCTATCTGACATGCCACTGTTGACGATGTCACGACTAGGAAACGCTGTAGGTGACGTCTAGCACGTCCTATCTACCTACTCTGTACTGGTGCTGATGCACCACTTCAGGACACAGGCCACAGGACAAAAGCCCTCGCACCCGAAGAACCTGGCGACTGCTTCGACTCAGGACAGGCCACGGAGTCGAACACTCCTCGACTTGGGACAGACCCCGAAGTCGGCACCCTCTAACTTATCGACTCCCCCCACTCGAAGGGAGCGTCGACTGGACACACAAGCCTATTTCCAACAGCTTCCGTGTTCACACCAGAGGGAGCAAATCATCCTTTGACCATAGTCGTCAACTCGTCATAATGAAATTAAGCACCCTTTTTTACACCAAAACGGTTAGTCCCGCTCCCAAACCGTTCCTCGCGGGGTGACCGGGGCAGTGCAACCTTAGCGCCCTTTCTAGTTGCTCCTCCCTCTTCCGCCGCCGCCCGCTGAGCCCACCGGGTGGCGCGTGCTGCGGGGGACACGGAGGCCACGTTAGTGCATTAATGCGGTGGCGATCTGGACCAGCTGTCGGCGGTGTGGCGCGGCGACAGTGAGGCCTGGCGATGGTGCTGACGGGTGGTTGTGGTGTTTTGTTGCTGATGGAAGGAAGTGTGTGGTGTTGCCCTGAGTAATGAGTATGACGGTATCCGGGTGTGTCTGGACTATCCGCAAGGTTTGGGTAGACACACAAACAAATGAGGGTCCAAATGAGTAATGAGTATTTAACTACTTGCTGATGAAACATTACACAAAAATGTATGAAATTGAAACTGGCCGGATGTCGGGCGCTATCAACGCCGCGATTTGAGTCACAACGGGGACAATAGAGGATGAGAGATGGGTAAGTGAGAGTTGAGACAACACGTGGGTTGGGTGGGCAACACTCTAGTTTGAGATATGATCTTATACCATCTGTAGCTTCTAAGGTAGATATTAAACCTCTTCCCGTGAATTTGAGATATAAATTTCTTAGATATGATAATACATGTCGTGTTTTTGCAAGCCGCCTATTTGTCCCCAAACTTGGATAGAAATTAGGGATGGTTCTAAATTTCGGAGAAAAGGGACAATTGGGAGAGAACCATGGGGATGATTCTGGAGGTTGAAAGAGGCACATTGGAGGCAATGCTCCGCTTGATCTTCAGCTTCCGTAGTGGAGATCCATGAGGTCTGTAGAAGGTGACGAAGAAGCATTGTATGAACCTGTTTACCTCATGGAGCTCAAGTTGAAGACAACATGGCAAATATCCGCCGATCTCCCTCCCGTGCCACCGCGTTGGTGGAGGTAGAACAAAAAAGACCACTTCTCTGCTTGAACCGAAGATCCACCGATCTTATTGACCAAGCTCCGACCAGATTTTCCGCACACCACCTAGACCCCTAATTGTACTATATAGAACGAGGAGAACCTCCTCTCCCATCCCCACTCCGGTTGGCATCATTGCCGCCATAGGAAAGGAAAGAGGGGTTCAAACTTGGAAGCGACTCTCAAAGAGAAGGAAGAAGAGAGAAATGAGGAGTCTATATATGATTGCCTTGATGAGCAACAAAAGCCGGGCCTCAAAACTTCCCCTTTCTGTGATCCATTGGCACGCAGTATATAGGGGAAAAGGGATGTTCAAAGTCAAAAAGCCTTAAAAAGGATAATCTCGGACCAGACCGTTGGCGCAACGAAGCCTGACAGACAGGTGGCCCCAACCTGCCAGCCTATGTGTGGCTGAAATTCTCAAAAACACTGCTAGGTTCTTTCACAGAACAAGGAAGGCAGCAATTCTACTGAAGCTGGACCTGGCCAAAGCTTTTGATACCGTGTCCTGGCCTTACCTTTTGGATATGCTGCGCGCGAGAGGTTTCGGGAGCCGGTGGCGTGAGTGGATTGCAATGATACTCGCCTCTTCCTCCTCTCAAGTTCTAATCAATGGAAACGCCTCAGATTTCATCCATCATCGCCGGGGTTTGAGGCAAGGGGACCCCTTGTCCCCTTTCCTGTTCATCCTAGCTATGGATCCATTGCAGCGTATCTTGGACTGTGCCACGGAGCAGGGAGGCCTCTCCAAACTCCCAGGTCGGAACATCAGCATTCGCACCTCCCTATATGCAGATGATGTTGCTCTCTTCATCAAGCCTACCGTTAGAGACGCCACTATGATCAAATTGGTGCTTGAGGTTTTTGCCAAGGTTACTGGACTACACACAAACCTAGCAAAGAGTGTGGCCATGGCCATCCGTTGTGGAAATATTGACATACACGCCGCCCTGCAACCTCTCAATGTAACTATCAAGGAATTCCCCTGCAAATACCTGGGGATGCCCCTATCCTTATATCAGCTGCGAAGAGGAGATTTCCAAGCCTTATTGGACAAGATAGATGGGTTGCTCGCAGCTTGGAAAGGAGCGCTAATTTCAAGGGAAGGGAGACTGGTCCTGCTAAAAAGTGTTCTCTCCTCCATTGTCATCTACATGATGACAACGCATAGAATCCCAATGGCGGTGATCAAGATTATTGAGAAGAAATGCCGGGCATGGCTGTGGCGAGGAGAGGGCTCGTGCAATGGTGGACATTGTCGTGTTAAATGGTCGACTGTGTGCAGACCGAAGCAGTTTGGTGGGTTGGGAGTGCATGACCTGACAAAATTCAGCAGAGCGCTCAGATTGCGTTGGCTTTGGGCCTCCTGGACGACGCCTTCCAGGCCTTGGGTTGGCTCGAGATTACCCTGTGATGATACTGACAGGGCGCTGTTCGCCGCGGCCACCGAGATCACAATAGGCAATGGTGCCATTGCAAATTTTTGGCATGATAGATGGCTGCAGGGCGTCGCACCTAGGGAGCTGGCGCCGTCTCTCTATGCCGCTTCAATGAGAAAGCACCGCAAAGTTCGCGACGCGCTCAGGAACCATCGTTGGCTGCTCGACCTCAGGGCAGGCCTCACGGCGGAGATGCTGCCCGAGTTGCAAACCCTTGCTAGCCTTCTCGATGACGTGCAATTGGACGCTGACACACTAGATACCATCCGATGGCGTCTTGAGCCCTCTGGCGTGTACTCGGCGCGCTCGGCCTACCTGGTGCAGTTTGCGGGTGCCACGACCTCGAACTTCACCACCACCATATGGAAGTGTTGGGCGCCGGGCAAGTGTAAATTCTTCATGTGGACTGCTGCTCTTGATCGCATCTTGACGGCTGATGCACTGCAGAGACGAGGCTGGGAAAATAACTATTTCTGCGCACTTTGTATGCGGAGCCTGGAGACACCACTGCATCTGTTAACTGAATGCCCCTGGGCAAGGAAAATATGGACGAAGCTTGCTACTCACACAAAGACGGATGCAATCAAGCCTGAGTCGTGGGGAGAAATTTCCAGCATCTCGGAGTGGCTCCAACAGTGCCGCACTAGAACACCTGCTGATAAACGAAAGGGGATCCAATCCCTAATCCTCTTAGCGGCTTGGGAGATTTGGCTGGAGCGTAACCGCAGAGTTTTTCAACATGAAGAGCTTTCGGTAGACCTGTTGTTTAGACGAATACGAGATGAGGCCATTCTTTGGAATGTTGCTGTGGCTGTAATTCCTTTTGACCCGGGTTGATTTTTCCGGGGTCTTTTCGTACCGGGTGACATGGTTTCTCTAGCCATGCTTTTTCACCTGCCTTTGTAAAACTCTTCTTTCTGATAATTGAATTTAGCAGCTCTCCTGCTAACATTCAAAAAAAAGAAATTCTCAAAAAGGCAGCCCCGATTTCAAATCCCGCTCGCCGCCGCTTGCTTGGTTCGGTCGCTTCTCGTCTCGGCGGCGGCCCACCAACCCACCGGCCACCCGGGCACACCGCCGGTTAGCGGTTACCCATGGCCGCCGCCGACCATCAGCACGGCCGCATCGACAAGGAGAAGGAGAAGGAGCTCCTCGCGTCCGTCATGGGCGACATCCGCTGCTACTCCGGCTCCGACCCCCTCCGCCCATGGCTCAGGTACGGCCTCGCTCCCAATCACCGCGCCGACCCGCACAGCACCCCTCGTTTCCTCTTCTCTGATCGAACTAAGTTCGTTCTGCAGGGGGATCCGGAGGCTGGAGGGGGTGCTGCCGCCGCCGACGCTCCGGGAGAAGCTGCCGAGGTTCCTCCAGAAGTGCGCCCAGGAGTTCCAGGACGAGCCCCGATACCGCGACGACCCGCGGTACCTCCGCGTCTGGATCCAGATGGTGAGCCGCCTGCTGCTACTGCCAATCCATAGTAACGGCTGACTTTTCGCTCCGGGAGGGTTTCATTTCGTTCGGATCTATTGAGATATGGCGATTGGCGAGGTTGATTGGTATGTTTAGCTGCAGACTGTCGTCTGTTTGCTAATTTGCTAATGCTAGGAGTTGCCTATTTGCCCAATGCTCTCACTGAAAACCACACTGATCGAGCTCTGTTCCGCTCGTGATCTCTTGGATTGTTGCCAGATCATATTGTGATTACATTTTGTTGATGATGTAGATGGACTATGTGAAGGATGCAAAGCCATTGCTGAAGAAGTTAGAGAGGAACAGGATCGGCCTCAAGAGAGCTGCGTTTTATATGGCTTATGCGCTATATTATGAGAAACGTAGGAGGTTTCAGGATGCAGAGAAGATGTACCGCGTCGGAATCCAGATGTAAGCTCTTGCCCACCATGTTGTAGAGGATATCATCCTTTGCCCTGCAGTTTGCTACTCCCTCCGTCCATAAAAAGATGTCTCAACTTTGTCTAAATTTGCATGTATCTAGACATACTTTAGTGTGTAGATCAAGGTTGGTGTAGATACATTCACATTTAGACAAAGTTGAGAAATCCTTTTATGGACGGAGGGAGTATTATATTCTGAATATAAGTCCGATTACCTACATCTGATATATCATGATGCAGAAAAAACATGCATGTCGTTTAATGAGCAGTTCTCAATTTCACCTCATGACTAGTAGAAAAATAAGGCTTTAGCATCTTACTAGTTCTGGATTTCTGACTAGCTTATATGCAAATATTTATTGGGTTATATATAGTTGCACGCGACTATGGTGGGTTGCTGAACAAAAACTTCATTAAGTAAATAGCAGGGTACATAGAAATTAACAGTTGGGTATTGGGATAACTAGGGGAGAAGGGATTATGGCTTGCATGTAGTGCTATGTGTCAGAACAGATCTCTATATGTAGCTCTTTGCAGTGTAAACCTGAGTACTTAATGAAAGCGTTCAATAGCCTTGCAGAGCCTATCCAGGAGTTACACAAATCATATGATCAGTTTATCAGTCGGATGGAATTATACCAGAAGAGGAAAGATAAAGTATTGCTCTCTCTTCTAGTCTTCTTATAGCTGTGTGCTTCCATCTATACCTTGGCAAACATTGTGCGTGTGTGCTCTTTTCTTACTAATAATACATGCTTTCCAGCTGCGGGAAGGAATGCCTAGCAGAGTTAAGTCCCTTGCTACATGTGCAAACCAAGCTGAAGGTATGTCTGGAAAAAGAAAATCTCGTGTCATGCCATCCAAATTAGTTTCTAGTGTAATCACTGCTGCCTTGTCAAGTTTCCCTTTATCTATTAAAAATTCTATTGATCAACCATTTCTAGGGTAGATAAAAAAATGATCCATTTTGGCACTTCAATTATCATTCAATTAGTTCATTACTTGACTTGTCATTTTCATTACACTTCCTCTTTTCGATTAACACACAAATAAAACAGATTGCAAGTGGAACTTACATGTGAGATGTGACTGGGAATATTCTGCAGGTCAAAGCAGAAATTGTCCAGGACCGAAGTCCAATCCAATGCAGAAGTCGGGAAGCGGTTCAAATTCTTCATTTTGCCGTTATCCTCTATTAAGTCATGGTAACGATGGTATACTATCCAGAGGAACCTCAGGAGATAACAAGAGTTTGTCTCGTTGTAATAGTGATGATACTGTAGTTGTACGATTTGTGGGCTCTGCATTGGTTGGGAAGTCCGAAACTGAAGATGCTTGTCATCATGGCCTCGTCGAACCAACGATAAACTTGAAGGAGGCTATGAATGATATCAATAGCATGTTTCTAGAGCCAGTGGAACCAGAGACAATGCTAAAGAAACGCTCAAAGCGTGATCAACCAAAGTTTAATCAGCAGGTAAAAGCACTTCATATCTTTGTTGATGAAGAACAACCTAACAGTAATGATTCAAACGTTCTCCATGACAAGAACGTGAAGTCAGACCAATCAAAGTTCAGTCAACAAACAAGTGCATTTGATATATTTGTTGATGAAGATGGTCCTAATGGTAACTACCAAAATGTGGGCCGAAACAGTAACAGTAACAAGGAAAACAACCAGAAAACAAGTGGATTGGGCATCTTTGTTGATGAAAATGGGCCTAAGGGCAATGATCAAAATGCCACGCGCCACAAGAACACTTGGTGTCCTCCGAGACCACTGTGTGATTCAGCAAGGCAGCAGGGGCAAGGTGAGTTCCAAAAGCCATTTGTGGGAGGGTTTGCAATATTGGCTGATGATGAAGATGAACAACGTGAGAAAAATGATGATGGTGGAGAAGACACAATCATTCATAGGTTTGTCGGATCTGCTGTTGTTGATGAGCCTAAAGTGGAGAATGCATGCCACCATGGGTTAGTTGATCCAACTATCAATCTGAAGGAGGCCATGGATGATATAAACAACATGTTTGGGAAACCGTTGAACTTCAAGGATGGTAAAAGACTGAACAGGAAAACCAATGTAGTGTCAAAGAGAAAAACAGACCCCATTTCTGGTTTCTCCATATTATCTGATGATGACCTTAGCAAGGACCCTGCTGCCAAAGACAAACCCATTTCTGGTTTCTCCATATTATCAGATGATGACCTTAGCAAGGACCCTGTTGCGAAAGACAAACCCATTTCTGGTTTCTCCATATTATCAGATGATGACCTTAGCAAGGACCCTGCTGCCAAAGACAAACCCAACCATTCCTGTAAATTTGGATCTGAGAGTGATCTATTTGAGCCAACTATGACCACCCGCGATGTCATGTCGGAGATCAATGATATGTTTGGAACGTCACTTGACTTCTAAGGCACTTGCTTATAGGGAATTTAATTATTCGTCAGGTACTGTTTTCCTTTACACTGTTACTCTTTCCTTGAGAGTCTGGATACAATATGTGAGAAATGTCCAGCATATTTCCTCTGAAAAAGGAGGAAAAGGGAGTATATTGCTATATTTGATCTCTTTGGTGCATAGTTGGTGATTGGTGAATATTTCAAATGTAGACACTTCACGTTTGTCATTCTTATTATGAATGTGTTTCTTGATTCATTTCCTTAATGAAATTGGGAAGTCGAATAAAGTGGTCTTTCGATTAGTGATTTATATCCCCTTGATGTCTTGATCTTTTGCTCTCTTACCTGAAAAATTCTTCTTTTGACGCAGGTAAACAAGATGTTACGAGATCACCCTTCCGCTGATCTAAGGCGCAGGAGCCAGGACTGAAACCAGGCCTGTTTAAAGAATTTTCGCCGATAAAAAGTTTCTCCAGGATTGTTTCCACAAAATGGACATGCTTAGCTTCTTAGGTCTTTGCTTAGCACCAGGCACATGAGTGTCACACCATATGAATGCTTGTATAAGCCAACTTGTTGCCTCAGGACTTGAGGTCACAGAACATTTCGTTCACCCCACCTCTGTATTTACATATTGCAAATATTGCAGTTTTGTTGTTTCATCAGTTTATTGGCTAGCATTAAAGATGCTGCTGTTCATTGGAAGCCACTGCCAGTCCAGCATCAAAATCTGTTTCCACGTCGCTCGGGTTTTTACTGCTTTGTACCGCATCAATTTTACAGGAATCAGATCTAAAAAAACAATCTGTTCCAAATGGTGGCTACACTGTACCTTTGCCTCTGCGGGTAAACTTATACCGTACATGGTCATTAAGTCTTACTTCCATTTTATTTCTGCTGATTGACAACATATTGCAGGTTTCGATTGGTGAAATCGATGTGAACAAAATATGTTTCGCAAAAAAAAAAGAAAAAAAAAGGATGTGAACAAAACATTGTAGGAGCCATTGTTGATCAGATCAGAGGTAGTCACGAAAAGTGAAAAAAATAAATTAGAAATTGACTAGATCCATCGCGGCATGCAATCGGCTGCACCCAACATATTTATCGCATGGCAGATGCACTGCAAAACTGAGAAACCACTTTCGGCCCGTAGAGAGGCTCATGCACTCACTTGGAGACTTGGGGCGTGTTTGGTAGCCCGCAACAACTCCAACCCGCCCGTGGGCTGTAAAGTTGGGTTGATTGTTTGGTTGCATCCCACAAGATTTTTGGCTGGCACGGACATTAAATCACCTCAGGGCCAGCTCCGATGGGAACTGTCGAATCAGCAGTTTCCATGGAGCCAGGCCCCTGAGCTGCAAATTGGGGAGGCCGTCGTGCGCACGGGAGCAGCGCGAGGATGGCGGGAGATGGCAAAATCCTGGCCCCATTTCGCGCCAGACATAGCTCTCACCTCCTCTCTTTTGGGTCACCTCCCCATTTTCCCCAATCCACACCGGCGGCTCCTCTCTTCGTGACCAGATCGGCGACCGGATCCGCGACTTCCTCTTCACTGACGGCGGAAGTTCATCGTGTCCGACAACGGACCAGCTGCAGCTGTACACTGTCCTTTGTTGGAGGGATCCGCGGCGTCGTCTCCAGCGACGGCAAGAGTACTCTTCTTCGTCTTCGACAGCGGCGGCTCTCCATCGTCTCCAATGGCTGGAGCCAAGGTAAAACTCTTACGTGCAGTGCGAAACCGAATGGTAGAGTAGATCTACACCGTACTCATGTCAAATCCATTTTATTAGGACGACGCACTAACTTTGACCAAGCAGACGGCATCACTGATAGCCGTGATTCAAGCATGGGTCGTGATGATTCACAAGATCTTAGTTAGGCGCGCCGCATATCCTAGAGTGACATATGGTCCTATGTTCACTCGAGATCAAGAGAGGATTGCTAATTTGAACTACATCTACAACTCGAGTGAAATATATGTTGTACAAATGCTTCGGATGGGTAGAGCCCCCTTCTATGAACTTGTCAAGAGGTTTAGGGAGGGGGGGGTCTCTTGAAGGATAGCATCCACACCTCTGTGGAAGAGCAAGTTTGCATGTTTCTTCATGTTGTAGGCCATAATCAGAGGTTCAGAGTCATCCATAGCACATTCAGAAGATCATGTGAGACCATCTCCCGGTACTTCAAACAAGTCTTGTACGCTATTGGCGAGCTCAGGCATGAGATGATCAAGCCACCTACTGGCCAAACGCCTACCAAGATAAGAGAGAGCTTCAGATGATGGTATTTCAAGGTAAGCACTAATATTGTAGTGTGATCAGAGTTCCTGAATGTGTAGGATAGATTAATGGCTGACTGTTCTTCTCTTGTCAGGATTGTATTGGCGCCATCGATGGTACTCATGTCACAGCTAGAGTGTCGAAAGAACAATCCAAAGCTTTCAGAGGGAGGAAGCACTACACCAGGCAGAATGTGCTAGCTGCAGTGGATTTTGATCTGAAGTTCACGTATGTCTTGGCTGTCTGGGAAGGATCAGCACATGATGCAACCATTCTATCAGACATCATGTCTAGAGCTGATGGGATCAGTATCCCTGATGGTAAGTTCTACCTTGGTGATGCTGGATATGCATGTCGGCCTGGAGTTCTTCGCCCCTTTCGAAGCACCAGGTACCATCTAAACGAGTTCAGTGCAAGGTTCGGTCCAGCGACTACCAAGGAATTGTTCAATCTCAGACACTCTAGTCTTAGAGTAACAGTTGAGAGGGCTTTTGCTGCATTGAAAAATAGATTCAAGATTCTAGACCAGAACCCATTTCACACTTTTGAGACCCAAGTGAAGCAAGTCCTTGCATGCTGCATTCTTCACAACTGGATCCTTGGTTGGGGTTTTGATGAGCATGTCCCAGATGAGGCAGATGTGACAGCAGACGAGGTTGATCAAGGCCATGGTGTGGCATTTGATGACAATGATGACAACGCGAGGATCTGAAGAAGAAGAAGAAGAAGAAGAAGAAGAAGAAGAGGATGATGATGAAGATTGAACTACCGACCCCCTATATGAGCATTCATGAAGCATCCACCGGTCTGTAATACAAGTACTATGATTCGTACTAGTTAGGGTTGTACTCAGTAATTGTCATTCGTATTAGCTAGGACTGAATTATGGATGAACTGCTATTGCATATTGTGATGTCCTCTGCCGCGGTGTTGGGTGCTATTGGATGCAACAAAACACAGCACATTGCAGCAAACTTGCCATTTGAGCGTTGCTGCAAGTTACCAAACGGTTGACACCAAAGTGTGCCACTGATGCGATGAGGGCGGCCAAACAGGATGGACAACATGGTTTTCGAGGCTGCTCTACGAGGCCAAGCCCTAGCCAGCCCTGATCCACAGAGTGCAAAAGTAGCTGCTGGCTACCAAACGCGCCCTTGAGCACTACAGTTCAACGTGGACGTGACGAAAACTGTCACCGGCGTTGATTTGTTTTGCCTACCTCTTTGCTCTTTTCCCCTTGCGAGTAAAGAGGCGAACCAAAAGAGGAAGGCGATGTTTTGACTCATAGGTTAAGATACTCCCATTATGGGAAATATAATTTAATAACATTTCAAAATGGAAAAAGATGATAAAAATTTCGGCGACTTTTTATGTTCATGCAAAAAAGAAAATCACGAAAAAAGAATTTTTTTTGTGCCTTGGGTAAAAAATATAAATTTTGGTGATCCAAAAACTTTTCACCCGACATTTTAGTACAAGCCACCGAAAAAAAATTCATGAAATTTTGTGTGCGAGTGTAAAATGTCGGGGTGTACACCTAGATTTTTTTTATATTAAAGAATGTGTTTTTGAGCAATGAGAGCATATACTCTATGACCCAAGTTGGATTTCTGATCAAAAGGCGACTTCTTTGTTATTTTCTTTTGTTTGGGGTTGTCTATGTTGCGCATGTGTGCGTGTCCTCTCTTGTTTCCGGACGGTCTCAGTGTTGTGTTGTTTGTACACTTGTGCCCATGAAAAACTCCGTTGTTGCTGCCACGACACTGTTAAGGCTAGCTACTCAAACCTTCACTATGTGAATGTCATTCCTTGCGTTGTGTTAAACTCAGTAGCTGAATGTGGAACAATGCTGATGTTCATATTGTACTCGTCCTAGCCTGGCATATATATTTTGCACCCAAGAAGATTGTGTTGTTGACGTTTTACATTGTTGTTCTTCAAAATAAATGCAAGGCCTCAATGTGTAGAGTAGAATGACAACCCTCATCAACAAATCGTGGTGGAGCGGATGCACAGGTTTCCCCTCGATGTTGTTCGATTGAGGACAGTAGCGGAGCCACGTCCAATTTGTGTAGTCAATTGAATATATAGCATTTTGGCAAAAACTTCATATATAGGGTAGAAGCATGTGAGAAAATATAAAATGCATACAAATACATGTATTTGACAACACAAGTTGGCATTGACATCACAGTTTTCACTGATTGAGGAGGCATGAATGGAGTAGTGAACTCATGAGCGTTTCTGTAAACAAAAACGTTGCAACTTAACTCAAACTAGTTGAATTCGGCGCGGCGACACGCCGCGCCCATTAAGAGAAATTTTATGTATGAAATGTTTTGTTATAATGACATAATAAATGTTGCAAACAGGGTTGTGGAGATTGTCATTGTCGTGTTGCATTTTACTGTTAATATTAGCTACACTTTGCATGCTTCGACGTAACAATATGTACGCGCTGTAATATAGGTGCGTAATTACACAAAGAATACATTAGATAGCAGGGCGTTTGTCCATGCAGAAACAGATATATTTGGATAATATAGTTAAACAGGTGCATGTATTTTATTTACAAAACGTTGAAAAGCAGGAATATGCTGCTGATTCGATTGACATAGTGGCTTGATGATTGTAGAAGAGGTAGCGCCTTGATCAATATGGTAGTTGTGTCGTCATCATAGAAACTACGATGTAATTTGTTTTTTTTTTTGCACAGCCTAAAATACAACGAATTTGAAGATTAGAGAGAAATATATATATGTCCGTCAAAATAAGAAGGTTAAAACATGAAAATTGTTTGGAAGGGTGATATCCGTCTACTCGTGAAAGAAAAATTCAAACGGATGACTGAGTGCAACGAATTTGACAAAATTCGTCAAATGTTTTTGCGAATCTGGATAAAAAATTAAGGAGCTAGAGTCGACTGATACGTCTCAAACGTATCTATAATTTTTGATATTACATGTTGATATTATACCAATTGTTACATGTTTTACGCACACTTCATATCATTTTTATACATTTTCTGGGACTAACCTATTAACAAGATGCCACAGTGCCAGTTCCTGTTTTCTGCTGTTTTTGTATTTCAGAAAAGCTGTTAAGGAAATATTCTCGGAATTGGACGAAAATCAACGGAGGTCCCTATTTCACCGACACGTCCACGGAGTCCAAAGGAGAGACGGAGAAGCACCAGGAGGCGGCCACACCATGCCTGGGCGCGGGGGCCGCGCCCTAGGGTGGTGTGGGCCCCTCGGGTGGCCTCCGACGCCGCCCTTTCGCCTATTTATTCCTTCCGTCTGGAAAACCCTAAATACCGAGTCATATTCCACGAAAAGTTCCAGAGGCGCCGCCGTCGTGAACCCTAGCTCGGGAGGGTTCTGAAGCTCTTCCCGGCACCTGCCGGAGAGGGGAATCATCACCGGAGGGCTCTACATCGTCATGCCTGCCTCCGGAGTGATGCGTGAGTAGTTCATCCTTGGACTACGGGTCCATAGCAGTAGCTAGATGGTTGTTTCTCCACTTTATGCTATCATGTTTAGATCTTGTGAGCTGCCTAACATGATCAAGATCATCTTATTGTAATGCTACATTTTGTTTGCTGGGATCCGATGAATATTGAATACTATGATCAAGTTGATTATTAATCTGTTTACATGTTATTTATGATCTTGCATGCTCTCCGTTACTAGTAGATGCTTTGGCCAAGTAGATGCTTGTAACTCCAAGAGGGGTATTTATGCTAGATAGTGGGTTCATGCCTCCAGTAATCTGGGCGAGTGACAGCAACGTCTAAGGTTGTGGATGTGTTGTTGCCACTAGGGATAACATAACAATGCTATGTCTACGGTCATATGTATTTGTTTACATTACGCACATTACTTAATGCGATTATCCGTTGCTTGCAACTTAATACCAACGGGGGACACGGATGTTAACCTGACGGTGGATTATTAGTCATAGATGCGGTTGGATAACGGTCTATGTATCTTGTCGTAATGCCCAATTAAATATCATGGTAGTCATCTTGTCATTTATATGCATTGTCATGCGCTCACTATTTTATCAATTGCCCAGCTGTAATTTGTTTACCCAACATGTTATTTATCTTTATGGAGAGACACCACTAGTGAACTGTGGACCCCGGTCCATTCTTTTACACTGATAAAACCACCAACTGCAAACAATTGTTCTCTTTTACTTCCTGCAATTAAATACTATTTTCCACACCATACGTTTAATCCTTTGTTACAGCAAGCCGGGAAGATTGACAACCTTCCTGTTTCGTTGGGGCAAAGTAGTTTGATTGTGTTGTGTGCAGGTTCCACGTTGGTGATCGAGCAACGGCGCCACCAACAACCTTCTGAAGTGCTCCTACTCCTCCTGGATCTGACAACCTTGGTTTCTTACTGAGGGAAAACTTGCTGCTGCACTGCTTCATACCTTCCTCTTGGGGTCTCCCAACGAACGTGTGTTTCACGTCATCAAGCTATTTTTCTGGCGCCGTTGCCGGGGAGATAGAAGACTTCAGCAAGGGGAGTCTCACGCTTCCAATCTCTTTACTTTGTTTTTGTCTTGCTTAGTTTACTTTTATTTTATCTTGTTTGTTTTTAATTATCAAAAACACAAAAAAATAGTTACTTGCATCTAGTTTATTTTCGTTTTAGTTTTTGTTATTTCATCATGCTTCTCCCTAAGTTTACTTTAAAGGATATATCGGTGGGTAGTGGGTCTATCATTGGAAGAGATAACATTGAAGAATTCTTTAGTCATGTCAGTAGACTTAAAGATTTTGAAGATAGGTCCTTGGTAGAACTTGCCCGAATTATGAAATTGCTGCAGCCTCTTTAGTTCACATGTTGGAAGCTAGGTTTGTTAATCTTAATCCTATAATGCAGCAAATGTTTCTTAAACTTCATGATATGGAAGATGGTGAGAAGAAAGATTTTGTTTTAGAAACCCTTCTTAAAGAATTTGGTGATGTTGCTGGGGAGGCTAGAAAAGTTTTTATTCGATATAAGATGCTTGGCTATTTTATTGATATTGCTAATACACTTGAGAAACTGGAAAAAGATAGGCTTAAGTACACTAATGAAGCCAATTATGAGGGGGAAGTTAAAATACCAATACCTTTTAAGCTTGTAGGAATGCATGAGGCACTAGAAAAGAATT
Source organism: Poa pratensis (assembly GCA_947311845.1). NCBI lineage: Eukaryota > Viridiplantae > Streptophyta > Magnoliopsida > Poales > Poaceae > Poa > Poa pratensis. The sequence goes on along the minus strand of CAMZMU010000097.1, from coordinate 36,036,205 downwards.
TTGATTGGATTGTTCCTGAAAACCTATTTGATAAGAATAGTGTGCCTAAAAGTATTGAAAGGGGAGTTTCTGAAACCTATATAGATAAGATACAATGCATTGTTGAGAAAACTTCTAACCTTTCTGTTGATGCTTCTACACTTGGTAATACTTGATGCATACTTTGTGCCTAGCTAAAAGGCGTTAAAGAAAAGCGCTTATGGGAGGCAACCCATTATTTTTATTTCTGCAATTTTTCTTTTATTGAGTCAAGGAACTTGTTTACTTCTGTAGCAACTCCTTTGTATCTTTACTTTTTCGTATTGTTGTGCCAAGAAGAGTCTCTAATGATAAGATGATGCTAGATTTTGATTGCTGCGCAGAAACAGATTTTTGCTGTTCACTGTACGAAAATTATAAATTCATAGAAATGTGATTTTAATCTGCAAATTTTTTGCGTAATCCTGATGTATGTACGCATCTTTCGTTAGTTCAAAGTTTTTCGATCTGAGCAACGTAAGTGCCTCGAAAAAATTCGTCTTTGCGGACTGTTCTGTTTTAGACAGATTATGTCTTTTATTTTGCATTCTCTCTTTTACTAGTGTTGGGTGGAATTCTTTTTTGGGTGGAAGAGCTTCACATAACATCAGTGGCAGTAGTTAATGTTTAAAGTAACGGTCATATTGCGTCCTTACAGAACATGTGAGTTTTTGATTGATGCACTAACCCTCTAATGAGATTTACTTTGAGTTTGGTGTGGCGGAAGTTTTCAAGGGTCAAGAGAGAAGAGTGATATAATAGGATCAAGAAGAGTAAAGAGCTTAAGCTTGGGGAGGCTCCCATGGATCTCCCCAGCATATTTCAAGAAGACTCAAGCGTCTAAGCTTGGGGATGCCCAAGGCATCCCCTTCTTCATCGTCAAAATTATCAGGTCATCTCTAGTGAAACTATATTTTAATTCTTTCACATCATATGTGCTGTTCTTGGAGCGTCTGTGTGCTTTTATTTTCAGTATGTTATTTTTATTTTCTGATATCAACTTGATTGGATCCTAGCATTCTTGATTGGGAGAGAGACACGCTCCGCTTTTTCATTAGAATACTCCTATTCTTCACTTATACTTGTTGAGTATTCATATCTAGCGCTGTTAAGCTTTTAGCTCTTGTTTTCATGTATCTCTTGTCAGAGCTATTAGTTCTTTTAAAGAAAGTACTCTCTTACTTCACTTATACTTGTTTGGAGAGTTATTGAAATAAATTGATTGGTGTTTGGTTGGAACAGAAAATGTTGCATGTGGTAAATGGTATAATGGAAAAGACTTACATACTCTTGTAGATCACTAACTTGGATAATTTGATACTTGTCAATTGTTTTGAGTTAACAAGTAGGTCATGATTAAACTTTTGCATCATGTAAGTTAAGCCCATTAGTGAAGAACTACCGTAAAGCTTGTTGAAATTTGGTTTGCATGAGTGGTATCTCTAAGGTCTAGATATTTTCTAGTAAAAGGGTTTGGTTAACAAGGAAGACAGTGTGGAGTCTTATAATTTTTGCAATATGTTGGTCATATAAAACTTGGTGTACCGGTTGATAGTCTTGTTTGCTTAAATAACCTTGCTAGCCTAAACTCTGTACTGAGAGGGAATGCTTCTCGTGCATCCAAATCCTTGAGCCAAAATCCATGCCATCTGTGTCCACCATAACTACCTATATGTGGTATTTCCTTGCCACTCCAAGTAAATTTTTCATGTGCTACCTTTAAACTATTCAAAATTGTTACTACTCCTTTTTGTGTCAATGTTTACCAAGCTCATGAGGACGTGGTGGATGTCTTTATGTCACTTGTCAAGCAGACTTTACCTTCAGACTAGCGGCATATACATCCGCTTATCTATTAATTTTGCAAAAAGAGCTGGCAACGGGGTGCCCAGTCCCAATTAATTACAACTTTAACCGCTTAATCTCTTCACATTTTGTCAACTGAATACTCAGTGAAACATCTGCATGTGTAAACCAAAGAGAAAAAGAGGGATGATCTGCCTTGCTGGTAGAAATAACGTCCTTCATGGGAGCCGCTCTTAAAAGTCTGTTTGGCCGGGGTCATATTGTACTTTCCACTACTGATTCGTTGACCAATTAACATACACCTCTCAAAACTTAATTTTTACTCTCTATATGATTTCAAAAACTAAAAAGCTCTAGCACATGATTTAATCCCTGCTTCCCTCTGCGAAGGGCCTTTCTTTTACTTTTATGTTGAGTCAGTTTTCCTACTTCTTTCTATCTTCCACAAGCAAACACTAGTGTCAACTTTGGTACAACAATTGTTATATGCTACATATTGGATTTATTATATTGCTTTGTGTTGACAATATCCATGAGATAAATATGTTAAAAGTTGAAGCAAACGCTGAAACTTAAATCTTCCTTTGTGTTGGTTAAATACCTTTTACTAGAATCTATTGCTTTTTGAGTTAACTCTTATGTAAACCTGTGGATGCAATGTCTCCAAAGTATTATTCATGAAAAGTTTTGCTTGTATGATTCAGTTGTTTACTCATTATTATTTGGTAGCAAACTATAGACCATTGACTTGGATCACTTCATTCATTTACATGTGCCTTACAATACTATTTGATCAAGATTATGATGGTAGCATGTCACTTCAAAAATTATTTTGTTTTATCGTTTACCTACTCGAGGACGAGTAGGAACTAAGCTTGGGGATGCTGATACGTCTCAAACGTATCTATAATTTTTGATGTTCCATGTTGATATTATACCAATTGTTACATGTTTTATACACTTCATATCATTTTTATACATTTTCTGGGACTAACCTATTAACAAGATGCCACAGTGCCAGTTCCTGTTTTCTGCTGTTTTTGTATTTCAGAAAAGCTGTTAAGGAAATATTCTCGGAATTGGACGAAAATCAACGGAGGTCCCTATTTCACCGACACGTCCACGGAGTCCAAAGGAGAGACGGAGAAGCGCCAGGAGGCGGCCACACCATGCCTGGGCGCGGCCCCCTGCCTGCCGCGCCTAGGGTGGTGTGGGCCCCTCGGGTGGCCTCCGACGCCGCCCTTTCGCCTATTTATTCCTCCCGTCTGGAAAACCCTAAATACCCGAGTCATATTCCACGAAAAGTTCCAGAGGCGCCGCCGTCGTCAACCCTAGCTCGGGAGGGTTCTGAAGCTCTTCCCGGCACCCTGCCGGAGAGGGGAATCATCACCGGAGGGCTCTACATCGCCATGCCTGCCTCCGGAGTGATGCGTGAGTAGTTCATCCTTGGACTACGGGTCCATAGCAGTAGCTAGATGGTTGTCTCTCCACTTTATGCTATCATGTTTAGATCTTGTGAGCTGCCTAACATGATCAAGATCATCTTATTGTAATGCTACATGTTGTGTTTGCTGGGATCCGATGAATATTGAATACTATGATCAAGTTGATTATTAATCTATGTTACATGTTATTTATGATCTTGCATGCTCTCCGTTACTAGTAGATGCTTTGGCCAAGTAGATGCTTGTAACTCCAAGAGGGGGTATTTATGCTAGATAGTGGGTTCATGCCTCCAGTAATCTGGGCGAGTGACAGCAACGTCTAAGGTTGTGGATGTGCTGTTGCCACTAGGGATAACATAACAATGCTATGTCTACGGTCATATGTATTTGTTTACATTACGCACATTACTTAATGCGATTATCCGTTGCTTGCAACTTAATACCAACGGGGACACGGATGTTAACCTGACGGTGGATTATTAGTCATAGATGCGGTTGGATAACGGTCTATGTATCTTGTCGTAATGCCCAATTAAATATCATGGTAGTCATCTTGTCATTTATATGCATTGTCATGCGCTCACTATTTTATCAATTGCCCAGCTGTAATTTGTTTACCCAACATGTTATTTATCTTTATGGAGAGACACCACTAGTGAACTGTGGACCCCGGTCCATTCTTTTACACTGATAAAACCACCAACTGCAAACAATTGTTCTCTTTTACTTCCTGCAATTAAATACTATTTTCCACACCATACGTTTAATCCTTTGTTACAGCAAGCCGGGAAGATTGACAACCTTCCTGTTTCGTTGGGCAAAGTAGTTTGATTGTGTTGTGTGCAGGTTCCACGTTGGTGATCGAGCAACGACGCCACCAACAACCTTCTGAAGTGCTCCTACTCCTCCTGGATCTGACAACCTTGGTTTCTTACTGAGGGAAAACTTGCTGCTGCACTTCTTCATACCTTCCTCTTGGGGTCTCCCAACGAACGTGTGTTTCACGTCATCATCGACCAAACTCGAAACCGATCACGGAAATTGAACCTACTCGTCGACCCGCATATATTTCATGTATATTTTATCATGAAAAGGAGGACCGTCGGATCTAGATCGGACGGCGCGGAGGCGGACGCATCATGAAAAGGAGGACCGTCAGATCTAGATCGGACGGCGCGGAGGCGGTTGCGCACACTGTAGAGTGTCATGTCGAGAAAAAAAAACCGTGCCAGGAAAAAAAGGGAAAAAACACTGTAGAGTACTGTTCAGAGGAACAGTACTCTACAGTGCCTCGTGCGCTGAGAGGCCGAGGAATACTCTACAGTACCGGAGCGCTGTGAGGGCTCCAAATTTTGCCTGCTTAATATATAGGGTAAAGATTAGAGAGAAACATGTATATGTCCGTCAAAATAAAAATAATTTGACAAAATTCGTCAAATGTTTTTGCGAATTTGGATCCAAAATTAAGGAGTTAGGGTCGACCAAACTCGAAACCGATCACGGGAATGGAACCTACTCGTCGACGCGCATATATTTCATGTATATATTATCATGAAAAGGAGAGCGAATTGTAATTTTTGGTAAATGCGAGGGTCTTTCCGCAAAAACGTCTCGTGGGCCGTCGGATCTGAATCGGACGGCTCGGAGACGTGTGTGCACTGTAGACCGGAGGACCGATTTATAATTTTTGGAAAACGCGGTGACTTTTCTAAAAAAAACTTAGGGGAAAACGCGGGGACTTTTCTGCAAAAAAAAGCGTAGGGTCCGCGCGTGTGGTCTACGCCGGAGGACCGATTCACAATTTCTGAAAAAGGCGGGGACTTTTATGTGAAAAAACGCGTGGGCCCACCGCTCTTCACGAGAAAAAAAACACTCCAAAAAAGCAGTGCAAGCTGCACACTCTGAGCACTGCACAAAAAAAATTCATCAAAACGTATCAACATGGATCTAGTTTTGAAGTTCTCGACATGACTAATCCATCCCCGAAAACGGATCGTGATTTGGAAACTCGGTTCACAAAATATTTCATTTTTTGTGTTTGGATCAGAAACGAAAAAAGAGAGGCGACGGGAAAAAAACGCACTGTAGAGTATTGTTCGTAGGAACAGTCTACAGTTAAGTTCGGAGCGCTCACAGCGCGCGAAAGTCTCCGTCCGTTATATATACTAGGTAACATGGCGCGGCGACACGCCGCGCCCCTGTTTTTATTGGAGTTGTATTTAATAAATAACCTCTTTCAGGGGGAAAAAAGGTCGGAAAACAATATAATCATATGGTATATTCTATACCTAGTAGAATTATCAAAACGTAACTCATGTAAGGGAGTGGTTGGCGGTACATTTCAGGGTTCACCCCAGTATCTCCAACAACTACCCTCTCAAGTTCCCCGCTTCAGCGAATTTTGCAAATATCTGCAAAAAATAAGACATGCACAAATAGAAAAATGTAAGTCACATTGTAATTCCCTATTAGCAGTTTCTAACGTGCATGGAGTATGCAAACCGATTAGAGAACGCTTTAACAGCTTTTGGCAATGCACTACAAATTAGTTCCACCACTCGCTCAAAAATGGACAACGACTTTGTAGCTTTTCCACCATGAAAATCTAAAGATTTCGTAGTGCAATAACTATTTAATTTGCTTCCCCTTAGCCTCTACAAATGAATTGCATCCTCTGTACATGTGATTGGTCATGGGTTGTTATTTATCCGCCCCATCGCTGAAATTTTAAGTATTGCTTAACTGAGGTGGACGACTGGCACTGTTCACGGGAAACCCGGGACGACCGGTACTGTTCGTGCGATTGTACTGTTCACGTTTTTTTAAACTTCTCCAAAAAATTCAAAAAATACATGGATGTAGCTAACTCCTATTTACTACGATCGTGCAAAAATTCACTCCAAAACACCTTATATTTTAGGCTCAGTAAAAAGACAAAATCAGCAAATTTTGAAAGCTGGGGACGGAACGCGCACTGTTCATCGATCAGGCTACTGTTCATAGGCGTGGCAAACGGGGACTGGCTGGTGCGTACTGTAGCTAGCTACAGTAGGTACATTGCGTGAAGCGCGGAGAGGCCGCGAATCCTGCGCGCCTTTATATATACTAGTTGAATTTTGCGTGGCGTTACGCCACGCCCTTGATGAATTAATATGTTTGTATTTTGATATAAGTAAATAGCGTTTTTTTTTAGCATTTTGGATCTAGTTTGTGGAATGTTGGAATATTCGCCCAAATGTTGGCCAAATTGGAAAGTTCAAACATGTTTTTATTTTCTCATGAGTAGGTAGCATTTTTTTTTTGAGCATTTTTTGTTATATTTTGTACAATATTCCAACATTTAATTGAAATTAGGAAAAGTGCATTTGAATTATTCGCACATTTTGAGAAAATTTGAATATTCAATTTTTTTATAGTATAGCTAGTTTGCATGTATTTTTCTGTTTGTTTTGATATATTACCTGCATTTTTGCAGTGGATATATTCAGAGGCATCGATTTTTCGACGGTGCCAACATTTAATTGAAATTAGGAAAAGTGCATTTGAATTATTCGCACATTTTGTCAAAATTTACATATTCAATGTTTTATTTGTAGCATAAGTAGTTTGAATGTATTTTTTCTATTTGTGTTGATATATTACCTGTTTTTTTGCAGTGGATATATTTAGGGACAGTAATTTTTCGATGTGTTCTTTTGGTTTAATTTTTTTATGTTCAATGGGCCTACATTTTTTATGTTCGTGCAATTTTTTATATGTTTTGTCGAATATTTAAATATTTAGTAATTTGAAATTTTCAAATATTCACCAATTAAAAATGTTCCAACATTTTTTGTTCCAGCGAAAAGTTGGAATTTTTTTTGTGAGCATGCTGATATATTTTAGAGTATCTGCAATTTTTAAGCAATTTGAAATGTTCAAAAATTGTTAATTTTAAATGTAAGTCTACAATGAGTGGAAATGCACATTTTTTCATTTGGATTTCATAGGTAGAGATTTTTTTAAAATTCAACTTTATATAATTGGAGATAGTGTATGTAGAATTTTTCTAATTTTTTACCAAACTGAGATGTGTAAATATGTTTTCATGTTGGTCTAATTTATTAGCATTTATTTTTGTGATGTTTGTGATCAAATATATTTTAAATTTTTTGCAATTTAGAATATATTTAAATTTGAATTCTTTTAGTGTTTATCAAATGATTAGGTTTGGAAGTCATACAAAATTTTTAAATACTCAAATTTATAATTTGAGCTGGAATGCTCAAATATGGGTGTTTTTGCCCATAAAATTCCCGTAATATAGGTTTATTTGAATTAGCCAAACTTATTTTTTTTTGGAAAATAGTTATTTGTTTCCTCTAGCATTTTGATATATTTTTAATATTTTGTCGATGGGTATTTATACAACCTTTTCTTCTTTTTTTAGTTTTAGGTTCATTGATTGTTCAGATTTCGAAGCCATTTGAAATTTTGGAATATTCGAATCTGGAATTTGGTTGAACGTTGTATTTGAACTTTGTTTGCATTTATTAAATGTTCATTTCTGGAATGCATTCATAACTTTGAAATATTACAATTTTAAAAGTTGATCGTATGGCATAAATAGGTCACTTTTTTTGACCATTTTGCTATATTTTTTCATATTTTTGCGGTGCGTAATTTTTATGAATTTGTAATATTTTTTCCTTTCCTGGATTTTCTGTAAAACAGGGGGCCCACCTGTCAGTTTTTTTATTTTTTCTGGATTTTTTCTGTATTTAAAAAAGAAAACTGACAGCCTGGCCCCACGCTGACGTCGCGCTGACGTCCTGCCGCGCCGGCGACGACCACGGCGCCGCCGGGTCCGAGCGAGCCGGGAGGCGCGGCTGGGCGCATCGGGCGCGGCTCGACGCGGTGTACACGCGGGTGGCGGCGCGGCCGCATCTGGTGGCCGGAGGCGCCGGCGGCGAGCAGTTCCGCGGCGGCGGAAGCAGAAGCACGCCGGCGAAGATTCAGACGCGCCTGCGCTGTCTCGGCACGCCGAGCTCGGCGAGGAGGTGGAGGACGCGACGGTGGAGCTCCCCGTGTCCATCGATTTGAGCGGGGAGGGCCGGAGCGGCGGCGACTTCGCCGTCGCGCGGGGAGAGAGAAAGCGAGGGAGAGGTTATGCCCACTTTTGTGCAAAAAGGTCCGTGATGTTTTCGTAATTTTCACAGTGGTCCATCGTCTCGCAAGTTCGTGGACTGCGGGTTAATTTTCGGTTTTGGGAGGTTTTTTTTGCAAAAACGTCGAGGATGTGTCGTGTGGACCGTTGGATCGCCAGGCGACGGTCCGGATCAAAGTACTGTTGTTACTGTTTCATAACTGTAGCTGATACAGTAAGAGGAACAGTGCGTGAAGCTATCTCCGCGCGGCATTCCGCCCGTCTTTCATATAGGTAGTAATAATATAAGTAGTATAGTATATATATAGTAGTAATGTACGTATGTATGTATTGCGACCTAAAGAAAACAAAACTCTGTGTGTGTGTCGACACAGATGTGGATGGATGTGCTTTGGAATCTCGACAGGGCATACGACGATTTCAGCTCGGTCGAGTTGTTGTAGCTGCTCCGGCGACAGATGTGAGTGGTTCGCAATTGCAATTGACTCTCCTCATCACTTTGCTGAGCTCTCTCTCCACGCCGCCACTTTCCTCTCTCGTCATCTTCTCTTCTTCGCCCCCACATCAAGAGAAAAGAAAAAAGATCGGAGACGGGGGTTGGGGCAAGCCTAGGAATACCTAGGATTCCCAGCAGTTCCCTGAATCCTGCACCCGTGCTCCCTCCCTGCTTCTTCCTGCTCTGCTTCAGGGAAAGCGAAGGCGAGCGCATCTCGGGGGATCCCCTCGGTGGTGGACCTCGATTGGCTTCGGAAAGCCTGCAGAATTCCGCGCCGCTCCCTCCCGCGTCTGAATCTTGGCGCGGCGGGTTGGTTTCTGCGGTGGTTCTTGGGAGCCTGGATGCGAGCGCAAACCCCATGAGGAAGCTCTTCTTCTCCGAGGTCTCCTCCTGCAAGGAGACCAGCCTCCATGCCCCCACCCGCTCATGGCTGCCGCTGGACAAAGGGAAACTCTCCAAGTTCACTGCTCACTCCAGCTCCTCCTCCATGTAAGCCTCCAATTTCTTTGCAACAAGGCACTACACACTCGTTGCTGAATTGTTAATCAGTTGGGTACCCAGTCTGGTCTTAGTGTGGAGAGCGTCAAAATTCAGTCTTTTTTTTCCTTTTTTGCTAGCTGGTTTCGATATTCAAATGCCTATTCTTGTATTTGGGATGCAGAGAATCTTTGATGAAAATGCCGGTGCCACCGGTTCTTCCGCACTACAAGCCCGCCGACTACGTCGACGTCTTGGCTCGGATTCACGAAGAGCTGGAGAACTGCCCTCCGGATGACAAGTCGCGTCTGTACCTGCTCCAGTTCCAGGTTTTCCGGGGGCTTGGGGAGGCCAAGCTGTCACGGAGGAGCCTCCAGGCTGCGTGGGAGAAGGCGAGCACCATACACGAGAAGCTCATATTTGGGGCCTGGCTCAAGTACGACAAGAGAGGAGAGCAGCCGATATCTGACCTTCTTGGCTCGTGCGGCAAGTGTTCCCAGGAGTTCAAGCTGCTGGATTTCGTTTCACAGGTCTCTGCCGACTCACATGGGATAAGCTATGACAACGAGTCCGATGAATTCCAGGGCTCTCCGGTGGTTCATCTCCGGATCAGAGATGATATGATTGCATGTGATCGGTGCAAGCTTGCAGGGTTGTCTAATCCCTTGTATGCAATGCTTAATGGTGGCTTTAGGGAATCATATCTTCAAGTCATTGACATGTCTCAAAATGGCATATCACCTATCGGTATGAGAGCAATCAGTAAATTCAGCCTGTCAGGAAGATTGCCATATTTGTCACCGGAAGCTATCTTGGAAATGCTTGATTTTGCTAACAAATTTTGCTGCAAGGGCCTCAAAGATGCTTGCGAGCGAAAGCTTGTTTCTTTTGTTTCTTCCAGGCAAGATGCTACAGACTTCATGGAGTGTGCTATTGAGTTGGGCTGTTCGTTCTCGCGGCGTCATGCTTGCAGGTTCTCTTGAATGAACTTCCAGAGTGCTTGAATGATGAGCAAGTGGTTAGGATATTCTCCTCCGCAAATAAGCAGCAGAGATCCACGATGGCTGGTGATGCGTCTTTCTCTCTATATTGTCTTCTTAGTGAAGTCTCCATGAGCATCAGTGCAACATCGGATGTCACCATAAGCTTCTTGGAAAGGCTGGTGGACTCAGCATCAGATTCTAGACAGAAGCAGTTGGCATTGCATCAACTGGCTTGCATGAGGCTGCTAAGGAAAGATCACACTGAAGCTGAGCGTCTCTTCAATGCTGCGTTTACCGCTGGACATCTCTACTCCGTAGTTGGCTTGGCTAGATTGGCCTCTCTGAGGAGCAATAAGCATTTTTCTCTCAAGTTGCTCGACTCTGTCATGTCATGTCGTTGGCCTCTTGGGTGGATGTATCAAGAGAGAGCACTATATTTGGATGGTGATAGCAAGTTAGAAAATCTCAACAAGGCTACTGAGTTGGATCCTACCCTGACATATCCATATATGGTTCGAGCTGCATCTTTGATGAAAAGGCAAAGTGTTGAAGCTGCCCTGATGGAGATTAACCGGATCCTGGGATTTAAACTGGTTCTGGAATGCTTAGAGCTAAGGTTCTGTTGCTACCTTGCTCTCGAGGATTACAGAGCCGCCTTGTGTGATGTCCAGGCAATCCTTACGCTTGCTCCAGCTTATCGCATGATTGGTGGTCGAGTGGCTGCGAAGCAGCTGCGTATGCTTGTGATGGAGAATGTAGAACAATGGACAACTGCTGATTGCTGGATGCAGCTCTACGATCGGTGGTCCTCTGTCGATGATATAGGATCCCTCTCGGTCATATATCAGATGCTGGAGTCAGATGCTGCAAAAGGTGTTCTGTACTTCAGGCAGTCTTTGCTTCTTCTCAGGTAACTTAACTATTTCATGTTGTTGCACATAATAATAGTTGGCGTAATTCAGTTTGATAGTCCATCAATAATTGGCATTCTAGATGCTATAATCACATGGTTTGTGTCCCTGGCATGTCTTGCACCTACTAGTGTGGGGTTGTATCTGGAATGCTAATTTAGCAGATGGCTGATCACCGATCAGCATTGTTGCACATGCCTCCTCTGATAACTTACATTATGATCTAATTTCCTGAAGTAATAATATAGTCTTAGGATTAATGCAATTATGCCTTGTTTTTTACCAGATTAAATTGTCCTGAGGCAGCAATGCGCAGCTTGCAGCTTGCTCGTCAGCATGCGGCAAGCCAACATGAACGGCTTGTTTATGAAGGCTGGATACTGTATGATACTGGCCACTGCGAGGAAGGATTGCAGAAAGCGGAAGCATCAATTGCAATACAAAGATCATTTGAGGCGTTCTTTCTAAAAGCCTATGCTTTGGCTGATTCGAGTCTTGAGCCATCAACCTCAGCAACCGTTGTATCGCTTCTTGAAGATGCATTACGTTGTCCTCAGATAGACTTAGAAAGGGTCAGGTAAGAATTTATTTTCCACGCCTCTTTCTCAGTTCTACTTAGATAGATAGACCATGCATGACAAGGAGTTGCGGTTCTGTTTCTTCAGTAGAGAGCTAAGCGATCTCATACCAAAAAACCGGTATATACTATATACTCCCTCCGCACCAATATATAAGACGTTTTGGCAGGCTAAAATTGTCTTATATAATGGGGCAGAGGAAGCAGCAAACAAGGGTTATTGTCTTGGGCTATTGGCAACTTATGAAGTGAAACTTTGTTGACTTTTTCTTGAGCTCTTGCTATTGCGTTTATTGTATGCATATGCATTTCTGTACTTGTCAAAATGTATTGGCGTCTCTTTATGGCTTAGATCAGGTGTTGCTATACACACCTATACCTTATGTTTAGATGTTAAGATGTCATATTGGTTGTTGCATTTAGTAATTGGAATGGTACCCTCACCATTAAAAAATGGTTTTCCTGGTGCTCCTAACATGGCATTCACCAACTGCTCTCTTCTCCAAGAGTTATTTGATTTCCTATCAAGTGGCTGGCCTCTTGTCTAGGTTAGAACATTCCATACAATCCAGGGTTAATGAGAATTGCCATTTTACCACATGGATGAGTGTCGGGCTGCCGTTTTCAGTAGCCTTTTCACCTGAAAATCCGTCACTTTTGTAGTCATATTAGCCACGCGAAAACTGTTTGTGCATCACTCCATCAACTTAAGTTACTAAACTGAGAAGTGTTTCTTTAGCAGCTTGATCCAAGATCATATATAGATGAACCTGGAACTTTCTGGCCTGAAATGTTGAGAAAAAGTGCATCTAACACATATGGCATTTTGTAGGCTTTGAACAATCTTGGGAGTGTTTATGTGGACTGCGGGAAGCTGGAGCTGGCAGCTGAATGCTACATCAACGCCCTGAAGATTGGGCACACAAGAGCTCATCAAGGTCTCGCCAGGGTCCATTTCCTTAGGAACAACAGAAGCGGTGCATTCGAGGAAATGACAAAGCTAATAAGAAGGCCAGGAGCAATGCATCAGCATACGAAAAGAGGTCCGAGTACTGTGACCGGGATCTAACTAAAGCTGATCTGCAGATGGTCACGAAACTTGACCCCCTGCGAGTCTACCCATATAGATACCGTGCTGCTGGTAAGCACCTCTTCCTGCCTCTAATTTTTCGTATGACAAAGAGAAGATGGAGTTTCAAAGAAGGATGAATATACAATTCTGGTGGTTGTAGTTTAGTTTGATAAAATAGTTGTAGCTCATCTGTGCCCAACACCCAGATTGCGTTGACTAACCAACTACCAGCCTCCTAACATGAGCTGGTAACAAGTCAACGTTGTTCTGCATATATTAGGATATTCTGTGTTCAGCTTGATCGGTAGGTGTAACAAACCTACATTTCCCGAGTTAGGCCATCTGTTTAATGCCTGATTTTGGTCCTCAGTTCTGATGGACAACCACAAGGAGAAAGACGCCATCTCGGAGCTGAGCAAGGCGATCGCGTTCAAGGCGGACCTGAACCTGCTCCACCTGCGCGCGGCCTTCCACGAGCACGTCGGCGACATCTCGGGAGCCCTCCGGGACTGTCGTGCGGCGCTGTCGGTGGACCCCAACCACCAGGAGATGCTCGAGCTTCACCACCGGGTGAACAGCCAGGAACCTTGAGTCCGTCGTTGTACATACATACAGGAGGGGCTCGGTCCCATACATAGCGAAAACCCATAGCAGTGTGTGTTTTGTACCATACACGCAGCAGGCAGATCAGAATGCGAGGAGATAGTAGGCAAGGCATTTAGATTTAGGCCCCCACCCACCCCCGAACCACGATTCCTTGTGTATTGTAGTTAGATAGATATATGCTGTCCTGTTAGTAAATTATTTTGTGATTAGTTGCATCCATGTGCCTAACCCATGTTGCCAACAAGTACACATGTGTAGAGGAAATGGAAAAAAAGAAATGGAGAAGTGCACCGGTGTCAAACAGTGTACTTTCTAACTGATTGAACATTTGGTTGCTGGCTACTGATTATATAAACTGAATATTCAGGGTGTGGGTTAGAATGATCTTTGTCTGACTTCCATGATTGGACTGAAGAGTGAGGATTATGCAGGAAGGGTATGATGAATCTGGAAGAGTGAAATTAAACTGTGCAAACGAAACATTGTAACCCATTTGGGGCTTATGTACAAATGATTGGAATTTGGTTAGAGCAGCAGACCGGGTCTATTTGGGTTGGGGGGTGGCATGTTTTGATTATCTGTTGTCCCAGGAAGCAACAGAGCATCCTATGCTCCCCTTGTAACATTTACAAGAAACCGGCCATGAGTCTGCATTTGAACTTTGAATTGGTAGAACTAGAACCAGCACAATGACAGATTTTTTTGCAAGTGCTAGAGCAAGATCGCACCAGCATTGTCGGGATGATTTAGCTCCTGACGAATTCGCATATGCTGCATCACCTGGGAAGTCCAACTCCTGCTTCTGAGAAATCGAGGAGGAGGATTCCTGTATTTTGTAGCTCATCGATGAACCTCCTGCCTGTGTTAGTGTCGTGTCTGCTGAATGTAAAAAGGAGAAAAAGAAGTGTTTGACTGACTGGTTTATGAATATGAGCAGTTTGGCCAGAGAGTGTGATATACTGTAATTGCAGTGGAGGGTACAGGTCGTGTATGGTGTATGACGGCTTGAATTGAGTGGAACTGAACGAGACAGCTTGAAGCCAAGTAGAGTCAAATGCCGACAGCCGCCCAAGGGAACAAACAAAGGATTATGTCTGTACCAGCTTAACAACATGCTTTAATCAAGAAACAAACGATGAGAATCCACATCCGAGATCAAGAAACCATTGTTGGTCAAAACGGAGTAACAATTTCCAAACTGAAAAAGATAGCTTCAAAACGAGCTCTCACGCACGGCCGCATCCAAGGTTTCTCTTTAGCCAGCAACGGTGCAAGCATCATATGAACTACAGGTTTCAGCTACCAAGAGAGCACACAAAAGAAGTACTACAGATCATTCTCAGCTAGCCTAGCAAGCCGACAGGTTCTAATTTCCGGCTCTGCTCAGATCAATAGCCGCATGATGACTCACTCCTCTTGAATGAGTGAATGTGAATCCATGGGTCTTGTTGCTTCCCTCTCGGAGGTTATGCTGAGTCACTAGGACAGCAAACCTAGACTCGGGTTCAGGTGCTCACTTACACATGTACTAGTATGTTCAGATTCAGTTGTCACAAGGATGCATCCGTCAACGATAAGATAGGGTTTAATCTCTACCCCCTAATAAAGTTTTCGCTCGACTAAAGATACAACCAAAAAAGAAAAGAGAAAGGGAAAGGGAACGATAGGTAGATGCATGCTAGCTAGGCTGTCAACGAGAGTACAATTACGTAATGTGTACCATAGATACTACTATTGCTAGTCTAGTCCGTGTATGGCTTCCTGGGTCACGAAAGCGTACACGTACTAGCTATAAATCTTCACTGTATCTACACATGCAAGGTTCTCAGCATGATCTTCCAGAAATTTAGTAGTTAAACTTTCAATTCTTGCACGAATCGGGGGCAAAGTTTCCGCGAATGTTGACATAAGATAGTCGTTCATATCCTAGAAAATAAATCAGGGTGACGAACAGATAGTCAAGACTCGAGAGAGAAGTTTTCGTGAACCCAGGTTCAGACACACCAACGTAGTATATGGCGATGAAGATTTTCATGGAAGAAAACATGCCAGATTTTTCTAGGGTAGAGTCGGTAGCTTATACTAGTAGGTATAGAAGAAGCAGTAGGAGGTTGGTGCACGAGGAGGAGAAGATCGAGCAAGCATTATCAAGCTTATATATATTTATGTTATCCAGAAATCGAGTGTGCAAATTGCAAGCAAATGGAGCCCCCGAAGCCATTTCCAGCTGGACCTTGCTCTCTAGTGATCTCACGAGTTCATGACTTTCTGTCGTAGAAGAAGTGAGAATGTCGATTTAACTATTCTCTCCCGTGGGGGATCGAACCAGCTGACTTAGAACACTAGACAGTGCCCTACATTTCGGAATATTTTCCAATCTTTTCGTTAGATGTTAACTGATTGGCCATGTATTTTAGTTTTCTACAGTTTTAGTGGTTTTTGTTGAAATATGACTGCAAAAAGTATCGTTGTGTTTTCTTCAATCAACGGTCTTAAGGGCGTCTCCAATGCTTGTGGAAAGAATGGACCTTAAGGCGGGCCCCATTGACAGTTCTGTAGCGGATCAGAAGAGCCACGATGCTTGTGGACAGGATCAGAGTGGAAGGGATAGTTGATCTCCACCGAAAATGTCCTTGACATAAGTTTAGCGGAAAATGAATTGTTAGATATATTTGTAGTGGGCTAACAAAAACATCTAGCTCCTATCTAGATAATATTTCAGATAACATTTCAGGCAAGGGACTCTATTGGAAGCTAAATGTTTATTGGATGTCGTCATTGCTCAAAACCACTAATATTGGAATATTGAAGAAGAGGTGAAGCTAAGACTCCTCCGAAGAAAAAGGGAATTTTAAATTAACAAAGGAAGATATGAAAGAGGCCATGAGATCAATTAAAGTGAATGGAATTAAATTATCTGAGCTGAAAGAATTATTTGACAGAGGTACCAAATTACTCATTGATGAACCATGTTTCCCTTTTCAGGTAAATTCCATCCTCTCATAAAATTGACACAATAATCCATAATATAAATTTTTAAAGTGAACGGCGGCAGCAACGGCGCGCTGTTTCCCCTATAATTCTCCTCCGGCAACGGCATGTTGTTTCTCCTTTTCTTCGTTTTGCCTCTCGGCTACCGTATATCGCGAAACAAATCCTCTTAAGTAATGTATAGATGGTTTTATGTCAAAACAAAGTTGTTGGCACGAAAAACAAGGCAACCAGACGATCGACGCTCCAGATAGGATCCTGAGCATGGCCATGGTTATTTAGAATAAGGTGAAACTTTAATTCCATTGATGAGAAGAATTTGCAACTAGAGAGTTTTAAGAAATTTAACAAATCTATCCTCATCTCGATTCTTATGTTTTCTATTTTCACCTTACTTTCTTCATCCTGAGTGGCTAAACCTCCCCTGGTACTAACATCAAAAACTTGATTCACGTTAGTAGATATTTGTAAGAATAGTTTCTCCTGGAGGTTGAGCCATTTGTTCTACTTGATTGTTCATCATAACAAAGTGCTTAACTTATATCCACCCAAGTCTGTTGCATCGCAAAGTGTCATGGAGAGAGGCATGAAAATAAAGTTAATCAACGCGCGATGTTTCCACATTGTTCTCTATTCTAGCTGTATACCAAGGCGTCCTGCCATTTGCTTAAGGGAGGACACCATCCACTAGGCCTCGATCCTCTTTTTTCAGTAGGTGCGAGCTATATTTCTGACAGAATTATTGGTACATACATCCAGTTAATGCCATGCAATTCTGCACTAACCCAGTATTGTTTTGCTATATGTAGATTCTGTACTAAGATGAACTGGAGATCTTACATTTGTCCTTTCTTTTTGCTATATGTGGATTGTGTACTAATGGATTGTCAAGCTTTCTGCTCAAAGTTATATCTCAGCTTTTCTGTGGGGATCTTACTTGAGATACAATTCTACATCCAAACTTTAAATTCTTTCTCCACCTCAGCTTTGCTTGTATGTAAAATGTATGGGAAATCCAACACGCGTGAGTATTGGCTCGTTAGTCTTTGCTAGTTGTGGTGGTGTCTTCGCTAGTGGTGCGATCCTGCCTCTTGGCTGACCGTTTTACGCAAGAATTTGGTGCTCGGTGTAGTGTAGCCTCTTTTTCTTTTAGCTTGTTCTTAATCTGCTTTGTTTGAGGTTCTCCTCAACACCTTGTTTCGTTTGTAATTGCCTTTATAAAATTCCGAGTTTTATTAATTCAAAACTGGACATTATTTTCTTTTATTTTAAAAAAAGTCTTACATCGACGGATTGAGAGTGAGTATGACTGCGTGACGGTGAACAGCGACAGTCACCATGAAGATGCCACCGTGAACAGCAGAAGGGTAGCCAAATTTGGATAGACGGCTGGTCGGCGACATGAGACTAACAACGGAAACAAAAGAATGGCGAGACGGCGAAACACAGTATAGAGAAGCCTCGAGGAGGAAAAGAGTCCGTACTATGGGTGCACTCGCTAGTTCTATCCTAACATGTAATTGCACTGTACCGTTGATGTAATATCATTTCTTTTTTGGCAAAGATATAATACCATTTGTAAGTGCTCTTTAAGATCCCAAGCCGGTGGAGGAGGCACGTGGGAGATAAATACCGGAAAAGCGACTCTTGTCCATGTGAACAGGGCAACCACGGAGGCCGGGTGACGTGGAGTTTCCAACGCCCACGAGATGCGACGCGAGTACAGCGTGTAGTATCATCCATGCGTTGCATACACATGGAGCCACTAGTGCTTCACTTAATTGTGCAGTAACTGATGTGAGCGATGATGGCTGGATGCATGCTCACACTCCTGTGCAGCACAGGGCCTAATCAAATCTGGGATCCTGGCTGATTTCATTGTGATAAGAAAAAAGGGCCATGCATGCATATATCACACTTGAGTGCTAGTCAAGGATTACTTCTAATAATAGGAGATGTGGCTGGAGTCTAGGAGCATTGCTGCTATCTTGTCTGATTAATTGAGGTCTCTCATGTGCTTGTGCTAGCTTATGCATCAAGTGTCATGTGTGGGCGGTCCAACATATAGACAAGCTGATGCATGATATAACAGTTATTTTAGTGGGTCCAGTTGCTGGCCCAAGAGGATGCACTTGTTTCTTCTTCTCAAGAAAATGGAAGCTTTGTGATATATCGCTCTCTCTACCAAGGATGCAGACAGTCGGGTAACTATAAACCTGGAAATTTCGGTGAAAACAAAACAAGAAAGGACAAGTCGCGAAGGCTGCTAGGAGATCATCCACACGCAACAACTAAGCAACGACAATGAGGAGTAGAAGAGTCTAGTCATCAAAGGTATGCATCCGCCGAGGGACACAATCCACATTGTCATCACCTGATTTGACTAACGAGGGGCACATCCTTGGCTTTCACTCTATGAAGCACGTACCAACACTTCACAAATGGCTTCCACGAGGGAATGCCGCCAAATGTCACTTGTGTTGGGTCTAGATAGCAGCAGATCTAGATATTCACGGTGTATAGCCGGTAAAGAAGTTGTTGGCCGAGCTTCCCCGATGCCACCATTGCTGGATATGATCCAGTCTAAGGACCAAACCACCACACCATGTCTAGGTCTACCAACACTCTGGCCTAATACCATCAACACAACTCCTTGGATCTACCTAGAGGATCATGCTTGTTGCCAAGACGTTGCCACCAAAATGATGGCACATATCGAGGAAATGAGATGCCTCAGTGACTGAAAAAATGTCTGGATACCTCGGGGGAGATGTGTGGACATGTAATCAAATCAAGAGGATCGAACTGTCACATGACGAACCCATGCGGTATAGATGGAAAGAGCTTATGACTGTCGCCATTTACCAAAGTCGGTCAACCACCACGATCACCACAAGGGCAGCAACCACTGTGTGCCGCGTTGTGTCTTGGATTGGTCATCCCACTTCCAACACTAGGACTATACCTGGCTAAAGTTCAGGCTGGGCCGGGCTTCGGGTCGGGCCTAACAAATCCCACAGTAGAAAACCCAGGCCCAGGCCCGCCCCGGCCTTGGGCCTACATTTCAGGCCCGTCCCATCACTGCAAAATCCCATCGGGCCTCGGGTAGGGCCTCTTCCTTAAAACGCCAATATGCAAAGCCCAAGCTCGGCCTAGGCCCGGGAATTTTGGGCCGAGCTTCCCATGGCTAAATATAACCAAGACTCTTCCCACTACACAGCAACGAAGAATCCAAACTTCAGAGAGAAGATGGCAAGAACAGGATGACGAGCAACAAGAGTCGCCGCTGCTACTGGAGCAGGTAGGAAGGTCACCCACAATGACAGAAATTGGGACGTCACCGGCGGCTCCCACAAGGACGCCTAATAATCGCCCTCAATCACACCGGGCGCCCATGAGCAAGCCGTTATTTTTTTTTGGGTAGCTACACACCTCACTTGGGTTCCTAACTTCCTATAGGACCCAAAATTATGATTCATTTGATACAAGTTAAGTAAATTTACTCAATTTAGAATTTTGAGATAAAAGCAATGTGGGATTGTTGCTAACCGGCGTGCAACCTCTCGCACGGTCAAGTAGGGGTTAACCGACGCTTGGATCTTAGATTGTGGCCCTGATCTTAATGTGACAGTGATCCAAGAATTCTTGCACACGTGGGAGCACCTTTCACTTGTCGTCTCGATCTTGATCCATGGTTGGAGGACAGTGCTTACTCTGCCAGTTCGTCCCACAATGCCTTCTTCGCTGAAACGCCCTTTGTGGATGGGGTAGCGCACATCTGGTGCTCGCGTGCGTCGTATAGTGGTCGTTTCTTCGGATGGTTGGCCACGTAGAACAAATGTTGGACGGAAGATCGCCTAGCAAAATGTTGCCTCCCTCATCCTACGACATGTTTGTTTTGCGATCAAGATCCTGAGACAATTCAGCACATCCTGATCACAGATGCGTTCTAGCACGAGAGATTTTGCATTGGATCCCGGACAAGTGGGGGAATCCGGATTGGATGCCAATGGCTGATTCACGGCTTATTGATTGGTGAACCTCCATGTCGACATTAAAAAAAGACATCGATGGGGTCTGTGGATGGCCATAACATTGGTTTTGGGGTGTCTTTGGCATCACTGCAATGACATCGTCGACCCTCGGTCCAAGTGGTCAAGGCAAAGACCAATGTTGATTTCAAGATGTGGCGGAGGGCGAGATCTTCAAGGGTGATTTGTTCGGCATTCCGGCTCTGACACAAATATGGTTGCTCGAAGGAGATTAGAGGCTAGGTAGAGAAGGGAGTTTTCACCCTTGTTGCCAGCAAACCTAGCCATCTTGGCGTTGTAACTTCCCTATGGCATTTCTTTTCTTTTAGTATATAAAGTACACCTTTCAGGGTGTATTCTTGAAAAGAAAAAAAGCAATGTACATGGGAGACCCTAACATTTCCTGTAGCCTGGTTGTTCTCCATGACAAATAATTTGTACATGTGGTGAACTTAGGACGTGGTTTGCTAACGTACCAAACATATGCTAATAAACTACGGAATAAAATGCCTTGACATGTGGTGGCTTGCATGCAGAAGTCTAGCTAAGGAGCCTTTAAATTCCACACAGTAGCGCTAGGATACAGCAGTACGTACACCTCTAGCTCGTCCTTCCATTAAGGCGCGGGTGGGCCGCGTCGGTTTCTATGATTCATGTGATGTCGTTGACAGAAAGAGAAAGCAAGCATTGCATGTGTAGATCGACTAGAGCTATAGAAAGTGAAAGTAAATCATCAGCTGGCAGTAGCATCGGAGAGCTACGGAGGTAGACGATGGATAGCAAGTGAAAAGGAGCTCACTCCCCTTCATCTCTCTCCTATAAATACGGAGAGAGAGTGAGAGATGGTCAGACAGTGTAATGCCAGAAGCCTGCAGCAGGCACAAGCTAGAGAGAGAGGTAGACAAGCTGCCAGAAGATCAAGAGACAGCTGATCGAGATCAAGAGAGGAGGAAGAAGGAAGGTGGTCGTCGATCATGGGGAGGCCACCGTGCTGCGACAAGGTGGGCGTGAAGAAGGGGCCGTGGACGCCGGAGGAGGACATCATCCTGGTGTCCTACATCCAGGAGCACGGCCCCGGGAACTGGAGGTCGGTGCCCATCAACACCGGCCTCATGCGCTGCAGCAAGAGCTGCCGCCTCCGCTGGACCAACTACCTCCGCCCCGGCATCCGCCGCGGCAACTTCACCACGCACGAGGAAGGCATCATCGTCCACCTCCAGTCTCTCCTCGGTAACAGGTACGCTTGCTGATACCATGGTCGAGCTCGACTATGGCTCCACCGTGCAAGGCGATCCATGCATATGGTTTATCAATATCAATCTCTCATTTGGGTCGTGCGGACTGTGTGAATCAATGTAGATGGGCGGCGATCGCGTCTTACCTGCCGCAGAGGACGGACAACGACATCAAGAACTACTGGAACACGCACCTCAAGAAGAAGCTCAAGAAGCAGGAGGCCATGGGCGCCATCTTCGCGCCGCCGTCGCCGTCCTCCAGCTCTGCCGACCTCGCCACCACCGGACACCTCGACCAACACCAACAATACCACCACCATGACGCGACGGCCGCTTTCAGCTCCAACGACCGCTACAACGGCGGCGCCCGATCGGCGTGGAGAAATCTGGAGGTCACCCAGACGACGATCACCATGCGTCGCTCGCCCTTCGCTGACGTTGCAACCGACTGCTCCTCCTCCTCCTACGCCTCCAGCATGGACAACATATCCAAGCTCCTCGGCGGCTTCATGAAGAGCTCCCCGCCCACGGCTGCCGACGTCAAACCCAACATCGCCGGGGTCAGCGACCCTTTCATGTCCTTTGACAGCATGTCTGGCACCGGCGTCGATATGTCCTTCTTCTCCGGCATTCAGCAGCAGCCACAGCCGGCGTTAATGGGAGGCGGCGTCAGCTATCACGACGAGACCGCCGGACAGCAGCTGCTGCAGCATCAGGCACCAATGTATTCGATCGAGAAGTGGCTGATCGACGAGGCCGCAGAGCAGGTCGCCGACTTGATGGACCTCTCCGATTCCTCCTTGCCAATGTTGTACTAGCTGGAACAAACAGACCAACAAACAATGTCACTGTCAAAATACATTGTCAATTATATATACATGCATACACACACATCCAATTATAATAGCTAGCTAGGTTAATTGTTTACTACTTGTTCCAGCTAGCTTCTAGGAGATAGCTATGCATGCATGCTTGATGCACCATCAAATTAGACTAGTAGAGAGAGTACTCCTGGAGTGGGAGAAATGGTTAATTCCAGAGACGTTTACTAATCGTGCATATTACACTGGGAACATCAGAAAGGGGACATACTAGCAGAATGAACCGAGAGAGCAACAGGAATAAATTAACAGGTGAGTATAGCATATCTTCTGTAAGCATGATGTAACGAAGTGTTCTCATGTCAGTTCCTTTTCTTTTTGGTGCCAAAGTTTCATTTTATTGTTTTTGGCTTATAATACTTCCTCCGATCCGGAAAAAGTGACGCAAAAACTATGCTATGTACGTACAAGTTTCTATACTAATCACGAACCTTAAATAGGATCGGAGGGAGTAGCAGAAGTGTTTCAGCTTAGGTGTTGAATTGTACAATCTGAATATAAGTGAGTGAAATCTTCTTGTTTTGTCTTGATTGTAGTGGATTCTGCAACGACTTCTTGTACTTTTCCTGCTTATGTACAGTGTGACACATGATTGCTACCCAGAACTTGTTAGTAGAGAAAAAGCTAGAGCGAGAGAGGGAAGAACCTATGTCCCTGTCGGCAACGGCAGATGGTCCTGATCACATTTACTGCAAAAGGAAAACCAGCTCCCAACTTATTTTATTTTTCCCTGCTTATTTGAAGCAAAAATGAATCATTTTTTTATATAGAATAGATGGTTAATTACTTAGCTATCTGTTCCAAAGGAAAATTGTACGAATTCTAGAGCTATTAACTGAGCATGTATTTTCCAACGAAAGATACGCAATATTATTGCACAGATTCTGCAGAAGAATAAACAATGATTGTGCCTGGCTAGTCATGAATCATCATCCCTGGAAATGCATTGTTGGCGTGTAGCACATCAGGTTAAGCAACAGGCAGTACGGCACAGAATAGCCATTAATATCGAGGGAAAAATGATAAATTGCATGATTAAGACATGGTCTGTGGCGTGTCCCTTGATCTCTGTTATGTGTCCCTTTTGTGTCATGCTCAGAAGCCTCTACAAGAGTTACTCACTATAGTTCTATTGTGACATTCTCATATTAATGAAAGCCAATAAAATTACATTTTGTGAAAGGACTTTCCAAGATATAATTTTTAAGTATTCAATCCAATTTTTCTTGAAGATACCAATGGTCAAAGTTTCAAAGTTGGCTTACATACATATGGCTAAAAGAACAACTTACAGTTGCAGGAAACTCACGAGAGTACAATCCCATGTAAATAAGTATCACATGTGCATTAGATGCAGTCTAGATCAGAGAGTAAACTGGCATTGCTAAGTGATTAACTCTGGTTGTACAAAGCCTAGCTATACTGGGCATCTTCAATTAGTCAATAAGCTAGAGCGTCCTCACCTGACCCAGCTAGCCCGTTCCAGCTATATATCTATCAGATCAGCTTAGGCTGGACCAGCATCAGGCTCTCAAGAGGGTGAAATTTGACAAAATTAACCCTTTGGCGAAACTTCAGCCAAAAATAACCCTTTTTTGAAAAAAAAAATCTAAAACTAACCCTTTTGTGTGGCTCCCGCACCGGCGGCGCCACACGTGAAGGTGCAACGCCCCAGGCCGGGGAGCCACACCTCTGCCAGCGTGGCAAAGCGGGCCCCAGCCCGGGTTAAGTCGCGCCGGCGCATGGGGCGCCACACGTACATGTGTGGCGCCGGTGTCTGGGGCGCCACACAAAGACGTTTTTATTCTCCGCGCCCAGCCCGACCCGCGCCCCAGCCCAGTCGTTCTTTTCACAGAGCAACAGAAAAGGAGGAAGAACAAGGCTGCGGCGGCGGCGGTTTCTCCTCTCTCCCTCTCAAATCTTCTCCAAATCCGGCCCGATCTGAAGGGATTTCTTCTCCCCATCGGTCCTCACGGTAAGCTCCTCCGTTCCCCTCAGTTTCATCCAATAAACCTTTCTTATTTGTCCCCTTTTTGGAACCCTAGGTGAAATCTTAGTTCATCCTAGATTTCAAAATTACTATGGCATGAGGCTTGTTTTTTGATCCCCTAGCATTTGTATGGCACTTGTAATAGTTGTTAATCATGTGGAGGGTTGATTTTCATTCTTAGTTAATTCGGTATAGATGTGTGATATGAAATCTATGTGTATGTGAGGTGTATTTGTGGATGTAAAAGTGGTTACCCAATGGATGTGTGTGTAAATTTCATATGTGGTGTATGTGTGGATGTGGTAGATGTCCTATATGAGGTTGAAATGAATATTGAAAAGATATTCAAAAATTTCTATCTCTTACTAGTGGTAGTTTTTTAAAATATGTAGGATGGAACTTTTCGAAGAACAATATGATAAGAAACACCGTGCGAGAAAGATTGCGGAGGGAAAGGTAATTTGTAATGTTTTGCATATTTTAGATGTTAGTTCATAATTCTATTCGGCATGGACATTGTTGTAACGTGTAATTATTTTTTTGGTACTTGCCCCCCTTCGTCTTCGGTCTCACGAGGCCTCCTTGCAAACTGGTGACAAGGGCATGTCGTACGACGAGAGGTACACCGAGTACATCGAGAAGCTTGGACTCCTTCCATTCATCCAGCTCGTGTCTCGGTCCACGCCAAATTTCAATCCTTCGGCCATCACTGCTCTTGTTGACCGTTGGAGGCCGGAGACACACAGCTTTCACCTCCCCACCGGGGAGATGACGGTGACTCTTCAGGACTTGTCGATGATCCTGGCACTCCCCATCGCGGGCAAACCTGTGTGTTTTAGCACCAAATCTGATGGGTGGCGCGACAAGATGTTCAGCCTTATAGGTGCGGCTCCTCCAGAGAAGGAAGACTCTAGTAAGGATAGACTCTCCGCCAGCGCCTCATTTGTTTGGATCAGGGAAAAATTTGCTAAGTGTCCTGAAGGTGCCGATAAAGTGGTCATTCAGAATCATGCACGCGCATTCAAGCTAGTGGGCAATGCATAAGGGCATTCAAGCATTGTAGACCGGTTGTCTCCGTGGATGGCACATTCTTGACAGGCCAGTACAAGGGCACACTTTTGAGATTGCCGTAGCTCATGATGCTAACGACCGGTTGTTACCGTTGGCTTTTGCTTTGGTGACGGCGGAGAACCAGGACAACTGGGAGTGGTTCATGGGTCTAGTGAGAACAAAGGTATTTGAGCCTCAAAGAGAGGTATGTGTCATCTTGGACCGCCACCAAGGCATACTCAATGCGGTGGAGATTGATATTCCCGGGCATGCTCCGTTGCACCATCGATGGTGCATGAGGCATTTTGTGTCCAACTTCAACAGGACCATGAAAGACTTTTCCTGGCCCAACCAGGGCTTGCAAAAACCGGCGGAGACCAGCAGGTTACCGGTGGGGTATATTGGGTGCACTATTCAGTCTGATTTGTCTTTCTTGTTTTCGAAGTTGTGAATCAAATTTAAATCTGAACTTTTGTGACATGGCAGATATGTATTATCGGTGTTATATGGCTTAGGGTGCTAGTGCCTCAACAACCAACAGATGAATTGAATCATATTGATACATGGTTGTTTTCACTTTTGAGGCATTGTTTACTTATTTTGGTTGTATTTTTTCGATATTAAGAAATGTTACAAAATTTCAATACAAGTTCAGGTATGCTCTTTGCCCTCCATTGTTTGCGATCAAAAAAAATGTTACAAAACTAAAACAGAATTGTGAGAAAATACCAAACTGTGACAATAGTCACCATGTAGCTTCAGGGGTTTTTGGGCACCTCCCTGCCAAAAAAACAAACATGTAAATTATTTGTACAATACCTCTTCTTCTAATTGAAAGGCAGTGCTCTCATTTACTCAGGGAAAGAAAGAATCAAGTTTTCCCTTTTTCTGTCAACAGTTACCACAGAAGGGAAATGGCAGGTCCCAGCAAACTCCCTGAGAGACACAGCACCTATCATGGAGTTTTTGAGCGCTCAGCCAATGGTAGGAGGGCTCATCTCCAGTTTTGCCAAGAAAAGAAGCATCATCATCAGCCATGTCAATTTAGAAGATCATACTCTGCGGTGATTTTCAGAACATGATAAGACATAACCGGCTCAAGGTATGCATCTCAATCTCGACGTAGCCATCGCATTACAGGAGAGGTGGCCCAGACCATATGTCGCACGTGGCCAATGGAGTGTGCCAGGGCAACCAACCAGCAGGTGGCAATTAATTAGGAAGATCTATTTGTGTTACCTCGGTGGAGTACATGGAAGACCTCCTCCGTCGAGTCATTGACCATTAGCGGAAACTTCTTTGCAGCAACACAGTAACCACGACAGTATTGCCAAGAAACTACTCCCTCTATTTCACCATCTTTTTCCCGCACGCATACCTAGGAGCACTAGTGAAAATGGTGTTCAGTTCTTCAACTGGAAATAAAAACTAGCCAAAACAATTTCCAAGAAGGGGAAGGGATGATTTCTGAAGAACTTGCTGACGTCCAGATCACTCTGGCGTGACCGACCACTCATAGCTTTTTTATTCTGCCATTCCAAATAAAACCGAAGTCTTTGTTCAGAGCTATAGCTTAAATGGTTAGTGGGCACCAACCTGCATCGGTTGTATGGGTGAACTCACACTCTGTAGTCTGCACCTACACCGTCAACTGACAGACATAAGTCGCCATCTTTATTCTACAAGCATAAAGGCCCAGAGCGGGAGTTGAACCCTGTTTATCACCAAGTGGACCCTAACAGATAGCCTCAGGAGGAAGGACACAAGACCTTGAAAGTGATTCGTGCAATTGTGAAGGATAATGTCACCATCAAGTATTTAATTTCCTCTTTAAAAGATAGGTGCATAGCAAGAAAGACCCAAACATTGTTGCGCATGGACCTTTGACTTGAGAAAGAGGTGCAGGCAACATAATAGAACTTTCTAGTCCAGTTCCACAAACCTATGTTCAGTGTAAACAAGGTCTGAGATGTGAATTTACGCGCTATGCACGGTGGCAGCGTACATAATTTGACATGTAGAGACATTTTGCATCAATTGGTTCTCGTTTAGTTATCAAGAAGTTATATTTCTTTACAAAGTGAATATCAATACTGGAATCAACTATACCTTAATAGTTATTCAAAAAAATACGGAAAAAAAAACTATTTCCATGTAGAATGCTACGAGGTGAGATCGAAATATCTCGGTTTGTGTAGTAGTCACCAATTAGTGTAGTTGGTACAAGGTGGGCCTGATGTTGCCTCAATTTGAGGGCAATCTATACGGAGGGAACATTGCACATACACCTGACACTTGATGGCTTAATTAGACTAATACCTGTACAAAAGAAAACTATAGAAGAACAGCTACAGGTCATTCATTCTGCGAGACCAGATTAGTTAGAACTAGTGGGCATCACCAGTTAAATGCTTAAAACACTTCCCAAGCTAATTAGTTGTGGTGAAACGAGAAATAGTTTGGAGAACTGGAAAAACATCTAGTTACTCAAAAAATCTATCTATTATATACTAAAAGCAAAATGAGTGAGTTTTTCGAGACACCACGTTAATCCACATCATCATAATTAATTTTAACAGTCGGATCTAAAAGTTGTGGCTGCGATATAATTAGAGAACCATACGTTACGTTAGGATTGACAAGAATACACGCTAATGCAAGTCCTAGACGGAGGGTGACATCTAGGGATCGAACACTAGCCTACGTATTCAGTATACGAACAGAATAGCCGAACTCTTTTTGTACGAAGCAAAAAAAGAAGTGCCCATGATCAGATTCGGCGGCCGGACGCGCGCCGCCGGACGGAGAAACCATGTGCGTGCCATCTCGAGGTAACTCTTCTGTTCGAAACGAAGAAAGAAGTGCAGATATCATATTCGCCGGCCGGCCCGACGTCGTGCTCAGTCTTTACTGTTGTCATTAAAATCGTCCGTTGTGTCGACTAAGAGATGCAACTCAATGCACCGAGAGAAGCAAGCAGCTGGAGGATGCATGCATGCATACACATGCCCAGGACCGAATTTGAATTGATGGAACCCCTAACCAGATCTGGTATGTTACATATAAGCACTTCACGATGCAATTTTTGGTATTACTCCCTCCGTTCCAAATTAGATGACTTCTATTTGTCTACATGCGAATGTATCTAGATGTGTATTAAGTCTAGATACATCCTTATCTAGACAAATAGAAGTCATCTATTTTGGAACGAAGAGGGTAGTTTATTAGGATGACTCCAACGGGGCGACCCAAACGGACGCGCGTTTGGTCCGCGTTTTGTCCGTTTGGGTCGGCAAACGGACGCGCGTCCGCCCCTGGTCCGCCCCTTCCTACGCAGTGCGCCCAACGGGGCGACGCATCGAGTCCGCCCCCAACTTTTTTGTTTTGTTAAAAGGCCATATATGGGCCATTTTCATTTATATATAAGGGGGTGGGCCACAAACGGCCATTTTACATATATTTTTTGAAAACAAAAAAAATAAAAACTGCCCTTCGCGGGCAACTAGTCCTCGTCGTCGTCGAGGATGTAGTACGGCGGCTCCTGGTAGAGGTGCGCCGGTGGGCCTTGTCGCGGTGGGACGGCGGCCGGCGGCGTCGGCGGCTGCTCCTCGTCCTGCTCCGGGAGGGGCGGCGCCCGCTGGAGCTCCCAGCTCCCGCCATTCCAGGTCCAGTTCTGCCCTAGCAGGCCGTCTGGAAGGGGCGGCGCCGGTGGAAGATCCACGTCCATGGGGACCTGCCACCATGGCTGTGGCTCCTCGAAGACCGCGGCCTGCTGCGCCGCCATGGCCTCCTCCTTCTCCCGGGCGACGGCCTCGAGGACCATCTCCCACCGCTTCTGCTCGTCCTCGACCATGGTGTGCTTCGAGGCTTCGAGGGCGGCGGCGAGCTCGTCTTCCACCTCCATCTTCACGGGAGGTGGCGGCGGTGAGCCGATGCAGAGGGACCGCAGCGTGGACCGCGGCACTGGCGGAGCGTCCCGGCACCGCATGTGCGGCGGCAGGTCCCTGCGGCTAGCCCGCGGCGGCGGCGGCGCCCGCGTGTAGTAAGCCTGGCGCCGCAGGCTGTGCTCGCCGCTGAACCACGTGTCCCAGTTTGGGGAATCCGCGGCGTAGGCGGGGTCGTCGCGGAGGGAGGCCGGGAGGCGCTTGCGGCGGCGCTCCACCTCCACATCTGGCCATGGCAGCGGGCAGGCGTGCTCCCAGTACCACTCGCAATCCTCGCGCCGCACGTAAACGCGGTCGCGCCGCGCGATCTGTGCGCCCGGCGGCGCGAGCTCGAAGGCGGCGGGGGCCTCCGGCTCCGGGGAAGATGGTGGCGTCGGGGAGGGCGTGCGGAGGCGGCGGCGGCCAGACGACGACTCCGCCTCGCCGTCGTTCTTGGCCTTGCCAAATCCGGGCCACCGTAGCGGCATTGCGTCGCCGGTGAGGGTTGTCGCTAGGGTTGCGGCTAGGGTTTGGTCGCCGGTGAGGGAGCGGAGTGGGGCAGTGGGAGTGGGTGGGGGCTGGCCGTCCCTATCCCCTGGCATTAAAAAGGACCGACCAGGGGAGGCTGACCGGCGCCGTGTCGCTGACAGGTGGGCGCGGGGAGGACCAGCCGCGTGGGCGCGCGGACGCGTTTCCAGTCCGCCGCGCGTCCGCGCCCGGCGCATCGGTGACCCAAATTTGGGCCAACAATGGATCGCGGCGGACAGAAAACCGGACCGTGGTCCGTTTGCGTCGTCCCGTTGGGCCATGATTTTCGCAAAAACGGACTGCGACGGACCGACGCGGACTCGATGCGTCGGCCCGTTGGAGTCATCCTTAGAGTATAAGATTTTATTTCGAGTGTGACCTGCTTCATCATATCTATTTTTTGGTTGCATTCATCCTATGCATTGGTGCTTAATTCCGCTTTGTATCCAGCTAATAATTACGGATATCAGTCTGAACTTAGTTTCATTACAAATACATTAATTTCTAAAAGAGCATTTTATATGCACACAAATCATCTAAATGGAAATAGCACCACAATAGAAAAGTTTTTAATATGATGTTTTATAGGAATAACTGACATCTAAAGAGACATATTTATAAATCTTTAAGCGGAAAATAAAATATTTGCGATGAAACATTTATGTGCATTAGAACAAAAATAGAAGCTCCAGAGTTGCGTTAAAAAATGTGCAGGTTGTAAATTTGAGCAACAAATTGCAACCACAGTTGTATGAGACGTATAAGAATAGTGTGGTTCGGCATTGCTGTCCCTCGATCTCCCAATCATGGGCTTATAGCCACCTATATCGACTCAACTATACAAACACTTATTGCTTGCTTTATCTCTATCTACAATCAGCTTTATCGGTTTTGTACCAGTCCAGCTGCATCATTATGACAGAGAGTCATCTTAAGGATAAGGCTAATGCTTTCCCTCAAACCCCTTTAACGAAAGTAGGAAAATGGGATGAAACTGTGGGTAAATGGAATTGCGGTATCTCGACAATCAGAACAGCGAATATTTGTAATTAATTAAGTAGCAAAATGTTTGACCACCATGTATATGCACCTCGGAGACATAGTGACTATAGGTGGGGATGGTGTTTTTGTACGCTGGAGCATCTTTTAAACGTTTTAAAATGTCAAAAAAAAAATCTCGCGTACATCTCAAAATTTTATGTGCTCACAAAGTTGTTTCACGAAAAAATGATTTGTGTGCCATGTGTAAAAATACAACATTCAGTGCTAAAAATGGTTTTTCACGTGACATATTTTTGTCTTTTTCAGGGGCCACAAAAAATGTCGTTTCCGTGGTACTTGGCGTGTGCACAGAGAATGTAGAGATGTAGGTTCAAAATGTTTCTTCAGACTTTTTGGATATTTTGAAATCTTTTTCCCGTATGTGTAAGCATATGCACCCATAAGACAAAGTGAACTTTTGAAGGTAAATCTGTAATACAAAAAAGTTTGATTAGGACGTCCTGCCGAGTGCATATATATATGGTTATGAGTTTTTGAATACCAAAAAAGTGATTTTGTAATAGTTAGGTATGTTCATTGATTTGTTGGTTTAGTAATTGTAGGAGTTTTCTCTGCTGTTACATCAAGTTTGAGAGAAGTTCATCAAGTCTAAACTCCTGGAAAATATATATGGTTATGAGTTGTAGCAAAACATATCTGTTCTGCCAATTCCTATGATTTGTAATAGCTTAAGATTTAGGAGGACATGCTATTGCAATTATAATTTACTTACAAAAAATCCCAACAATATTTCGTTGGTTCATTGAAGCTAATAAGACTGTAGTTTACCGAGTAGAGGCTGAAATTTGCGGTGGCATCGTGTTCAAAGAGATTGTGTAGGTGAGGATAAATGTTAAAAAATGATATTTCGTAGGAGTTGTTCATGTATTGATATTTAAATTTTAGAATTAAAATGTTTGTCAATTTAGTTTATCACAATCAATTTGCAATAAAAAGTCGTTGAGTATAGTGTTTAAAAAATGATCTATTGATGTATTTTCTGTTATATAATTAAACAAAAAAATTGGGTTTCTAATCATTTAATTATGATCTAATCGAATGTTTCATTACAATGTTGTTCTACGGCTGCCTTCAGAAAAGTACAAGATTGTGTCATGGATGAAGAAAGAGCTTGAAGATCTCATAGATTTGCTCGTCTTTTTTATTTTTGTTTTTGTAATCGATGTAATCGTGTACTCTTTGTCGGTTTAATATATGTGGAAAAATTCAAAAAAAGAAAAGTACAAGATTGTGTCATGGATGAAGAAAGAGCTTGAAGATCTCATAGATTTGCTCGTCTTTTTTAGTTTTGTTTTTGTAATCGATGTAATCGTGTACTCTTTGTCGGTTTAATATATGTGGAAAAATTCAAAAAAAAAAAGATGAAAATGAAGATGCCGAAACTATATCCCACAACAAGTAGATAAGACAGTTAGGACATAGGAGTGAAGCCAATTGATTATGTTATATGAGTAGGTTAAAAAATATTTGTAATGATAATAGTACCCCCATTTGGAAATTAATGTTGTCAAGAAAACTTGCAGTCAAAGTCTCTAACATTGAGTGTCGATGTATAAATATATTTGAATAGTACAAAAGATAAATCATTGAAATAATAATTTATTACCCTTAATTAAATTTAGCTGTATATTTATATACAAATAATGGTATATGTTGTACTTTGGATAACGTTCGCATGTGTCTAAAATGTCAAGTATTTCCAAAGAGTGGGAAACAGTCTAACATTTCATGACAAAGAAGTAATGAGAAGGAAATATCTACAAAAAGCAAAATCTTTTTTTTTTACTATTTAAGCGACTAATATTTTAACGAGGACAAATGATACTCTCTCTTTTATAAATCTAAAGAATTTTGTAATAACTTAGCGAAGTTGTTATGCTGCTCCATTAAAGATCACTTAAATATGTTCTAGATGCATTGCTCAGTTGATGCATAATATGATCTGAACCGCAACAAATGTTTTTTATAACTTCAAATCTGATATAGCAATTGACAAACTGAATTTTGGTCCGACATGATTTATTATCAAGGGTTGATTTGTAAATGACATAATCAATTCTAACTTGTACAGAATAATTCACAACCAGGTCTTTAATACCACGTACAAGTCACACATATGCTTAGCAAGGGTTG
This sequence comes from Poa pratensis, assembly GCA_947311845.1. Lineage (NCBI taxonomy): Eukaryota > Viridiplantae > Streptophyta > Magnoliopsida > Poales > Poaceae > Poa > Poa pratensis. The sequence goes on along the minus strand of CAMZMU010000097.1, from coordinate 36,002,844 downwards.
ATTTGTAAATGACATAATCAACCGTATGTGATATTTTAAGTAGAACAATAAAGTTAAAATCGCTACATGCCATATCATTTCCTTCCATATTATGTGACTATGTATGGAACAGTAGATTTATTTCTCAGTCACTTTGATGCCCTCGCATTGCGAGGGCCACCCTGCTAGTTATGATTAAAAATAAAAAAATGAGACCGACCAGGACTAGCCCATGGTGGCTTCTTTTTATAGAAGAAGTGCTCCTTAGTGAGAATTCCAGAAATTCGTCCCCGACGGGGCTTGAACTCTGGTTGCCAGGTTTAGCCACTGCTACCTTTGCCACTGGGTCTCTGCCCCGTTCTCCATTATGATTAAAAATGATTGTGCACAATGCGGATACAATTCCTGCTACAAATATAGAGAGCGTGGGCCGTGGGATATATGCATGAAAAGTGAACAGCATGCACTGTTTTATATCAAAAGGTTGTCTCAAGGAACATCCTTGGACAGTGCTTTAGCTTGCTGATAATCTTACTTCAGATGAAAGTACTCTCGTACGACATAATCATCACAGAGAGTTGGTACCTTACCTCCCAACTACTAACCAAAGTAGTGCTGAAAGGACCACCTCAGCCAGCCAATTCTTCAGCTTTTGGGCAAAAGCATCACAGCTACTATTTCCAGTTAGTTTGAGAAAATATTTGCCGTACGTTGCCCGTCTTGGGCTTTCCATTATATAGGAACAGGGAGTTACAGGAGATCGATCGATCCTACAATCCAGGATCTGATCGAGTCGGTTTGTGAAACAAACCGGTACAGGTACATGTACAAATACGGTATACATACAAGCTACCAACTCTAATACATCCCCTCAATCTAAACCGCTGTGCACAAGGTTGAGATTGGCGCGAAATCTGCGAAGCAGCTGTTGAGTAGCTGGCTTGGTGAAGACGTCGGCTAGCTGATCTCCTGTACTGATATATCGAACATCAAGAGCTCCCAAGGCAACTTTCTCTCGTACGAAGTGGAAATCGATCTCGATATGCTTCGTGCGAGCATGAAACACAGGGTTGGCGGACAGGTAGGTGGCTCCAAGATTATCGCACCACAACACAGGTGGCTTGGACTGATGAACACCGAGCTCCTTTAGTACTGACTGAATCCATAATGCTTCAGCCGTGCCATTTGCAAGAGCCTTATACTCTGCCTCAGTGCTCGACCTTGATACCGTAGGTTGCTTGCGAGAACTCCACGATACAAGGTTCGGTCCAAGAAAGATAGCAAAGCCTCCAGTGGACCGTCGATCATCAGGACATCCTGCCCAGTCTGCATCAGTATAAATATTCAGAACAGTAGACCCTTTCTGAATTCGCAACCCTGTAGACACCGTTCCCTTCACATACCGAAGGATTCGCTTGACCGCCTCATAATGCACCGTAGTGGGCTGTGACAAGTACTGGCATACCTTATTCACCGCAAACGAAAGATCAGGTCTGGTCAGCGTCAGATACTGCAACCCTCCAACGAGACTTCTGTATCTATAGACATCATCACTAGCAAGCTGTTGACCGACATCCCTGGACAGCTTCTCAGTGGTGGACATAGGCGTTGAGACAGCCCAACAATTCTCCATATTCGCACGATGTAGAAGATCAAGTGCGTATTTATGCTGAGTAAGCACTACTCCCCCTGAATTGTAGGCAGCCTCAATGCCTAGAAAATAGTCAAGACGTCCAAGATCCTTAATAGGAAATGTACCGGCAAGAGTCTGAACCAAGCGATCAACCGCAGCAGGAGAAGAACTAGCAATGACAATGTCGTCAACATATACCAGCATGTAGAGGGTAACACCAGCATGAGCAAAAACGAAGAGAGAAGTGTCGGCCTTGCTAGAAAGAAACCCAAGCTCATGAAGCTTATCACTCAGGCGCGCATACCAGGCGCGAGGCGACTGTTTCAGGCCATAAAGAGCGCGCTGAAGTTTGCACACATGCTGCGGACGCTGGGGATCCTCAAAACCAGGGGGCTGCTGCATATAGACCGTCTCGTCAAGAAAACCATGGAGAAAAGCATTGCTAACATCCACTTGACGAAGGCACCAACCACGGGACACTGCAAGGGACAGCACCAAACGCACCGTGACCGGCTTCACAACGGGACTGAAAGTGTCATGGTAATCAATACCATACTGCTGAGTGAAGCCACGCGCAACGAGGCGAGCCTTGTGTTTATCCACCGAGCCATCTGGACGGAATTTGGTCTTGAAAACCCATTTACTGCCAACAATATTGGTGCCTGACGGTCGAGGAACCAGAACCCATGTTTGGTTACGTTGAAGTACCGAGAACTCATCCTCCATAGCGCTTCGCCAAGCCGGATCAGTAAGGGCAGAGCGATGGGAAACTGGAGTAGCAAAAAGAGCACGGCGACGATACGGATTATACCGAACAGTCCCATCAGTGTATTCCTTCGGACGATGAATGCCATGCTGCCGACGAGTAACTATCTGACGAGGCGGCGGCGGAGGAGATGGCGGAGCCTCAGAGACCGACGAGTCGGAGGCAGTGGCAGTTGTGGGGACCCGGACTAGCTGTCCGAAATACCCGATTATGCTTAACACAACGATCCCGTGATCAGTCTGTCGTTGCACATAATCCGAATTGGATACCAAAGTTTACATCCATTACAGTACCGAATAGAAAGTCTTACATAAATGGTCATCTAGACCAAGTTCTTACATAGGTGCCTTCAAGGGCCAAACCAAAATATCAGCGGAAGCTACGGCGTAGTAGACATCATATTCTAACGATGACAACCCGACAGGCAGCTGACTTGGGGAGATCCTTAGTTGGCGTAGAGGTCGCCATATTCCTGTTCTGCGTAGTGTTCCTCCTCGTAGTCTGGCTAGGACAATAGCCAGGGACGAAACCAAAATGAGTACATTTGAATGTACTCGCAAACTACCCCAACATGAGTATGCACCAGTTTTATTTTAGCTGACAACTTTTACTTATTTAAAACATCTCTATATCTTTATTGAAAAAGGTAAGAAGAGTTTTATAACCATTTTTCAAGAAATCACCATTTTCATCTGTTTCTCCAAAACTTCTCCTTTTTCCCGACCATAGCCCGTCATGGTCCACTTTCATCCAACCACCTCATACCGATCCGTTGGTATAGGTGTAGGAAACATTCTCCACTCCATTTTTCTTTCTAAAACTCAAAATTCCTTTAAAAACTTGCACAAGGTCTTAGGACAGTCTCCCAATTGTCCATATCCGAGGACTCGGCTATTCGAATAGTTTTTAACACTCTGCAGAGGTAGCACGCTTTTAACCCACATCCATCCGGCAACTCATCGTGTCTGCCACGTCTCGCCATACCAGGTGTATGCGAAGTAAGCCGCCGACCATAGCCTCTTATTTGCTCATGCTAGTATAGGATCCTTCCCATATGACACTTTCCATCAACACCCAGTCCAGTTTCCCGTCAGAAACCCTAAGTGTGAGGACTCATAGTTTTGTCCGGCGGTTTATGGTGGAACCTTCTATCCTCCCCACCATCTTGTGTGAGGACCCGGGTCAGGGGTAGATCCTCGGACCATCCCCTCATGCATAACGGAGTCATCTCCGTTGATGAGGTATCCCATACTAATAAGAGCAAACTACATGACTAAGCCTTTTCCCATATATGGTAAATGTGGTCGCACAGGGTAGGATTGGTTGCCATAGTACTAGGACACTGTGCATTTTTCATAAACATAACCATTTTTCCATGTCTCCATTCCAACACCGACATCTCGGCATTCCATAACCACATAAGAAATTTCAAAGGAGTTTTGAGTAACAACATTGTTTCCCATCCTAAAGTTTTATATAAACTACTACATAGGGTGGCAAAATAATATCCATATATTTTTGAAATGGGTTTTATAAATCTTGCTTTGGGAGTAAAACATGTTATGAAAGTAGATGCATATGTTTGTAGTGCAAGCTCAGAGAATAGCTTGCCTTGCTTGGCAAAGTGATCTTGCTCTTGTTCTTCCAATTCAGCAAACTCTCCTTCCTCGATATATCCGACAACGTTCTCGTCTAATTTATAAACAAACAATGCAAACAATCACTAAGCTATACAAGCAATCATCTCAACGCAACAATCATGAACATCACACATAGCTACTGCACACATTAAGCTATACAATTTGGTTTCAAAATAATTGAATTAAACATCAATTATTTACTTCTAAATTATGGCAGAAACTTATGGAATATGATTAATTCAATAACTTGAGTTCTGTTGGTCACAAAAATACAAACTAAAATTCTATAGAAAGCTACTGATGTGTAGCAGACAACCCAACTTGAATTGGATCATTTGGAGTTACCAAACTCTCTACACATTGGTTTGAACCCAGTAGCTTAATAATCAAGTTTTACCTACCATTTAAATTCTATTGTTCCAAAAATTAAACCCTTTTAGGGGTAACTAAACATGGCTATATGTGAGCTAACAAAATTGGTCCTAACTCATTTGGGTCAACCAATAAACATATTTATTTGTTTTAGTACAGAAGGGTTTTTCTTAAAGTCAACAATTAACATTGCTCAATTAATTCTACCAAAATTAGGGAAGCTAACACAAGGCAGTACTAAGCTAACCAAAGTGGTTTGGAATTATTTGGACTAACAGAGTATTAGAAACAAACAAGTTTAGAATTTAAACCTTTTGTAGTATTTTTAATAATACTTTTTATTTACTTAATTAAATTACATGGGACCAATTGTGTTGGTTAAACAATTTCATAAGCTTTTCAGAACAATTGAGTTTGATTTATTTTCATTCCTAAATCTCGAGATATTGAATTTCAAAGTTGGATCCAGTACTGAATTCTCAGAGAAGTTTGAAATTCGAAAATTCCCTCCTCTGGATAATGTTGAAAGTTATGACGGGTGGGGTCCGCACGTCAGCCTCTCTATTTTAAACGAAGGGGTACGCTGCCGTTGGATTTAGATCCAACGGCCCACGTTTGCCCACGTCGACGGCAAATGCCGGCGACCTAAAACGAGCGGCGCTGCAGCGCCGGCGACGGCGAGGTGGAAGGATCTCTCACCTAGGGGGCTCGGGAGGTCGCGGAGATGATGCAGATCGACGGCGGTGGTGAGGTGGAAGCTTCTGGCCGAGTTACACTTGCTGGGGTGGGCTGGTTCGTCGGCGGCGCGCTCTCGCTCTTCCACGGCCACGGGCAGCAACTCCGGCGAGGTTCCACGGCCGCGTCTGGGCACTGATCAAAGGGGAAAAGGGATGGGGTGAGTGCGGTGATGCTAAGGAAGAGCGTAGAGGCCAGAGAGAAGAGAATGGGGCAGTGTGGCGTCGCGGCCACGACGGACCTCGACGGCGGCAGTGGCTACGGCACAGCACGCCCTCCTGGCGGTGCACGGCAAATTGAGAGGGGGCAGTGAGGGAGTGGGGTGGTGTGGTGTTCACAGAGAGGCTTGGGGTGGTTTTATAGCGCGGGATGCGGCGTACGGTGGACGGAGTGCACGGCGACGTCCATGGCGCACGGCGGAGATATTTCTCCCCAATCCGACGCGGCGGTGCGAGGGACGTGGAGACAAGGCGTTCACCGGGGTCCGGACGTGTTCTAGAAGGTCTCGGCCAAGCGCGGCGTGTCGGGGAGCAGCGAGCTAGGCCAATTTGGTCGACGACGGCGAGCTTGCCACGGCGACGCTGGAGTGGAATCGAGGCGAGGGGCGGCGTAACTGCTCTCCTCTGCGGCGCCGCGGCTGCAGAGGCACGGGAGCGAGGGAGAGCGTGGCCAGGGGGGCCTGGGGAGCGCAGAAACGGCGAGCACGGTCGCGGCGACACGGCGACGGTCGTCGGGGTTGAAGTCGACGACGACTTTGCAGAAAACCCCCTGCTTCTTCTTTTCTTTTATCACAACTAGGTCCTTCTCTGTTTCTTTTTATTCTTTTTCAATTCCAGCAGCTGGAATTTAATTGAGGTACTTAAACATTTTAGAAAAATTTGCAAATAATTGTGGGGCCTCCCCATAACATGTAGAAGCTCCACGAAAATTGGCTTTGCAAAATAAAATGTTTTGCAACATTTTCTTTCATAGTACTTTGTTTATGTTATTTTAATTTATTTCAATTTGTTTTTCTTTTAGAATTTTAAAACTAGTTCAAAAATAAGATTTGAGAGGGGAAAGTGGTAGGAACAAAATGGGGAGTGTTTACATTACATCTCCACTGACTTTGGTTTGAAAAATAATTGAGTTTGTCACTTTGAGATTTTTATGTGACAACTTGTCACTTTTATTTTCTTGCTTTGATTTTTATTTTGTTTTCTTTCTTACTAGTGTTCACTAGAGCAAACATTCACACCAACAGCAAGAACAACAACTCAAGTAACAAGAAGCAATTAACATACAATAAACAACAAAAAGTTTTTGTTGACTCTCATTTTTGGAACATAATATTGATAATATTTTTTTGGGATGTTACAGCAGTGCTGCCTGGCGGCGGAGTCTCGCTGAGATCGTCTTGGGCCGTATTAAACGACCCAGCAGCCGGTGACCCAGCAGACGGCGACGAAGGAGCCTGCTGGGACGGCCCATGCGCGCTGCGGGGCGAGCCAGAGGCCGCATCGGGAGACGCACCCGTCCCATGCACCAGCGGCGAGGCATGCACGCCGATCGGACATGCGTGCTGAGCTCCACTCGGCGACGGCACCTGCACAGGAAAATGCAAAAGACCAAGCGGATCATGCGGCAACATAGTCAAGTCATATTTACGCAAGTGGACATCCCTAATAGCTGGTTCATGCACAGAAAAAGACACAGGATGCAACTGCGAGACATCGACCACGACACCGGGTGTAGCATCAGGAAAAACATGCTCGTCGAAAATAACATCGCGGGAAATATAGATTCGTCCTGTGGAACGATCCAAGCACTTATATCCTTTATGCATCGGGCTGTACCCCAAAAACACACACATCTTGGAGCGAAATTCTAACTTACGGGAATTATACTTCCGTAGAGAGGGCCAACAAGCGCATCCAAACGTGCGAAGGAAAGAGTAATCAGGAGGGGTTTGGAGGAGTTTCTCGACAGGTGTGACATTGTTCAAAACAGGTGTAGGCATCCTATTGATTAGATAACACGCGGTGAGGAACGCTTCATCCCAAAACCGAAGTGGAATGGAAGAATGAGCGAGAAGGGCAAGGCCAGTCTCGACTAGGTGACGATGTTTACGTTCAGCAATGCCATTTTGTTGGGAAGTGTGAGGACAGGACACACGATGAGCTATTCCAGAATGCTGAAAATACTTATGCAGGCGATGATACTCACCACCCCAATCAGACTGGACAGCACGAATTTTGGTGTTTAGTGTCAGTTCAACATGTCGCTGGAAAGCATAGAAAACATCCTCAACATCAGACTTATGCTTGAGCAGATAAATCCAGCAATATCGACTATAATCATCAATGAAGCTAACGTAGTACTTAAAACCTCCAGAAGAAGGCAATGCAGGACCCCAAACATCAGTATGAATAAGTTCTAAAGGTGCAAGAGAAACACGAGATGAATGATTATAAGGTAATTGATGACTCTTTGCACGCTGACAAGCATCACAAACTGAAGAACTAGAGTTTGAGGAACACAAAAGATTTTTATTCTTAACTACTGCTTGCACTACATTATTCGAGGGATGACCAAGACGCTGATGCCATTGTTCATAAGACACCTTGACACCGGAGGAGGCATGACGACCCGTAGAGGAAGAAGACGCACGACCAAACGGGATTGGATAAAGACCACCACGGCATCTACCTTGAAGAATGATTTGCTTCGTGGCCTTGTCCTTAACATAGAAACAATAGCGATGAAACTCGATAAAGACAGGATTATCACAAAGAATACGATGAACAGAAAGCAAATTTTTGCTAAGTGTAGGAACATGGAGAATTTTTTCAAAGCAAGAGATTGCAAAGGACCAGCTATTTGAGAATGACCAACGTGTGTAATAGACAGACCTGCACCGTTGGCGACCTGAACTTGATCCTTGCCGTGGTAGCGCTCCTGCATGTTCATCCGTTCCATGTCGTTGGTGAGGTGATCGGTGGCGCCACTGTCCAGAATCCAGTGAGGAGGTTCATCGTGGTCATGGACGACCGAATTGCCCAATCGGCCACCATCCTGATATTTCTTGCATTGGAGAGCCTCATGTCCCCAATTCTGGCAGAGTTGGCACTTAGGACGCCACTTGCGGTTGCCACCACCACCGCGGCCACCGCCACGTTTTCCCTGGTAGCCACCGCCACCGCCACTGCTGCCTTGGTGTCCATTGCCTTGGCCGCCTCCACCTCCATAGCCCTGATTTGGCTGTCCCTGACGTCCACCGGAACGACCACCGGTGTTGTCGAACGAGCGCCCAGCTGGGCGTCCGTAGTCACCGCCACCCTGCTGGGCAGCAGCATTCGCGGAAGAAGTGAACTCCGCGGCGGCATCGGTACTGTTTTGCTGCTGCATGGCCTCATAGGAGAGAAGCATGGCGTAGAAGGAAGTGAGGGAGAGCGGCGTCGAACTGGTGTGGTTGAGGATGTTGAGCGACGCCTGGAACGACTCGTACTCCTGTCCGAGCCCACCGACGATGTATTCAATCAGATCTTCGTCGTCCAAAGGACTCCCGATGGTGGCCATGGCGTCCGCGAAGCCCTTCATCTTGTGATAATAAGCGGCGGCCGTCAAATCTTTCTTCTTCAGCGACGCAAGCTGGCGCTTGATCTGCCTCACGCCAGCGCGGTTCTGGGCGGAGAACATGCCCGTGAGGCACTCCCACACGGCGGCGGAAGTGTTTCTCCCAACCATCTGGCCGAGGATGTCTTCTGACATCGACCCGACGAGGACGCTTAGGACCCTCTGATCCAGTGTGTGCCAGGTCGTATATTCAGGGTTGGCGACGCTGACAGCCGCGTCACCGGTCCCCTGCGTTACGGTCTTTGGCGGCGCTTTGCAGCTGCCGTCAAGAAAGCCGAAGTAGCCCGCTCCGGAGATGCTCGGAACCACCTGCGTCTTCCAGAGGAGGAAGTTGTTCCTGTCCAGACGCACAGTGATCGTGGACGAGTTGATGGGGGCGAAGGTGGATGCAGCCGCCGGCGAGATGATGGCACCGGCGGCGGTCGAGAGCGACATAGCGCTGGAGGTCATGGTGGCGGAGCAAGGGGGCTAGCGGCGGCGGAGCAAGGAGAACCTAACCCTAGGCGGATCGAAACAGGCTCTCGCTCTGATACCAAGTTTGAGAAAATATTTGCCGTACGTTGCCCGTCTTGGGCTTTCCATTATATAGGAACAGGGAGTTACAGGAGATCGATCGATCCTACAATCCAGGATCTGATCGAGTCGGTTTGTGAAACAAACCGGTACAGGTACATGTACAAATACGGTATACATACAAGCTACCAACTCTAATACAGTTAATTCTGATAATCATTCTACTACCACCTTACTGTTATATGAGAGCTTTATAAATGATATTCCTTTCAATAGATGTAATCAAGCTCACTATGCATCCATGAAGAGCATACGGGTGTACATACAAGTGCATGTAGATAAATTCACCTGCCAACAGACCTTGTAAATCTGCAAAACTATAGGGTGCAACTATTATGTCAGTAACAGTCTTGGAGGACAAAGGTGAAAACATATGCAATTGACGATAAGCATGATGTTCCTTTAGAAAGTGGATACATACAAATGGAATCTGCAACCACTATGATAGACATGTCAGTATTGCTAGACCACTAACCAAACTAATAAATATGCAGATGAACATAAGGCACACTTGCTTTTTAGGAGTTGGGACTGGCATTTAGCACAAAAAGGCATATAATTTGCAGCACAAGTAGAGCTTTCTGATACAAGTAACACATTTGCTTCACATGTGTTACATGTTCATTGTAAAAAAACTCACCTGTGCATAGCATGCCTAATACAGGATGCTGCCTCTGTTTGAGAAATGACATTTGGTAACTAAGCAACAGATGTTTTAAACAACAAATGAAAGAAAATAAAACCACCCTCGTAATCTTTTTTTGTCACGCCGTAGACACATCCACATCCATTGGAGACAATTTTGTAACCAACTACTCAATGCAGATTTTCCCTATCAGAACGCCATCGATAGCCGTGATATGGTGTTTAAGAGGCTATGCCACATGCCACACTTCGTGCATCTGTTCCAGCTAACGTGTCAAGGTCCTATATCATAGCAAACTAGACTAAGATATTGATCCACTTGCCGCAGCTTAGGGTATATATTCAGACTAAGAAAGGTAGCACTATCTGCTTGTTGGAAACATTGATGTGAGTTCATCATTGCAGGACCAACAGTTGATTGTACATTTTGAGAAATGAGAAGTCTAGGATGTGTGGCTGTCATCTGCCAGTTATGATGACAGTTTCAACAGCTGTCACGAAGCGGTAGTAACATCAGCCCCCGCTTCCTAGACTTATCTACGAGGTCAAGGATAAGAAAGCCAACACTCCTTCGATTTACAATGAACTGAGGCCAGTGCAAACTGATGGTTTGTCACGTCATTCTCTCAAGAAGACACGCCCCTGCTTGTCGGGAAATCTTCAGCACATTAACCTTTGAAAAACTGAACAAGGTCAGAAAACTGTCGACCTGAATTTGAAGTTAGCTTATATTGAAAAAAAATGATAGGATGCCTAGGAATTGAACGGAAGATAACATCATGTTTGCATCTCAGAATGAAAAGGGGTGAAATAGAAATGAAAGGTGAAGCTCCTGCCATGTTTAGAAAAAAAGGAAATGGAAATCAACTGAAGCATCAGCAAAAAGCTACAAAGTTAGTAACTCAAAACAACTGTTTTTTTACAAATATAAGAAAACTTAGTGCCATAAATTTCCTAACTGAACGGTTTGATTATTGATAGATTCATTTATCAAGAAAGAAGGTTGACCTCTGTTGTAGACTAGCAGCCAATGGACACTGCCATGAAGACTTTTGACGTATGATTTTAAGCAGGGGCGGACCCATGTGTAGCTGAGTGGGGCCTGGGTCCACACTCAAAATTTTGAATTCCTATAGTACTTGTTCATATTTGAAAGAAACTTCTTCAGATTTTGCAAATTTATACACGGAAAGCCTCAGTCACTTGATTTGCCCCCACTCATAATGTTTCCTGGGTCCATCCCTGATTTTAAGTTTACGAGTGTTGCACTCTGAAAGCCAAGAGTAAGTTGTTTTATGTTGAGGCTAGTTGCTGTTAAAAATTGTACATCAGTTTCTACTGATATCCATATAGAAACTTAGAAAGCAAGGTAAGCACTTAACGAGGTACATTGCCCTCCAAAATAAAAGTGAGGTACGGTTCCAAAAGTTGATTCGTAGCCCGGGCTACATGTAGCCCAGTTTTTTGAAAATTTGAAATCTGAAATTTTAAGTTGTAAATTTTTTTGAAAAAAATCCTAAACGTAGATAATGATTAGTTCTACCTGTGTGCAAAAAAGAAATGCGAAACATTCTGTGTTTTATCCTGTGTAAAAATGACAAATTTCTAGATCTGGGTGGTGATTCAAAATCTCTCAAAATTGTCAGAATTTTGTCATTTTCGTGTAGGACGAAATACAAACTATTTCGAGTTGAAACTTTTCATAAGCATAGATCAAGTCGTTGTCAACATCTAGTATTGTTTCCAGAATTTTTCGAAACATTAAATGACGAATAAAAAATAAATAAATGACCGGGCTACATGTAGCCCGGGCTACAAATCACCGTACTCGGTACGGTTGCAGTATGGGTATTGTGATGCCTGAGTTATCGAGACTATTTTTGCAGCATTATGTAATCCATCAATAAAAATTAAAAGGTTGAATCACGCCAATAACCATTCCAGTTGTAAGGAATTGGCACGGGTCCACCAGTTGATTGCCTTTCCACGAAAGTACCAAATTGCACAATCAATTGCGTGGTTCAGTGATTGAGAACGACCAGCTTAAGCTGAACAGGACGAGCATGTTAAACAACACAAACAACCGTAGGCAACATGTAACATGTGGACAGACTTTGTCTAAAGAGGCCTTTCTGCTTGATGCAAAATAAGTAAACAGTGACAGTACAAGCTTCTATTCAGAATGTGGTCTAATACTGTTTAACGTTCCAATCAGATGGACACTATCTAATTGACTGATAGCAACCCAGGGTAACAGTGAACAGTACATCGTTGGATGTCTTTGTCACTCAAAACTTCGACTCTCCATATGCGGCATATGTACTTATCAAACTTAACTAAACAGTTGGCAACAGCAGCCAACCTTTGTCAGGACTCGGTTTCACATCCTGGACAGACCTAAAAACAGAAGAAAAAAAACAAGAGATATTTCTTGAAGGGGGCATTTTTATGCCAAGCAGAAGCTGTAAATACAAGTCTAAAACTCACCTAAAAATATACTACTTCTCTGTAAAATTTATAATACTGATGTAGTGATGTGTACTAATGATTTGGGGAAGAATCGTGCAGTGATGATCTGGATGGGAAGACGGAGCTTACAAGCGACTAGTTGTGGAGTTGAAGGTGCCTGGAGTTCCGTGCATGGCTGGAGATCGGCGGTATGGCCTCAGGTCTTCAAGTTGTGGGAGTTATGGAGAGGATTGATTACGTGGGGAAAATAGAAACGTGGGCCTGCTTATCGGGTCTGCAATCCCGCTAACTGACTTGGCCCAGGAAAGATTCAATATTTTGCAGCCCACCATGATTGAGTTCTACGGCCTGAATCAGACTTGTACAAGACGGGAACTGTATCCTCAAATAAAACATGGCGGGAGCTGTACATAAAACTGAAAGTGTAAAGTAGCGAATCCTACCTGCAATAAGAGATTCCAATTGCCAGCAGTCCGTTTCAGTAGGGAGGTGTCCCTGAGCACTATGATGTGGACAAAAAAAGAAAGTGGGAGAAGAACAGGAACAGAGGAATAGCATCCTCAAATCCTGATGAACTGCCATAACAAATGTCAAGCATGGAACGCTACAGAATGTTCATAGATAGTAGTATCAGCTGATTCTTTATCAAGTTATAACGAAATTGTCCAGGTACAGATTAAATTGACTTGGTGCACAAAGATGATAGATCACTGACAAACACCTGCTCTGCACTCTGCTGCATGTATTTCAGTTTTCAGCACACTCATTAGAGAACTATGAGTTTGTCTGTTCAAGACAGAACTAGAGTTTGTATGTTCAAGACAGAATTGTGAGTTTGTTCAAGATAGAACCGTGATTTCGTGATTACACGCTAAGGAGTTCAAATAAATTATACTACTAACCATATCGCATATCAACCAGCAGAGTCTAGACCATCCTAAGACACTTGTTCTTTCAGAGTTCAGACTAATTACATGGTAAGAACATTTGGGCAGAAAAATTATGGTTTGTTCATAGCCTTGTGAAGAACATGATTAACTGCCTCTGTAACAAAAGTCATGTGTTTCAAAATTGCATGTTCTCATGATAAGAATGGTACATGACACTACAGGAATGAGTTGAGGAAAAAAAAAAGAATGATCTCAAGTAGCAAAACTTAAAATTAGTTTACAAACATCAGTTCTATCAGGTAAAGAATGGCAGCATATAGTGGAGAAAAGCATATTTGTTTGCACTCTTAAAACTTGAATTAACTTTATTGATACAGGAATGAATACAACATTATCCTACAATAAAAGCTGCATGCTTATGCAAGTACAGATACAAACATCCATTCTATCAGGTAGAGAAAACCAGTAAACAAGTGTACCTTGCCCCTTGTATATCTGAATCTGGTGGACTATCCTAATGGTGCAGTTGGAGAGTGGAACAGTCTCTCCTCTATCACTAAAAAATACGATCACCCGAGCAACTCAAAAGTTGCAAATCACAATATTTGTCAGGCTGCTATCTGTAATTTGGTGAAAATATCAGGTGGACAACATCAGGCACCACCATCCTCAACCAGTCAACCTCCTTTATTTGAAAGAATGAAGCCGCAGGTTTCCCATCTTGGGAATGAAAGAATCATCAGCATCAGGCAAGCACATGACACTAAAGCTTCTCTGTCAATCGAATCATGAAAGAACTGACAGCAACAACATCAATAACAATCCATGATGACTCAAACATGTCATGGGAATAATCAGCGCCGATCTCCTCTGCCGCAGACCTAAATGCATTACCGAACGCGTTCCCCTGAACTGCCCCAAGTCTTGGCTTCCCACATACACCTATGACCAGCACCTTCTCAGGCTCCCTTGCTAAGCAAGCACAGATTAGTGGCTTCATCCTTGCACCCCTCTCCTTCAGTGCATCCATGAGGAAGAAGCAGAACTTGGTAAGCGCCTGAGGGTGACACAGCTTAGCAGTGTCCACTGGGTCATCAAGCTTCACCCACCGGAACTTCTTTGCACTCCGTATGAATCCAGACTTGGTGATGGCTGAGCTTCCCTGGCTCAGTATTGCCCTTTGTATCTCAATTGCAGATTGCATTCCTTTTCGCAGCTGATCCACATTGCTCAGCGACAGCGCAGAGTATGCGACCCAAAATTGCTCAGCAGCACAACAGTCCTTTGAGTCCTTGGACTCGGCATCCAGGGATTCAAGCAAAGCTGTGACACCATAGACTACATCTGCAGCAGAGACCTTGGACCTGTACCCGTGCACCCTCAAGAAGCTCCGGTAGTAGAACTCGGTGAGCCCATACTCGGGCAGGAACCGATCGAACTCATCACGCATCTTCCGTTTGACCTCCATGCTCATGTACTGGAACCTCTTCTGGCAGTCGGCGAGCGGGAACCCCATCCTCGCCAGGAGCAGCTTCAGCTTCTTCAGGCCGTTGTCGCTCCAGGTCTTGAGCTTGGTTGCAACATATGAGGAGCAGAGCATGGAGTCGAACAGGCTCCACTCCCGCAGCAGCATCAGCCTGGGCTCGTCCTCGTAGGCGATGCGGGAGGTCTCCGGCGCCCGGATCTTGGTCCCATCCTTGAGCGTCACCACCGAGCCGAGGCCGGACGGGTCGAGGTTGCCGGATCCGTTGATATGCTGCTCGAGCTCCATGACCGCAGCCTGGTAGCGCTCGTTGGTGATGCGCTCGTGGACGAACTGGTCGGTGAGGGAGACGCAGGCGAGCCAGAGGAGCTCGTTGTTGTTCCTGCGGAGCGCGTGGGCGAGCTCATACATGAGGCACCCCGACGGCTTCCCGTGGAAGGTGCCGAGGCGGTAATACTCCCTTCGCAGCTTCCCGGACAGCCGCTCCGGGTCGCCGTCCGCCTCCGCATCGTCGGAGAGGCGGCGCCTCTTCCTCCTCCCGCCCTCGGCGTCCGAATCGGAGTCCGACGCGTCGGAGTCGTCGGAGTCCTCCGCCGAGACGCGGAGGTGCTCGTCGGCGTCCCCGTCGGCGGTGAGGTCGGAGGCGTCGGCAAGGGAGGAGACGTCGAAATCGTAAGAGAGATCGGCGGTGTGCTCGTCGTCGGTGCAGAAGAGCACGACGACGCGGTCGTTGGCCGCGGCGAGGTTGTGGAGGTGGACGGGGCGGTGCGAGTCCACCACGAAGGCGGTGGAGGCGGCGGGCAGGATGCCCCGGAGGTCGCGGTGCGCGCCCCAGTTGATGAGGAGCAGGCAGAGCGGCTGGGACGCGGAGAAGGAGGCGAGGAGGGCCGCGGCGGCGGCGGCGGAGGCGACGGGGTAGATGGAGAAGCGGATGGAGTCGGCGGAGAGGACGCAGGCGAGCACCTTGAGCGCGCAGAGGGAGTCGGCGTCGGCGGCGGAGGGGAGGATCAGGAGCGGGGAGGAGGCGGCCGCGAGCGCGGCGGCGCGGAGGCGCGCGTAGAAGGTGTCGACGCGGAGCTCCCGCACCATTGGCGCATCAACGGCGGAGATCGGGACCGGAAATTTTCGGTGAGGGGAATTGGGGATGGGTAGGAGGAGAATGCTCGAGATCTGAGGATGGAGTTTGGATTTGGGTACTTTGTGGGAGCGGCGAGCGCGGGAGGATTTCGGAATTTTGGTTTTGGGAGGGAACGGGTCGCGTGTTGCGATTTTTGAACTCGAAATTCTGGTCACTTGTACTTACGTCTACGATAGTCTGGGGTTTTGTTTCGTGACATGTGGGGTCATGTGGTAGTGGGTCGTGCCTGTCATTGGGGAGAGGCAAAAGTGCCCCCGGTTGATTCGTTGGTGCGCAGTCGTTGCCTCGTTGCCGTTGGATTGGAAAAGAAGAGAGGGCCAGAGGGGGAAGGTTTAAGATAGCAACATTTTTCCCGATTCTTTAAAAACTTGCGACATGTAGCAAAAATTGTTGTAGCAATTTAAACATGACCATGTAGCAAAAACCAACAAGCTATGCAACAAATACTCACTTGTTTGTAGCAAAATATCAGTAAAACATCAATTTTACAGAAATCATTGTAGCATTAGTCGGCCGGGAGGCGAGCTTGGGCTGCTCACAGGCGAGGTCCAGCGGCCGAGGTGAGCTCGAGACGGCCGTCGGCCGGTGGGGCTGGGTGCTGGCGACGGCGTGCTCGCCGGAGGGAGAGGGAGCGTGGGGGTCAGCAGCTGGACCAGTAGTGAGTAGCGACGGGGATGCATCGAGGAAGAAAAAGGAGAGCGACAGGTTGCGTGCGCGAACAGTGCGAGACGAAGAGACGAGCAGACCGGTTGTAGCTATAGCCAGCTGCATAAAAGCTTTTCCCCTACACAAAAGAAAACCAACACTACTAAGAAATTCTACTAGTTCCCTCAAAAATAAACTTCTACTAGCAACAGACCAACAGTTGTCAAAAAAAAAATCTACTAGCAACTGTACATGCGCTGCACATTTACAAAGTATGAGCATGTTTGGTTGCTCGTGTAACATCCATGCATGCAGTTTCTGGGAAGCCGATTTGGGTGTGTTTGGTTGCTCGCCTAACGTCCACGCACCTAGATTCTGCATGCACGAACTGTAAAGCGCTACAGCTTGCATTGCTAAATATGTATTGTTGGATTTATTTTAGGCTCTGCAACTTGACGTCCTCGTGGAGGTTGCTGGTGAGAAATCGAACAAAAGACTAGGAGCAAAGGTCGACCAATGTTGGCCATTTTCGTGAAGAGGTGTCTCCTAACCATTTCTCCAAGGTAATGATTGCACCTTGGGTTATGGGTGCTTCCTGTTCCAAACGCCTTCATGTCATATTTGGGGCTGGTCCCAGGGATGATCACCTCATGAGGATCACTAGCTACAACTGCTTTGTCTTAGCCGATCAATTGGAGAGATGCGCCTCAATCCTATCTTTTTTCCATCTATGTAAAAATCACTTTTAGAAAAAGCAAGGTCTCATTCCAAAGGGAAATTCGGGTTTAGTACTTTTGCTACTATATGAAAATCACTTTTCGAAAAGACTTCCGCTAGCTAATTGCTTTGCCGAGGCACCGTTGCTTGTTCGTTACGAGCTCAACTCAATAGAACGGGACTCAGGAAATAGGTGCTACTACTACTCTACGCCCACACCGGATATGGACAGAACTGTCTCACGACGAACCCAGCTCACGCACCGCATTAATGATTGTTTCTCAATCAGGAGCCTCTACTTCGAAGTGTTCCGTTGACCAAAGCAAAGGTAGAAGGGGGTATCTTCCCCTCAAAAAGCTCTATTCAGATGAGGATGAGGAACTACCGTTGTAGGATCGGAATACTACATTCCTATGTCTAGGGATAGGAGTCGTCAAAGAAGGTGCCCGAGGAAAGGATTATTTATTTCTCTTATGAGTAGGAATAGCTCTAAATATGGCACATGTCGCTGGGAACCTCCAATAGGAAACCTAGGATACGGATTCGATTCCCGAGCAGATAAACAGATCTTCTTGTTCCTTTGCCGCTCGTACCTCTAGGAATAGCTCTAGCGTATCCTGTGGTTAAAGAGAGAAATATTTCTCGGAAGCTGCTGTTAAAGGGGTAAGTGCACTCGTACTAATGGGGGTGAAATCACTTGGATTTCTTTGCTTTGCCCGGCCTGCATTCGCTTCGTGGAGCCGAGGAGAAGATCAATTGGCTTAGCCGTACCGTATCTACAACTGGTTTGATCATGCATGGACTACTTTGTCGTGGGTTTGTCACGTCAGATGTCATGGATGACTTCGTAGGTGTGGGATTGCGCGAGTCAATCGTCTCCGAGCTTTAGATCGCAGGGCACGAGGAAGACAATGTTTTTTACTCAGGTTCGGCCCCTCAATGTGAGGTAAAGACCTACGTCCTGCCTATCCTAGATTGGTATTGATATGAATATGATGTTACAAGGGGTTGGCGATCGATGTGTCGAGTCGCCTATCTCTGGATGTATGAGATCTAGGGTTTCAGAACTTGTCTGTCTTGTCCTGCGAGTCCTCTTTATATATCCAGAGGCTTGCTAGGTTACAAAGGAATTACTTGGAGACTATTTTTCTTGCCTTCCAAGTTAAGCCATCTTGGATCTTCTGGATTCTTCTTACACCGTGCTCCGACTCTTCGTGTCGGCCCACCTCAGTGCAAGCCCATTGATTATAAGCCGCATTACACTTGTGGGTCGTAGGTTAATCTATTTATCATAACCCCGACATTAGCCCCCAAGCTTCCGGGTGATTCGTTGAATCAGGCGGAAGATTCTGTCTTGATGATGATCTTGCGGGCTTGCGATTGTAGAGCTTGGTGACTCGCTGATGTTGATTCGCAAGTGTTGCGGCTTCTTGAGCCGCTGATCTAGAAGCGATGAGTCGCTAGCTTTGCGGCTTATTTAGCCGCTGATGTAGTATCACAAGCCTTTGAACACTTATGTCTTGGTCGCATTGAAGCTGCACAATTGCGGTAAGTTCTCCACTGAAATTATATAAGATGTCAGTGGAGCCTTTGGTGAAAACCACCTTGTCCTGTTAGATGCGAGACTGAGCTGAAATCATAAGAATAATAACTTATGAGTATCAAGATATATCAGTCAAATGTGTATAACGTGCTGAGTCATAGACATCGAAGCATAAAAAGACCATAAGCATAAATAAGCTGGTCAATCATTAGAATAATAATCTGTCATGTTATCATGACAGGCCATCTGAGCGCATGTTGAATCATGGCGGCTCAAGGGTATATAGCCACAGCCTGTATTTAAAGATTTACGAGTCGCTGATTTAACTCGCAAATGGATATATATATTCTCATGTGCTGCAAAAAATTAAATCTGCATATAAACATGGTATATCAATTTAGTAGAAACCACCAAATGCCAGTGGGTGGATGTGTAGCCCCGAGGGCCGGGTTGCATGCTTGATCATGCTGCTCGGGACTCAAAAATATCACAAGTTGGACAAAAAATTAATTGTCCTAGCCCCCAGGCATTAAGCAGGCATGATTTCATTATCCTGCTTGATGGCATATCGTTGCAATTTGATCCTGCAACAGATTGAGCAAATATTTTGCCGCAAGAAAATAATGATACTTGGAGTAGGGCAGAGCCGCATATAAACTCCGAACTGTGAAATATTAGTTGAGATGCTAGGATAAAAGATAATCCCAGTCAATATTCTAGATATAAATTAAGGAATCATCCTTAAAAATTCCACTTGATATGGCTGAAAATAAATAAATGATGGTGGCTTGTACAACCGATATCAGGGAATGATTATCCCAATCATTAGAAAATCTGGTCGTGCCAGTTCAAACTCATATGGCTGAGTTATAAGTTCCTGAAATTCAGAAGGCAAAGCCCCTGAGGAAGCAATAACTTGATGATAATATGTTAGCCTTGGCGGCTGATAATAATGATAAAATATTAGTACTCCGCATGATAGCATACGGTACCCTGCATGATAGCAAATTATAATCTGTACTTTTGCATGATAGCAAGTTGTGACTGTATAATAGCATATTTTAATCTGCATGATAGCAGATGGTTGCATGATAGCAGATGGTTGCATGATAGCAACTGGTGAGATGCATGATAGCATATTGTACGATGCATGATAGCATATGATACTTGACTCAGTATTTCCCAGATCTAATGTGTGTTCAGGGTCGAGAACGACCATGATAGGCAGCCATGATAGGCATTCAGACTCGATTGACGCCACACGCGGGTACTTTAGTCCTTCTGAATTATCTCTATTACCGTTAAGTAGGTCTTCGCGCAGCTCAGTATTTCCGGGAATGTGTGTTCAGGGTCGAGAATGGCCATGATAGGCATCAAACTCATGAATGACGCCACACCCCAGTACTTTGGCCACATAATGCAAAGATACTTCTAACTTAAGGTACCGTTAAGTAGGTCTGCGCGCGGCTCAGTATTTCCCAGGTGTAAACGCGTGTTCAGGGTCGTTGAGAACGGCCATGATAGGCATCAGTCTCATGAATGACGCCGCGCCCCAGTACTTTGGCCGCATAGTGCGAGATACTTCTGACTTAAGGCGAGAATAACCAGGATTATTGCTTTTATCGGCTGCAATAGCCGTGACGAGCTCTAATTAGCTTTGATGATAACCAATTCTGATTAGCTGTAGATGTGGTACAGCGAGTCACTTGTTTTAACTCAAATATTGATAAGATAATGATTCATTAATGACTCATAAACTGATGTAATGATGAGCTGTTTGTGACTCATAAAATGATATGGGGGTAAATCGCTATGCGACTCATAAATTGATATGACAATAAGTCGATGATGATTAATAAAATGATATGATGATAAATCATGATATTATATAACGATCAGTCATAAATTGATACAATGATAAGTCATAGAATGACAAATGAATCGCCAAATATCAATGCTTGAACATGTAGTGGTGATCTTGATATTCAATACAAGTTGTAAATAGCTAGACTTTGCAATGCGAGTTATAAAGAACTCTAATTTGACGAATGTATTGAGAAGTAGATGTAATTAAATCTACAAAAGCTGATATGAATTTAAAGTATACGACATGATATAATATGAGTCGCAAAGACATTTAATAAAAGGCATAATAACCTAGAAATGCAGCCCCCGAGATAAACTCGAAGATGAAATTTAATCTTATTGATAAAAGTAAAAGGCTGCGAAAGTTTGAGCATGATGGTGACTTAGCTTGTTTTTATTCTCCTGATGTTGATGATGCGGTATCCCGGGCCGTTTGGAGTCCGCTGATCTAGAGCCAGCGCGTCTGCTTATTAGACCTGTGCTCTCGAGTCATCATGTTGCGAAATTGCTGAATCGAGGTGTGGCGTTCGGCTTGACCACCCATGTGGTGTTAGTAGTATTCAAGGCTTGAAGGAAAATTTCCTTTTTCTTCTTAAGATGCCTGAATCCAATCTGGCGTTGCTGCCGGCTCAGCTTGCGGGCCAATGGAGGAAAATAGTCACAAAAAAGTTTTTGTCGACGGCAGCGAGTCGCGGAGCTCGCCGGCGACTCAAGAGCTTCTGATGATCTAGATTACTTTCTCTTTGAGCTGACTGCTACTTTGTACGTGGCCTTGTATATGAAATCCATGTGTATGTATTGGTATGGACGCGACTAGCATCTTTTCTTTCTTTGGATGCCTTCGGGAGCCGTCCAATCTAGAGACGGAAATTGACTGCACTCTGAGCTCGGCTAACTGGAATCGAGATGGCCTGGGACGGGACCTGCGCCCAGATATTTTTGCACTGCCACGTGCTTCGCTTCGTCGAAGGGGTCGCTAGAGAATTTTCCGAGTCGCCAAATGTGACTAGCTGTACGCGTGAGGAGCGCCGCGACTGATTTGCTTTGCTCATACGACCTGTCCATGCAACAAAATAGCGAGCTAGTAGCTCCTACTACTTCTTTCCTTATTTGATTATTTTCCTTGATTCGGGTGCGAGTCAAAGTAGCAATAATTGGTACGTGGAGTAATTCCTTCTTTTCCCTTATCTAATGCTGCGTGGGAGATTGCGTCAGATTGCTGCAGCCCAAATCGACTCAAACTTCTACCTCCGACTTGATTCCTCGTGCAGCGCATGAACGTGTCTTGTATTAGGACTTGAGGCGCTGATGGCTTTGTGCTACTCCTTAGAAAATTCTGCCTTCCACGGGTGTCCGATCCAGTAGACAATTGATAGCTTTGTTAAGCGAGTTAACAACCTTGAATTCCCAACTCCGGTCGGACTCGACGAACAGAAACTGCTCTGTAACTTTGAGATTCCAATTGTAACAGACCTTTCATGGAACGCCTCAAAAAATATTTATCTTGTAAATCCGGTCTACCGCACACAAGGGAACTGTGGATGTGGAGCCTCCGCGATCGTGTTGTTGATGATGTCTCAAACTCTGAGTCGCCGGATCTAGATATGAGAACTTGCTGCAGTGTCTGAGTCGTCGACGGAGATCTAACCGTTGGAATTGTCTCAAACTTGTTGGAGCGCTGCGCTAGTGTATTCCGCAGGGTTCCACCGGAGGGATCTTCAATTTGATGTCCGAGTCGACTTCGATAATTATTTTCCCAAGGACGCGCGGAGTTCCGTCAGATTTCGACAGGCCTTCAGTGTTTGAGTCGGCCACGGAGATCTAACCGTTGGAATCCGATGCGCTTTGGACAGCTGCTAGGAAACTCGATTGCACATCTTTCCACTGAAGGGATCGTCGAGATGAGTTTCGAGTCGCCGCCGGTGATGTCCGTCATACGGACGTTGCTGCTGTCCTGTAACCCGCGCGTGAGGGGCGTTGTCGAAGTTGAGCCCCGAATCGCGCGGTCGAATTTCTCCATACTTTCTACTCGAGCTTGAGGTAGATCTTGATGTAGATGTTGATATCGCCGAGCTTGAAACGGCACGGCAATGAAGTCGCCGAGATTCTTGAAGTCGCTGAGCTTTAATCGACGACGAGATCCTCCGTCCCTGGCACAGATCCAGCGCGGAACGTGACGCTCTTGACCGCAGGCCCCACTGTGGGCGCCAACTGTCGTGGGTTTGTTACGTCAGATGTCATGGATGACTTCGTAGGTGTGGGATTGCGCGAGTCAATCGTCTCCGAGTTTTAGATCGCAGGGCACGAGGAAGACAATGTTTTTTACCCAGGTTCGGCCCCTCAATGTGAGGTAAAGACCTACGTCCTGCCTATCCTAGATTGGTATTGATATGAATATGATGTTACAAGGAGTTGGCGATCGATGTGTCGAGTCGCCTATCTCTGGATGTATGAGATCTAGGGTTTCAGAACTTGCCTGTCTTGTCCTGCGAGTCCTCTTTATATATCCAGAGGCTTGCTAGGTTACAAAGGAATTACTTGGAGACTACTTTTCTTGCCTTCCAAGTTAAGCCATCTTGGATCTTCTGGATTCTTCTTACACCGTGCTCCGACTCTTCGTGTCGGCCCACCTCAGTGCAAGCCCATTGATTATAAGCCGCATTACACTTGTGGGTCGCAGGTTAATCTATTTATCATAACCCCGACATACTTGACCCGATCGACCTTTCGGCGATGTGTGTGTGCTTATGTATGCATGGGGTCAATCATAGTAGGTGAGCAAATACTCGACTTGCATGCGTGTGTGCATTATTGCCCGCGAGTATGGTAGCTCGTGATCGGTACTGCAAGCGAGTAAGGTTTTGTCAAGATCGAGATAATTGTTACAACTTAGAATCATACACTCCTAAGTTCCACTGACTAAATGGAAGAATTTGTTCATTAAATTCGTACAATCACACGCAATACCGAGAACAAGGTGGTTTTACTAATTCTCAAGTGTCCCATTCGTGTAGTCTTGGCCAGCTAAAATTGCCCATGAGCATTCCTAACAAATCAACCGCGTACACAAACACCCAATACGTCAACGAAATGAAACTCCACACCGGGCTTGTCATCCAGGAGCTATCGTAGTATTTTTAAGATTTGTGCTTAACCACATTTTAGTCATTCCTCATTATTCACTCATATAATTACCGAAAAACACTTCTAACTCCTGAGCTCGAATGCTCCATTTAAAAAATATCGATTTTTTTCCATCTAAAAAATTCTGAAGAAAATCATGCATGTCTTCTATGTACGCACAAATTTTCTGAGAAATATCTTTTCCTACGTGATCTGCACAAAAAAGACAAATCTATCAAGTAAAATGAGTTTTTTTTACATTTTTTAGATCATGATTTTGTGATTTTTGTTTAGCCTACAACACAACGTATTATTGAGCGGAACTATGCAGGTATGTATATAACATGTATATGTATCCACGTTTTTTCAGAATTTTTTGAAACTTCGAAATATCATTTTGATTTTTTTAAATGACATGAGCACCCGTGCTCGGGAGCCAAAAGTCCCCTCACATTAATAACACCCTTCACTTAGCTCATCTGAATAACAAAAACTTGCTTGTGGCATGGACCCTAAATTACTCTTGATTGCGTTTACAAACAATATGTAAGTGTAGAACATTACAAATCATCCAACCGTATAATGCATGCCCAAATCATGCATGTACCAATCATGAATGGCTTCATGCACAAGCAATGAAAGATTCTGTATGAAAACCCTTAAACATGCGACGGATTTACATGATGGATCGCTAATAGAACGGAACATAAATATAAACTCACTCCCCAACACATCCTCGATTGATTAGGAGCATAAACAAAATTCCATTCAAACTATAAATCGGTACATGATTCCTTGCATGGTGGAAAAAATTCTAGAGGTGAATTTTTACATGTCCGAAAAATCATAAACAATATGCATGAACTAAATATCTATACAACAATATTTTGATGGTAGTGATAAGGCCCGGGTCCATGCCACAAGCAAGTTTTTGTTATTCAGATGAGCTAAGTGAAGGGTGTTATTAATGTGAGGGGACTTGGAGCAGCAGGGGCAGCCGTCAGCATCACGTACAACAAGAGAACCGACGACCGCATTGACCTCGACAAGCGGGGGTGGGAGAACTTCATGGAAGGTAAGAATTTTGTGATTGATCAACCTGTTCTGATCATTCTTAGAAACACCAATGACCTCATCTTGGATGTCATGATTGAGTTCCAGCTCATATAAAACTAATTTTGTCTTGTTAAGGTAGGGGGTATGGTGAACACTTATCTCATTAGCAGGATAGCAACTTTGTTAATTGGCACAAATTGCGGTTGGAGATATGTTATATGTGAATTGCTTATGTGAATGGAACAGGGGACTGATTCCCTGGTGGTGATGATCTGTTAACTATTCTGTTTTGCTTCACAAAGTTGGACCCCCCCGGAATTATATCCGGAGGCAACGTATATTACGGCCGGAGGGCAATATGTCGGACCCCACGGGTACCATGCGACTGCCAGCCATTATGTACGTCTCTGATTAGTCAAGATCATCGACGGGTGTTTCTATTGGCCGTCTCTATATTAGAGACGGTTGATTCTCCCGGCCGTTTGAGGGCCAAGCTCATTACAGCCGGTCCCAGGGAACGGGCTCTAATGGAGCGTACATTAGAGACTCCCGCGTAGAGACGGACGTTTTAACCGGCAGAGGTGACTCTCTGGGGCCGGTTCTAATTTAAGTTTCTGTACTAGTGTTGGGAGGTTTTGAAGGAGAGGAATGCTCGCGTCTTCTAGAACCAATCTGTGACCGCTACCAGCCTACCATGCTCCTTGCCAAGATCAAAGAAGATGCAACGCTTTGGTGCATTGCCGAGGCTAAGAATTTACGTAATGTAATGTCGCGACAACAGGCTTTGTTATTTCGGCGTGACCTTGTGTCACGCCATTGGTTTGTATAACTTCTATAAAAACTCCTTAATCAATGAAAATGTCAAATCTTTTACCTTTTTTACAAAAACCTTTTGATGAAGAACACAAAGGACCAAAATCTAGAACTTGCCCAACATTACATACAAAAATAGATGTAAGAATTGGGAGGAAATAAAGAAGACTATAAGATCCGCATCATGGAAGACTAGTAGATCTATACCATCCAGCACTAACCCTCCATAGAATATTTGGATCTAGCACTCCAATATCGGATTATTCAACATTTAATTTAGAAGGAAAGAAAAGCAATGAACAAGTAACACCGCCACCAAAGAAAACATGTGTAGTGGTGGTGGTATGTACTGCCACGACATGAAACAATATCTTGCCTCCCCCACTTGTTTGAGGCTACGTCGATAGATATTTCAGATGGTAATGAGGAAGTGTATTAAAGATATCTTTGTTTTACCTTGTATCTAGCGATAGTTTGTTGCTTGTCATGTGTGTTTATTGTTTGCACCCATAATGTCGACATGTTAATTAGGATATATAATTATATAGGGTGTTGTGGTGGTTTTTGGATGGTCGGGACTTGTTGATTGTTGGTGAGGGTAAATGGGTAATGTTATTCCATTAGAGAAACTCCAACGCGGTACGCGAAACGTGCACGATTCGTGCCTGTTTTGGTCGGCTTGGGTGGCCAGGCGGACACCCCTTGTCTGGCGGTGCACCCAACGGGTGCGATCCATTTAAAAGAAATTGATTTAGCATAATCATACACAGGGCCACAAAAAT
Organism: Poa pratensis; assembly: GCA_947311845.1. Taxonomy (NCBI): domain Eukaryota; kingdom Viridiplantae; phylum Streptophyta; class Magnoliopsida; order Poales; family Poaceae; genus Poa; species Poa pratensis. The sequence goes on along the minus strand of CAMZMU010000097.1, from coordinate 35,976,361 downwards.
ACATTAAAAACTTAAGCTTATGTTTTTTTTTGCGGGGAACGAGTAGGGATGGTCCCCGCACGTTGATGCATGTAAAATGCATACATGAACTTTGCACTTTAATTGCTTATATTCTAATCATATTTGCATCATATAAGGGTTATATCAATGTTTTATAATGATTTTTGTGAATATTCATTTATTTCCTATTTTTATGGAATTAACCCTGCACAGGCAGAAAACCCTGTTTTCTTATTTTAATGTTTCAGGGACCCAAACGTCAAAGAAATCACCTGGAAATTTACGGGCGTCAATATTTGGAAGGAAGAAGACCTGTGGGCGAAGGAAGCGAGCAAACGGAGGCTCGAGGGCCAAACGAGGGGGGCCCACGTGGCCTGGTACTGTAGCCGCGTGGGACCCACCCATTTGGGCCTCGTGGCTCCGTTGCCTTCGATCTTTTCTCCACCGACATCGTCTTGACCTAAAAACGCCTATAAAAAAGGTCCCCCGACGTTCTCTGGAAGGAGCGCCGCACAAACACAGAAACACCGAAACGGAGATCAGGAGCTGCAGATTGGAGGGGGAAAACTCCGGCGGGGCGCTGCCGGCGTGGTCTCCATCTTCTCCATCGACTTCTCCACCGTCTCCATGATGAAGAGGGAGTAGTCCACCTCTGGACTATGGGTTTGTGGAAGTAACTTATGTATCTCTCCTCTCTTGAGTTCACTAATTAGCACCGTATGAGCTGCTGAACATGATTACGGTCACCGTTGTAATACCTTTGTGGTGGATCTTTATGAGTTAATATATGTTTGTGATTGCAATGTTTGTTTCAGTTATGAGTATAGATGCATATTATGTACCCCGTTCTTGTCTACTTGTTTTGATCAAGCATGTTTATGAGAGCGTGTGTGGGGGAACGTGTGCATTAGTTGGAGTAACGGGGGGTGGCTAGTGCAGTGAACGTGAGAGAAAGTTCTGCGATCCACTTTGGTATCTTTACCTTACTTTGTTGCCTCACTAGGGATAAACTAAAATACCATGCTACCGGGGATGTGGGCGTGACCATTGCCACTACTCCATGACTAGATCTAGCATGTTCTTATTTTCACTTCATGTCATGATACTTAATGCTATACTCTGAGTTGTCTTAATTACTGAGGTGTTATGATTTAGTTCGCATCTTGGTGGAGTATAAGAGAGGTTAATAACCAAAAGATCTCTATGTTAGGACGTGATGCCCATATATTTAAGTAACTTGTTATCAAACCCTGTGTTGCAATCTCATATGTTAACTGTGTGTGTTCCATTGTCTACCACTTTATAAAGAGAGAGTGCATTTGTGAAACCATGAACCCCAGTCCATTTTTAATCATAAGAAACACCTTTCCAACACCGTATACCACTTTTCTATTTTCAGCCATCATTAAATCCGAAAATACAAAAATACTTTTCATCTTGTACATCATTCAAAAACCCAAAAATATCATTTACCATTGCATCCACCATCATTGCATATTTATTTCTTGTTTGCATTGCATAACTATCCTGATATCATTCTTACACCTTGTGCTTGACAACCACAGGTGAGGTTGAGGACCAAAACATCTAACCTTATTTTGTAGGTAACCAAAAGAAGGATAAGAAGATAAATCTACCACTTCAGATTCCCCGAGAGTTCGATATTAAACCCTCGAGTCACCCCTCGTGGGGAAAACTGTCTTCCACTTACTATACACTCTGCACTTGGAGTCTCAACCTAATCCCGTTTACTTTTGCAGGTATCAAAGCCTTGCTCTTCGGGATCATCAAGACGTTTTCTGGCGCCGTTGCCGGGGAATCGTAGCTGAGAGATTTATCCAAGGGTGTGCATCATCGCATTTATCTCACAACAAAGTCAACGTCACCAACTTGTGCTAACACCTAAGCTTGGGGAGGTTGCACCTACGTGAGCACCATCTTATCCATCTTTACTTACAAAGCAATTTATTTGTTTTGTTAGTGTCATTGCATATCATATCATATTTATTTCAGTTTTGCATAAAAAATTAAAAATACCAAAGAAAACTTGCTAAAATGGGAGAAAGAACTAAGTTGTGTGACTACACAAACACTCCTAATGATCAATTTATCACGAGAGCTATTGCCACACCTAAGATAAATGCTGAGAGTTATGAAGTAAGTCCTAGTTTGTTGAACTTGATAACTAGGGAACAATTTGGTGGTAGTGCTATGGAGGATGCCTCTATGCATCTTCATGACTTTGTTGAAATTTGTGACATGCAAAAGTTTAAAAATGTGGAAAGTGATATCCTAAAACTGAAGTTATTTCCTTTTTCACTTAGAGGAAAAGCTAAAGAGTGGTTGCATTCCTTGCCATCTGGTAGTATTAATTCTTGGGATGATCTAAAAGAAGCTTTCATTAAGAAATATTATCCCCCTGTTAAAATTTTGCAAAATAGAAACAACATCCTTTCTTTTAGGCAAAATGAAAATGAACATGTTGCTATGGCTTGGGATAGGATAAAACTTATGCTTAGAACTTGTCCCTCACATGGAGTTAATGAATGGACCATATTACACTCTTTCTACAATGGTTTAAACTACATGTCTAGAAACATACTTGATTCTGCTGCTGGAGGTGCTTTTATGAGTAAGACTATAGTAGAAGCTAAAAATATATTGGAAAGCATTTTACAAAACTATAGTCAATGACATACTGATAGGGCACCTAATCCTTCTAAGAAAGTGAACTCTATTGAAGAAACTAATGATTTGTCATCTAAGATGGATACTATTCTTGCTTTGCTTAATAAACCTAGTGTTGAAAATGTTCCTTTGCAAGAACTAGTTGGTAACAATTCTGAAAATATTGATGTCAACTTCATTAGGAACTATGGTAATAATGGGTATGGTAACAACAATTATAACTCTTATAATAAACCCCCATATGTGCCAAATAAATATGCTTCTAGTGGTAATGTTTCTAGTGACTTGGAAAACACCATTAGATCTTTTATATCTACCCAAAAAGAGCTTAATAAGAAATTTATCTCTAAGTTTGAAAAACAAGATGCTTTGTTTGAAAGGGTAGATCAGCTTACTAAGGAAGTCTCATCATTAAAGAGCATCATTACAGCCCAAAAACATGAAGAAACAATAAAATATTGCCAAGAGGTTATCAATAAGTCTTGGAAAAGAGACACACCATGCCATACTTGATCTAGGATCTAGTGCCTCTGTTTTATCTAAAGAACTATATGAAGTGCTTGAATTGAAAATCTTGAAAAATGCTCTATTGAACTAGCACTTGCTGATGACTCTATTAAACATGCTTTGGGAAAAGTAAGTGATGTTATGGTAGAGTTATATATGACTTTTGTGCCTGTGGATTTTCTAATCATGGACATGGGGAGTAAAACCTCTAGTTCTATTATTCTTGGAAGACCTTTTTTTCGTACCACAGATGCTATCATTGATTCAAAGGAAGGGAATGTAAAGTTTCAGTTTCCACACAAGAAGTGCATGGAACACTTCCCAAGGAAGAGGGAACCACCAAAGTTCAAGCTCCCTCATGAGTTTCGTCCACAATTAAACAACAAGTAAGAAGCCTAGTTATATGACTATAAAGAAAGCGCTTTGCGGGAGGCAACCGGTTATTTTTATGTGTGATTTTCTTTGTATCCTCTTACTGTACCAAGGGACTTTGTTTTTAGTTTAGGTTCTGGAGTTTTTCAATAAAGTGCTAAGTTTTACCCTTTTTGGTTTGAAAAAGTTGCTTATAGCGTTCGGAGATTTTATTCCTGCACAAGTCAGTGCACGGTATGATTTTTAATTCTTATTCTGTAACTCCGAATGAGCTCATATTTGAACTGTAGTTGCAACTTTTCATCCTCTGTATGCATGAATTGTTTCGGAATTTTTCGAGAAAGTTTGGTAGGGTAGAAAAATACGTTTTGCTGCTGCTGTTTTTCTGGACAGATTCTGTCCCATTTTATTTGATGCATACTTTGAGCTTTTAAGTTGAATCTTTTTGATCCAATTGAGTTTATGAGTAGGCATACAACATTATATACTTTCTGGACATTCATATAAATTTTTGTTCAAGAATTATATGCAGCAACAAACCTACTCCCACCGTTCCGGAATATAAGACGTTTAACGTTTTCGTGTACAACTTTTGTCACGTACAATTTTTTTCAGAGTTTCCCGTATTGCCCTCGCGTAGACTCTCGCGCAGACACGCTCTTCACTGGCTCGTTCCCCACTCGCTCCACAGACATGGCGACCTCCTTCCCCACTCGCTCTCGTTGTCGCCGCGCCGTCGCCGTGATCTCCCTTTCCTTCCCGTCGGCACCCTCTTTCTCCCCGTGGCCTCCTTGCTCCCCATTACCTGCGGTCATGTGCCTACTCTCACACCCCGCAACCTAGTTCCGTGACACCCGGCGGCGGTCAAAGGTCTAAATTTTATCCGCCGGCGACGGTGCTGCTGGGCGAGGAGGCAGTGGATCTGCGTGCGCCGGCGCTGAATCTGCGTGCGCTGGTGGTTGATCTTATCTCTGGAGCAGCGTCGACGACGAGCTGTGGATCTGGAGCGGCGGAGAAGCGTGAAGACGGGGTCGTCCTCTTGGGCCCTGCCCCGCCGCGCTAAGGCTCCGTGCGTTAGGTGCTCACCTCTCCTCTCTTGCGTTCGTATCCATGGCCATCGTCATCACTGCTATTGCTTGCTTGATCTTCATCTTGGCGTAGCTTAGGTTTGCCGTAGCTTTGAGTGAAATACTCCATCTTGGAGTACGACTGAAACTTACCGCTGCAGCTTGGAGTACGAGGGAAATTTCAGTAGCTTAATTTCAGTTGTAGCTGGATATCTGTTGTAGCTTAAGTTTTACAAATTCATGTGTTTTTGGTTGCACGTTTACAGCAGCTTAATTTCAATCGTACCTGGATACCTGCTGTAGCTTTGGTTTTGCATTCATGCGTTTTTGATATTTGAAATAAGTGTGAGATTGCTTGTAGTAACATGTGTTTGATTGCTGTCGTACTGCTCTATGAGATTAATTTAACTAGTGCGAGCTTAACAGAATTCTGCATGTTGCAGTAGTGTTTGCTGTCATTGTGTAGTGCTCTCATTGTGTCTGAATTCTTCGAGTAGTATTCGATTTCTCTCTGAATTCTTGAGTTCTTTACTTGATTGTTGCTTCTTTACTCCATGAATACTCCTATGACGTTAGTGCTAGCTTGCTTGGTTTAGGAGTACTGTATTTGCAGTAATTCTTTGAGGAGTATTGTATTTGCTTGATGTTAATTCTCTTTGCAATTACAGTAGTTCTTGGAGTACAATTATATTCCTTGCTTGTGCTCCCTCTGAATTTGTATGCTTGTACTCCCTCTGAATTTGTACTGCAATTATCCTCTCTGATTGTGTTCTTCCAGTGGAGTAGTGCTTGTTTGTGCTCTGTAGACATGATTACCTTGACTGTCGGCAGAAGTGGCCTCTAAATCCAGCAAAAATTTGGGAAGTACTCCACGATTTATTCTCCATGAGTAGCAGTATTACTCGACGATTTATACTGTTTCCAGCAAAACCTGCTTGCAATATTGTTTCCAGCATGCAAACCTCTTTCGTTGAAACTTGAGTAATATTTTTTTTGAGTTTTAACTTGAGTAATATTGCTTGATCTGCTACTGAATTTGATCTCGAATTGATGTGCTAACTTGATCTGCTACTGAAATTGATCAGGACCTAGGACGGCGAGGACATGTGGCTAGTAGCTGGGGGCACCGACGAGTAATATTGCTTGATCTGCTACTGAAATTGACCAGGAGCCGTCCAAGACGCAGACCGACTACCATTGTCGTGCCGTGCCGAGATGATTGAGCACTTTACTCGTATGCTTGCATGGTTACCGTGGCAGTGTCGTTCACTGCCTGGAGCACCTGGAGATCTGCTGGTGGTGCTGATTCTATTGGACATGACCTAGGCGAGAACGGCTGCTCTTTGGAGAAGATCTTGTGTACGAACTGGGTGAGTAGTACTGCTCCTGCTCCTCTCTGTAGTGAACTGCATCTCCTCCCTGTGCTGAACTGCTGCTGCTCTCCCTATACTGAACCGATCCTTCTGCGTGATCTTTACAGGACATGTGCGAGATCCAACTGGGTAAGGACCAGGACCTGGGCGAGGCAGCACCAGGCCCTTGGCGAGGAGATGGGGCGAGGTGCCCTTGGCGAGCAGATGGGGCGAGGCGACCTGGGACGAGGCGACCTGGTGAGAAGATGGGGCGAGGCGACCTTGGAGAGGAGATGGGGCGAGGCGATCTGGACGTGGGAGAGGCGATGGCCCAGGTCCTAGTGCTGGTTGAGGCGAGATCTGGACCTGGTCGAGGCGATGGGAGGCGAGGAGGAAGACAACTCGTGATTTCAATTCTGTTTCGCGAAACGTTTCCTATTGCGGGATGGCATTGGTTGTAATATGAGCGGCTAAGTAGGGGCAGACAAGTCAATTTGGCGCTTTTTGGGGTTGTCGGAAATTTCCAGAACGTCTTATATTCCGGAACGGAGGGAGTATTTGTTTACCACTATTAATGCACCCCACAGAAAAGAGATGGGAGAAACGGTGTTTTGAAGTTTTTTCACAGGGATTGGAGGAGATGCACCAAGAGCTATCCAAGGATGGTGAAGACCATAAGCTTGGGGATGTGAAGACAACCCCGCTGGACCTACACACTCTCGGTTTGCACACGTCCAACTTCTGTTTTTCGATCGAAACACTTTATCGCATAAACTTGGAGCGTCGTTTTTTTTTTTTTGAGTCTTGAGAGACCACCACACTATCAATTATATATGAGAGAGCTACTGGAAATATGGGTTGAAATATGTTGGATGCTTTTATAAGATTGGGAAAAGGGATGTTTGACTTGATTTTTAATGATACATATAGTTGCATGATTCATGAGCTTGTTTATGAGTAATAGTTTGCAAATTCTTTTTGTAGAGCTATCACTTATTCATGTTTTGGTGCTGATTGTTATTTACTTGGTTTAACATGGATTAGTTAGTTCTATGGACACTCATGCATGCATCTAGATGGTCAACTTTCTCCCTTTTGCTAGCCCAAAAACTCCAACAAGCAAAAACTTGTTTCCAACACCTTCAACCAAAGTTATTCCAGTGAGTCCACCATATCTACCTATTGGCTTTATGCTATTCCGAGTATGTTTAACATGTTGTTTGTGTTATCTTACCTCTGAATGAAAATGTTTATGTTATTGATTGCAATGGAAAAAATTGGTTATATAGCTCTCACGAACTTGATGCACAATGTTCTTTTATTTGCATAATAAAACTTGACCCATTGTGATTAAGATTATGATGTTTGTGGCTTGATGAATGTTTTGGGTTGGAAGTTAGCCCATATGTGCTGTCACATGGCAAGCTTTCAACACGCTCTTCATCTCATTTAGTTGATATCATGTGCTTTTGTCTATGGATGCTTATCATGTTGAAATAAATGTGGAAATAGAGTGAGTTTAAATGAGTTTGTGTAAATGGTTAGAGAGACGCCTGGGCCGCTAATCTAAGCCATGCATCATTCATGGTGGAAATTTACTTACATACTATGGTGAACCTTCTGTGATACACCTTGCAATAAAAAACTATTCCAAATGGTAAATAAAAAGGGTGTTGAGATTGTTCATTTTGTTTGTTTGTCTTGTCATTTTGATATGGGCTTGTTCCATATCTTGGGACAAGAGGTACCCCAGTTGACGCTCTTGATGATACTATTATGCTTACAATGATATTTAATTGAACTTGCTTTGTTTCCCAAGTTGAGTAACACATGGTGTAAGTACTTGTATTCAAGGGGCATGAGACATTCAACCCATTCTTTATCAAGCACACTACTCATATTTGCTTTCACTTTAACCTTAATCATTCAAGATGCTATGATAGGGGCAATGAGAGCTTGACACCAATGAATACCTTATTGCAATCATTAACTTAAGTAGAAGAGTTTGGAAGTTGGATGAAACTTATGCATGCTTTACCTCTACTCACATATACATCTTTCCAAAGTGTACACCTATCATATTCAGATTTTCATCTACACTCTATGACCATTGTAGGATGTTCTACTTATCATTATGCATACATGTGTTCCATATTACTTGCTACCATGTTACACTTTGTGAACTATCAATGAACATCCTTGTCTTGAATACTTGATATCACTTCATAAACTATTTGCATATTGCTACTCCTTTGAAGAATGAATCATTTGACTATATGTAGCAATAGTAATCATCTTTGATATCATTGTTAAGTATTAAATTGCAAAGTCCATGTTAGTTTTATCATCTTCATACTCGAGGACGAGCATGGATTAAGCTTGGGGATGTTGATGCATGTAAAATGCATACATGAACTTTGCACTTTAATTGCTTATATTCCAATCATATTTGCATCATATAAGGGTTATATCAATGTTTTATAATGATTTTGGGAATATTCATTTATTTCCTATTTTTATGGAATTAACCCTGCACAGGCAGAAAACCCCGTTTTCTTATTTTAATGTTTCAGGGACCCAAACGTCAACGAAATCACCTGGAAATTTACGGGCGTCAATATTTGGAAGGAAGAAGACCTGTGGGCGAAGGAAGCGAGCAAACGGAGGCCGAGGGCCAAACGAGGGGGGCCCACGCGGCCAGGTACTGTAGCCGCGTGGGACCCACCCTTTGGGCCTCGTGGCTCCGTTGCCTCGATCTTCTCCACCGACATCGTCTTGACCTAAAAACGCCTATAAAAAAGGTCCCCCGACGTTCTCTGGAAGGAGCGCCGCACAAACACAGAAACACCGAAACGGAGATCAGGAGCTGCAGATTGGAGGGGGAAAACTCCGGCGGGGCGCTGCCGGCGTGGTCTCCATCTTCTCCATCGACTTCTCCACCGTCTCCATGATGAAGAGGGAGTAGTCCACCTCTGGACTATGGGTTTGTGGAAGTAACTTATGTATCTCTCCTCTCTTGAGCTTCACTAATTAGCACCGTATGAGCTGCTGAACATGATTACGGTCACCGTTGTAATACCTTTGTGGTGGATCTTTATGAGTTAATATATGTTTGAGATTGCAATGTTTGTTTCAGTTATGAGTATAGATGCATATTATGTACCCCGTTCTTGTCTACTTGTTTTGATCAAGCATGTTTATGAGAGCGTGTGTGGGGGAACGTGTGCATTAGTTGGAGTAACGGGGGTGGCTAGTGCAGTGAACGTGAGAGAAAGTTCTGCGATCCACTTTGGTATCTTTACCTTACTTTGTTACCTCACTAGGGATAAACTAAAATACCATGCTACCGGGGATGTGGGCGTGACCATTGCCACTACTCCATGACTAGATCTAGCATGTTCTTATTTTCACTTCATGTCATGATACTTAATGCTATACTCTGAGTTATCTTAATTACTGAGGTGTTATGATTTAGTTCGCATCTTGGTGGAGTATAAGAGAGGTTAATAACCAAAAGATCTCTATGTTAGGACGTGATGCCCATATATCTAAGTAACTTGTTATCAAACCCTGTGTTGCAATCTCATATGTTAACTGTGTGTGTTCCATTGTCTACCACTTTATAAAGAGAGAGTGCATTTGTGAAACCATGAACCCCAGTCCATTTTTAATCATAAGAAACACCTTTCCAACACCATATACCACTTTTCTATTTTCAGCCATCATTAAATCCGAAAATACAAAAATACTTTTCATCTTGCATACATCATTCAAAAACCCAAAAATATCATTTATCATTGCATCCACCATCATTGCATATTTATTTCTTGTTTGCATTGCATAACTATCCTGATATCATTCTTACACCTTGTGCTTGACAACCACAGGTGAGGTTGAGGACCAAAACATCTAACCTTGTTTTGTAGGTAACCAAAAGAAGGATAAGAAGATAAATCTACCACTTCAGATTCCCCGAGAGTTCGATATTAAACCCTCGAGTCACCCCTCGTGGGGAAAACTGTCTTCCACTTACTATACACTCTGCACTTGGAGTCTCAACCTAATCCCGTTTACTTTTGCATGTATCAAGGCATTGCTCTTCGGGACCATCACACGTGGTATTAGAAATTACCGGGGGGGGGGGGGGGTGGCTGACGTTGGCCGGACATGTAGACTGTCTGCTATCTGTCCACGGCAGTACAAACCCAACCCAAATTTGGGCTAGAAGTGGGTCCTCGGGGACACGAAAGGGGACAATAGGCCAAATGTGTACCCGCGTTGGGACTTGCCCTCAGTCCCAGTGGACAGAAACGAACATTTGTCCTTAGAGTTGCCCTTATCTTTGTATAGTGAGGATTGTGTTTGGTGTTGCGTTGGATAATAATGATAAGGGCATGTACAATAGTTATATCTTGTCAATCTTTATACACGCCCTAATGTTGTTTATCCAACGAGTCCTTCCTATTTAAACCGTTTTTAAAACCAATTTGGCATACTTGTGTAGCTAATTTTCTCCAGCTGGTTATAAAAATAAGCGCAACACAGCATTCAGCAAACCCATTTTGCATCATATGAAGAAAAGAAAAAAAAAAACTACTTCCTCGACCCCAAAGTCCACATGGGGTGGTGGCCTCAAGTTAGGTCCATGATCGATCATGCTACGGCCATAGGATCAAATTAAATTCAATCTCCATCCGTTCGATCTGGAAGCATGCATCCATCCACGGCCGGCACTCTGCAGGGTGGCCCAGCTAGCGAATATACACTCGCAGCAATCAAAGCTGCCCGCTGCTGCTGCGATGGATCGAGCTGGCCACTATAGTGCACGCGCGTACAGATCGAGAGATATCCCCATCGATGAGGCTGGCCTCTTGTCATCCTTCGCCTTTGCTTTTCCTTCCTGATGAAATCATCGTTGGTCGAAAACCCTCGGCAGTGTGATATTCAGCCTCTCTCTGTCAAGTTATTGTTACTAGCTGATTTTGTTGGCTTCGCCCCAAATCACTAGTTCCCTCTCGTGATCGAGATGACCTGCCTTTTAGAGTCTGTGTTACGGCGTTGGTTGAGAGATCACGTGTGCGCTACCTATGTTTCTCGTGGCTGTGATCGATCAGTTAACCCGACCTGAAAGTCGTTGGGAAAGTAGCTAGCTAGCTTCAAGAATATCAGAGCAACATGCATGGTGGCTACGGCACTGACAGTCGGAGGCAGCAGTATATATGGCACTGTGTGAGAGTGATAGCCAGTTCGACACTTGACAAGAACAGGTGCATTAGTATAGTGACCGTACAGTTTAATTGCACAGTGACATAATACTTGATGTGGTTTGGATAACTAAGTTAAGTTCTGACAAAAAAAAAGTCCAGTGCCGTCTAAAACTCTTGAAAGTATAAAGAAATCTTTGACTTCAATGCACAACTTAATTAATTACAGTCCCTAACACGATTACTAACCTCGGCTTGAGAGTAGCAACAGAAGCAACGATATTGCATCGAGTAAACGGCTAATAGTTGACCAGAGATAGAGTACATAGCTCTCGAACTTTTCTGGCACAAAGAACCAAATGATCTAGTTTCAGTTGGCGCGGGGTGTCGATGTATATCCTCGATCTCCGAGTTCCCTTCGACTCGAATGAAGGTTACTATATACTACTCCTTGCTAATTGAAAATAATACCTCAATCACCCAACCCATGCTAGTGACAAGATAACATAATTTTCTAACCGCACTCAGTGCTTCAGTGTGAAGTAAAGAAGTGTAATCACACTAGTGGCGCTAATCACAATTTTCATCCGGCTGCAGTTTTTTCACTCAAAAGCAGAGAACAACATCACAAACTCTGCGGTGAAAAAAGTAGGCAAATAAATCGATCTATACATAATTCGGAGAAATATTATTAAGGTTCCAAACAAGAAGCACAAATCTGTACAGAATACGAGATGTTCATCTCACCGATCGATCTACACACACCAGTTTGGACTCAAGTACATCAGATCACCAAATTAATCCCAATACCAAGAGGAGGAGGAGGAGGAGGAGGAAGACCATAATTAACCGGTCCATATATATATTTGATTGATCGATTGATAACCATCTCAATGTCCACACCTTACCCGCCGATGCTGATCATGTACGGAGACAAAGCAGGCAAGAAAGCGGCAGGGCTTAGGCGGCGATCACCGGCCGGAGGTGTCGGACTCGCAGTCGCAGTCGACGGTCTCGACCTCGCGCTTGTGGAAGCTGCGGTGGCAGCTGCAGGCGGCGCAGAGGAGCGCCGCCGGGGTTCCCTCGGGGGCCGACGCCATGAACTCGCGGCAGCCGTCGACGGCGTAACCGCCGATGCCGGCGGCGTGGTTGCGCTGGCACTCCTTGTAGTGCACCACCTTGCCGTCCTTCCTCTCGGGCGCCGCTGCCGTGCCGTTGGCGTGTATCTTGGGCGCCGAACGGTCCTGCTGGGGCCCCATGGGTGATGGTGCGGACGCCTTCTTGCCGGCCGGCGGCGGTCGACTCAGATGGAAGAGAAGGGGAGGGAATGGGAAGGCTTTTGCTATCGCGCCCTTGGATGCTGGTACTTATATGGGCAGGAGCACGAGGTAGGCGAGGTTTTTTCCTTTTCCTTTTCTTTTTCAGGAATACGCAAAAGCTTTGCGTGTAATTGCATTAGAAGAAAAGGTGTTTTGCATGGTTACAAAAATATAGTTGGGGATCTTTACATGATATTGGCGTATCTGATTGGTTTGGAGCGAACCATGTTAGTATCGCGTGTGATCTAGAATTGTTTCAATTTTTTGAGGGAAGATTTTATTCATATTTTAAGTGCCATCGATAAATACAATGGCCGAGGACTAACACGGCAAATGGTGCTACGACACACGTTCATGTGCCAACTGGTTATGTTTGCATGTGGCATTCTGTTTGAGAACATTGGCTTGTGTTTTTTTTTTGCTAAACACAGTACAACGCAGACGCTCACATACACGCGCATACACTCACCCTTATGAACATACACACGCACACCCTACCCCTATGAGCACCTCCGAGAGACTGAGCCGGCGGATTGGGTCTTGAGATTGACGACGTCGCCTCCCACTGAAGAATATTCCGCCTTAAATGAGAAACACCAGCGTCAAACCTAGGGTTTGAACTCTGGTGGGCTGGGGGTACAACCATCCTCTTAACCATCTTGCCACAGGCAAGTTCTCAACATTGACTTGTGTTGGTATGTGGTTGTGCCACACCATGTGGGTTTAACTTTGCGTGTAGTTGGGTTAAACGTATTTGATTCCCACAAGGTTACCATGATAACAATGTTGAAGTACACTAAAACAGTGCATGCACAGATTTATTTTTCACCCCTTTTTAGGTGTCACCGATTTGCAAAAAAAATTGCCATATGAAAAGGCCACATCGAAAAACAAACACGACAAATGGTCTTACGAACCACGTTGGGGAGCCAACTGACTATGTTGGTATGTGGCTTTCTGTTTAAGAACATTGTCTTATGTTGATATCTAGCTATGTGTGTCATGGCATTTGCGTAACTTTGCGTGTAGTTGCATTTGACCAAATGGAGTTATGCAATGTTGAAAGATTAACAGTGTGCTTCAACTTCAAGGGAAGTATGTGTTCTTTATTGAAGATGTATATGAGCACCTCCTTATTTTGGAGCAAACGTTCTCTCCACATGATGGTATTGTGAACGGTAAACATTTATTACGTCTTATTATAGCACAATGGTGCCCTCGTCTTTCGATGAGATCATGGCTAAACTAACTCTAAGATAATCACGTCGGGCACAATCAACCTGAACAAAAATGCTTAATCCTTACAAAAATTATAAAAATGTAGCACACATATGTATGCATGAATAAATTGCACATGTATAACAAATATGTAGAACTAAAAATCACTGGAGCCCAGGAGCCAAAATGCCGCACTCAGCATCCCTGTTTTGTGTGTGTGTGTGTGTGTGTGAGAGAGAGAGAGAGAGAGAGCATCCTCCTGTTCTTGGGAATAGTAGTGCCTGCACGATTTTATACTGCTTTTTTTGGTAAAAGACACGTAGCAACTACCTTGTGTTTATTTATTTCCCTTTGTATGCTAATGCTAAAGATATGGACATGAAAAAGCTATCTCTAATCTGGTTTCCATTGCTACTAAAAGGTAACAGTAATGGCAGTTTGATGCTATTATTGTTAAAGACCACCATGGCCAACTAACAAGCATTTTGAGTAGGCCCATTAGTGGAGAAGATTATATCTGAATTGACCTGACAAAAACCATCTTAGTTAGATTGAGACGTACTCTTTTCTAATTGCTACAACATCATGACAGATTTTCGTTTTCAGAAATGGACGTGTTGACGAAAAGGGAAAATGAATGAAAAGGCACATCCAACTTGGTCAAGTTTCAGATTCAGTGACTGGTGTAAAAGCACAGTGCATAAGAAGGAAATTTATGCATCAAAGGAACTGAAGTCTATTGGCTGAGTTGGATCCACATAGGAGGATGAGGAGGTAGGATTGAGAAGCACTCCTCTCCAACTGACTCTTCTACTTTTCTTTTTCTCTGCTTGCTTGTGGCACCGTTCTTCTCCGACCTATTGAACTATATTGCTCGTGCTACTTGTCCAAATCTATCAGACTATTTGCTCTCATGTGCTACAGTTCATTGCACCAATGATCAGTAATGTCATGATGATCTACAAAAGAAGTCATGATCTTTAGCCCTCTGAGCAATAGTAGCTCATCTGAATGCATTTTTCATCTGCAAAATCTACCAATCACATGTGGACTACTTGCCACATTTTAGCATTATTCGGGCCACATTTTAGGGAGAATCTCCCATACTTGGTTAAGGTATGATACTCCATGATATCTTGTTGTCAGGCTGAGAGAGGTCTCTTCAGGGGAAAAGAAAAAGATGGGTAGTAGAAACGGCTGGAGCTAGTGCAGCCCCAACCATGGCGACAGAGATGCAGAAATGTCGCATTCAGCAGCCCAACCTGTCTTTGCTCTCTAGTGGAGACGGTGATCGGATAATATATGCCTGCTCTCTCAGGAACAAGAATAGATTCATGTCACTGGTGCTGCAGTGACAAAAATGGCACCTGTTCTTTCTTTGTTTAAACATTTCCATATGTGAAAAGGAACATGTTTTAGCAGCAATAGCCGTTATGAGTGTTGTCATATTTTTGTCAGATGCAGGTAAATTAGGTCCCATTTCAACTGAACTTGACAATCTCTCGCCTAAAAATCTCACCAGTTCAAATTTTGATTGGAATATAGTTGGAGCTATATTGTTGACTGCTTGGCAGGATTATAGCTGGGAAAATGAAAAAGGTACCAGAAGGCAGTAATATCAGCTGCTAGCCCTTTCCCTTAATATCATGGCACTGCGAAGCTATTAGCACAACGACCGTTTTGTTCCACCTGATAATTGTAAAAGAAGGCATATGATAGAAATAGGACAGTGTCTTAACTGCTTTAGACTTGTGGAATTCAACGCTTTGTGCCCTAAATTATTCTCCCAATGTCATTGTCCATGTCCCATAATCCTGGTGGTTTTGAGATCTAACACCTGACTTGTTGGGTACCGGAGAGTACTAATCCTCTCCGGAGGTGAGGTGCAGCACTCAAGACATAAGCACCTGATGAGCCGAAGGACCTACGTCAACCTGAACAAAATGCTAATTAATTTAGATTCCCTGAGAATCATGCTAAGCTGAAACGATAAGCTCTCGACATTACTAGTAGTTGGGTAGCACCACACGAGGTAGCTACACACACCAGGTCAGCCATCACCAAATCTCTGGAAAGTTGGTCTAGCAAGTTGATAGGATTAAACGGGTTTCGCCAATTGCCTAAGAATTCTTCAGTAATCGAATGGGGCCCTCGCAGTTTGACCTAATAGCCGGTGGATAATGTAATGTCACTCTAGGCAGGCTCCACATGTCAAATCACACATCAATGCATCATGGAACAAGATGGGGACACACTTAACTCAAGGCTCATCAGCTGGGGCATCTCTGGTCAGTAGAATGTTTGTTTCCAAAGTCATCCGTCAGTGACCAGATGCACACTGTTCCGATCGCTGTCAGACCCAGAGGAATAACAAATAATTCAGCTTCTTCTGAATGTAAGAATGACATAAAGAGAAGCTTAGTAGTAGATGCGTCTGAAGGTGACTCGAGTCGAGGTCCCCTATCAATCCAATGCTCGTTCTTTTATGAAATGGATCGACGGGACGCAGCAGTGGTTGCGGATTCGCTGGCGATCGACGGGTGTGAATGAATCGGCACGTGAAAGGGTGGCGTGCGATTGAAGGCCGGCCTCTCTTTTCCAGCTCCGCCTCCAACTTCGGTTGCTCCTCTGAATCTGAATGAATGCTCGACAGACAGCGAACGCCTGTCCGTGCCGTGATTTCCCGGGAATTCAGAACCTGATGCCGATACGGTATCTCTCCACTCTCCAGGGGTCAAATCGATCGGTGTTGGTGGCGAGAGTGACCCACCGGAGTCCGGAGGAGAATGGGGTGTCTGCCATTGCCGTCGCCGATGGACGTGGATGGATCGTTTCTGGTTCGCGTCCAATCGGCCGAGACATGGATCAACCAATCCGAGACATCGTTGTTCCCTCACCATGCGAACTGTAGCAGATGAGCAATATGAATGGTGAGGGTGGAGGAGATACTCGCTGTGTACCATCTCTTGCTGATTGATTTCACTAGTCAACTGTTGTTTGCTATCGATTGGTGATGGTCTGCCGTCGTGGACGTCTCCGTCAGTTTTATATGGGGCAGGCTCCGTGCACAGGCCGGACCGCCGGAGAACATGCCAGCGACGCCACTGTTTTCTAAACTCTGCTGCTTTCTGCTCACCGAGACATATACAGGTTGATAATAATTCATCACCATTTCAACAATTCAACGTAAATTTAAAATAAGTGTCAATTCAACACGAACTCAAATAAAATTCAACAATTCATACATAAACAAGACAGGAACTAATCAAACGCCGCCATTTTTGCGCTCGTTGATCTTCTTCTTCTTCACGTGCATCATCCAATTTTCTTGCTTTCATCATCCATGAGGCCAACGTTTTGAATCATGATTCTCGACTCCTTCGTCAACCTTGCAAGACTCACTTTCTCTTTCTCAAGCACAAGGGTCTCATTTAGCTTCGCCTATTAAAACTCCATTTTCATTCAATTTTCATACTACTCCAATTCCATCTTCTCCCTCTCGACTATCTTCTCTTGGAGCCTCACTTGGTCAAACTCCATTCTCTCCCTTTGCACATCCAAGAAGAATTTGTATCCCTCATCCATTTTCTCCTCCAAGTGCTTCAAGCTCTTCCCTTCATTGGAGTAGATGTCCTTCCATGTGGCAAATATTTTGCTTGTCACGCTGTCACACACGACTCTTTGCTTATTACACCTCATTCCCATCATTTTTCCTATTTATAACCGGCCCTTGTCCGTCCGTCCGCCACCACATCATCGCCATGTACTCCAATAGATAGATTGGAGCTAGATCCATCATTTTTCTTCATCTTCTTTCTAGGATTCTTGAGGTTTCCGAAGAGGTGCACCACTTGGTTTCCCATTCAATTCGAGCAAGCAATGGGACAAAGTGTGGTTTATTCTCCACTTGATGATAGTGAACACTAGTAGGAAACAGGCTATAGCCGCCGCCCTACCGTTGGGGAACTGAAATAAACGTCCGCCAACGCTATTACCGATGGCGCACCAAAAAACAGTTCGCCAGCTGTATAAACGTACCACTGGCGTACATATTAGGGCGTTCGCCAGCGGTAAGTGCGACCCAGCGGCGCTAACTACTGTTCGCTTCGCCAGCGGTACCCATAATACCGCTGGCGCACAAGCGAACACGTACGCCGGCGGTAAGTGGTTGAACCTTGGCATCCTGTTCTCACTTCTTGTGCGCCAGTGATGTTTTCCTTATCCCTGATCCCTTATTCCACCGAGGCACCGACGATGCTCCCTGGTCACACACGCAAATATCTCTCTCCCTTAACCCCAACTCACGCACACACGCACACGATGCAAGTACCCCCGACCTCTCGCCTCAATCCCTTCGTTCCACAGCCCTCCCCACCAGTTCCTCGCGTCGCCTGGGTCCAGACGGCGGCTTGCCCCTCCTCCGGATCGGTGGATCCCGGCGGCGCCCCACCATTCCCCACATCCCGTGGATCCCGCCGGCGCGCCACCGTCCCTGCATCGAGCAGATGGCGCGATCCCACCCTCCAGCACGAGCACGACGGCCTCCCCTTCTACATGGGCGCGAGGTGCTGTGCTGCCGAGCGCGCGCCACCACGGCCCTCGCCATGCTTCCCACCGGCACGAGGCTCCCGACCACGGCAGTTCATCGGCGAGCCAGTGGCGGGCGCAGGATTCTGACAGTGGGTATTCAAAGTCAATTGTTTGCGAAATTACGTATAATTTTTCCAAAACAAAAAGGATTACATACCAGTTTTTAAATTATTTGGTGTTCGGGAGGCATGTTTATTCTTACTTACCATGCTAATGACGTCCTAAATCACCATGACATAAGAGAGATTTTGATTTAGAAACATTATTGATGATTTGAAAGTTTGGAGACCGAGAAAAAAAATGAAAAAGGGATTAAAGAAATTAGAAACAAGGTTACATCACACCTTTATTATGTGAGCCTTGAGGCTATGCATTTGCTGATAAGTTTGTGCGTGGCTTGCTCGATGCTTCCATGCCTGTTTTGAGTTTTTTTGGACAATTGTATTGAGTTTGTACTCTATCGTTCTCTCTCATTACATACTGGGGATATTAGCGCGGCAATGCCGCGCCCGTTTGATAAATTTCAATTATATTTTTTAAGAAATTGTTGAAATATGAATATTAGCTATACCTTGATTATAAATCAATGCCTAGCTCCTCCTAGGATTCACTCTTTTGTAATGGTTTGGTGTGCAGCAACATAAATAAAGAGGTAACCTGTATGGAAATGGGGAACAATATTAGCATGGCCAACAAAAAATGTGTGCAAGAACATATATACTATATACAAATAGAATCTAAGAAGAAACCAAAAATATTTTCTTAACCACGAATACTACTGAAAATGCAACAACACATGATACCATGCAATGGGACAATCATAATTATATAATATTAGGACTATAATGGCAAGGACATAAAAGAAAAGGATCTTAAAATGAAATCATACTGTAAATTTGCTAACACTTTTTGCTGCCCTTGATGAGCAAGCAAGGGAACCTGAAAACTGGAATAGCAAAGCACTCCAGTAACTGACTCTGCCAGTGAGCTCCTCCAGTGACTGGTGCGACTGGTGGATCATATCCTGGCAGCGTCATCTTGTGGCCTATTGGTATCATCCATACATATAACAAAATTAATCTAAGTAATTGAAGAGGAATGGAAATAGCACTATTGGGCGAACTCTATTGTCCATGATCTGAATCCCATGACCATGCATGCAGGCTGTTTGCCAAGTCAAGGGGAGACATGTGGTATCTTCGCTTTGGCTTCCAAGTAGAGAACCAGGCCATCTGCAACAGTAGATGAAAAGATAAGACACATAATTGTGTAACTCAAGAAGCAGTGTGCAGACGTATTAGCAAAATAAAGAGAGCATGAAAGGAAGTACAGAGGAGAATTTGTTGCAAGCCAGAAGTATACATCCCAACAGACGTGAAGTTGGTACGTTCAATTGGCCACAACACCTATCAGTACATCAACCAGGAAGAAGACCACAGACTGAAATATTGCAGCGACATGATAAGCATGTTTTCAGTAAAATAAAACAGAGGATTGCAGCAACAGCAGAAGTAAAACTCCTCATTTTATCCTTTTTTGTGAACGGCACAGTAAATGGCACACTAACAAAAAATACTTTGGAGTTAGTGCTGGTGCTGCAAGCAACAGATGGTATTCTAGGTAAATAACAGGCAGGTGCTGCATTAGCAAGAGATAGTATTCCAGGTACTGTACATGACTTATAAGATTAAAGAGAGTACGTAGATGATCATGTTATACATATTATTTCTAGTGAATGGAGTTGATGGAGATCAAAAGTTTCATGCGAAATCTTTACTTTATCTGTTTTGCTTCTTCTCATTCTCCTATATTTGGGATAGGCTGATCTGGTGGTACAGACGGCAGCTTGCTATTTGCTGCTGGAAGAAGAGTGAAGCAAGATCAGTATACTATGATAACAATGTGCAACTTATTTTGCCTGTAATTTACTCCAGTTGCTTACATTGAAAAGTTAAGTTCTTTTTTTGGGAGGGAATAGTTCCTTGGTTGCTTTCCTTTTTTTAGGAGTTGTACTGCAGAAAATAGATAGGTCGTAAGTTTTAGCATGAATGTGATCAGTCATACTCTTATAGGATTGTTGTGGACATGTACCTTTTTTTTCCGATGCAGTGGCCGATTCCTGGGTTTTCCTCTTGCTTACTGTTGCAGAGCTTAGTATCCTGATACAAAGAAGTTTAGAGTATGTTGTACAAAGTTATTGCGAAAAATTCAAATAGGCCGATGCATTGTTTCTGCAGCGAGAAGCCTCGAAAGGGCATAACTTAAAGGCAGGGGAGCAATGCAATACTACCATGGTTCGATAACAGGAAAGCAAATGCTCCATTTGCGGCTTCAGGAGGTGGTAGTGTCCCGATGAAAAGATCACTTGGTTGATATTTATGCTTGACACCTTTTTCTTCTGCTCCAGATTGCTGCTTGTGTAGGCTTTTGTTGTCGATTATATGAGTAGGGCCCATTGTGTATGTGAAGCCTGAAATGTTGAGATTTCAAGATCATTCTATTGTTTACCATGTTTTTACTTGTGGATACAATCTCGGGAGTCAATTAATTAGAAGTGTGCCATACTTCTTCTCAAACTTGTGATCTGAGTTCTTTAAATCATATGGAAGAAACATGCCAATATATACAGCTTTATCATGCTGATTAGTGTTCCACTCCATAGTAATATAGGTACTATATACTAACATTGGTCACCAAAAAATTAAATCACTCACCTTAGAGCACAGGCAATTGATTTCGACCCTTCTCTCAAAGAGTTACTTCTTGACCAACTCTCGAGTTCTGACATGCACGGTGTGTAACCTCATTTCTTTTTTCTTCTACCATAAAATCGTTCTAAAATTCTTGTAGTGCTCTCAACAGCAAAAAGTTTATGTAGTACCCTCTTATTTGAAGGTCATCCCCAATTTTATTAATATTTGGACTATTTTTTCACACACAAATGTACCAAATATTTCTCTCCCAAATCAGCTACTGGCAGAGAAGATGAGTGGCCGGTCATACTATTGCAATCAGCTTTATATCTTCACTAATTCATCTACATTCTCTTGAACCTGAGACATAGAAATTGAAAGTGTTCCATCACTTTGGAGAAACATATATGTAATAAAGTGACCCCATACAGTTTAGCCTCTAGGTAACCAGTACTGACCCCAAAAAATGCAGTGTCAGTGCAGAAGAAAATAAAAAAAAAGTTGAAATATGAATATTAGCTATACCCTGATTATAAATCAATGCCTAGCTCCTCGTAGGATTCACTCTTTTGTAATGGCTTGGTGTGCAGCAACATAAATAAAGAGGTAACCTGTATGGAAATGGGGAACAATATTAGCATGGCCAACAAAAAATGTGTGCAAGAACATATATACTACTCCTATATACAAATAGAATCTAAGAAGAAACCAAAAATATTTTCTTAACCACGAATACTACTGAAAATGCAACAACACCCGTGTGGTAGTATTAGATATCATAATAGGGTGACGGTAATGTTGAGCAGGATTGTTATTTTTTATAAATTTGGGATGCATTGTAATGAATGAAGAACACATCCGTTCTGGTTGTGGCTCTTAAGCTCTGGTTGTGTACTGAATGCAAATAAATCTGGGATGCATTCAGTTTTGGGATGCATTGTACTGAATGAAAAAAGCTAGGTGATGCAACTTAGAGAACTTTAAGAAGTCAATTTACTGAGCTCAGGATGCAGGCAGTTTAACCTATCGGTTTAACCAATTGACCATCAGTTAAGCACATTGGAACCTGATACAAAGCAGTAGTGGAGGCAGTGATGTAGCTCACAGGGAATCAAAATCAATATGCACAATGTCACCACAAGTTTATTCACACAAACATAAGACCTAACAACACGGATGTGAACTAAAGGATATGAGTACCCGATACAGATCGGCTCATGCTCATGCTGTCTCCCCTGCCGGTGGAGCTCGCTGCTGCTGCTACCCTGCCATCCAGATTCAGAGTTGAAGAAGAATAAGTTACAGGTTCAGCACAACACAAGTTTCTCTTGTTGGTACAATTTCAGATAGCACAAACAAATGTATGTTTTGTAGAGTTTTCTCTCTGAAGAAAGGACATGGCATTTGTCTTAGTGAACAAAAGAAATCCATTGCATCCAATTGGCTGTTCAGTTTGCTGTCCAGATATCAATTATCACATTGGGGCAAAATATGAACTGAAAATAAATGAAACTTAACAATAGATATGGCTCACCTGCAGAATATTGAACTAACAACATAATATCCTAAGGACAGGGTAGAATGGTTCCGAAATTCCTTGCCAAATTTGCACCATATGGTTCTGGAAATTTGCAACAATATGGTCTAAAGTAAGAATGCGGTACTTCTAACTTAATTTGAATTAACACAGTACACACTGCCATTCGAATAGATCAGTGCAGCTCCTAGAAAATTTGAATTAACACAGTACAGTAATCCTAACTCAATTTGAAATGACACTGATCCTATAGGCAGCTGCAAGCTAGGAAATTTTTTGGACCCGTGCTAGTCCTACAAATTTGGAACAATATGGTCTAAAGTGTGCAGTACTTCTAACTTAAGACATGTATAGGCAGAAAACATTTTATTGACAGCAAAAGACAGCTGGAGAATCAAATAACATTTTATTGACCCTAAACCCATTTTGATTTTGCAAAAGACAGCTCGAGAATCACATAACTACGTTTTTTCCACTGTCTAAAGAACGCAGCAACAATTCAAAATTCAGTTGTAATCTTCAGGAAGCACTGCTTGCAGCCATTGACAACAATTTCCTAGAGCTTTTCCTGCATTTGTTCTAATCTAATAAATCTTAGCATTTCAACCACACATCAGAACGAAATCCTAGCCCAAGGACTAACTTGTTTTTGCAGCTGGACCGAAGCTAAATTGCAACAGCAAGAAGCTAACCCTAACTCTAAAGCACACCAGAAGAAGAAGTAGTGGTGGTGGTACCTTGTGGTTGGGCTGAGTTCAAGATGCGGCTCCGGCGAAGGCCAGCACCGGGCGCCGCGTCGTCCTGACGCCGGTCCAGCAAGGGAGGGCAGCGGAGACAAGACAGCATGGGCGCAGGCGGGCGGCGGAGAAGAGGCGCAGCGAGCTCGGGCAGCCTTCGAGCCTGAGAAGAGGAAGAGGGCGGCGGTGGTGAGCACGCGCAAGCGCGGCGGTCAGAGGGAGGCCCCGCCGGCCAGAGGACGGTGGGCGCGCGGCTCTTTCCTCCTCCAGTGCGGAGACCTGGCGGCGTGGGTAGAGGCACGGCAGCCGCGGACTCGGTGGCATGGGCAGGCGGCGGCCGGTGGCATGGCCAGGCGGCGGAGCGGCCGCAGCGCGCGCGACCTTCTTCTCTGGCGCGGCCGCAGAGGCGAGGAAGGGATCGGCGGCGGCGGCGCGACGACTGTGTTGCCTGGTCGCGAGAGGAAGACGGGTGGGAGAGCGAGTTGTGCCGATTTTTTTGCACGGAGGTCCTTGCCGTTTGAGGAATTTGAGAAACAGTCCTTCCGAGGGGTTTCGTGTAAATTTGTGCGCCAAAAACCGTGCGGGGACGACGTGGCGAGACGTTTTGGGTCGATCTGGGCCGTCCGTCGCTGCGATCGGACGGTCAGTGGTAATTGGGCGACGTGGACGCGGGAGAGGCGGCGGTTTCTTCCAACTTTCATATATAGTAGGATAGGATGTGGGCTAAGTCCAGAATACTGATGGGTGTTGATGCAGAATTGGGCCGTGGGGCGCTGGGTGTTTGGTGGCGAAGTGGGGGTTGAGCTTGATTAGTCCCTCGGTGCACATGCAAGCTGAATACTCTGTATATACAATGCTTTTGCCAAAAATAATGTGTATACATTTGAATACCCGTGAATTGATCTGGACCCGTGGTGGCTCTAGGTCAATAGTGCCAGAAACAATGCTTGTACGTCACACGTCAGTTGGGAACCCCAAGAGGAAGGTATGATGAGTGCAGCAGTAAGTTTTCCCTCAGTATGAAACCAAGGTTTAATCGGACCAGTAGGAAAACGAGGTTTGCTTCGAAGGTGTTGGTGGAGGAGTGTAGTGCGGCGCAACACCAGGGATTCCGGTGCCAACGTGGAACCTGCACAACACAACCAAATTACTTTGCCCCAACTTAACAGTGAGGTTGTCAATCTCACCGGCTTGCTGAAAACAAAGGGTTAAACGTATCGAATGGAAGATGATGTTTGTTTGCATAAAACAGTAGAGAACAATGATTGCAGTAGATTGTATTTCAGATGTAAAAGAATGGACCGGGGTCCACAGTTCACTAGTGGTGTCTCTCCAATAAGATAACTAACATGCTGGGTAAACAAATTACAGTTGGGCAATTGACAATTGATAAGTGCATATAACATGCATGTGTGAGCTGTGGTGTCTACTATGAGATTCATTTGGGCATTACGACAAAGTACATAGACCGCTATCCAGCATGCATCTATGACTAAATAGTCCACTTTCCGGTTAACATCCGTACCCCTTCCAGTATTAAGTTGCAAGCAACAGACAATTGCATTAAGTAATGTGCGTAATGTAAACAATACATTCATCCTTGAATAAAGCATTGCTGTTTTACCCCTAGTGGCAACAACACATCTACAACCTTAGAACTTGCTGTCACTATCCCAGGTTAAATAGAGGTTGAACCCAACTATCATGCATAAATACCCCCTCTTGGAGTTACAAGTATTCACGTGGCCAAAGCTTCAACAAGTAACGGAGAGCATGCAAGATCACAAATGACATAGACATGATAATATAATATTCAGCTCCACATAGGTATCAATATAAGTCAGATCCCAGCAAACACAACATGTAGCATTACAATAAGATGATCTTGATCATGATAGGCAGCTCACAAGATCTAAACATGATGGCACAAGTGGAGAAGACAACCATCTAGCTACTGCTATGGACCCATAGTCCAATGATGAACTACTCACGCATCACTCCGGAGGCGGGCATGGCGATGTAGAGCCCTCCGGTGATGATTCCCCTCTCCGGCAGGGTGCCGGGAAGAGCTTCAGGAACCCCCCGAGTTAGGGTTGACGACGGCGGCGGCAGCGAATATGTTCTGGATGAAAGGCTCGGTGTTTTAGGCTTTTCGCGTCTCGGGGAATAAATAGGAGAAGGGGCGATGTCGGCGGACCCCCGAGGGGCCCAAACCACCAGGTGGCGCGGTGGGGCCCCCTGCCGCGCCACCATGTGGTTTGGCCACCTCCTGGCTCCTCTTCGTCTCTCCTTCGGACTCCGTGTACGTGCTGGAAAAATAGGGACCTGGCCTTTTGTTTCGTGCAATTCCGAGAATATTTCCAGAAGTAACTTTCTGAAACCAAAAACAGCAGAAAACAGGGAACTGGCACTGTGGCATCTTGTTAATAGGTTAGTCCCAGAAAATGCATAAAAGTGACACGAAGTGTATATAAAACATGTAGCAAATGGTATAATATAAGCATGGAACAGCAGAAATTATGGATACGTTGGAGACGTATCAACCCGCCCCTGCGGCGAGCTCCCAACCTCCACGCGCCGCCCCGGATGGCCCCCAACCGCGAGCACCCGCTGCCCCTGCTCCGCCCCACCCCTCTGTTGTCCATCGCGAGAGGTAGCGCCCACGCCGCCGTACTCCACCTCGATTCGGGCCAGAGGCCAGCGGACGACGTTCACGCGTGCGTGGCCGGAGGCCATCTCCGAGTGTTTCTCTGCCATCTCGATCTGGGCGGAGGTCGAGGACGCGGACGTCGAGCGGAGGCGACGGGTTGCTGCGGAGCGTGGCCAAGGAGGAGAGGTCGACAACGGCGTGAGGAAGCAGAGGAGGTGGAGGGCGCCGGAGGGGTGAAGCCCGTTCGCGGTGAGCTGGGTGACGGCGGCGCGCCGCCAGTGCGGGACCCGATTTCGAGATATGATCTTTCGGTAGAAAAAGAGTTGTTGGGTTTGCAAAACAGGTGGGCTCGTTAGGGACCCGATTGTAATAGATATGTTTTCTGGGGTGTGTTGTAACTTCAACTGTTGCTAATAGATACGGGTCCTTTTCGCAAAAACAAATGTATTAATTAATTTGGTTTTTTATTTTTTGAATTCCTAATAAGTTAGTACTAGCGCACATCCGAACAGCATGCCACTAACGTGTTACAAAAACACTAGTGGCGCACATTAAAAAAAAAGCACGCCAGCGGTACGCCTTTCCACTGGCGGGGTAGTGCTGGCGATCGCTTGTTCGCCATGGCGAACAAGCGATCGCCAGCGGTAAGCTTTTTCCTATTAGTGAAAGTGGTTACCAACCCCATATAGCATGCAACATATATTCAACACAGTGCAATAAAATACAAGAAAATAATATAATTCATAACATGCAACTAGACTTCATGGCTATCTACGCCAAGCCATTTTGATAACTATTTTGCACTTCACGGACTCTTGAATTGCGTCCCATCTACATTTGAGACAATCCAAATTACGCTTGGTATAAATTGCATGCGGCCCACATTGGCTGGACATAAAGCTCGAAGCTCGGTGAGCTTAATTAGCGCTCGGTAACTTGACTCGTTTGAGCTCGGTCCGTTTTCTTAATGAACCGAGCTGAGCAGCAATTTTAGCCCGTTAACACTAACGAGTTAAACAATCAAACTCACGAGTTTTATGAGCTACTCATTAAGCTCGTTAGCGACATGCTAGTAGGCTAGAAATCGTGGCAGTAGGCCGCAAATTTGCATCTTTTAAGTATGTTTGCACACGGTAGGTCTTTGACAAATGCACGTCAGCATATTTTGTAAGTATATATGTCCAAAATTTGTTGCTCCTGATTCTTGCTTGATAGCTTGTTTAATTAGCTGAATACCCTGATATATCTTCGTAACGAGTTTTAACGAGCTGCTCGCGAGCTCTCGCGAACATATAAAAAACCGAGCCAATCTTTATATTTAGCTCGTTATCCTTAACGAGGTTAACGATCTGAGCCTTAACGATCACGAGTCATAACGAGACGAGTCTTAACGATCCGAGCAGCTCGTTAGTCCAGCCCTCCACATAGTGTTTGTGCTCATGATAAAATTGGTGGATTTTACTTTGAGCTCTTCTTCTCAGGTACACATATAGGATCCATATTTCTGGCTAACCAAGATTTGCACAACAATTTATCTTCATGGGTTGAGTATGCACTTCCTCTTGCCTCTAGCCCCCTTTTTTGAGTGTCAGATGATTGTCCAACATTAAAAAAGAGGGGAGTGGTATCATCAATGCAAAAATTTGGAGAATCTTGGCCATTATTGATGAGATCCATCATAAATGAGTCCTAAGAACATATCACAATTAACCTAACATCCTAAAATTGATGAATAAATAAACCTTAGGTGTCTGGAATATTGCCGAACAGGTGGTGGGTGCATCCGGTGCCGGAGATGTCTAACGGTGGTAGTGACCGTTGGAGCTGGGGAGAGTCGGAGACCATGTCCGGGGACATGTCCTATTCCGTGAAGCCTTCTGGAGAGTCCACTTAAAAGGTGGGATATCGGGGCCCGTTCGTGGTCGAGGACATTGCCCTTCTTGGCATGGGTGGGGTCGCGGGCACCGGAGCAGGAGCAGATGCTCCGAATAACATCTTCGCACTGCTTCTGTCCGCAACCTTCTTCCGTGCAGCCTCCTCCTTCCCTATCTGCTCACGGACACGCTGCCGGGCGCGCCTACCCTTTCGGATGAGTGTCTCCGACTTGAGCTCCGCCGACGACTCATGCTCCACCTAACCGAACAAGTTGTCTTTCTCCACAAAGTTCACGACAGTCTCCATGTCAACGACAGCACGGGCTTCGGTGGCTAGGCCACCGGGGGAGGGGGAGGCAGGAGAATTGGGACAAAGACAAGAGAGGGTGGCCGAGTAAGAGGTATATGGGTCAATTGCGGTGATTTTGCAATATGTCCTGGCTGTTGGGTTTTTACGATGCGACGGGCACGTCCGGACAACCGCATTTTCGACCCACATATAGGCTGGGTATGAGGGGTGTCGGATAGCCCGAACATTTGGGATGATTATGGGGGTCCGGTCGGGTGACCATTTTATGTTCGGACCATGTCCGGACTGTCCGCGGACGTATAGGGTGAACTGGAGGTTCCGGTTGGAGATGTTCTTGCTCACTCTATGCTCACACTTGTGGTATAAATGTAGTAAGAAAGTCAATGTTTTCTAATTGGACCAAATATATGTAAGATAATATTAACAACTACAATATTAAATAAATAATTATGATCATATATCCTATGATGAACGTATTGATGGTGATTTAGTATTGTAAATCTTCCTAGTTTTTTTATATGTTTAGTCAAACATAGAAAGCATTGACGTTTTTACTAAATTTTACGCCGCCTATTTGGGAACGAAGGAAGTACATTCCTTAACAACATAGAAAATAACCGTATTATTTTTTAAAAATATGTATAAGTTTCACCCCAAATTTATGCAGTTTACTTTTGTCAAGATTTTACAAAACTTATAAAATATTAAATGCGAACATCTAGCAAGTGTATGCACCAAGAGTTATCTTTATTTTTTGTAGGATACCCAAAGAGGATTGAGAACTACTGTCACTAGGATAAAAATGGTTTCGAGATTTTGCCTATAATCCTATTTTCTTAATCACATTTGTTGTTAGATTTTTTCCAATTTAATATGATGGTCTGAGACCAAGAAGCCAAAGGGTAACATAGAAAGGACATGGCGATGTATACACGTTCAACCCCGAGATGGACGTGGGTTATAGCCCTACTCCTGTGTGGTGGTGGTGTTGATTGATCGCATGAATAAGTGTGCTCAAGGTACATGATATGCTTCTCACGGCACCAATAAGATGACATAGTCCTATTGGGCGTGGTGGACAAAATTTCTCGCCCACTTGCGGTGCCAATAGCAAGATTTCGTCCGGCGCGATCCAAAATTACGTCCGGCGCGCCCAACCCACGGCCTCCCCGTTGGGAGTCGCTTGGGTGCGCCGGACGAAGCCGCACAAGATGCCTCATCGGATTCAGACAGAAGAGTCAGCGCTGTCATTGACACATCGATTTAAATCGGCCACTGGCCGGTCAGCTAATTCATTCATGGCGGCATGTCTCGGTTTACCAGCCGGGCACAATGAGCCGTCGATTCGAGGCCGCCTCTACACCATGGTGGCGTGAATGCAGACGAGCGCGTCTTTTTGAGCGGCGACGTAAATAAGAGCCAGGTGAGCGGGTGGCAGGAGTTAAGGAGCGCCATCCCCTCTGCTCCCCGGGCCACTATATAGAGTGGCCTCCTCGCCCGTTTCACCATAGCATCGCCTCCACCACACTATCGACACAATGTTTCGCCGCAACCGCAACGATATGCCCAGCACCGCTGGGCAGACGGAGGAAACACGCCCGCCGCCTGGAGGCGGTGAGGCGTCGCAGCAAGCGTTGGGAGGCGGAGGAGCGTCGCAACGGTCGCTCGAAGAGGCTTCGCACCGTGCGCCCCTTGCGCAACGACCACGAGGCAGACTACCACCTCCATGCTCCGCCGCCGCCACATCCACCGCCACCGGCGGATCGAATCAGGGAGGTGGAGGCACGGTCGCACATCCGCACCAACACACCGGTGCCGGCGGGCTGCCTCCTTCCCGAGGGTGGACTGCGGAGGCTGGCCATTGTCCATGTCCCGGTGGCGCCTCGCCTCACCAGCCAAGCCCCGAGAGACTACATCGACGTGTGCATCCGCAACATGCCGCTAAAGCTGATGGGTGAATACCAGTACGCCCCGTCATCGCCGTACTGGGACGGGCAGTTGGAGATGGAGTACTAGGGGCTCCTCATCTTCATTGCCAGCTTCGCGAGTGGGTCGCCGCCTCCAGAGTGGTTTGCCTCCGACGACGAGCTCCTCACCAACACCTCCGACGAGAACTTAGCGACAGGGATAGACAGGGAGCGCTGGCGTACGAGGCAACGGAGGCACAACGCGCAACGACACAAGGGAGAGCAGGCCATGGCGCCAGTGGCACCGCCGACACCTCCGCAGGCGATGGAGGAGGATGAGCATAATGATGATGGCAAGGAGTGGCCCGAACCCTAGTGGGAGGGCATGCAGTTCGCCATCGAGGCGTCCTTGGCTCCGCCGGCCCGTGCACAACCGGCACATGCACCGCTGTCCGCCGGCGACGGCCTGTTCCTCAGCTGCAGCTGTTCCGACTACCGCCGAGCACCTATACCTGCACGAGCGGGCTCTTGCCCGGACTACAGGGGCTCGGCCTGCCTCCCTAATTATTAGGTTTAGTTTAATTTGAATGAATTTATGTTTAGTTTGAATGAGAATGAATTTTGTTTAGTTTGAACGAAGTTTGAATGGAAACCTATCGAATTTTGTGTTTGATTCTTATTTTAAAAACTATTGGTGACGCGAGTGGGGAGCCCCCCCACCCCAACCCAAATAGTCCGTGTCACGTCCAGACGGCCCCGACATCGCCGGACGGGTTTTGAACGCCGCGAGTGGAGATGCTCTTAGCCTTGTCCGGTTGTCTTTCTCCTTCGGAAGCACCCTGGGCCAATGTTTCAGCAAAGCCAGCTAGGGAACACACTCATCAAAGTTGTGCCTAGACATTATTGCAGGGGACACCCATCTGTTCGATGCCACTGTGTCCCGATTATCATCAGTGACGACACAGAGCTCCCTTACGATGCTTGATCAGAGTCCGAGGTGTCAACAAGCAAAAATGGTCAAGGATGTGAAAGAGGATAAACATTTTGAGTATCAGCACCCATCCCAGAAGGAAAATGAGGTCTCACGAGCATTTGACTATGAAGAGGTGCCAACGGCGAGGTTTAAGGCGCATATAGGTCTAGAAGCGTTTATTTTCTTTTCGAAAAAATGCCAGGAGCACTGCGGCTGTATTAGAAGGAAAAGAAAGGACGACTATTTATAGGGCATGCCTTTGGCAGGCAAACCCCAAAATAGCCTATAGAATTAGTCTACATCATCGTTTTTTGTGTGGGGGGGGGGAGTCTACATCATCCACTAGTGGAAGCAGGGCCATCGGCTTGGCCCTTTCGTCCCGGTTCCCTTACGAACCGGTACTAATGGGGGCACTAGTCCCGGTTCAAATGGCCAGGGCACCGGCCAGCTCCAGTCCCGGTTCGAACGGGACCTTTAGTCCCGGTTCGTGATACGAACCGGTACTATAGGGTCGCGGCAGGCGGCCGCAGAGGTGGGGCCAGCGCCAGCACCCTTTAGTACTGGTTCGTATCATGAACTGGTACTAAAGATGGACATTTAGTACCGGTTCGTGATACGAACCGGGACTACAGTTTTCCCTATATCATCTTCTTCCACCCTGAGCCGGCCGTGGCCATTTTTGAGCTCGAGTTCATCAACATTTTCTCATCTATTTCCTCTCCCGAGCTCAAGTTCGTCCCCATTTTTTTCACCATTTGTCAAGATTGACGGCGCCCCATCTATCTACGGGTTAGCACTTCCGGCGTTGCTAGTTTAGCTCATTTCGTTGCTAGTTTAGCTCATTTCATTTTTCTAGTGCTAGCTAGGTGTTTGATGAAATGACTAAGTTAGGAATTTCATTTGTTTTATATGAAATTTGAGCTCAAATTAAAGCATGATTTGTGAGTTTTAGTGTCATCCCCGTCCTCACCGCCGTTGATCGCCCGCGCCGTCCCGTCACCGGCACCACCTCGGTGAGCCTCTTGTTTTTATCTTTTATTTTAAAAAAAAACTTAGTTTTATGATTTAGATGCATAGTTATTACTTCTATAATTTTCTTACTTGTATGATTGTTTTTATATGTATAGTGCCATGGTTTTGATATCCGTCCCCGTCGGCCCTCGTCCGGTCTATGATTCGGATGTGGTATATTTTTATAACTTTTAGTTTCATTCGTTTTTATGACAATTATGCCGACCAACTTGACATAGAATTTTTATCTAGGAGATAGTTGAACCGGAAATTCCAACCGTCCCTCTTGTCGAGATGCTAAATTTATTTGAAAAAAAAACATAGATTTGAAAGCAAAATTAAAAATAAGTGAAGATCTTCGTCTCCAATGCCTAGAAGAGAAGATGAAATTGGAGTTCAAGCTTGTCGACGTCGACGATGATCACCAGATCAAGATGGATGCAATGCGCTTGAAGATTAAAAAGATTAGAAAATATGCCATTAATCAAGAGGCTTGGTATCATTATGATGTTGGTTCAGTAATTACCTTAGTTGCGATTTTGATCGCATTTGTTGTTGGATTTAAATTCTTTAGATAGTTATGTTAGTTTCAATGTATGTTTTATGAGAACTATGTATTACATTTGGTCACTACTCTACTTTGCTTTAATGTGATGAACTTGTATTAATTAATTTGGTCACTTATCGATTCATGATGTAGTGTAATGATTTTTGATATACTTATATAATGCAGATGTGCCGGCAATGGATGTACGGTGACCGACGCAGTCCCGAGTTCATTAGTGGCATGCATAATTTTCTCCATGTGGCTGAGGCAAACAAGCGGCGAATGGTTTTATTTTTGTCCATGTAGTGTCTGTAAGAATACGAGGATTACTCTACCTCAAAAACCCTTCACGTCCACCTGTTGCAGTCCGGTTTCATGCCCGGCTATAATTGTTGGACCAAGCACGGAGAAAGAGGGGTTATAATGAAAGACAATGAAGAAGAAGAGGATAATGACAACTATCCTATGTTCACTGACATGGTGGTACTACAATGGGGGAAGACGAAGCTGAAAAGAGCCCATTGTTGATGAGCCCGATGATGATCTTCGTCGGGCCATTCGTGATGCACAGATAAACTGCGGAAGTGAAAACGAGAGGTTGAAGTTGGAGCACATGTTAGGATCACACAAAATTGTTGTACCAAATTGCGAAGATGGCCAGAAAAAGCTGGGTACCACACTGGAATTGCTGCAATGGAAGGCAGAGAATGGTACTTCTGACAAGGGATTTGAAAAGTTGCTGAAAA
Source organism: Poa pratensis (assembly GCA_947311845.1). Classification (NCBI taxonomy): domain Eukaryota; kingdom Viridiplantae; phylum Streptophyta; class Magnoliopsida; order Poales; family Poaceae; genus Poa; species Poa pratensis. The sequence continues at coordinate 35,943,059 of CAMZMU010000097.1, read as the reverse complement.
TATTAAGAAGATGCTTCCAAGGATAACGTATTGTCCCTAGTACGTACGAAGCAAAGAAGGTGTCTGCCCTCTAGGATTAGAGGTGCAGAAGATACATGCATGCATCAATGACTGCATCCTCTACCGCGGTGAGCAATAGAAATTTGAATGCATGCCCGGTATGCGGTGCATTGCGGTATAAGATCAGGCGAGATGACCCTGGTGATGTTGAGGGCGAGCCGCCCCCAGGAAGAGGGTTCCTGCCAAGGTGATGTGGTATGCTCCTATAATACCATGGTTGAAACGTTTGTTCCAAAACAAAAGCATGCCAAGTTGTTGCGATGGCACAAAGAAACCGTAAGAAAGACGTGATGCTGAGACACCCCGCTGATGGGTCGCAGTGGAGAAAAATCGACAGAAGTTCCCGACATTTTCAGATGACGCAAGGAACTTAAGATTTGGTCTAAGTACAGATGGCTTTAATCCTTTCGGGGAGCAGAGCTCCAGTCATAGCACTGGCATGTGACTCTATGTATCTATAACCTTCCTCCTTGGTTGTGCATGAAGCGGAAGTTCATTATGATGCCAGTGCTCATCCAAGCCCGAAGCAACCCGGCAACGACATTGATGTGTACCTGAGGCCATTGGTTGAAGAACTTTTACAGTTGTGCGTGAAGAAGGTGTACGTGTGTGGGATGAGATGAACAAAAGGAATTTGACCTACGAGCGTTGTTGTTTGTAACCATCAATGATTGGCCTGCTCTTAGTAACATTTCAGGACAGTCAAACAAGGGATACAATGCATGCACGCACTGTTTAGGTGAGACTGAAAGTATATATTTAGGTAACAAGAATGTGTACCCGGGGCATCGTCGATTTCTTCCAAACAAGCATCCCTTAAGAAAGAAAGGCAAGCATTTCAAAGGTGAGCAGATCACCGGACGAAGCCTACCCGCCCTACTGGGGATGTTATATATGGTATGGTCAAGGATTTAAAAGTAATCTTTGGAAAGGGTCTTGGGGACAATCTGTTCCGAATGACGCTGACGGACACGTACCCATGTGGAAGAAGAAATCTATATTTGGGAGCTACCCTATTGGAAAATCCTAGAGGTTCACTCTGCAATCGACGTGATGCACGTGACGAAAAATCTTTGCGTGAACCTGCTAAGCTTCTTGGGCGTGTATGGGAAGACGAAAGATACACCGGATGCACGGCTGCACCAGCAACGTATGCACGAATGAGACGACCTGAATCCAGAGAATTATCAAGGTCCTGCCAGCTACGCTCTTACCAAAAAGAGAAGATCTTTTTTGAAGTCCTGAGCAGTATCAAGGTCCCGTCTGGCTTCTCGTCGAATATAAAGGGAATAATAAACATGATAGAGAAAAAGTTCCAAAACCTAAAGTCTCATGACTGCCACGTGATTATGACACAATTACTTCCGGTTGCATTGAGGGGGCTTCTACCGAAAATGTTCGAGTACCCATTGTGAAGCTATGTGCATTCCTCAATGCAATTTCTCAGAAGGTAATCGATCCAGTAACTCTACCAAGTTTACAGAAGGATGTGTCCAATGTCTTGTCAGCTTCGAGTTGGTGTTCCCACCAACCTTCTTCAATATTATGACGCACCTCATAGTTCACCTAGTCGAAGAGATTTCATTCTCGGTCCTGTATTTCTACACAACATGTTCCCCTTTGAGAGGTTCATGGGAGTTTAAAGAAATACGTTCATAACCGTGCTAGGCCAGAAGGAAGCATCTCCAAGGGCTATGGAACGGAGGAGGTCATTGAGTTTTGTGTTGACTTTATTCCTGACCTTAACCGATCGGTGTTCCTCAATCGCGCCATGAGGGGAGACTGCGTGGAAAAGGCACGCTAGGAAAGAAAGCAATAATATGTATGGACGGACATTCTTTCACTCGAGCACACTACACAGTTCTACATAATTCCAGCTTGGTGGGTCCGTATATCAAGGAACACAAGAATATTTACGCTCCAAATACCCGGAGCAACCTGAAGATTGGATTGATGGAGAACACGTGAAGACTTTTGGCGGTTGGTTGAAACACGTCTCATTAATGACACCACTGTTGGAGAAAGCTATACTTGTTGGCCAAGTCACCATCTTCGACTATATTGACTTTTCAAGGGTACGAGATAAATGGGAATACATTTTACATGGCCGACCAAGATAAAAAGAGCACCAACCAAAACAGTGGTGTCCGCTTTGATGCAACAAACAACAATGGGCAAAGGACACATATTATGGTTACATAGAGCAGATCTGGGAACTTGACTATGGACCTTTTTTAAGGTCCCTTTGTTCTGGTGCAAATGGTTCAACCTGACAGGCGGGGTACAGGTAGACCGCAGTACGGAATGACTACAGTGGATCTCAAGAATCTTGGGTACGACACCAAACCATTCGTCATAGCCAGTGAAGTGGCTCAGGTTTTCTATGTGAAGGACATGTCTACCAAACCGAAAAAAAGAAAAGATAAGCAAGCGAATACATCATACGATGAGCCAAAGCGCCACATAGTTCTTTCAGGGAAAAGAAACATCGTGGGAGTGGAGGACAAGACAGACATGTCAGAAGATTACAATAAGTTTCATGAAATTCCGCCCTTCAAAGTGAACACTGACCCAAGCATCAAGTTAAATGATGAAGATTGTCCATGGTTACGGCGTAATCAGAAGAAAGGGACACACACAAGAAAAAGTGAACACTAGATAGGGATGTTGTTAGTGATGTCTAATAATGTATTAAACCTTTTATGTAACCTTTTTGATTCTGGTTCTATTAAAAGCATTTTTAAATTATTTTGTTTGAAATTTTTGATGATATGGATTTAAATCTATGTCAAATTTACTCAAATTATCCATTTGAAATTTGAATACATTCAATACAGTCAAATTTGAAAATAACCAGTACCAAAAGATTCTACATGTCCAGGGCTTATGTTTGATGTAAAGTTTGTCAAATTTGAACAATTAAATCAATAGAATAAAATAAATCAGAAAAAAGAAATTTTTTTTTTTTACAAAAGACCCTTTAGTCCCGGTTGTTGGTTGCAACCGGGACTAAAGGTGGGCTTTGGCGCGCTAATTTCGCAGCGGCCCAAAAATGGACCTTTAGTCCCGGTTCGTGGCTAGAACCGGGACTAAAGGTCCATTAGTGCTTTTTAAATCCCTCCCCTTCCTCTCATCGCCCATTTTGCCTCCAGGCCCGAGAAGAAGAAGGACGCCGCCAGGCTGCCGTGCCGTGCTCCCCTGCTCCCGTGCCGCCGTCGCCACCGCCGCCTTCTCCTACTCCGGTCACCGCCGCCGCCCTCTTCCTCCACGTCGAGTTTCACGAGCTGGGCGGCCGTGAATCGGCCGAAATCGACCCGCTTTTTGTCCCCAAGTCAGGCGCCGCTGCTCCGGCACCCTCGTCGTCGTGTTGCCGTCTGGGCCACGCCACTGTTGCCGTGCTGCTCGCCGCCGTCGTCGACTGCGTGGCCGTCCCCGAGCACCCACGCGCACGCCGCCGTCCCTGCGCGCAAGGTACGATCCTTATCTCCTCTCTCCCCGCCCTCCTCTCTCGCTCAAATCCCGCGGTGGCGGCCTGGTAACCCTAGATCGGCGGGGATGGAACCATGGTGGCGCCGGCGCCGGCTGTGCGGTGGGGACTTTTTTCCTTAATAATATTTATAATAACAGGCCTAAAGGCCATTACATTAGGGGGCGGGGCACAAAAGTCCATTGCAATATAGATTAAAAAACTAAATAGTCGCCGGCGCCGGAGGCCTAGTCGTCGTCGGAGAGGAGGACGTAGCCCGGTGCGACCCAAAGATGGGCCGGCGGCGGCTGCTCCTCCGGCGGAAGGTGCTGTTCCTCTGGCTCCTGCTGCGGCTGCCCCTGGGCCGGCTCCTCCAGCTCCTGCGGCGGCGGCGGCGACCAACTGTCGCCAGTCCAGACCCAGGACTGGCCAAGGAGGCCGCTAGGCAGTGGAGCCTCCTGCTCTAGCTCCATCTCCTCGTCCTCCTGCTCCTGCTGCAGGTGCTGCCACCATGGCGCCGGCGCCGGCTGGGCCGTGGCCAGCACTTGCTCCGAGCGCTTGATCTCGTCCTCGACGAGGGTGTGGCGGGAGGCCTCGTAGGCGGCCTGCATCTCCGGGTCATCGTCGATGACCTCCTCCTCGAACCACAGGGCCTGCTCCTGGCCGGGCGGCGGTGCGGGGTAGGCCTCGGGGACCGGCGGCGGTGCTGAGCCGGCGCGAAAAAAGCGCGGCGGCGGTCGTCGTGCTCGTCCGCGAACCACTTGTCCCAGTTGGGAGACTCCGGCGCGTAGGCGGGGTCGTCGTAGAGGTCCGGTGGGAGGAGACGATGGCGACGCGCAATCTCCACCGCCCTGGCCCAGCCACTGGCCGGAATCGGCGGCACCAGAATCCGCTGTGGATTCAGGTGCCAGTACTCCGGCAGGTGGACGTCGGGCCAGTACACGGGGATGCCACCAGCACTCCTCGACCCGCACGTAGCGCCGGCGACGCGTCCGCTTCTTTGGCGCCGCAGCCGCTTCACCGGCACGCAATGCCGGCGCCGCTCCCCCGACCATCCGCACGCCCTGCGGCGCGATGCCGAACGCCGCCGGCGGTGGCGGTGGAACGGAGCGTCGGGCAGGAGGAGGAGGAGGAAGGGCCGCGCGCGGAGGAGGAGGAGGAAGCGCGGCGCGCCGGCCAGAGGAGCTGCCGGCCTCGTGCTGGTTCTTCGGATTCTTGAACCACCGCGACATGGCTCCGGCGAGGGTCGCTGTGCACGGCTAGGGGTAGGGCTAGATTTGGTGGGGGCGGCGCTGTGGACTGAGGTCGCTATCCACATGGCCGGGGTCCATTTTAAAGGACCAGCCAGGGCCAACATTGACTCCGGGGTGGGGAAGACGAGGGGTCACTGGCAGGTAGGCCAGGGCCAGCATTGACTACGGGGTGGGGAAGACGAGGGGGCGGTGGGTCGCTGGCAGGTAGGCCAGGGCCAGCATTTACTATGGGGTGGGGAAGATGAGGGCGCTGGGGCGGTGGGTCGCTGGCAGGTGGGCCAGCATTGACCACGCGCGTGGCCAGTGGGCAGTCACCCGCGGACGCAGCCGTGTGGGGAAGACGGGGCGGTGGGTCGCTGGCAGGTGAGCCAGCATTAATTGACCACGCGGGGCGGACGCGGCACGTCGACCCAATGCTGGCCCAAATTTGGGATGGAATTGGGTCAGCCCGGATGTTAATTTTTTTAAATCGTGTTAGTTACAAAGCTGGCCCAAATTTGGGCTGGCAGGTAGGACAACTGTGTTAGTTTTTTTTACTATAAATTGTGTTAGTTACAATAGTTAGGAAATGTTAGGAGATGTTAATTTTAGGAAAATGTTATGAACTTTTTTTTGAAACATTGCAGAATGGCATTTTCTTGTTACAAAATTGAAAGCATATATAATTGATTGCAGGGACATTGAGCTATGGACGCCCCCTATAGAGATGAGGAGAAGGAAGACCGAATGCAACAGATTATATATGCGAATGCCCGTGGAGAAAATGCCGGTGGAGAAGAGGCCGGTGGAGAAGAGGCCGATGATGATTTCAGCTCACAATTTCTGAACGACTCCGATGAGGGACTTGAGTCTGAAGAAAGAAGAGACGACGAATTTCCCTTAACAAACTCCGGCGAGGTATATATATTAAGGCTATGTTGATCATTAGATGCATTAATTAATTTTTATTGCACTTATTAACGAATCATTTTTCTTTTAGCCCTCCGGATCGAGCAAATCTGCTAAAAAGCAAGATCCTTGAGGCCGGACGAAAAGGATGTCGAGCGAGGGTCCAAGGTTAACGATCGAGGAAGTTGCTGATAGTGGCGAACCGCTGGCACCCATAGAGAACTGCCGCAAGTTTGTAAATCAAGATGGAGTCATTGTTAGGGACATGCTCCCGAAAAACATTATAGATTGGCGAAAACCGAAGGACGCCAACGATGAAGCTAGTTATGTCTGTGAACATACAAAAAAATTGCTTTGGGAATCGCTCATGACACATTTCAACCTACCGCAAAGTCTCACAGAAGGCAAGAAGGAGAAAGTCAAGCAGTGGACTCTTAAGAAGATGGCCACACAATTCTAGAGTTGGAAGAAAACATTATGGAGAAAATATGAAAATGAAGCTCCAGATTTCATTGGAACACTAGAGATGATAAAACATGACTGGCCCGCATTTGTGGCGTATAAGAAATCGTCTACGGCTGTGTCCCGATCGGCCATAAATAAGGTAAATGCTGGGAAGAAGCAATATCACCATAGGTTGGGGACAGGTGGCTACAAGACTGCCATTCCTAAGTGGGAAGCCTTTGAAGCAGGATTGCTTGCTAACGGGATCACTCCACAGACAGCGGACTGGCCTGAGAGGTCCAAGTTCTGGTTGTTCGCGCATGGGGCAGGGTTGGACCCACAGACAGGGCAGATTGTTGCACAAGGAAAATGGAAGGATAAAATTGTAGATATCACTGTGCAGCTTGTAGATGCAATAAATAAAGTTCGAAGGGGAGAGTACCATCCCGAGAGAGAGAACGACAAGCTGACACTCGCCCTAGGGAATCCTGAACACTATGGACGATTACGAGGCCATCCCGGCGGTATCACCTTGAAGGAAGGGTTTCCGGAGTGCGCTGACAGTTATAGAAGCCGTGAGAGAAAGAAGAAGAAGGAGTTAGACCGGTTATCGGAATTGGAACGTCAGGTGCAGCGGCAGCAGCAGCAAATAGACTCCATTAGTCAGCAAAGGGCATCTCAGCAGCTGCAGCTAGAAGATCCTCAAGCCGATGCCGCCCCATCTCAGCAAAAAAGCAGCGTGGGTTCCACGCAGCTAGAAGCATATGCATTCGAACCGCCGGTGGCTCGCTACCCTGTGGATGATGTCACGGAGAAGACAGATTGTGAGCTACATATGTCAATGAGGAACATATCCTTGAAGGTGGCGGTCGTCTATGCTTTACCTAATCAACCTGGAGCAAGCTACCATCTTGGTGACATTCCAGCTGGCTATGCTCGTGTCGGGGTGGATGAAATTGTGCCGGGATTTGAAACAATGGATCTTGAGATTCCTGGAGGTGACGAGGAGAAGACACTGGGAGAATTCAAGCGTGGTTTCGTCCTATGGAATAAGAAATACATCGTCTTTCTAGGCTACTTGCCAAGGCACCGACTCCTCCTTGTAGCAGTCCACCTCAGCAGCAAAGTCCACCCCTACCCGAGAGGGACCCAGCGCGAGTCTATCTCGATCTCCGCCGTGTGAGGAAGCGCCCGTTAAGTCGATCCCGAGGAAGCGCCACACCGGTTCGCCGGTTAGGAAGAAAGCTAGAAAGGAGAAAACACCGCCGCCTCTTGAGAATCGACCTTGGGAAATGACTCGCGAGGAAAACGACGCCATCGTTGAGGCCTACAATAAAGAGTTTTTTGCACCAAAAAGCCCGAGCCACCAAGGGATAAAATACCTCAGGAGGTCGTTGAGCGCACCCTCGCTGCCTTATGGAACCCTCCACCAAAGCCGCCATCAGACTATGAGCGTTCTATTGGAAGGTCATATGATAATAAGTCGGAGGAGCCGAAAAAAGGAAACAAGTTCCCCAGCTCGGAGAACAAGACGAACAATCGGTCCCCCCGCTCAAGGTGTTTGATGACAAGGCCGCTCAAGGTTCTCAACAACACATAGGTTCGACAACTGATTACCCCATCTCCGAGTTAGCATATCAATATGTTGCCGGGGAAAATTTGGTCCAGCGGGTCAAGTCCCTAACAACAAAAATGCATCATTTGCATAACTGGTACAAGAAAGCCGCAAAGAAAGGGACAATCAGTATCATGGTGGGAGTTAAGGAAGAGCACTGCTTCCAAGAAGACGTTGTGTCCGTTGAGTTTACCGAACTTTTTCAGTTATGCAATCTCCGGGCCCTCGACAAATCTATCATCAATTGCTACTGTCTGTAAGTGATTTATTTCTGTAATTTAAGTCTTTAACTCAGCTTGTTCATTGTCTGTAATTATCCTCACTATAATCTTTTGGGCGCTATATTATGCAGAATGAAGATTCTCAAATGCAAAAGGGATGAAATCACGGACATTGGGTTCATTGACACGGATAAAGTTCATGAAGTCACCATAGAAAATCCCCTTTATAACAAGGAGACACCGGGGATTTTGCTAAGGTTTTTGAAGCGACAACGTGACAAAAAGAAATATTTTTTCCTTACAACTTCAAGTTAGTGTTACTGTCTTGTACACATTCTATTTTGCTCACCAGATGTTAAGTTTTAACTGATGAGTTATCCATGACTGCGTATGTAAACGTGCGCATGTTCCACTTTATTCTTCTCGTCATTAACATTCACGCTGGAGAAGTTGAAGTCCTTGACTCATTAAGGAGAGATCCTAAAGAATTCAAGACCTGTTTTGATATGCTCACAGAGTAATTTCAATTCTTATCGCCTCTTTCGTTCATTTCCTGATATCAAGTAATTAATAACTCCTTTGTCGGGCAGCGTTTGGAAGACGTTCATCAAGGAAGAACCCGGTGAATGGAAACCGAAGCTGACATGGTGTTTGAACGACGTAAGTAGTACTACCTAGGTCCGCGCACCATTATCATACTTGATTATTATTTGATTGAATTCTATTCTTGTACAGACTTGCCTTAAACAGCCACAGGGGACTGATTTATGTGGATTCTACGTTTGCGAGTACATTCACATTAGGACCAACGAGAGATTCAACAACCGAAGAAATCAAGATGTACGTAAACATTATTCACAACTTTATTTTGTTACCATCAGTTGTGCTGAGTTTCATTCATAATTGTTTTATTATGATTTGATATATATACACACAACTCATGTATTCATTTTGATCTCATTCTTTTAAAGTTGGCAAGAAAGCGGAACACGCTCCCAAAGCAATTGCGGAGGAATTGGCGGGATTTTTCCTTGCGGAGGTCATACCTAAATTCGGAGAGTACCACTATGATGTAAAATAGTATGCCTCCATGTAATAGTGATCTCCATGTAATTAAGTACTTTATACGAAAACGTGATCTTCATGTACTACTTAATTTGTATGTGTTATATATATGCATCAACGTGATCTTCATGTAATTGTATGTGTTATGTATATATGCATCAACTTGATCCCCGTACGGTGTGATCCCCGTTCAATGGAAACCATCCGAAACCCCTAGACCCCTCCTAAACCCTGAAAAATAATCGAAAAGAAAAAAAAGGGCCTACCTTTAGTCCCGGTTCGTGTTACGGACCGGGACTAAAGGTCTCCAGCCCCGCGGGCTCCTCCGTTGCCACGTGGGAGGGCCTCTTGTCCTGGTTCGTGGACAACCGGTTGCCCAACCAGGACTAGTGCCCCGTTTTCCACTAGTGATCGTTGACAACCCTGGAGAATGCCCTTCTTGCTTCAGTGTCAACCCTAACGCATGTAAAAACAGAACGCACATCCAAGTAGCTATTTTGAAAAATACGGGCGTTTCTTTCCCTCCAAATGTCCCAGACTGACTATGAAACCATCATATCATTTTCATCTCTAAAGAAGGTTTCTGAGACCCCACAAAGGATAAAAATAAACACCAAAGCGATGGATGTATCTTGCCCCTAAACCTAATCTAACACAGCACTGGAAAGGGAATTTCGGACATTCATGAACAAAATCAGACAATTAGAGCAAGAGAACAGTGCGATAACGAATGGACTAAACACTCCCAAAGAGAAAGGTTTCTTGTGTATGAACATATTTAGAAATAATTACAAAGGAAGGAGGCAAAAGTTCCGTTGCTTTCAGAACACAATATGATCTAATGAACATCGGTCTATTTCGAAGTTCATATTTGGACCAACGGAATGCATCCATTATGAGTAAGCAAAGAAACTTGATATGATCACAAATCCAATCCCACATATATCCAGTAATAATCAGTGCTGGTTGGGCGGCTTGAAGTAGGAATAGGCAGCAAAAAAGGTCTGGACTATAGTGAGCGCGAGCAGCAATGCCGCGGCTGCCAGTGACATGGCCATCCATGGGTTGCTGCAGTAGTTGCGAACGAGGGCCACTCGCCACCGGGGCCACCTGGACTGCCTGTACCTGTTTACCTGCCCGATCACGCCGGCAAGGTAGTTGTGGTTGGCCGCCAGATGCGCTTCCGCGCAGAGGCGGGCGAAGAACCCCACCACGTCTGCCTCGATGGCGCTAGTGCCACTCATTTGGTTCACCAGCACGCCACTAAGCTCTAGCAGTCTCATGTCCTCCGGCGAGGCAATGAGGCAGTCCATGAAGACAGCATAGGCAGTGATGTGGCATGGTACCAATGGGTAGGTCTGCTCAAAGGCGATCAGGTTGCGGAAGAGGGGCTCACTATAGTCACACAACTGCAGCGTCGGGACCTCCAATATGCCACCGTGGAACTTCACATCGAGGAAGCTCTTTGTGTCGGCAGTTTTCCTTGCCCGGAACTCAATGCCAGCTTCCTCTAGATCCCTGGCGCACGGTATCCACTGCGGGAGTTCTGACGGGGGCACTGTGTCGGCGAGCGTTACCAGTCACCACCTCTTCTTCTGGGAGCCCCACGGAGCGGTGGAAGAGGTGCAGCAGGTGGAGCACATCACGGCAGCCAATAGGGGAGGAGTGCAGCCTCTGCGGACGGAGGGATCGGAAGAGGCGCAGGGCACCAGCCACGAGGACGTCGCTGCTCTCGCCGGGGTCCATCCGGAGCTGCTCGAACAGCTTCTCCAAGACGAAGAAAGGAATTTGGTTCTCGAGCAGCAGCAGGTCGCAGGTGACAAACCCCCACACCCAGCACCTTCCGAACATCTGGATCCAGTCATCATCCTCCTCCTCACCGCCACTGCTAGTGCTAGAGGTAGAACCAGCAGCTTCTGTCTTGTAGATGTGCGCATACTTGAGCAGGCGGTGGAGGACAAAGCATCCGTCGAGCAGCATGTTGCGCAACAGCTCCTGCTTGGCACTGCCATTGTCCTGCCACTGCTCGTGTGGGTGGTAGGATGACCGGACACGCAGTTCAAGGCTCTCCAGGGCATCCAGGCAGCGACGCAGAAGCGTCGGAGTCCGTTCAGGCTCTCGGAGGAGGTTGTGCCTGCCGATGAGCCGACGCAAGCAACACCATTTATAGACCTGGAGGGTGTGTCCAGCTCCAGCCCCAGAGTTGTGGCGAGCGAACAAGCCGAGCTCAACCGCGATCGGGAGGTAGGCCTGCTCGCAGCAGCCTTTCAGCTCCTTGGGGACCCTGTAAATGGTTGGCGGTTGTTCCGACTCATCCGAGCCGCCGTATTTTGGAATGACCACTTCCTTCATAGTTTTCTCCATGCGCTTCACCAAGTCATCCTGTAAATCGGTGACCATGCTGTTCGTGGTCTTCTCCATTTGCTTCAAGGAGTCCTCTGGTACATCGGGGACCACACCCTGCATGGTCATCTCTATGTGCTTCACATCGTCCTTCGGCACATGGCTGCCATCTGATGAAGTTAAGTGAAAGAACATTGATTAAAAAAAGGCGTTGCAAATTGTTAATTAACAATCAGTAGTATCAGGTGTATCTTTATCTTGAGAGTACTTACACTTCCATCTATATGATTTTTGCTATTATAAGCTAGGGAGGGATGCAGTTCTATTAGACAGAGATATGATAACCCACAATGTGACGGAAAGTGGTTTTGGCTGTATTTACAACATTCAAAAAATTCTGAAAAAAAATCCTGATGTAGCCAATGGTGTGTCCCACAAAAGTATAAAATATCAATTTCAAATAGTTTGTGTTATGGGCTAAACAAAAATGACAAATCTGATAAAATTTAGATATTGGAAAACTACGAAGCACCGATACGGCAAGACGGACACGGTGATACGGGTACGGCGATACGGGATACGGCAATTTCAGAAAACAGCAATACAGCGATACGGCGAGTATATATATAAAAATAATAAAATGCCATTTAATAAAGTCCAGAATAATTGAATGCGTAGATGAGATCAAAATACTGCCCATTTGTTTCCTTTTCAAGTTCTCATTGGCAAGCAGCATGCCAAGAGGTCAACCACAACAGCAAGCAAGCAGAGAAGCATATCAACCGCAACAGCAAGCACTAAGCAGATCAGAAAGCATAGAAAGTGAAGCAATCGTGTGGCAGAGCAAAGGGCTTCAGGCGGCAGAGATGGTCGAATCAGGGAGGGGCAAGATGAATTTGGCGGCGGCGGCGCGATTCCAGGAACGGCGGCGCGATTCCGGCGACGGCGGTGCGTGAGGTCAACTCCAGGTGGCAGCAGCGGCGCTCGATCCAGGCCAAGGAAGAGAGAGAGAGAGCGCCCGCGCGCGTTGGGGCTGTGGTTAGGGTTAGTAGTGGGCTTCGCATGATTGGCTCTTCCCGTGTCCACACTGTGTCGCCACCGTCTCCGCCGCGTATTGGCATTTTTTTCTTTTCTTTTAATTCGGAAAACTAGGAGACGCCAGGACACGCGTATCGACGCGTATCGGCCGGATACGCGTATCGGATACGTAAGGTTTTGCCGTATCGGTGCTTCGTACTCCCTCCGTTCCAATATATAAGACGTTTTAGCTCTTCAACATGTTGTGTAGGTGCATACTAAAATGAGTGTACATACATAATAAAATATGTCTACATACATCTACATATATGTGAATGTGGATAAATGCTAAAACATCTTATATTTAGGAACGGAGGGAGTAGTTATGAAAAATACGCATACTCAGATCCACACTTTTGTCATTTTTTTTAGCTCAAAATACAAAGTACTTTAAATTGATTTTTTGCATGTTTGTAGGATACACTATTGGCTACATCCGTATTTTGTTTCAGAAGTTTTTGAAACTCGTAAATATGGTTTCTGGAGCCCGGGAGCCAAAAATCTCCACTCACAATGTGAGTATTGTTCTATAAAAAAAAAACCCTCCAGTACTCCTTCAACACTGTGTTTGTATCTCATATATTTTATAAGTTTGAAGTGTCAATTTAATAGCTGAGCAGTTCTTGTAATATTCAAACTTTTGTGGACCATTAGGTGAATATCCATTAACATGTTGCTGGTCCCCTACCAAGGCAAGGGTGTATCTCCGAACCCTAACCCTCCGCCTTGCGTTAACCACCATTGCCCCCAGAGCAGCAACAACAGAGGCACATGAACGAGGAAGGGACGAAGAAAAATAAGAAGCAATGAAGCATACATCAACAAAATACAATTGCCAGTTCTCCTTTTTCAGTCAACCAAAAATAAAAGAGACAGTAGTCACGCGAGCAGTACTTCCATTCTCAGTTCGTAATGCTGGAAAGCTTCTGTTTTAAAATAATTAATGATTTAGAGCCTCGAGAGTGTAGTCAACTAGTCATTCCCTGTTTCCACAGTATCATTACAACTCATTTAGGAGGTTAAGTGGTTGCAACATATCATCCAATTGAGAGGGAGTAGAATGGGCATAGATTTTACAAAGCTACAAACCCAGTGCACAAACTACAACTAAATTATGTAGCATTTGAAACCAATTTGACAGAACTACTGATTCAGAAATCAACTACGTTGTAAGTGATTTTGCTGGTATGCCAACTTGTGTTTTGTGACTGTGTGTCACCGACATGTAGGTTTTGATACAGTTCAGTTAGTCCATAAATCTATAATTTTATGAATTTCGTCTAACACCTGCAGTTTCATGACACAATTAGTTAATCTATGGTTCTTTGATGAATATGTAGATTGTATATAAAATGCAGGTTTACGACATTTACTCAAACAAAAGGGACAGTGAGATACCTTGGAGTCGAGGACGATCCTGGAGTAGAGGACCTTGGAGTGGAGAACCTGTACGGAAGTGCTTATCCAAAGCATCTTGTTCAAAATTGTCCTCCGTAGGAATGCATTTTGCAATTGCATCACTAATGTGGAAGCGCACTTGACTCCCTTAAAAGCCCAAGTTAGGCATTGATGCATGAATATATCCTTTATTGACCGTATGTAAGAAAGAAGCTATGAAAAACGTATATATAAAGCAATTAGAACCCCATTCCTAACTGTAAGAGACTGAGATATACATACAAAATCAGGATATGAAGAAGCAAAACTGTAATAAAATATGATATGGGAGGTAGTCAGGCAACAGCTTCACAGCTTACACATCTGGTGGAGTTCCTTGCCCGACATTTCACTTTGAACACCCAGTTGGAAAACGTTTGCAGCACAGATAAAAATTGGGAGCTTCTTAATTCTTGGAATTAATCCTCTCCCAGCCACCGGGGAATATATAGGCAAACAAGCTCAAGTGGACGAGGGCATACATATCACTGGAACAAATTCTTGCTTGACTGACAAAAAAAGAACAACCTGGAAAAACATCAAGAGGAGCATCTTGTCGTAGTGGAATATCTTTAGCTTGTGTAGTAAAAGGAGAGCATCCTGCAAAGAAATGACAGGTGCACAATATGCTCGTCTACAGTCTACTCAGGTCACCTCTTTATGGCAAAAGACTGGAGCATTATATTATTTTGGGGACAAAACAGTAAGAAAACCTCACATGACGAAGTTACACCATGATATTGTTGGTAAAATAGTATGTCTTATATACCCCCTTCTTTTTGTCCTTTTGCCGTTTATGGTACCATCTCAATTGTTAGATATGCTCCTTTTTCCCCTATTGTCTAAGAGGAAGAACTGCTGGTTTTATGGTCCAATTGAGTAATTACCATCTTTGACTCTGAGATCAAGGAAATCACGAACACCACCACATGCTTTTATAGAAACAACGAAATAAGAGATATCAACAAGATTTTTTTTAACATGTTGCACTATCAATTGTATAATCGAAGGAGAGTTTAAAAACATAACAAATTTTTCATTTTGATGAACAACTACATTACAATCAGTATACCCCTACTATACACTTTTAGTATGCACTTTGCAGTTGGCAACGGGCAATCATTAGGAAAACGAAAGATACAAACCATCAACCAATCACGAAATCAACACATCAACATCATTGATGGATCATGTAAATTCAGACCAATAAAAAATCCATAAACACCATATATACAAGTCAAACTTCAACCATGATGACAAGAACATGTTGATCTTGCTGCATCATAACAGCTGAAGCGGCAAGTAGTCTTCCTGCAGACATGTTTGACCACAATAATATCTTCATCCTTCTTTGTACTTGAGGAAAAGCACAAGCTAGCATTTCATACAAACATACAGTACAATGAACTGAAAGGGATTTACTATGATTTGAATTTACTCGAGACTAAATTAAGGGAATCTCTACCAATCACAGAATGAACCAGGCTTGGTTCCGACAAGGTGTATCACCAAGTGTAGTGACAAATGATCTTCCTACATAAATATGCATCACCATAAGAACATCTTCATTCTTAAAAAAAAGAACCTACTCGAACGAAAGCAGAAGCTAGCAGTTCATACATACACTACAATGAACTGAAGTGGAGTTCCTATGATTTGAAATTACTCGACACCAAATCAAGGGAATCTCTACCAATCACAGAATGTAGGAGGCTTCAGACTTAGTTTCACTAAGGTGCATTTTTTGTGAAGATTGTGCTGCAGAGTAAACAGCATCAGGTTCATAAATCATAAGAATTACTCTCACAACAGTTTGAATTTCATAATAATACTAGTTAGATGAAAGGAGCAGTCATGACAACTAAGGTAGGAGAATTTGACATGAACGGAGTAAGAGTCCAGTACAAGTAGGGCGACATAAAGCAACCGGAAAGCTAGAAGTCTAGAACAAAAACTCCTCACGAAAACAATTTGTAACCGAACAGAGACTTAAGAACTCAACGAGCACAAATCCAATGGAAGAGAAGAAGAAATAAATCAAATCGCGATGGAAAACGAAGAGAGAAAAACAGCAAAGTTTTGAGGATTGTTTGGGTGAACCCGCGCGGCCATCATCGCGCGCGCTCCGACCGCGGGCAGTCGTCATCGCTCGCCGCCCGTGGCGGTCGCGGACGACAGAGCCGCCTTTTTATCCCCCAAAACGGCGCCACCCTCCTGCGAACCCTCTTTCGAGGGCGGCGGTGGCGGCGCGTCTGGGGAGAGGCGATTCCGGCCGCCGCGGCGCCTCCGGGCAGCTCGCTCGGGTAAGATCAAGTAGTGTTAGAGGGCCGAAACCCTACCGCTATCCCACTTCCACCACGGCGCTTTATAATTCAAATTTAGGCCCATTACACTTGGGCCTCTAAGGCCCATATAACTGCGCATAAACTAGGCCAATTACTGAGCTCGGCCTATACAGCCCATCCCGGACCTGAGCTGCATAAACCCTAACGCCTCGATGCTATAAAAGCTCTCCCTTCTCGCGATCACCTGCCTACGCCGCCAGTTCACCTCCAGTCTCAAGCCGCCGCTACCCCCGCCGCCGCCGCGCTCCCCACCAGGCACCACTGCAACCATGGCTGCTGTTCTCACCCGCCCGACCCCGGGCACGGTCCAGTGCTTCGGGCGCAAGAAGACGGCGGTGGCCGTCGCGTACACCAAGCCCGGGCGCGGGCTCATCAAGGTGAACGGCGCCCCCATCGAGCTGATCCGCCCGGAGATGCTCCGCCTCAAGGCCTTCGAGCCCATCATGCTCGCCGGCCGCTCCCGCTTCAAGGACATCGACATGAGGATCCGCGTCCGCGGCGGCGGTAAGACCTCCCAGATCTACGCCATCCGCCAGGCCGTCGCCAAGGCGCTCGTGGCCTACTACCAGAAGTACGTCGACGAGGCCGCCAAGAAGGAGGTCAAGGACATCTTCGCCCGCTACGACCGTACCCTCCTCGTCGCCGACCCCCGTCGCTGCGAGCCCAAGAAGTTCGGTGGACGTGGTGCCCGCGCGAGGTTCCAGAAGTCTTACCGTTGATCGGACTGCAGGATCTTCATCCATGTGGTGGTTTTCTCTGCTTCACCTCTGAAGTTTGTCCTACCATTGATCGGACTGCAGGATCGTCATCGATGTGGTGGTTTTCTCTGCTTTATCTCCGATGTTTTAGACTATCTATCCTTAGTTCCGGATCCTATCAAGACATTATCATATGGATGTGATGTGAGATGGTTAAGACTATTGGTAGTTGCTGCAATATGTCTCTTTTACTTGTTACCTGTGTTGAGGAATTTTGATATGGTCAGGTCACCTTATATTATGCTATGTTTCGAGTTTCATGCAACCTATTTTGTTATATGTGTAAGTTAGTACGTGATTTTGTGTTACTAGATTTATCAACTTTCTACCTTTGAAACAATCATTTTATTCCTGCTCTATGCATTGTCTGTTGGATGTTTGATATGACTGATGTGTACTAGGTTATCTAGTGCTTACGGATGGTCTCTAAGTTTAAGAGATTGCTCCTTATCAACTGGGAATGGGTTAGTGTATGAGAAGTTGATCTGTACAATCATATAAATAGATTGAGGTTTGTCCCATAGAAATGATCATTGTCCTCCTGTTCTATGCAATGTCGGATGGATCTAATATGTCTAATGTGTACTAGGTATCTGGTGACTGACTGACTATCTGAGTTTCTGCACATCGTTAGTCGATAGTTCCTAAGTTTTAAGATGATGCTCCATTTTAACTGGAGATATATTTTTGTTTATGGCATTGTGTGACCAGTTTATCAGTACAATCTTTTGCATAGGTTTAAGGCGGGCTGTTCCTTTGCTGTAAAGGGAATGCTGTAGTTTTCGTCCTTTCTATGTATTGTGTTAATCATTAGTTAATCTGCCTCCCCTTTTTCTTCGGAAAGATTTTAGAAAAAATGTATTATGTTGCTTGTCGTGCTTGTAGCATGGGGTTGAACCTGCCATCTTTTACATTGTGTGACCAGTTTATCAGTACAATATTTTGCATAGGTTTAAGGCGGGCTGTTCCTTTGCTGTAAAGGGAATTCTTTAGTTTTCATCCGTTCTATGTACTGTGTTGTTCATTAGTTCATCTGCCTCCACTGTTTCTTCAGAAAGATTATAGAAAAAATGTATTATGTTGGTTGTCTTGCTTGTAGCATGGGGTTGAACATGCCATCTGACTCATCCATGTTACTAGCCTAGGTCTTGGTCATTATACACATCGCCTATCATCCTGACCTGTTTGCATAGGCATTGTGAATCCCAATTGATCCTCTCTATGTAGGCAATTACGTTGTCTGTTTGGAATTTTCAATGTTTGATGTTATCTTATTTTGAAATTTAGAAAATGTATTGTGTACTGTCCTACATAGAGGGCAGTATCATACTATCATCAGCCTTTTCATTGGTTGGTCAATACTAAATTCTTGTTATAGTTTTAACTAGTTATTGTGGCACAATAACTAAATGCTTTGACTTCCTATTATCCATCTCCTAGTGACCTCTTAGCTCATTAGCTGATAGTGTATTCCTGTTATGTGCCAGTATATTGTTTGAATTGAACACATCTCAATCATCTGCTTTGTGGGTTTATCTGTGTTCTTGAGCTGTCATTGTGATCACACTTATGTTAGTAGTTAGTTTAGCTTTGTTTGATCATTTATGATGAAATGTCTGTACTGCCATCTGGTTTGGCATGGTAGATGATTCATCCCTGCTGATCCTGAAGTATTGTTGTATTTTTCACCTGGTCGAAATGGGCATCTGGCCCCAATGATGTTTGTGTGAATGTTCCTGTTGTAATGATTTGATATGTAGAGATATGGTATTGACACGGCTTGGCTGCAGTTGTAAATAGCGGATGGGTTATGTTTTTGCATAGCCGAAAATCATCCTCTACCATAAGCACTCACTCACCTCTGCCATCCCACATCCAAAAATCATTCTGTGCCAAAATCAGTTGTGAATGTCGGTCAAATAGCGCATGTTACAAGATTTTAGCAACTAATCTAGGCTTGAATCGCTAACTAAAATTATTAAGCAGCTAACCAGAAAATAAAACTTTGGCCTTCTAACAGATGACAGATCCCTTATATCGTTGTACCGTAAAAATCTTTTGCTCCCTGTTTAGTGCTAGTTACATTTGATCTAGCGACTTTTTTTTTTCAAGGCCACCTTCTTCCCCAAATCTCATGGAGGCCACCTAATCTGGCAACCGTCCGCTTCAGTTGCCACCGTTGACTCCCCACCTTGCCGTGTCGCCCCGTGGCCGCCTCACAATATAGAAAACCTGTCTTGCGGAACAATTCTTGTAAATGTTCATTGTTTTTTTTTTTTTTCTTTTTCACGTCTCGCCGTGTTGCCCTGCGATTGCCGCCATCCACCGCGATTGTGCGCTTATTATCCGTTATCGAGGAGGACAAAGGTAGCTCCTGCCGGGGAGACGAGCGGAGTGAGCTCGCTACCGCAGCTACGCGGGTCAATAGCTGGCCCCATCCGCCTTTGTCCTTGCCTACTTTGCTCCGCTTTGGCGTGGCAGCCTCGCCATGAGCTCAAGTTTGGTAATGGTGGTGCTCGTGTCGAGGAGCTCAAAGTTAGCTAGAATAGTCACTGCAGTTTTGTCGGAAATTGGGCAAAATTGGAAAGCGGCGGCGAGGGACTCTCTGTATGGCGGCGGTGGTGAGAATGGCCATAATCGACTCGGGCGATGGCAGCGGGGGCAACGATGGGAAGTTTTAGAGCTGGAAATTCTCTCCAATCATCCAGTTGTTTACGGTAGACTAAAAAATTTGGCACCGAAACCGGGATACGAGATATAGGAGGCTCATTTTAAAATTCACCTACGGATCTCAAGTTATCATTGTTTTCG
This sequence comes from Poa pratensis, assembly GCA_947311845.1. Taxonomy (NCBI): domain Eukaryota; kingdom Viridiplantae; phylum Streptophyta; class Magnoliopsida; order Poales; family Poaceae; genus Poa; species Poa pratensis. The sequence goes on along the minus strand of CAMZMU010000097.1, from coordinate 35,923,276 downwards.
AGAGAGGATCTTTTGGTTTTTTGAGTTACACTGATCCTGATTCTTAGAAAAAATTGAAACTGGTATTTTAAAAGTTTCAAAAAGTTCCAAAAAAAATTGTGTGGATACATCTACATGTGATCTACATACCTGTATAATTTTGCTCAATAATACGTTGTATTAACTTCCTCAAGAGACTAGGATACAGAGCTGGAAAAGATCGTCATCTGATTCTGATTGGGAATCGATGCGGCACCTTACTGCGCTGGAATCACTAGAGATTGAGGAATGCAGCGAGCTGAGGCAATTACCGGACAGCATTGGTAACCTGTCCTCGCTGCTAAGCTCGAGAATCATTAGTTGCGAAAATCTGATGGAGTTGCCGGAGGGGATTCAGCACCTCAACTCCCTGCAACAACTAGATATATTACAATGTGGTTCCTTTCACAAGCTGCCGGAAGCAGGAATCGGGGGCCTGAGCTCTCTGCGTAGTCTTCGTGTCGAGTTTCTGCCAGCCCTAAGCTGCCTACCCCGATCCATACGGGGCCTCTCCTCCCTGAAATATCTTCAGATACATTTCTGCACCGCCCTTCACCGACTTCCTGGCGAATTCTGGGAACTACGCTCTCTCCGAACCCTCGAGATCTTTGGTTTGCCTGCTCTGACTTGCCTTCCGGAGTCCATGGACCGCCTCACCCTCACCTCGCTCCATACCATCGACATCCGTTCATGTGATGCTCTCACCCTGTTGCCAGAGTGCATCGGACAACTCTCTGCACTTCGATCACTTCGGATCTATTATTGCCGTACCCTTACATCCTTGCCGTGCTCCATACAAGGCTTGCTGCTCGATCTACGTGAATTGGACATCACTCGCAGCCCTCATTTGGCTAGGCGCTGTAAGGAAGGATCGGGAGAGGATTGGCACCTCATTTCCCATATACGTCGTGTGAACATAAACGATGACTAGTTTAGGGAACTGAGAATCATGGCAAGGGCGCAAGTTTATTTCCACTTCTGTGAGTACCAGTCCTCTTTTTTTATCTTTGATTGCTTGCTGGGATCTACCACCTGTTACTCATTTGCTAATGATTCATCTTATATTTAGGAAATCTTTCATATACATGCCAAACATCCTTTGCCAGTGGAGTTTATACTACAGAGCATGCGCTCATATGAAGCAGATTGCATTCGTCGGTGCTGATGTATGTTGACTCTTGAGATGCATGCATAGCAAAATGGATGAGCATGAGCTAGACGATCCTGATTTTCTTTAGATATCCAACAAATACTCATGTGTGATCGTCAAAAAACAAACAAACAGATGAGTACATAACAGTGAGGACATCAAGGCAGCTATTTTACCCCTGATACTTCCAGTTCTCTGGTATCCTGCAAGTTCATACAACGCCTCTCAAAATTAATATGCAGCTAGGGAGGGGAAGGTAGTGAAACCAACCTCCTTGCCAATTGTTTTCCATCGACGTACAAATTTATCTGAGAAACTAAGCACAGCTTGCATATCTTGTGCTTTTTAATTAGTTATTACTTGGTTTTGGCAAAAAACAAGCATGTATTATGTACTCCATCCGTTCACTTTTATAAGTCACTGTAACTTCAATTTAAATTTTGGCCACATACATACTAAAATGAGTTAATCTATGTATAAATTAAGTCTAGCGGTTTTCCTGTTGTAATGCTTCATAATTTTATAATTGTATTTTCTTCTATAATGGGTTTCTTATTTGGAATACTCATGGATAGGGCCTTGTTGGTAAGTGCTACAAGATCTAGTGCATTGGAACTCTGGTTATGGACCCGAATACTGTAGTATGAAACATTGTTTTTTCCAAGTAAACCCCCTAGTATATTTAGTAAAAAAAAACCTAATATATGAAAGAATGAAAATCTGCTTTTGTTCTTGTGGAATAAGAAGTCCTCGTAACCTAATGAAAGGAAAATCGTAATTGTTAGCTATTTGACCAAATAGGATGATCCAGTTTCAATAGAACCTATCACTAAAACACTCAATAGGGTTAAACGGAATGAAAAGGGTGTTCCATGAGTAAGTGATTGTTTGATAATGAGAAAGGAATATAGGTCTTTCTGCTAGAGGGTATGTATTAATTTTTTTTTTGCGAGTGCGTTAAACTCATATTCGTTAGGCTTGCGCAGTTGCGCCCATATTTCCAGGTGGACTTGTTGGCCCTTCCGGCGACAGGACCATATGCGGGGACGGACTAGATGGCTCCTCCAGCTCTCCCCGTTTAGTGCTAGGGTTTAGGTAGTGACGTCAACATTTTTAACAAAATTATCCACGCGTAGTAGGCGACGCTGCCGGTGCTTGTAGGCCTTTAGTGGAGCGGCAGGAGATGCTGACCCCCAATGCCTCCTTGGCCTCGCGCGCATGCTTGCGACTGAAGGCACGACCCGCGGTCAGTGACTTGCGGGCCGCCTGCGCCATCTGGGCAGCTCCTCCTGGAGCTCGCGTACAAGCGTGGCTCACCGGGCTTGGTCGGCGTGGTGGGACTCGAACGAGGCCTTCATGGCCTCATGCAACTGCGGGTCGCCGCGGCCCTCCACCTAATCATCCTCTTCCTCGCTGTTCCAGCCGAACAAGGGATTTTCGTCCTCCTCCTTGTCAGGAGGAGGTGCGGCGCCGGGGACGACACCCACTACTCCCGTCGTGTACGCCTCCTCCTCGGTGTCGTAGACGTCGGACGACACGTCCTCCATGGTCCTCGTCACATGTTTCGGCATCGGGAGCGGAGGCTGTGCGCTCAGCATGCCGATCCACGCCGGGCTCGTGGGCATGCAGCGAAAGACGCTTCCGCGATAGCGCTCGACCTATTCTAGGAGGTGTTGTGGTGGTGGGGGCGGTGGCAGCTCCATTCCGGTGGTCGAGGAAGGTGCTAAGAGGTGTTGCGGCCGTGGTTGGGAAGGGTGGTGGTGACGCTAGGGTTTGTGGGTCTAGGGTTTGGCTCGCCGGCGGTCATATAATGGCCTTGCCAACCGTATAGAAGGCGGTGGTTGGCCTTTCGGTGAGGCTGAGAGCCGGGCCAGGGCAGCCATGGGTAGAACACGGGGCGAACACGAGGGGGACGCTAGAGTGTCCGGCGCAGACGCAAACCCGTCTCAAAGTTGGGCCAGAAATGGGTCCGCGTGGAAAGAATAACGGACGTCTGTCCGTTTGCGTCGACGCGTTGGGCCGTGTTTTTTTTCCCTAAACGAACACTTTCGGACAAAAATGGACCAAACGGGTCGTTTTGTTGGAGTTGCCCTTACGCAATGCCAGGAGTCATCATTATCACCTATTAACCAAGCACCACCGTCGATGCTTAAAAACTGCCCTTAGTGATTAGTGAACCCTTTTGTTTGAACAAGAACATGTGACTAAGGGAACTAACTATTTTTATAATCTACATGATTATGTATTCCCATAAAAAATGTTAAAATGATGATAGAAGACCCTCAATCAAAAGGTAAAAGGAAGCACAACCTCTCTTGCAGTTTCCTCTTCTTCTATCTCTCTCCTCCTCCCACTGAAAGGATCGTATGACACCTAGAGGGGGGGGGGGGTGAATAGGTGCTACTCCAATTTTAGTTTTTTTCAAATTAGGCTTGACATGAAAAGTAAATTCTCTAGATATGCAACTACGGTGAATTTACCTATATGACAAGCTAGCAACTAAACAAGATACACAAGGTAAAGACGGTAAACAAGGATAGAGTTAACCGAAGTGAAAGCACGCGGAGACACGGATGTATTCCCGGGTTCCTCCTTTTTAGGGGAGTACATCTCGTTGGAGAGGTGTGAGTCAACACAATGACTCAATAGCCACAAAGGCTTCACCTTCTTCTCCGATGAACCGCACCACAAAGGTTTGGTTCACCTTCAACTATCGGAAACCTTCAAGGCGGAGTCCGGAGCCATTATTACAACAATCCGGGGCACAACCCACAACTGGATTGGGGGCTCCCGAACGGCTACAATCTGTCACAAGAACAACAAGTAAGTACAACAAGGGGCTAGGTTTTTCCAATGGAAACCCTTGCAAATGGTCCCTCAAGTGAATGAGGGGGAAATGTAAATCGGCTTGGTGAAGAAGTAGATCCGAGCCTTCTCCTTCAATCCTCCAAAGATCAACGAGTTTGGGTGGAGGGATTGGGAGATCTAGTGATTCTTGAGCTTGCAATAATGATGTTCTTCAATGTTGGGCGAGCTAGCTGGCTGGAGGTAGGTGGAGGGGTATTTATACCCCCTCCACAATATGTAACCGTTGCCGCAGTCTTCACACCGGAGACTCCAGTCAAAGTGACCGGATACTCCGGCCTGCACCGGAGACTCCGGGTAGATTCCGGCAAGATTCCGGCCTGGGTCCAGGGGCTGAACCACCTTGAGGCTTGGAGCAGGTCAGACCGGAGTCTTTTGGTCCAAAGACCGGAGACTCCGGCCTGGGGTGGAGACTCCGCCCTTCCTCCGGTAACTTTCCGGTAACACTCCGGACAGGGTCCAGGGAGTGAACCATCTTGAGCCTCTTCGACTAATTCCCCTGAGTCCGGAGACTCCGGCCCAACAGACCGGAGACTCCGGCCTGGAAGTCTCCAGAACTTCGATAAAATCCTCTTTTCCTTTTGGTGTTGATGCACAATGTTTTATAGAGCTAAACCTGCATCACTTAACACTTGATTAAAATATCGCTAGTGTTGTTAACTAACACACAAAACACAAGGGACCACAAAATGCTCTTTCACCCACTCGAGACTTTTCCCCTCCTTCGCTGCAGCTCACCCCTTCTCCTCAGCAAGTGGCAGGGGGGGGGGGGAGGTCCAGCCCCCCTTCCTCCACTGTATATGGCGCTCGTAGGTGTAGATTTGGCAGAGTTTCGACTAGTGTTTGACCTACTTGGCGTATGGCGTGATGCCGTGCTACTGCTGGCTCATCGTGCTCGTGAGCGGCGTCTCGGCGTCTCTGCTTCTTCCCTTTGCATCGCCGGTAGCCGCCCTTGGTGGACTGTGCCCCTGATGTCGGAGTAGGGTGGCGACAGCTTAAATAAGAAGCTCGTTCTCTTGCTGCTCTGGTTCGGCTCCATGACAATGTTTGCTTTCTTCTTCTTGCTCGTCATGGTGGTGAGAAGGGGAGGAGCAGGGTGTTGCAGTCGACGGGCGGCTCCAATCATCGTCGATAACTTAAATAAGAAGCTAGTTCTCTTGCTGCTCTGGTTCGGCTCCATGACAATGTTTACTTTCTTCTTCTTGCTCGTCATGGTGGCGAAGGGGGGAGGCGCAGGGTGTTGCAGCCGACGGGCGTCTCCAATCGTCGCCGACAACTTTGGACAACGCGCGTTCAACTTCCGCGGTGAGGTCCCTTGAGGAACACATGGCGACAAGCGGCCTCTCCTCTGGACCAAGTGGTTTTGTCCCCGATGCCAGAGAAGAAGGCCGCGAGCGCCGTCGTCTTAAGATCGGCGGTGTTGGAGGACCTGGTGGCATTTTCCCATCTCGTTGGCAGGTCCATTGTGCAAAGTGCAGGTTCTTTGTTATAATTTTCGTTTTCTTTTTGGACCTTTGTGCAATATTTAGCCACAGTGCTGAATTAACGCAGTACTTCTAGGCCTTTCGGGGCCTATTTGTAGCTTAATCTATAGGCACAACTCTCTTCAATCTATCACTGTTGACCTTTAAAAGACCGAGATCTCTCATTTCCTTGACCAGTTTCAACTCCCTGAATTTATCACTTTGATTTAATACAATTTAATTTTCACGAAACCTTAAACTACTGGGTCGACGAGAAGCTTTTAAGTTGTAGATAGAGGGTGTTTGGTTAGGTTTTTTTCTTGGCTTTTAGATTTGGCTTAGCTGTTTTTGTCTTTTGACTTTTGACTTATACCATAGTAAAACATAAGCTAAAAGCAACTATTTAGGTGCTTTTACAAAGCCAAAACCAAAACCAAAACCAAGTACAAGACCTAACCAACCACCTATAGGTTGTGAAGGTGTGATGGTGTCTCAGCCATTTTGCTATGTTCAAAATATGATTTTCCTTCGAGAAAAAAAATACTACTCGGACACGTATACGGGTACAAACTCTGGCTGTAATGGCCGGACCCCACACGTCAGCCTCTAGAGCAGGCGTGGTAGCAACTCACACGCGACCTGGCCCCCTCCTCTTCCACGAATAGCCATACCCATCACCAGTTCACGGCCGCGGCGACCAGCAGAGATCGGTATCGGAAAGCGGGCGAGCCAAACCAATACAAATCCCAAATCCCCAATCCCACCTCTCCCAAAGGTAAGGTCTCTCCACGATCTCTGCGCTAAATAGCCCAGATCGATTTTTCGCCAGCGATTTTCTCATTTTTTTTCCTGATTTTTCTTCGGGGATCGATCGGATTCGATTCGATTCAACCAGATGGCGGCGATCTGGGTGGCTGTGGCGGTGATGCTGGTCGCCGCTGCTCAGGTGGCGGCGGCTTCCCCGGTGACGGCGCCGGCTTTCCTCTGGGCACCCAAGAACTACGGGTAAAGTAGCCGAAAGCGCATCTCTTCTGAGTCCGTAACCTGTGATCCCCTGTGTTAGATGTGATACGTGTTGGTAAATCTGGGGGGATCATAGACTGGAATTCCTCTCTGCTCTGAAACTGCTGCAAGTTGGTGGATTAATTAGTGTTGACATAATGACATGATTCACGCGACGCATGTATTACTGCTCTTTTTCCACCTGAAAAAGTACACATGTTGTATCTTCCCACTATGCCCACATGAAATCGACGTAAACCTATAAGGTCGTTCAGTGCATAGGAAAGTCAGCTCAGAGTATTGTATCTTGCGTGTTGTGGAATATGACATTTCACTGGGAGGCAATGATTGTGATACTTCAAGATTGATATCTACATTGTCACCATAGATCTATATCAGCTGCATTGCTCTCTAATCGTGATTGGGTGTATGTTCATACATCGACTTGTAGAAAAATCAATCTCTGTATCTTGGCTTAGTGCAAACATTAATTCTCTCATGCTTGCGGAAGATTCAGATTGCGGAGTGTAGAGTTGGGTGGTTGGAAGAAATTTTATCCCACTCCAGGAACACAAGACTGGAGGTTGATGATAGTTGATGAGGCTAAAAGACGCCACACATTTTGATTTTGTTCATGTAGACTACTAAGAATAGCGATCCATTAGTATTAACCCCGGAGGAAGGAGCAACAGAACCGAATCTGTTGTTGGCATGAGGGCACTTGTGCAGTGTAGAGTTATTATTCAACTTGTATGCATGCCCACTACCTAGTTCTGTTGACATTAGGAGAGTAGAAGCTGAGCATCTGTTAAGATTTAGGGAAAGTTTGCATTTTTGGTTTTGACATGTTGTATAGTGTACATTGTGCAACACTGGCTTCTGTCCTATGACATTTTCTACCTGATAGCTGAACTACAAACATGTGGTTCCTTTTTCATCTGTTTCTTGTGGAACAAACGTCTCTAACCTCTAATTGTGAAGAAACTCGAAGCCTGAGTCCCATTTGATAGAACAACGGCCTTTTCCTCAGCCATATGCCCACACCCTTACCTCAAAATATTGCATCGTTGGTCTAATGCATCCTAGAGACCACCCGCTACCTAGGTCACATGTTACTCAGTGTTGTTCCTAGTGTAGACAATGCAATGCATCTCATACACATCTACTGAACTAGGTCACATCTTGCTCCTTGTTGTTATGCATGTTGTACATCTCCGGTGTTCCTAACAAGTCTTACTCTGGGATTTTTGGTTACTTGTTGATTGTTCCAAAGTTACCCTGTCCATTAGTGGTTGATTATACATTCGAAGTACAATTTTCTGCGTTCATTTTTTTTAATACATTTCGAGCTTCCAGTCATAGTAGTTTGCATAACTTTACCTTTATTTCCAGACTCAGTTCTAATGAGGCTAAAGAAGTAGTCCACTATGAGACAATCTCCCCAAAGAGCTTAGCTAAATCTGTTCTTGAGGAAGGTGGCTGGTCAAACTTGGTGGTGAGTGCCCTCCAAAATTTAAGTTGACATCCAACTGTATTGAAATATGAGTTCTTGTTATGCAGAATTTCAGACAATTCGTAATGTTTCCGTTTTGTTGTCAGTGTTCAAAGGAAGGTCCTCAAAAGAATGTTGATGTTGCAGTTCTTTTTCTTGGATCAAAGGTACTTATTTGACCCACATCCATTTGGTATTGTTTATAAATCAATATATTCTCGTCATGATATATCGGCTACTTCTTCCATTCCAAAATATTGAAGTTCTAGGATTGTCCTTAGTCAAACTACTTTACATTTAACCGAGTTTATAGAAAAATATACTAACATCCAACAAAACCAATTTAGTTTCATTAGATTCGTCATAAAATATATTTTCATACTATAAAGATTTGAGGTTGTAGATAAACACATTTTCTAGAAAATTGTTCTGACCTGGAGAAGTTTGACTTAGGACAAACCTAGAACTTGATTTATTTTGGAACAGAGGAAGTAGTTGTTATGGGTCAATTTAGAGGCCGTTAAATTTCTTAAACTTCCATGCTTCAATCTGTGTGGAAAAAATTATTCCACTGTCTGGAATATTTCTCATTGAAGGTGCTATCTTCATTTTCGTTGCTTCAATTGACACTGAGAAATAGCTAACATTGTTCCTTCAGTTACAATCATCAGACATCTCGAAAGATAAACAAGCCGATCCAGCTTTAGCGGACACACTGAAGGTAGTCAGTCATTCGTGTTCACCTCTTTCCCTCAGTTATCATATTTAGTTTTCTCTTTTTTTTTCTTAGTTGCCATATAGGTTAGCATAAATACTTTCAATGCCTCTAATATATATGCCCTTTACCAGCTGTCCTTCTCAAGCTCCGAGCTTTCCATGGCATTCCCTTATGTTGCCATATCAGACGACGAAGCATTAGAGAACTCATTGCTCTCTGGATTTACTGAGAGTTGTGAGGATGCTTCCCAAGGAAATCACATCACATACACCGACACGTGTGCTACAAGCAGTGAGAGTATGAAGAAACATTCAAGCATGGACTCCATTCAAGTAAGATATTTTTTATATAAAAAAGCTTATTTTGATATTAATTATATATTCACTATGTATTGATATCATATACATCCCAGGACTTGGTGAAGTCACAAATGGGAAACAACCCAACTGGACAGACTGAGCTAATTGTCTTCTGTAGTGGCGGTTTCAAGGACAATGCGAAATCAGAAGGTTGGTTTAGTTAACTTGGGTTGGATCCTCTTCACCTTCAGTTGAGCAACTTTAACCTGTGTTCTGCTTCCTTCAGGGGAGTTGCTTTCGAAGGTGGTTTCTGTGCTTAACAAGTCTGGGGCTAAATATTCGATTTTGTATGCTTCTCAACCCTATGGTTTATTGGAGAACACTTCCGAACTGCCATTGGCCAGGTATCTTGCGGAGAAGACCAATACAACTAAACCTGTCCTAGAGACATGCGATGTAGAGTGCCAACTAAAATCAACTCTCCTGGAAGGAGTTTTTGTGGTAAGTTGTGACTTAGACTCCATTTTGTTATCTGTAACCTTCTCCAGTTCAGTTGGCATGAGCCTTCAGCCTCTTTAGTGCCCTGCTGCTTTTAAGTTTGTCCTCTTCTCCTAAACCGCCTGCCTGTAGATCACGGTTGTTTGTACCTTTGCATTATTTCCTCACACTTGTGTAACCTGCAGGGATTAGTGCTGCTTATCATCTTGATATCAGGACTCTGCTGCATGATGGGGATTGCTACTCCGTCAAGGTTCGAGGCTCCCCAGGAGTAAATCTTGATCTGATTTTAAAGCAGATCAGATATGGATGGCTAGTGTTCCTTGGTTTGCACTGTGTGGATATAGATAGCTTCCCATTCAAAGGTGCATTGTGTATTTTACTGAGCCAAAACTTCTGCTTAGTGACCGATTTTTTTGTTGTAATATCGCATTCCATATCCACGGAGATCTGAGCCTTTGCAAACTGCTACACGCACAAGGCTTGTGTTGTAGTATCAGACTTGCTACCGGTTTTCTCTGTGAATAGCCTGGAACTGTGGTAGCGAATAAGTTGATGGTACTGTCCATCTAATAAGATCTTGTTAATACTGTTTCATTACTTAAGTAAAACTTCTTTTTCCTTAGTGATTGGGACAAGAGGCCACTTTTGGAGCATCCTTCCTTTTCTAGCTTGCACCGGTGAGGATGTGTAACTGTCGGGTAGACTTACTGCGCAAGTGATTACATGATTGGGATCGGTTTAGTGATTGCTCTGCTTGCTTCATTTAAAACCATGGACTAATTAGACGACACTTGGTGTTTTCTCTTTATCTCTTATGTGCTTTATGCTGCTGGGTCTCGTCTTATCTTGGCTTAGCACTCAAGTCAGTAGAAAAATGTGGCATATCTTTAGTGTACGCTCGTTCCTATATGTCCTTTCCTTCATAAATAATGCAACAGAAATTTCGCAAGCATATATTGCTTTGGCGTTGTGCGATTCCTTCGTGTGCATGGATGATGATGCAGCAATTTTGTCTTGACCGATAAATCCTCATAGTCAGGTACACGCAAGTATATGTATATCCCATGAAGATAGTATAATATCTATCCACTGAGACTGACGTCGGCGGATGAGAGTTGTTCGAATACTCTGTGCAGGTGACGTGCGACAGGTTGGTTGGCCCATACATGGGTTGCCAAGTCAGTCCATGTTGGTCTCCTGGGAGCCATGCCACAAGATCTGGCCCTGCAGAACATAACTTGGAAGAAAGGTCTTTGACAGTTGCAGTCTTGCAGATGGTCTTGCTCAATTTTCTTTCTGAAACGAAAGTGCTTACGTAGCAAGATCTTGGGAGGACGCGTATAACTGGAAGTGGTGTGATCACTGCCAGATATTTCAGCAGACATTATTTGCTGTCATATATAGTACTCCATCCGTTTCACAATGTAAGATGTTTTGGCTAGCTCACATGTTGGATAGGTGCAAACTCAAATGAGTATACATACACATTAAAACATGTCCACATGGATCTAAACATGTTCACGTAGATCTAGATACATGTGAATGTGGACAAAAACTAAAACATCTTATATTTAGGAACGGAGGGAGTACTGTATAATTTTAACACTGTCGTCGTCGGATTCATGCACTAATTACACTGTCGTCGTCGGATCCATGCACCGGCACTAGCTAACTGTTTGATTTCGGACCAGAAAATATGCGTAACTTGCACCGGCTTTTGATGCACAAAAGATGCCCAAAATGCAGGTAAAAAAGGAGAATGACGATTTGGTGCCCGGGCACACCTAGTCCCGAAATCTGGGCCGTGCATGTTTCGTTGAGATTGTGTACCCTGTTCTTTGTCGTCATGTGCATGGACAGAGTAAAAACCATTGAGGTGCGGTAACTTATGTGGACCACCCCTGTGCAGAAGCCTGTCATGACGCCAGAATACACGTTTGCATGCAGAAACCAACGGAGAGTAACGACGACTTTTCTTGTCCCGTGGGAACATGACGCCAGGATCTCATGGACCGTGCGACATGGAAATATCCAGGAGAATTTTCATGGACGGAGAGTATATTTTCTATCCATCCAAAAAAAAATATGCTGATCATAATCAAAGTGTTTTTGAATCCCCAGTTGCCACACATTTAGAAACAACCAGTAAACCAAATACCACAGTAGCTTTGAAATAACTGGCACTTTATTATCAGTTTATTGTTTTCCATAACAGAAAGTCTCTTTTCCTTCTTTTTCCAGATCTCTTTTCACTCATAATTCAAAACAGCACATTACACGGTACAATCCGTTGTTCACCTTAAACTAGAAAGATAAAGTAGGAACAAAACCATGCACGGTACATCAAAGACAAAGCAACAGGCTCTCGGAGAACAACGGCACCAAATTCACATCTCAAGGTTCACAGCCTAAAAGATCACAGAAGCAAGAACCTGATTTGCCGCACATCTAACCCTGCGAAAGGGTAAAACCAAGAGAAAACCAGAGTTGCCAAGTGTCCAAAACACTCTTGCAAAGGCTGTAAAACACACCGCAAAGCCGGCGTAGGCCGGACTGACAAGTGGTTCTTTGCTGAGTGTTGTTCGTCAGGGAACTCGGTAAAGACTTTGCCGTGTGTCAAAATCAAGCAGTCGGCAAACAAAAGTAAAACATACGTTAACCAAATGGAAAAGGCGACTCCACGTGGTAGGTGTCTTTGCCGAGTGCCTGTCAAGACGATCGTCGGCGAATACCTCTCTCGTGCGGCCAGTCATGGGCTTTACCAAGTCCTCGATGCAAACCTACAAAGCAAAGTTTAAAGTGCAAATAAGTTCGCAAAATATAGTGCGAATAAGTTCAAAGTACAGTTTAAAGTTCACATAAAACATCTATCACTATCAGGGTGCGGTGCCTAACTGTTGGCATGAGCAATGATATTCCATTAACTTTTATTATGATATACCAGGCATCAAATGTTCATATTAGATAGCATCAGGATCTGCTGCCAAATAACCATAGTTTATATTGCAGACCCTGTGGGATTACATTTCAGCTTTGCTTGTGTTTCAATAAATAAATAAATAAAATCAACATAACTGCCTGGGCCTAATGCACATCATATACTTGAAGATCAGCAGCTAGGTTCCATAAACAGCCGAAAACTCCATCAGAGTGGCACAATTATTTTTACACCACTTCAACTAGTGATATCGGATCATAAAATAAAATAAAATGCAAAGATAATAAACAACAATTCCAGACTATTTGTCTTTTATCGACCACAAAACAAGGAAGCATCATTATATTTGTCCAAAGACTCATATGAAAAGAAGGAAAGCACCATTATATTTCACAAAAATGTACATACACTCATCATCTATCAGGACTCTATTCTATGAGCCCCACAATATCAAGATCTGTATAATGGCATAAGTAAACAAAGGAGGAAACTGTTCTCACCTGCAGCAGCAGGACGCTGGCTTCCTCTCAGGCGAATCAGTGGCTGCTGGCGACGGTCAGAGGCGCCACACCAGTGCAGCACCACCACCCAATCGATCCTCCTGCCCGGAGTAGAGCTGCAGCAGCACAGATCCTCGTGCCGTGGAGCCGCCGGAAGTACAGCACCACCTTCCTCCTCAAAGCGGAGCTGCACAGAAGGTGGCCGAGGCGCCATGGCCGGAGGCGTGGACGAGCAGAGGTAGCAGGCCAATGCGGCAGCTGCCGGCACGCGCGAGCACCTGGTGCTCACGAGGTGCGCAGGAAAGCCCGCAACTTGCTCCGAGCGGCAGCGAGACGCCCAGTCGTCGTCTCCTCCCCTCCAGGTCGGCAAAGTCGATCCAACCGAACAAATATGAGAATCAAAACACAAGTCAGCGGCGTGAGCAGAGAAAGCAATGGAAGGGAGACCCGTAAGGAGGAAGGGACTGACCGAGGATGTCGCGGATTCCGTTGATCTCCTTGTGCGACGGCCGCCGGGCCCGGGCCTCGTGGTGGAGGGCGCCAGGGAATAGGCGGCGGCCGTCATCTCCTCCCGCATGCGTCTGCTGGTCGGCTTTCATATCTGTGGCTCGCGCCTGGTACTCTCCGGCGTGCAGAAGCTCCCTCGACCGCCCTCCATGCCAAGCTCCAGCTCCCCCGCATGCCACATCTCCTGCCACCGGAGAAGGACAGCGAAGAACACCAAAACAAGGACGCACCAGATCCGGCCGCAGGGATCTAGTAACCTACTCCAAAACGCCACAAAGGGTACAGTCGACAACGTACTATACAGCCTAACTAAGCCGGCACCTCGCCTCAGCCATCGCCGGATGGCAGCGCCGCCGGAAACGACCTTGGTTCGGCCCGGAGAAATAGAGGAGACGCTCAGGTACTGTATCAGGAGAGAGAAGGGGAAGGGGAGAAATGAGTATCTGGTGGGGGAAAGATCTAGGTCTTGCCTACCATCTACTCCCGGGGCGGTGAGCGGCGTAACGGGACGGCAGATTTACCGGACCTTTCCGTTCTTTACATCTGTGCCGAGATGGATCGAAGACACGGTGGTCATTTAATACGGATCAGAAGTGGGCCAAGGCTCTGTTTTTACCACGGTAGAAAATGGCTGAAAGGAACCATGCATACGAATCTCGAGACCAGCGAAGGAACAGGATATCGAGAGCACCTGCGCCCGGGCACCAAAACGGATTTTCGGTAAAAAAGGCGATTCCTTTTTTTTCTTCTTCATAGATCACGTTGCACTGTATATGCGATCATGCATGCGATGCGAGCTGGATGCCACGTACGGGGAACGTCTACATCTTTCAGTTACCATCTTATCTTGCCGGCTATATATATTAAAAAAAAAATTCTCGCCGGGAATCTTGCTGGTATTATCATTGGTAACTGATCACTTTAACTTCCGGATTTTGAGTTAAAAGCTCACTAGCAACCGACCGAGCTTCTTGTATACTCCCTCCGTCCATGTACATATCTACTTTTTAGAAAACTTGAGACACTTATTTGTGGACGGAGGGAGTATATGTTTAATCATTCATCTCTGTGTAAATTAAGTACTTAATCACCTCCCTTGATGCACGCGCCGTCCAACATGTATACATGCCTGGATGCACGTGCTTTTCTGCTGACGAACGCTCCAACCTGTACAACGCCAATTGACGTCGAGGCCGCTCCTGAATCCTAACTTTTTTTTGAGAGCCTCTCCTAAGCATACAAGCTGTAGTATCTGTTCGGACACACAGGAACTCACACAACACACACACCACACACACGCACGCCCCACCTATGTGTCTAAACTAGTTCTACAATCTATATCCCTAATACGTCCTGAGAGACTTGCCGAAGACTGCTGCTCCGGGACCGACGGGCACGTCGATCTCACCTGTGGCGCGCGGACGTTGAGAGGCATTTGCAGACTTCACGCACTGTTCAGCGAACAGTGTTGCTACAGTGTCATCGGGTGAACAGTGCAGCTGTGAGAAAACACCCAGAAATCCGTCCCTGAGGATCGAACCCGGGTGGGCAGGCTGCTCACCAGCAGACCTTGCCATCGCGCTAGGCCGCGCGTCTCCTGAATCCTAACTTGTGCGCCAAGAATACAAACTAGCTCGGCTGCATTAGTTAATGCTTGATTGTTAACGGACCCAACACAGTCATTATTGTATTTGAAAAAACAATGACACTGTTTAAGTACGACCCAGTTGTCTTTATACATCTATATGCCTATGGAAGATTAGACTCCGTCTCTCGGTGGCCCGAACTCGCAAACCGACCGAATCTCTTCTAAAAGTTGCACCAATACGATTCGGCTGTCTCTATACATGTAAGATCACACCCTGTTTCACTGTCAAATAATGCAGAAAGAAAAAATTAGACGATCGACCCTGTAATTAAGAGCACTGCCCTCGTTTTTAATTTGCACTTAGTACTATATATACTCCCGTCTTTGCTTTCTGCTTATCAGATCGTACAGTAGCTAGCTTGGTTACCTATTTATATTTGTAGCAAGTACAAATCGGAATTTGTTAATTTGGACGACAATTTTGTAAGTAAAGGTAGCGTGGGTGTTAAGGTGAATGATGACGTAGGCCATTGTTTTCAAACTCATAAAGGTTTGAGGCAGGGGGATCCCCTTTCCCCTATGTTGTTCAATATAGTTGCTGATATTCTAGCCATTTTAATTGCAAGGGCAAAAGAGGATGGTCAGGTTGATGGATTAATACCGCACCTAGTAGAGGGGGGCGTGTCGATCCTTCAATACGCTGATGATACTATACTTTTTATGTCACATGACTTTGTGAAGGCATTAAATATGAAACTCATCTTATGTATGTTTGAGCAGTTATCAGGACTAAAAATAAATTTTCATAAGAGTGAGGTTTTTTGCTTTGGCAAAGCGAAAGAGGAGGAGGAGCATTACACGAATCTTTTTGGTTGTGAAGCTGGTTCATTCCCTTTTAAATATTTGGGTATCCCTATACACTACAGAAAGCTGAAGAATGGGGAGTGGAAACCTGTGGAAGACCGTTTTGAGAAAAAACTAGCAAGCTGGGCGGGTAAGCTTCTGTCTTATGGGGACAGACTTATCCTGATTAATTCGGTCCTTACGAGTCTGCCCATGTTTATGCTATCCTTCTTTGAGGTACCTAAAGGGGTACGTAAAAGGATGGATTTTTTTCGGTCTAGATTTTTTGGCAGAGCGATGGCCATAAGAGAAAATACAGACTTTCGAAATGGAACATCATATGTAGACCTAAAGAGCAGGGAGGATTAGGTGTAGAGGTTTTAGAAACAAAGAATAAGAGTCTTTTGTGCAAATGGCTTTTTAAACTCTTGTCAGAAGATGGAGTCTGGCATGAGCTAATTGTTAATAAGTATTTGCACTCTAAATCCTTATCACAAGTCAAGGTTCAACCATATGACTCTCCTTTTTGGAAAGGCCTTATGAAGGTTAAAGATGAATTTTTTTATCGAGGATCCTTTGCTGTAGGAAATGGGGAAAACACCCGTTTTTGGGAGGATACATGGCTAGGGAATAAGCCCCTTTCTCTTCAATATCCCTCCCTATTCAGTATTGCATACAGAAAAAATGTTTCGGTGGCATCAGTGTTGTCACAAGCTCCTCCAATTAACTTAGGTTTTAGGAGAGCTTTAACTGGGAACAGGTGGGACAGTTGGTTACACCTAGTTAACCGGTTGATGGATGTGCACCTAACAGATGTTTCAGATGTGTTTAAGTGGGGCTTGAATGCATCAGGAAAATTTACAGTTAAATCATTATACCTAGATTATTTGAGTGATAATACTAGGTTCCTAAGAAAGTATATTTGGAAGATGAAAGTGCCATTGAAAATAAAGATTTTTATGTGGTTCCTTTATCGTAGAGAAATTCTTACAAAAGATAATCTAGTGAAACGCAATTGGAATGGATGCGAAAAGTGTTGTTTCTGTGATCAAAAGGAGACAATTCAGCACTTATTTATATCTTGTCCATTTGCTAAGATGGTTTGGCGTATTGTGTTCATGGCCCTTAACATTTATCCCCCAAAAAATATTTCCAACCTGTTCGGTAGCTGGTTGAGGGGCGTTGATAAAAAAGATAAAGTACAAATCCGAGTGGGTGTCTGTGCTTTACTTTGGGCCATATGGAACATACGGAATGATGTTATTTTTAACAATGCAAAGCAACTTTCTTTTATGCAGGTTATTCCTCTGGCTATTCATTGGATCCGTTCGTGGTCTTACCTACAACCAACGGACAGGCGAGCCGCTCTGGATACTGGGTGCAACCGGCTCATCTTGGTGGCACGGGAGCTATATACCCAGTGCAGCTGGCATTTTGATCTTAGGATAACGTGTTGATGCAGTGTCATATCATGTTGTCCTTGCTTTTTAGATGGTTGATCCATGTATCAACCCTATGTGACCCATGATGTAATCCTTTGTAATACCTGAACTTTAATAAATAATAAAGGCCGCATGCATCAATCGATGCAGAGGCTGGGACTGCCCCTTTTCTAAAAAAAAGCGAAAGCAAGGACACGACCAGCACAATCAAGATTCAACAATGACAGCTCTTGTACAGACCAAGAAGTTCTTATAATAGTTAACATCAATCAAGGACGGAGCCAGGATCCAAACACAAGGGGGGCCAATTGCATATGAAACAGCTTGGAGGTGGCCAGATGGGTAATTTTAGCTAAATTTGGGGTCAAATCTGCAAATTTACAGGGGGCTTTTTCGAAAAATTTCCACCATGGGGGGGGGGGGGGGGGGGGGGCTATCTAGAAATGTCACCCAAACCCTAAAGATAGAAAGTTGCAAAACTACACTACTTGCTACAAATGCCACTCAAATCAATGCTAAGAACCATCCAATTTGATTACTGAGATCCGTTCAAGTAAAAAAAAAATGCAAAATAGTATATAAGGAAATTGTTGGCTATGAATGTCGTCGTTTGAGAAATAACTATACTTTTTAGGGAAATAACTATATATATATTTCTAAGTCGAGCGAGAATTAGTCACTCCCATTGTACATTCTTAAATTTTGGCATTTTCGTAATTCTCCATCATAGTTTAATGTATCGACATTGAACCATGCATCGATCTCGTCTTCAAGACACTTGATATCGTATAACCTTGAAGAAAAATATCCGTAAACTGCAGTTTTAAGCTGAGTTAAATGCAATTGAGATGACTAAGAATTATCAGGCAACAGAGAATTAGCAAAACTACAATTGTATATCTGCCATCCATAATGAGTAACAAGACAAGCTTAGCTAAATAAGCAACATAATTAACTCACAAACAAACGGTATGTCCTTCAAAAGCCTAAAAGTAAATGAACAGTATGTCTCTCACTCTCTCTATAATCGACAATCTAATGAAGCAACCAACAAAATTGCCACAAGCTAAAATCAGTGCACACTCGATCAGTATCAGTAGGGCCGAGCACCAAAATTCTTAGCAGCAGCATGTTGTCCATTCATGGTGGCAGCAGCATAATTCCCATATGGAAATTCACCGTCGTCGTAGCTCCCAAGCTTCTGATGTTGTGGCAGAACACCGGCAGTCGGCAGACCCGTTGCCGGCGCACCGAAGTTCGGGGAGCCGATGACCCCTCCTAGGGCTCTCGTCATGATCGCCTGTTGGTCATACAGCTTAACGTCGTAGCTTCTTCCCATTCCCTGCGGCGCCGTATTAAGCATGTGCTGCCAGGAGGAGCGTACATCGCTGTCACCGCTTATTGCCGGGACTAAGCTGGCCATGGTCTCGGCGGCCAACGCCTGCATCTGCATGTTGCTTGGCTCGTTGGTCAAGCTGTAGTTAGGCATGGCGTTGAAGGTTCCAGCTGTAGTAGGAACAGAATAGTAGTAGTCCGCGTTGTACGGCGGCGCGGCGGAGTTGGCGTTGCTGTTGCTGTTGGTAGTCGCCTTGGCCGGCAGCTGGTTGCTTGTGTACTCGTCGGAGTTGGGGAAGTAGAGCGGGTCGATCGTGAACATGGAGTCGATAAAGTCTCCGGCGCCCTCGCCTGCGTCCACGACCGTGCTAGCGTTCGGAGTCGTCACGGCGGAGTAGGAACACTCGGCGTCGTCGGCGGCGGTGGTATTGGCAGCCGTCTTGGCCTCCCCTTTCTTGTTGAACACCTTGCACACGACCCATTCGTCCTGGCGTCGCCGAACAAGCACAGAATAATCGAATCAATTTCACGCTCCGAATTCATGTTCAGAAGTTAATTCATACCTAATTAAAGATTGTTCATAATCAAATGAGTGTAGAACCGTAGATACCTTGGGATTGTTCATGGTTTGGTCCCTGGATTTGCCGTCGAGGCGGAACTCGTGCATGACCCAGTCGGACTTGGTGCCCCTAGGCGCCCTGCCCGTGTAAAAAACGAGCGTCTTCTTCATCCCCACCAGCTCACCGGCGCCGGCACCGCCGCGAGGCTTGAAGATCTCCCTGTCTTTGCCGGTGGCCTTCCAGTAGCCCTCCCTGGTGGCGCGGTTGGCGCGCGTCCCCGTCGGGTACTTGAGGTCCTTGTGCACGAAGAAGTACCACTCCTTCTCCCCCATGGTCGCCAAGCCTTCCATAAAAATTCAACAGAGCTATCATCAGCAAGATGTTCAACGAACTACACATGAAGATGAAGATGAAGATGGAGTAGATGAAGTAATTACTTGGGAGTTCTCGTGGCTCGCAGCTGTTGAGGTCGACCTCGCCGACGGCGCAGGAGACGAAGCTAGGGTTGAGGAACTTGCGGAGGAGGTAGCTCGTGATGATCTCCTCGTCGGTCGGGTGGAACCTAAACCCCGGAGGCAGCGAGAGGCCGCCGCCGTCGCCGCCGCCTTGCTCCGATGAATTTGCTGCCATGCTCTCCACCATGCTAGCTTGCTCTCTCGATCGGAAGGAAGACGAAGATGAAGCTTGCTTGCTTGCTTGCTCGGGTGCACAAGAACAAGAAGGCTAGGTGTGAAGATGGGAAATGGGGATAGAAAGGGGATGAGGAGAGCCAGAGGCCAACTTTTATAATGCTTCCAGAGACCTTTTCCATGGCTTCGGAGGGGCCAAGTCCACAAAGCCTTGCCTAGGAAGGAACTCTTCACTCGGTTTCATTAATCATCTCTCATCACACACATAATATTTAGGTGTGATTACGGACATTAATTTACTGATTAATTGTGGTGTCTGCAGCTTTAATTCGCCATATCTTGCCAGTGCCGGTGACAGCTACTACTGCGGGTCGAGAGCGCGCGTTGCAAATTAAACTGACCACTGGGCCGGGAGTTCCTTCAAAAAAAAAAAAAAAACTGACCACCGGGGAGGCTTGCGCGGTAGGCCACTTGACTTTCTTCTTTTTCCTTCTTTCTTTTCTGGGAAGATACAAATCAGAGACTGTTCTCAGCTAGTGTAGATATTTGTGGCAAGAAAGTGATTCCTTTCCTCGTCTTATTTTGTCCGGAGATTGTAGAGGGCTCTGTCTGGGAAAGTGCAAATGGAGGCCGATCTCTCCACGGAGCTCTTTATTTTCGAAGATTGGAAAATCTTATTTTCAAGTTTCAAAAATATATGAAGATATCAGGGATGCAGATAGTGATACATTCTACCAACATGCAAAATATTAACTCAGCATAACTCATATTCTGGGCTACAAGAAAATAACAAAATCCGACAGATTTTGGAGAGTTCAAAATTGCATTGTTCACCACTTTTACATATCAGATTTTGTCAAGATTGCGGTGGCCAAAATACAACATATTTCTAATTGAAATATTACACGTTGGTAGAATACGACATAGTATACATCAAGGTTTTTCGTAAAAAAAAAATTGAAACTTAAAAATATGATTTTCAATTTAGAAAAATATAGAGCTACCTAGAGCTCAGGTTCCATTTATCCGCACTCGCTCTGTCCATTCTTCCCTCAATCTCGCTAGGTGTGTTGGCCAGCTCCTTTGGTTAGGCTGTTTTCCTATTGGAAAGAAGGCAATTCCAAACCCTTAACTATATATTTTCTTAATCCGGGTTGAGCATTGAAATATGAATCTGTCTACTTTAAACTTTGAATTTATAGAATCATTTAATTTGAACCCTAGCCCGACATTTGATAACGGGCTTAACATTTTGTGATTATCATTTACCACATTCTTTGATGGATTATTGCAGGCTGCCAATTTATAGAATCCACCGGGTACGTCCTCGAGTTCTTCCACATTTTGTGGAAATCTCGAAATAAGCAAAAAAAACACAATTCAAAACTTGGCTAGAGCTTAGGTTAAACAGCTTTAGAAATATCAATATAATATGGACAATATCATAGTGCATGGCCAATATTGGATGATATTTCATTTTGGTTCTTGTTATATCCCACTATTTGTGATATCTCACCCATATCATTGGCTTAGATATTAATAGATTGGACTGACGTGGCATCTAGTGGACATCAAAAGCGGTTGTCATGTCGCAGAGGTCAGTGCACTTGATGTTATTTTGATAATAAAGTATTGACCTTTATAAAAAAAATCATAGACTTAGAATTGACTGCGCCAAACGGACATCAAAACCATTGATCATGGAAATTTTGCCGATCCGTGACCAGGCTGTACGTGTAATAATCAAAGTAGACTCTTTTTTTTCACGGTTTATTATTTGGTCACAACTCACAATTTTTTTCTTCTACTGACAACTATTCAACAACCCTTTTTATTAACATACGCCATGTGTGCTCTCCATTAATCTCCTAGTTGATATAATACATAATGAAGTTGTGATTTGAGTCCAGTTTTCCGGTAACTGCCATTTCTTTTGACGAAACCATCGTAGCACCGCGTCTCTCTTACTTTACGCATGCATCATGCATTCATGCATGTACACATCGAAGCTACCTGGCATTATATGTTGGTGAATGAACCAACTCATGTTGTATCTACATGTTACCTAGTTATGCACTTAATTAGGCCTTGATATTGCAAAACTGTACTGCTTCAAATAAGCATGCTATTTAGCACTCTTTTTTTGTTGCTGAAAACTGTACCTCCTATGTTTTCATAATATAAGATGTTTTGATATTTTAAGATGTACTACATACGGACCGAAATGAATGAACATGCACAATAAAATATTTCCATATACATATCTTTTTTTATAAAGGTCAAACATCTTATAATTTAGAACGTAGGAAGTAGTACTTGACAGTTGATATCTTCTTTTGGCGAAATGCAGCAACCCTGTTTTCAATTAATTAAGAAAGTGCTTTAACAAATACTTAAAGTATGAAGGGAGATGAGTAGGGCAAAATGTAGAACCCAAAAGAAGGAAAAGGAAAAAAGGAAAACTAGACTAAACTAAAGCCAAGTCTAATAGCGAAAAACATTACTAAAATTACGAGAAAGAGGGTGTGGATGGAAAGACATTAACCCCTCCCCACCACTGAGCTATGCATCTGTCTGCTCGAGCAGGCGTGGCTGATTCTGAACCGAGGAACGCAGAAATTCCTTTCCTTCCTAAATGGGCCATTTGCAAGGATTAAAACAGTTCAGAACGGCGGCGGAGCAGCAACATAAGACCGTAAACACCGCCGCCTGTTGCAGCGCTTAACCGCGCCGCCGCCATATCCATGCGTGCTCTGACTATTCGACGGCTGTGTAAGAATGGCGGCTGTTCATACCGCAGTTTGCAATTTGCATGCACAGAAGACAGAACAATCGAAATTGGTCAGCTGCAGTTCAATTAGGCCATGAGCTTCAACGTGGTCATTCAGTCCCGATCGATTGTTCTTCCGTGGTGAAGTCTCGATCGATTTATTCTCTGCGGCGAGCACGTGGTTGCATGCTGGCTTGGCCACACAATGCACGGTCCATCTTATATGGCCGGTGGTACTGCTGGATTTGGCGCCGACCGCCGACCTCGCCCGCCGGGATCTTGACCCACAGAGCTTGGGATTCAGGGATGCACAGCTAAGCTAAGCTAGCTGTATATGCTCTTGTAAAGGCATGTCAGATATACACCGTCAGGATGTGCTGCATGGCCTGGCTAGCCGACAAGTCAATGTCGGTTCATGTTAAATATGATAAGTTTCTGCTCGATTGCTAGGTACTGTAGCTGCTAAATACGAAAACATAAAATAAATGGAAAACAATGTATTAATTTGACATTTTCTGACCTTGGCAGCTGGCTCGCCACACCTGATCTATCTAAACACAGTGTCAGCAAGATGTCGTCAGACATAATACATAGATGCAACTACTGTATGCAAGAAAAGGTACTAGTATTCCATGGCAAACTACCTAGCTGTCATCCACTAATGTAAGAATCCCATACATACATGTATCTTCTCATGAATCTCCTAGTCTAGTCTTAACATAACCCATGCATAATTAATCCTGGTATCTGTCAGCAAACAGCTCACCAGCTGCATTTTCGTATTACAAAAATGGTTCGGTTCTAAATAGTCGCACTGACCAGCTTGTTCGGAGGTGTGTAAGCAATTGCCTCTTTTTCCTTCATTTGTTTTTTAGAAAGTGCACGCAGTTGTTTCATAACATGCGCCAGCCCAAGTCAGGCTGCCTCGCAAGTAAATTCTGCGTGTTGGGCTTTTCAACCCACGTAGACAATAGGCCAATTTGCTCCTCCAAAATAAACACCGCGCTTAGTTGTTTTTTCTCTGGAAAGGAGCACGCACCCAATTTAGTTCTAAAATTGTGGCATGTAGAACCAAACCATCCCACACATCAGTTTTTGACCTCCACCCATATCGAGTCAGCGATATGTGGAATCTCGGCCATCTAGGTGTGGCTCAATCACATAAAAACAGAGGAATAATTCCTTTTGTTCCGGATCAAATTGTATTTGGTGCCATTACTCTTTTGCCCAATTTGGTGCCATTACTCTTTTTCCCAAAAAAGAGTATGCACTCTCCAGTTACAACAATATCGTCTTATTTGTCTATTCAATATTTGCTTTGAAATATATACGAATGTTGAAACAAATTGAATCACTGGGATTGCCCACGATGTGATTCGTCCAACTCAAGCAACTTCCATGCATGGACATCGTAATTTACAGGGAGTTTTTATGCTTCATGAAATCATTCATGAACTTCATTGGAACTAGATGGAAAGAGTGCTTATCAAAATCAATTTTGGAAAAATTTACGATAAAATAAAAGTGGTATTTTCTACAGCTGGCTTTGCGCATGTAATGATTTGACCAAAAGTGATGTGAATGGATCCCACAATTTGTGCATGGAGGTAGTGTTGAGATATGGGATAATGACAATATTGGCCATTATGAATGGCATCGTCTTTAGCGGCGAGTGACCTTCGGTTACGGTGGTCAAGACGAAGAGAAAGTCTGATTACAAGTTGTGGCATTCAATCCGGGTCTTCAAGGGTGAGGTGTTCGGTTTCCCGACGCCTTTGCCGTCGTGGTTGCTAGACGGGAATTAGGAGGTAAAGGGTGGAGAGAGCTTTCACCCTTTGTTAACAGTGGCCAAAGCCTTCTCGGAGTTGTAATTGCATTCTTAGCACTTCTTTTTAAATATATAATACACCTTCTAGAGTGTATTCTTGAAAGAAAAAAAACACTTTATGTAAGCCTTGAGACAAGGAGATCCTCTATCTCCGATGCTTTCCAATATTGTGTCGGACATGTGGGCCATCATTATTACAAGGGCAAAAAAGGATGGCGAAGTTGGTGGCATCATCCCTCATTTACTAGAGGGAGGAGTGTCCATTTTTCAGTATGAGGAGGATACAATTATTTTCATGGAGCACAACTTGGAGAAAAAAGTGAATATGACACATTATATGCAAGTTTGAGCAGTTATCCGTTCTAAAGATAAATTTAATAAGAATGAGATTTTTGTTTTGAAAATGCGGAATAGAATCATTACCCGCTTATGTTTGGGTGTAAGGCTGTTCTCTATCTTTTCTATACTTTTGTGTCGTATCCACTACATAAAACTATGTAACAAAAATAAACTAGTTGAAGAACACTTTGAGAGGAAGCTCGATTGCTAGCAAGGAAAGTTGCTCTCATACTTGAATCGATGGAATGGATGTGCCTTTGTGATGTGAAAGACATGTACCATCATGTATTTGCCTCACTCTCAGGTCTACTCCTAGCGAATCTTAGAGATCGCATTTTTCATATAAATACTGTTGTTACCAGCTTGCCGATGTTTATGTTATTTTTCTATAAGTATTTAAAGAGGTACGGAAAAGAATTGGCTTCTAAAGATACAGATTTTCGGGCAAAGTGACAAACATAAAAGAAAGTATTGGTAAACTAAGTGCAGCATAATATTGACAGATGCAACAGATCAGGGAGGTTTGTATATAAATAACATGTGTTTACTCATCAAATGGTTGTTCAAACTAATGAGTGAGGAGGGTGTGGGGAAATAGCTGCTGTAAAATAAATATCTTCATACCCAAACTCCATCTCCAGTCAAAGCAAGACCTGCGGATTCTCCTTTCCGGGAAAGACTCGTGCGAGTGAAATAGTAGTTTTTTCATAGAGGCTCCTTCCCGTCGATAATGGAACATGTGCTCGTTTTTGGAAAGATACATAACATGATAACGTGCCTTTATCCCAATCCATCATTATATAACATTACACAATAGGAACTCCATTATCTGGCTAGTGTTATGCCTCAAGTTCAGGTGAACATTGGTTTCATATGGACCTTAACCAGTGATAAGTGGAATGCTTGGTTGCACATAGTTAAGTGGTTGAAGGGGATCGACATATCGATGACCACGATACATACAACTAGAGTTTACTACTTCAATCTATTTTACAGTCAAATCTATGTATGGGCACATGATAATAGTCATACTAAATTTCTTGGGAAATGACTATGAAAGCTCAAAGTATCTTTGAAAATATGTACTTTCATGTGGTTATTGTAAAAAATGGTTTTGTTAACAAAAGAGAACCTAGCAAAACGGAACAGGAGTGAGAGGAAGAAATGTTGTAGACTCGAACAAAACAAATCGACATATTTTTTGTTCTCACGCCCATTTATCTGTCTTGTTTTGGTGAATAGTTTATGTTGGTTGTATCTTACCATCTCCAAATAAGATAATGAATATGTTCAGTAATTTGTTGTATGGGCTTAGAAAGAAAATACCTAAGGCCCAAATTCGTGTGGCAGTTCTCTTTGTGTTTTGACTATATGGAGTTGTCGTAATGATATTGTTTTTGTTGGAATTTACTAGTATTTACTAGACCAAGATAAATTCAAAAATTCTCATTGGCACATTATTATATTTTGTTAATTGGGAAAATTAATGAGTCATTGATTAATTAGTAACGGTCACGTTTATTACGGCCGTTTCTAATTCATTAACAGACACGGTTAATACAGCCGTTTCTGATTCACAAACACGTTTATTGTGACCGTTTTTAATTCATAAACGGACGTGTTTAATACGGCAGTTTCTAAATCATAAACGGACGCGTTTATGAGGGCTGCTTTGACTCCCAACCTGCACTATATAAAACCGAACCAAGCCAATTTTGGCATATACACAACACATGGTCTCGCACCACCGTTCCAAAACCTTGCGCCGCCGTCTTCCAAGTCTTCTCCATCCCGTCTTCCGGCGTGCACCGGTTGAAGGGACAGTAGGCCTCCGGAACCCCGCCTCTTGTGATCCTGTACGGGAGAGGGGCGATCAGGTTTTTGGGGAGCGCACTCGCGCGACTACTGGCATCGAGTTCTTCCCCAACGACGACTTCTTCCCCGACATCGGCAGCCTCTTCATCGACGACATGGGCGACAACAGCAACGCCAACGCTTCGGCTGCCGCTGCACCGTATGATTACTTGATCTTCCTGTTTACGATACTGCTACAGTTTCTGCTTGTAGTAGTTGCTTTAGATTCGTTCTATTTATCTACTATTCAAGTAGATCGCATGATTAGTATAATTCTGGTTATTCTAGTCATAAACTATTTACTGTTTTCGCGGATTAAATCAATAGCTAAATTGCTTATATATTCAACAATCCAAAAACCTGATTATAGGCAATTTGCTGCGCCTGGCTTTCTCGCGTCTATGAGGCCGTTTCCCTTCAAAGGGGTACAGTATAAACGGTGGCGCATGAGAGCAGTTTACTGGTTTCAAAACAGTAACTGCTATGCTGCCACCAAAGGCAAGCCTGAGGGCGATCTCAATGCTGAACAACTGGAAGCTTTTGAGAAGCTCGATACCCTTTTCAAGGGTGCCCTTCTGAGTGTTCTTGACGACTCCATTGTGGACTCGTATATGTCGTTTGATAACGGCAAGGACATGTGGGATGCGCTCGAGGCCAAGTTTGGTGCCTCGGACGCTGGCAGCGAGCTGTACGTCATGGAGCAATTCTATGACTACAAGATGACTGATGAGCGCTCTGTTGTACAGCAGGCTCATGAGATACAGTCACTCGCTAAGGAACTTGAGCACTTTAAGTGTAATTTACCGGACAAGTTTGTTGCCGGTGGCATTATCGCCAAGCTTCCACCTTCGTGGAGCAACTTTGCTACTTCTCTGAAACACAAGAGACAAGAGTTTTCCGTTTCGGATCTCATTGGGTCGCTTGATGTTGAAGAGAAGGCGAGAGCAAAGGATACACGTGCTCGAGTTGCTGAGGCTGGTTCTAGTGCCCATGTGGTACAGAAGAAGAATTACCAGCCGCCCCACAAGCCCAAGTTTAACAAGAACAAATCGGGGGTAAAGGCAAGTCTGACGATAGGCACAAGCCTTCACAGTCTACCAACTTCAAGAAGAACAACAATAAGCCAAGGAAGGGAGCATGCCATGTTTGCGGTGATCCGAATCACTGGGCACCTCGCTGTCCTAACCGCCATGAGCTTCGCACATCGGAGAACAGCGGCAAGACTGCCAATGTTGTCATCGGCGACACTGAGATGAAGGAATCTGGGTACGGTATATTTCCTACCATTCTTTCAGTTTGTCATTCTCCTGAATGGTTGATTGACACTGGTGCCAATGTACATGTTTGTGCTGATGCTTCCATGTTTTCTTCTTACCAGGTCACAGGGACTTCTCCCGTGCTGATGGGGAACAACTCACATGCTTCTGTTCGTGGTGTTGGTACGGTCGATCTGAAGTTTACTTCGGGGAAGACCGTGCGCCTGAAGAACGTTCATCATGTGCCCTCCATCAATAAAAATCTCGTTAGCGGATCTCTTCTGTGTCGAGATGGTTATAAGTTGGTTTTCGAGTCCAATAAAGTTGTAATATCTAAGTATGGACAATTTGTTGGTAAAGGCTATGAGTGCGGAGGCTTGTTCCGCCTATCTTTGTCAGATATTTGCACCAAAGTTATTAATCATATTTGTCACGAATTTGAATATAATGTTTGGCATTCACGACTTTGTCATATTAACTTTGGTTGCATGACGCGGCTAGCTAATTTGGATTTAATTCCGAAATTCACTACTGTCAAAGGTTCCAAGTGTCAAGTGTGTGTGCAAGCTAAGCAACCTCGCAAGTCTCATACGGCTGCGGAGGCAAGAGACTTGGCGCCACTGGAACTTATACATTCAGATCTTTGTGAGATGAATGGCGTGTTGACAAAAGGCGGAAAGAAATATTTCATGACGCTTATTGATGACTCCACTAGATATTGTTATGTGTATTTTCTGAAAACAAAAGATGAGGCTTTAAACTACTTCAAAAACTATAAAGCTGAAGCAGAGAACCAACTTGATCGAAAGATTAAAAGGCTAAGGTCTGATCGTGGTGGAGAATATTTTTCCAATGAATTTGATTCGTTTTGTGCGGAACATGGTATAATACATGAGAGGACGCCTCCCTACTCGCCTCAGTCAAATGGAGTGGCTGAAAGAAAGAACCGAACTCTAACTGATTTGGTTAACGCCATGTTAGACACTTCGGGACTGTCTCAGGCATGGTGGGGGGAGGCTCTATTGACAGCTTGTCATGTCCTAAACCGAGTTCCCATAAAAGATAAAACTGTTTCTCCATTTGAGGAATGGGAAAGGAAAAAGTTGAAACTCTCTTACTTACGTACTTGGGGCTGTTTGGCGAAAGTCAATATTCCAATTCCCAAGAAGCGCAAGCTTGGACCAAAAACCGTGGATTGTGTTCTTCTGGGCTACGCTTTTCATAGCGTTGGTTATAGATTTTTGGTAGTCAAATCTGAGGTATCCGACGTTCATGTTGGTACGATTATGGAGTCGAAGGATGCGACTTTCTTTGAGGATATCTTTCCCATGAAGGGTATGCCTAGCTCATCAAATCAGGAGATACCTAGCACATCTAGTCAGGAATTAGCTGTTATTCCTGAACCTACCATTTCGATAGAACACACTGATAACCCTGTGGAGGATGACAATGAAGCTCCTGTTAGGAGCAAGAGACAGAGGACTGCAAAGTCCTTTGGTGATGATTTCATTGTGTACCTTGTTGATGACACCCCTAGTACCATTTCAGAAGCCTATGCATCTATTGATGCTGACTACTGGAAGGAAGCTGTTCGTAGCGAGATGGATTCCATCTTGGCTAACGGAACCTGGGAAGTCACTGATCGTCCTTATGGGTGTAAACCTGTAGGATGTAAGTGGGTGTTCAAGAAAAAGCTTAGGCCTGATGGTACTATTGAGAAGTACAAGGCGCGGCTTGTGGCCAAGGGTTATACCCAGAAAGAAGGTGAAGACTTCTTTGATACTTACTCACCTGTGGCTAGACTGACCACGATTCGAGTGCTACTTTCATTGGCTGCCTCACATGGGCTTCTCGTTCATCAAATGGACGTGAAGACAGCTTTCCTAAATGGAGAGTTAGACGAGGAAATTTACATGGATCAGCCCGATGGTTTTGTAGTACCTGGTCAGGAAGCAAAGGTGTGCAAGTTGTTGAAGTCCTTATATGGCCTTAAGCAAGCTCCTAAGCAATGGCACGAAAAGTTTGAAAGAACTTTAACTGCTGCAGGTTTCATTATAAACGAATCTGACAAATGTGTGTACTATCGCTATGGTGGGGGCGAGGGAGTTATTCTCTGTCTGTATGTCGATGACATACTGATCTTTGGAACCAACCTTGATCTAATCAAGGAGGTTAAGGATTTCTTATCTCGTTGCTTTGAGATGAAGGATCTAGGAGTAGCCGATGTTATCTTGAACATCAAGCTGCTGAGAGATGGTGATGGTGGGATTACACTGCTTCAGTCTCACTATGTGGAAAAGGTCTTGAGTCGATTCGGGTATGACGACTGTAAGCCTTCTCCGACACCATATGATCCTAGTGTGTTGCTTCGAAAGAATCAACAGACTGCTAGAGATCAACTGAGATATTCTCAGATTATTGGCTCGCTTATGTATTTGGCTTGTGCCACGAGGCCTGACATCTCTTTTGCTGTGAGCAAGTTGAGCCGGTTTGTTTCTAATCCGGGAGATGATCATTGGCATGCGCTCGAGAGAGTTATGCGTTATTTAAAAGGCACTGCGAGCTATGGAATTCACTACTCTGGATACCCGAGGGTACTGGAGGGTTATAGTGATTCAAATTGGATATCTGATGCTGATGAGATTAAGGCCACGAGTGGTTATGTGTTTACACTCGGTGGTGGAGCTGTTTCCTGGAAGTCTTGCAAGCAGACCATCTTAACGAGGTCAACTATGGAAGCAGAACTCACAGCGTTGGACACAGCCACTGTTGAAGCAGAGTGGCTTCGAGAGCTTTTGATGGACTTACCTGTGGTTGAAAAACCAATACCCGCTATCCTTATGAACTGTGATAATCAAACTGTGATACACAAGATTAAAAGTTCTAAGGATAATATGAAGTCATCAAGGCATGTGAAGAGGAGATTGAAATCTGTCCGAAAATTAAAGAACTCCGGAGTCATTGCGTTGGATTATATCCAAACGTCTAAGAATTTGGCAGATCCCTTCACAAAGGGTTTATCACGTAATGTGATAGATAGTGCATCGAGGGAGATGGGTTTGAGACCCACGGTATGAGTTGTCCACAGTGGTAACCTACTCTATGTGATCGGAGATCCCGTGAATTAGAAGTGGGAGACAAGCTGTTGGGCAGCTGAGAGGAGAGTATCCTTATATTATATTTCCCACTCCATGAAGATGCAATACTCTTCTATTCTGTATGGCAGGTTGATATTTATCTTAATGTATTCCAAGTGGCTTACTTTTATAAGCGGAGATGTTGTCCTGCAGAGCATCTCTTGAGGAATACACCTATATGAGTCTGACTGTTAAACGTCGCAGTCCGTGAGAGTTGGGTGCTCTTTAATAAACTCATGAAAGGTCTTGGAGTATGACGCATAAGCTCCACCCGCGGGGAAGCCTTGCGGCAGCTCAGTATTGGTCAAGGGCTTGTGTGAAACTAAGTCGCAGCAAACTTGTAGTTCAAGGCATAGTCCACTATCCAAGTTGTGATCTAGTGTAGCATAAGTTTCTAAGTGGAAGTTCAACTTAACAGTCTCCACTGAGTACCGGTATATAAAACAATGTTTTGGAACTGAATGATGAGATATGAGCCAATGAGACTTTGTGGGGGATTGTTGGAATTTACTAGTATTTACTAGCCCAAGATAAATTCAGAAATTCTCATTGGCACATTATTATATTTTGTTAATTGGGAAAATTAATGAGTCATTGATTAATTAGTAACGGTCACGTTTATTACGGCCGTTTCTAATTCATTAACAGACACGGTTAATACAGCCGTTAATGAGTCATTGATTAATTAGTAACGGTCACGTTTATTACGGCCGTTTCTAATTCATTAACAGACACGGTTAATACAGCCGTTTCTGATTCACAAACACGTTTATTGTGACCGTTTTTAATTCATAAACGGACGTGTTTAATACGGCAGTTTCTAAATCATAAACGGACGCGTTTATGAGGGCTGCTTTGACTCCCAACCTGCACTATATAAAACCGAACCAAGCCAATTTTGGCATATACGCAACACATGGTCTCGCACCACCGTTCCAAAACCTTGCGCCGCCGTCTTCCAAGTCTTCTCCATCCCGTCTTCCGGCGTGCACCGGTTGAAGGGACAGTAGGCCTCCGGAACCCCGCCTCTTGTGATCCTGTACGGGAGAGGGGCGATCAGGTTTTTGGGGAGCGCACTCGCGCGACTACTGGCATCGAGTTCTTCCCCAACGACGACTTCTTCCCCGACATCGGCAGCCTCTTCATCGACGACATGGGCGACAACAGCAACGCCAACGCTTCGGCTGCCGCTGCACCGTATGATTACTTGATCTTCCTGTTTACGATACTGCTACAGTTTCTGCTTGTAGTAGTTGCTTTAGATTCGTTCTATTTATCTACTATACAAGTAGATCGCATGATTAGTATAATTCTAGTTATTCTAGTCATAAACTATTTACTGTTTTCGCGGATTAAATCAATAGCTAAATTGCTTATATATTCAGCAGTTTTTAACAATACCAGAGTTGCTCATTTCTTGCAGGTTATCCTCAACGTACGGGTCAAGACTAGTCATGGGATCTACGTGTAGTCCTATAATACGCACCCTACAGGCTACAGAGAAGCAGGAGTCCATGGACTCTTGGTGCAAACGTTTGGAGACGATCGCTTTGGAGTTATTCATCCAGTGCGAATGGTAATCCAATAATATAATTTATGATGCATAGGAGATACTTGTTCTTATGTTTCGATAGTTGATTTATCTACTCTCTCTAAATGATCCATGAGTTATAATCCTGTATATGATAACGCTGCACTAAAATTTGTTGTATGTGTAAATTAATGTAGAGGTTGGGCTTATTCCCCTTTACAAAAACTAGAGTACTTTCGGAGGCAAATTACTAGCTAAATTCACTTTAATGGGTTCCATAAAACTAAGTCTATCATGTAGATGGTGAAAGCTACTTCTGTGAATCTTGGAATAAACAAAAATCTTCGCATATTCTTGCAACGAAGAAAAATGTTAGGAAGGAAAAAATTACTAAATTGAGTCATCAACAATTCACTATGAGGCCCCTCGAATGGTCACCCGGATCCATCAATGTATTTACGAGCTTTTAATTGTTCTTGATCATTCTCAATGTAAATCTCTATTAGGTCATCTTTCGGAAAAGAAAATTTACCTAATAAACTTGAAAGCCTGGTGATTACTTAATCAAAGTTGATCCCTGACCACCAGACTAGAATCAAGATCGAGTTCACTCATGTTACCCAGCAACCAATTATTAGTGGCTAGCTAGCTGCATCTGGTTCTAGAAAAGGAGCATGTCATGTTCATGTGACCTCACGGATAAGGCTTTCAGCCTGATCTTGACGTACGATGATCCTAGTAAGCCAGCCCCACACATGCATTTTCAACCAGCTTTTCGCATGCATGCTTGGATAGAGATAATATATCATAACCCATGCTTATTGGTCCTGAAGCCTGATTAGGACGGACCCTTCTTATCTTAACCCACCCCTCACCTGTCATCATCGCCTTTTAATCGCGCTTGCAGTTAGGCTGATCCGGCGCTAGCTTAAACTAGCTTAGAAGCACCAATTAAGTGTAAGAAGTCTGTGTTAGCATGTGCAAAATTTTCCAACCATCGGGTGGTAGAGCCGTAGAGGTAGACCAGATCGGAA
Organism: Poa pratensis; assembly: GCA_947311845.1. Taxonomy (NCBI): domain Eukaryota; kingdom Viridiplantae; phylum Streptophyta; class Magnoliopsida; order Poales; family Poaceae; genus Poa; species Poa pratensis. The sequence continues at coordinate 35,889,677 of CAMZMU010000097.1, read as the reverse complement.
GGGCTAGCCAACGGTTGATGAACTAGTTCACATTCCTTAATTTGCTTATCTTCTAAGTACTTCTTGTCATGGCATACGTATGATGGTTTCAAACCAAGGGCTGAAAGCATATAAACTAATCCGTGTCTCCAATAGGGAGACGTTCTTAGCCTAATCTGGGGAATCGACTATGGAGTTATCATCATCAGATGGAACGTGTGATATATACCAAGCTCCCATGCACACGTGTGTGAAGTATAGTATAGGAGTAATAATAAGTAGTTGAGCAACGTGTGCCGCCGCCTTCTAGCTACCTAGATGGTTCCTGTGAGATGACGTTTTGGCAATCTATTGGTCCTGGGGTTTAATTACATATTCTGCCTTTGATTTGGACATTGGCTTCTAGTGACAAATTTAATACTTTTTTTTTTGAGGAACATACCTGGATTAATATGCAAGATTACAACAGATTACACTGGAATAATCCAGACACGGGACAGCTGTTCCCCTTTTGCAGAAAACACCCCGAAGAAACAGAAAAAGATGCACACGTCCCTGGGGAGAACTGCAACTCCATGTCCGCCGCCGTCCATAGCTTCGCCGTCGCACCGCCGCAGAGGAAGACGAGAAGAAGCAGGACCGCCGCTGAATCCCCTGCACAAGCCTATTGGGAATCGAATCCCGTTGGAGTCGCCGCATGTGCCGCTCGCCAAATTCGGCGAGACCTTGGCGACGAAGAAAGATCATCGGCGGGGGCACACCCCGACTTGAAGCAGGAGGTCGAGCCGGACTCGGCAAAGAACACCAGTCGCACAGCTCGCAAGAAGCCCAGCAGAGGGGAAAGCATCCAGAACCTCCACATCCACACCATCTCCTTCTCCACCACGAAGATCTGAGAAAGCCAGATGCAGAGTACGGAAGGCGGCATCGAGCTTATTAGAGGGAGACACCGGATCCGCCCACTCCGGCCACACGCAGCACCACGCCACCATCGCCGGAAGATGCGTCACCGCTAACCACAAGCCACCGCTTGGAGGCGCTCGCAGAATGCTCCAATCCGGCATAACGCCAGTCGCCATAGAGGCAAACGCTAACGCTAAATCTACAGCTAGTATATACAAGAGGAGCCAACCACCAAATCCAACTCCTCGCCGGCCGGCAACGCCGCCGGAGAGCAAGAAGGAGCGGGGCGGCGACTGGGCACGGGAGTCGATTCTCAACGGAGAGGATAAGGTAGAGAGGAGAGGAAAAGGGGTCTAATTTAACACATTCGAGTAATCTAATTTAGTTGATTCCTTCAAATGTACGGAGGATAAGGATCCAAACCGCACACGCTAGCAACTCGCCTACCTACCTAATTAAGTACGCTGGTGTGTACATCATCAGTTTCCTCAGCTAATTAACTAGGCAGGCTGCGTGTGTCGACCATGGATGCGCCCTTGGTTTGACATTATTTTATTAACCAAGTGCCAAGTTAAGAAATCTCTGCTTGATATTTGTATGTAAAATTGTAATATTGCTTATATTTATTTCCCACAACAACCCATAATTTACAGCCTTGAAGAATCCTGAAGTTTTTCAGTTCATGCAAATCGGTCACGAGTCACGACACACAGCTAGATTTTTGCCAATCTGCCACAACGCGGGGTGATCTCTCTGATCGATCTACAGAAAGTTCAAATGGAACAGTGATCAGTAAAACGGAAACATTCCAGCTCCATGTTGATCTGCCAGCTGTTACTGAATCAGCTGATCACATGTGCAGCTGCTGGTTGAGGAAGGGATGGATGAGCATGCCGCTGTACTGATCCGCTGCAAGCTGCAGCTGGTTGCAGTACAAGCTGCTGCTGGATCTCCTCCTCTTCATGCCATTATACTTGGTAGCATTAGCGTAATCACGCTCATCTAACTGTGGTAGGTCGACGTGATTGTTATTGTTATAGTTAAGTGTTTGCCATGGAGGCTGCTGCCCGTAGATGAGCGGGCTCTCCGGCGGCTGATAGGCAGCCTGCAGGGCGGCGGCATCCGACGACGACCCGCCGTCGAGGAGGAGCTGGGAGAGCTCGGCGTAGTCGACGGTGTTGAGGAGGTCGGTGATGGAGCAGGACTTGGTCATCGCCATGGGACAGAACTGCTGCAGCTCGCCGGCCTGGTCCTCACCGTCGCCGTCATGAGCTTCAGACTTGGGCGAGGAGACAGTGTTGTTGTTGATGTGGGAGTCCTCCACGGTTGAGCTCTCCTGCTCCTGCTCCTGGTCAGAGGAGGAGAAGTTGGGCAGGTTGCTGATGCACTTCTTGTGGATCCTACACAGCACCCAGTCATCCAGCTGCACATAAAAATTAGATTAAGTCAGTAATTAGCCATTTCAACTGCAAATATATTCTCGCATAGCGAGTAAGATGTACAAGCAACCGCCACTACCAAAGTGAACAAAAATTTCCACAAAAATGAAGAAAAAGAAATTCTTCTCACCCTCATTGACGATGATCCTCTGCGCTTGGTGCTCTTGTTGTCGGCGGCGGCGAGGCGGTACTCGTGCATGATCCAGTCGGTCTTGACGCCCTTGGGAGGCTTGCCCTGGTAGAAGACGAGTGCCTTCTTGACGCCGATGTTCTCGCTCGCCGGCGTCGACAGGATGGCCTTGTCGGTGCCGGTGGCCTTCCAGTACCCGGACCCGGCGGCGCGGTTGGGCCGCGCTCCGTTGGGGTACTTGCGGTCCCTCGGGCTGAAGAAGTACCACTCGATCTCGCCAAACAAGGCTTGGCCTACAAGATATAATCAAGAAGATAGATTAGAGCAGAGTTTGATGGATCGAGTTTATTAATCCAAGAGGCTGAGTTCGATTAGTTATATACATACCGGGGAGGTCCCATGGGTTGCACTTGTAGATGTTGACCTCGGCGATGATGGGCACGGGGCAAGGCATGGAGGCAGCCTGCCTGGCGAGGTAGTGCACGATGAGCTCCTCGTCGGTGGGGTGGAACCGGAAGCCGGGAGGGAGAGCGGGCATGGCGGCGGAGCTCGGCATGGCCGGACGGACGGTGGGAACGGAATTGGTATGAGTTGGTAGGTGTGTGCTGATGTATGGTGACAGTGAGCTGATCAGGTGGCTACCTGGCAGGGAGGATGGAGAAGAAGAAGATGGATACTGCCTAATTAATTGCTGATGTGGTGTGGTGTTGATGGGAGGGAGGCTTGAAATTTTTGAGATGGAGGGACTGGGGTGCCCATTTATAGCCGCCATGGCTTGTCCGGCCGCTTGCGAGTCAGCAGCGAGGTGATGGGTGGATTAGTATTACCAGGGCAAAATCGGGATTTAGTTTACGTCATCACAGGTTTGGATGTAGGGGAATCGAGTGTCTAGCTAATTGATCCTGCTCTCGGGAGCTGGGACACATGCATGCACCCACATCTTCGTAGCGCACGTGTTTTTAGCATGCATGAACTTCACATGAAGAAAACCGAAATATAATACTGTTGATATTTGGGAAGTAGTTTCTGATTTTTCTTTTGTTACTGATCAGCTATGATCCGATTACTTGTCCATAGCGAAATTTCAGATTGCAAGCAAGCAAGAAGCATTCAACTCTTAATACCATTTGTGCAGCTATTGTTTGGAGCACATGCAAGATCAGGAATGTTTTGATTTTTGACAATCAAACTTGGATATAAATCAAGCAGTGGCTAGTGAGGATGGATCACTTCTCCTAGTTGAACTAAGAATGATCTTTCACGCGAAACCTCGATGGGATCTTTTGTGGAGTGTAATATTGTATAGAACATAAAAGGTTCTCCATTTCAACATTTATTCATCAATGTACCATAGATGCAATGGTATATACATTGTTTAATCTCCCGCAAAAAAATACAGTGTTTAATCTACCATATATCCTTGCAGTAATATTATGGCTGGCTTTGCTCGGAGTTGCCGACTGGTTTAAGGAAGGTAATGTGTGACGAGGATGGTGTGATGTGTTGATCTGTACTAGATGGTGCCCGCGCGTTGCTGCGGGAACATGCTAAATTATCTTTACGGAATTAGGAAAAAATGATAATATACTAAATTGTGTAATGGAGTATGCAAACCCAAACATTACTATGTGGTAAGTACCTTGTAGAAACTTGTACTGAATCACATAAATATCTCATGAGTTTGAAATAGCAATCTATTGAATTTACAGATCATAGATAATTGAGATCAACCACGGCGGGGTATTGCTCGTTGTCACACCTTTTCGTCAATATAATAGGATCATTTCAGATAAGTTCCCAAAGTTGTCTGTTGTATAGTACGTACATGTTCCCAAAATTTTAGATATGCTAAATCCCCACAATGGTGCACTATGAGGCAAGGTCATACCATCAGGGCACCAAGCACCATGGGAGGTCAGTGTGAAAGAAGGGATCTTCTATAAATATAAGATGAATAACTCGACCGACTTAACTCAAGGAAAGAGGGCAACTGGCTACCCATCTTGGGAATCATAATATTGAAGAATAATGAAGCGCAATACTGACGATGGGTAGAACAGTGGGATGCAAGGAAACAGATAGTGCATAAACTACTTCAGTACGTTTCAGCATTTTTCAACTTGCAACACTACAGATAATTCCTTGTTTCTATTCTCAAATAACTCTATTAAGCAATTGGAACTTACATATATCAAATGGTTAAGCCATATTACTCTCATTGAAAACTAAGTAAATTATTCTAGAGCGTCAATCCACACTCTTGAATCTGATTCTTTCTGAATAAGACGAAGAAGAGCTGATATGTTGAATGTACGTTGCTCCACTCTGCAAGCACAGGGGTAAAAAAAATCTTGGCCGAATAATAAAAAAATATTATTCCAATTCAGTGTCAATTATGGGACAAAACACATATGACCGTAGAGTATCTATGTATAAGATAAATGTTATATAATTCGATAAGAATTTCAGAGGCTTTTTTTTTGTTTGACACACACAATAGAAAAAGTGAAGGAAAATACTCATGTATATAATCAGACTATCAGAGACACACTGCATGTGCAGAAACATGTTGAACATAAAATTAATCAAGGGTCCACCGAAATATTTGCAATCCTTATATAGTTTACACAGGATGAAGAAATATTTTTTTTATTTTTTTTGACGGTAACCGGCAGGAGCTCTGCCATTGCATTATTAGAAGAAAGAATTGGTCCAGTTAATAAGGGGAACCGGACCCAAAAACCATACGTTGCGCGGTTAAAATAAACCGGCAGAAAAACGCACACTCCAACTCAGGGAACATCATCTGAGCCTGAAACAAGGGCACCTAGACCCAAGCTAACAAGCCACACCTCGTACCCAACTAAGAAAACCTCCCTAGGCACACACGAACTCTCGCCACTAGAGATGCACCGTTGTGCACCTTCCCAACTGAAGAGATCAGGCATTGGTCTCCACCAAGGCCCGAACAGCCTCCATCACCTCTGGTGTGCGCTGCTTGTCGTACATCTGCAAATAGAATTGCATCTTCTCATTGATGACCTCTTCGGTGACTTTCCCTTTGCACTTGAGTTTGGGAGTCTCCCCAAAAGCCTCCGCCCGCCTAAACTCGGCGCGCTTGGCTGTTGGAATCTCACAGTCTTTGTTCTTCTTGTCCAACCGGATGCTTCTTCGCGCAGCCAGAGAGGGAGCATCAACCCGAGCCTGCTTATCCTTGGGCGAGCCCAAAGACATATCGGCAAGCTCTCGGAAGAATTCCCCCACCAAAGAAGGCGAAGTCCTCTCATGTGGCACATCCACATCAAATTGGGCCATCACATTCTTGATCTTCTCCTCCGGAGTACGGGCATCAGTACCCCTCAGCTGCTCCAATGCCATAGGCATGGCAATCTCCACCCCAAGATCCTGCAATATGGGCTCCTGCACCACCGGAGAGCCAGACTCCATGGCAGCCAAAGGTGTGGAAATGGAATTCAGGGCCAACGCCGAATTGGTCGCACCCCTGGGAGAGTAGCAACCAAAGAGCTCGGTCCTGCCGTCTGCACATCCAACATTGCCCCCAGCACACAGAGGTGATGCTGGAGTCACCGGAACCACAGCCGGCGCCATGGAGAGCCTCTCCAAAGCTAGCTCTGCCCGCTCCACCAAGCTCTGAAGACGCATCATCAAGCCTTGCACGGACTCCTCCACCTTGCTCTGTGTCGCGACCATCTCCTGAAGCTGCGGCTCGACCAAACCACGCATCTCAACCCGCAAACCTGTGGCATGCTCCTCGAAGAAGGATTTCATCGAGCCAAGAGCAGCAACCAGACCAACAGCCTCGGGGTTGGTCGGTGACGGTGCACGGGAAGGGGGCGCAGCAACCGAGGCCCAAGATTGACCCAAAGGGCGGCACGGACTGGCATCAGGCGACTCGGGGCAGAGGTGAGCTTGGCTGGGCTGAGAGTGCTGCTCGCAGTCCCGCTCCCGGTGGCCGGAGCGGCGACAGGCGAGGCATCGAATCCGGCCGTGGCATTCAGCCACCCGATGGTCAGGGGCCAGGCAGCGGAAGCACCGTCCCCGCAGCCTGCGCCTGAAAGCAATGGCACGATCTTCACCCCCTCGAGGAGCAGAGGGGGACGACAGCTTCCGTTGCGGGCGACGCCTGTTGCAGACCTCCTTCCAACCCAGCGTGTCGCCCTCCACATCCGGCCCAGCCGCCATCAGTTCCACCCTCTGCTGCTCGAGCGTGAGTGGGGATCGAGCTGGAGAAGACGGCGAGCGGGGCGAGCAAGTGACCAGCGCGGACTCGTCGAAGGCCATCTGATCCAGTGGAGACGCAGGCCTGGGCACCACCTCCAGCCGGGGCTCGGGCATCTCCTCCACGGTGGGCAAGGATTTGAGGTCGCCCACGACCACAGATCGAAGCGGCGGGCGCGGCAACACCTGGGGGAGCAGCACCACGGTGGGGGTGAACCCGACCGGAATCACGGCAGGCAGGGGCGGGGGAACCTGGTGGGGGCGCAGGGAGATGGTGGGCGACGGGGCCGGAGCGGCCGCCGCCGGTAGGGGCCGGTGGTGGGTGGGTGAAGCAGGGAGGGTGGGCTAGGAGGTGGGTGGGAAGGCTCGGAAGGATGGGGGACAGGCTGGGCGGAGCTAGGCGGCGGCAGCGACGGCGGCGGCCGCGGGGGCGCCATCGCGAGAGGCTAGGGTTGGGTCGCTTCACCTTAGTTCAGTTCACAGGATGAAGAAATATGTAGTATGTCAATACAAAATACAGGGGACAGAGACCTTAAAGGAGTGTGGGATGCTTGAAGTTGCCGTTTCTCACATCTAATTTCGATTTGGGCTTCAGGTTGGGAACTGACTTCAGGAGGAGATGAACACCTATGGTGGTAGAAGCTGTATATGAGCTATGCAGGCGAAGGAGCATGGCCCCGGCGGCACACAGGCATTAGGCATCCATGGGTGGCAGCGTTGATCTTGATTCTTGAATGGAGGTCGGCTGCAGAACCACAAAGATCAAAATTAGATGAGAAAATAAGATAAAACTTAGGTCGAATATGCCATCACACGGCTGAAATATTGTAAAGTGAGGAGAAGAAGAGGAGAAAATTAAGAGAAGAAAAAGTTTGACGGCAAGAATATATAGTGAGTGGGGAGGGAGGTGGAGCGGCTTGTTTAATGTGAAGTTAGAATGACTACTCGTCTCTTCTAATGGAAATGCATGCAGGTTGGCTGTTCGGTTTCAGAATGAGAAGATAAATGGTGTTGCATGTATTTCGTTGGTGGAATCGGTCCATCAGGAAACTAAGCTGAAAACTGACGGTTCTAGTCTGAAACTGGCAGCTGAGATGGCAGATTTGAAGACATGTGGCAACTTATTATTGCTTAGAAATGTTTGATGAGGTGGACACCTTGCATGTTGAGAGAATTCCTTTTAGTGGGTCATTCCTATTTAGATATAGAAGATTATTATGTTTAAAATGTTTTGTTATGTAAAATAATATATATTTAATTTGAGGTTATCCTATTGTGATAGCATACATGGTGTATGTGCAGCATGCAACCGGAGAGCATCCTCTAACCTCTATGATGAGTAGATTTTTTTTCGTTTGTGTAATACTTGTCATGTCGAATTATACACATGTTCGGAATACTTGCGGGTGCAATTAAATCCCCTCGCAAGCTAGCTGCTAATTGATCTCAGCGTGTGAAAATGACTAATCGGCCCCTAGCTAGCTAGGAGGAGTGAATGCTAATCATGGGCGTGGCTCCGCGTCAGTCAGGCGCTTGTGTCTTTATCTTAAAAAAAAAGTCAGGCGCTCGTGTGTGTGCGCAATGCAAATGCAAGCAAGGGGTTTGGTGAGGAACGAGTCGCGCGTGGATAACCAACCAACGCAAAACGACGTCCGGTGCGGCAGCCAGGTGTCGGCCTCGCGTTTGCCGCCAATGATATGCGGCTTCCCCCATGTTCGTGCCTTCTCTCGTGTACAGTACGTGGAGGAGTTGATAAGCAACGGCTGGGCTGGGCTGGGTCCATCGATCCATCCATCCATCCTCGTCATCGTAAACGTCAAGTGGAAATATAGTACAATCCCAAACGCTAGAAATCAGTAGAGATCACAAACTAAGTTCAACACATAGTTCATCATACAATCCTCCTCATCGTCGCTCCAATGGACGCCTCCGCCGCTCCTACCATGAAAGATCCAGCCATCCTTTCATCGATTTTGCGGCGTAATTGCTCGCCGAGCTTAGCGATTCCACAGTGGTCGAGACAAAAATCAATGCCAAGGGATCGGGGAGTGGCTCTAAATTGCCCGTGGTACTCATTATATAGTGCCGGAGGGGATACTTATCCGGATTACCGGATAATCTTTTTCCGAGCCAGGTCGATATGTGGCGTATGTTCAGGCTGTAAAAAGGTCCAAAACAGCTACCGCATCTGATCTGTATTATGTGTCGTACAATTTCACAGCTGAGTTAGTATAACCCACAGGTGTAACGTGCGATACTTTTTATGGATTGGAGGGAGTAGAAATTTTTGGTACGGAGCCATGTCTAATTTCCTTTTTCTCTACAAATACTATAAGCTCCCTAAAATTGATGGCCTCTCCTTGCTCCCACATGTCCTCTAATTAATGGAGTCGCGACACCTCACCATGGTGGATCCTACGTAGGTATTACTTTATCACAACTCTCGAATATTAAAATAATGGAGCAGCGACACCTCACCATGGTGGACCCCACTTAGATATTACTTTATAGTTCTCAACTTTCAAATAATAGAATTAAGTATGGAAAAATTATACTTGATATACACATGTTCTACAAATACTAAACTCTCTGGCCTATGTTTAGTCCCACATGTTCTCCAATGTAGCAGCGGCATCTCACCACTAGGACCTCACTTAGCTCTTACTATATAGTTCACAACTCTCCTATATTAAAATTAAGTATGAAAAAAATTATGTTTGATATATACAGATGTTTCACATATATGAAGCTATCTATAATTGGTGTCCTATCTCCTTCCTCCCACATATCCTCCGGTGGAGCAGTAATACCACACCATGGTGGACCCTTCTCTATTCCTCCATGTGTATGTGAGGATCTAAGTGATTGCTTTGCAATACAGTGAGGCAATGGTACTATGTTCCCATTTTTTTCCCGTCTTTTCACTGAAATACAGTTTGTTAATTTATTTTTCATCATATAGCGGACGTGGCAACGTGCGTCCTTTTCTTGTATTTTCACTTTATGTGGCGTGTACACAACCGGGACTGGTAGAGCCATGCGAAATCTAGCTAGCGCGGGACATTTTCGGCCTACGTGCGGGAGATTATCATTCGTCTCCGGCCACGCGTGCGTACCCTACGGAGTGGCTGCCCAATGACGAGGCGTGGAAAAGAGACACATAGGATGAATGAATGGCCCGAGTGAACTAATCCGCACGTGGTGGCCGTACGTAGCCGCTGGCAGCCTGACGACCACTACTGCTGAGCTTTCCGACGAAAAGTTGCTAGGGCAGGTCACACAGTCTCGTTTCTTCTTCCCCTCCTTGGTGTCGTACACTTGTTAAGTGGCTTATTTGGCTGGACTGATGGATCATGGATGCGTCAATTATTTGACACTAGCTATATGGATCCACAGATGGGTGGATGCATGCATGTATCCATGGTAGTAACCTTTTTGCATGACGGGGACACAACGAATGATCAATCATCGGTGTTATATGCATGCACAAGTATACCTCGTGATTAACACATATATATACACATGATTATCTGCATCTGGAGCTTCCTGGTCCACCCACACCCCCGGTATTAGGAATATATGTACTACCTCCGATCCATATTAGTGGGCACAACTTTATCTAGATACTCTAAATACTTAACTAGATACATATGAATTTAGACAAAGCTATGCCCACTAATATGGATCGGAGGGAGTACTATACTCTACTCCGGTTATCTCCCCGAGACTAATCGGCACGTGCGGGATTTATAGCTTGCATCTTGGTAGTACTAATACTCCCTCGTTCCAAATTACACGTTTCAGTGTATGTATGTACTTATTTTGGTTTGAATCTATACAACATGTGAAACATCTAAAATTATGAAACATATGAAGCACTCGATTCACATAGCGCTAGTCTACCAAAATGCAACAAAACACAAATCCTGATCTGGGGATGTCGACGCGACTTCTACCGCTCGACACCAATGTCGCATGCGACCCACAATGCAAGACACAACAATCTTGTAGCCCGAGCTGGCCAGACAGCTGCCCGCAACCTTCCAACGTCGCGTCAAATCCGGTGACGCGGCCCAGATGTAGCAACCAGATTGATCTTCGCATTGTTCAAAGGCGAATTAGCCGGTCGACAGACCTACTGCCCGCACAAAGCCAGGTGGCCACCTAGAACCAACACAAGACCACAACCCTTCCACATAGGACTACCGCTGCATGTGGGTGACCGAGGCTGCCGCCTCGACGTATCACCACCGGCTGAGGCCGCCGCCCAGGCGTTCGCCTTCTTTGACCATGGAGTCATTTTGACCATCGGCCGCAAACCCGTCGCACCGCGAGAGTCAACAACTTCAAGACGACGTCTCCAACAAAGTAGTGACGCGTCTATCACCCGCTCTGACGGAGCTTAGCTTTTCATGCACAAATCATCGGACTACTCCCGTCGGACCGGTCGAAGCTTCACAACGACACCAAGAAGAAGGGGAATGACGCCTGGAGACGACAGCGTCATCATCACCGATTGAGGTTCGTGCAAGGCTTTCGCTCGAATTTCTACCCACCTCCGAAGCTCAGGGAGTAGCAAGTTGGTAGCACATACCCCAGTCGTCGACCGAGCCCCGGTACAAAAGTTTTATAGAATGCAAAAAAAAAAATTACATGATATTCCGTACTGTCTACAGGTTGCTAGTAAAGCAAGAAGGTAACACCTACTCCAGACAGCTAGCTATATACTTTCTTACACGACTGTTACACCCTCCTACTCCTGCTCTCAACAAAGTTTTGAACTCATCCACATAGTAATTAACCTACAAAGATTCAAATCACCTGTTGGAATTAAGTAAATAAGTTTGAAGTTTGCAGAGCAAAAGTTTGACCAATGCGTGCAGTAGCAGGTTGCTTAATTACCTTTCTTCCGTTCAGATGGAGTTCATAGTTCTATCTCATCAAATTGATCCAGTCTCATAGTTACGGCGTGATTGAGTAATCCGCCAATTACTTTGACAAAACGGGGATTTTAGAGTTTTCATGATAGTATTCTATATCTTCAAAGGGCAGCTAGCTTTGACAATTTTTCAGAGATAGTGTTAATTATTACTCCCAGTGACAAACAAGTAACTATCTACATATAGTGTGATGTTGTATGCAGTTGGCAACCTGTGCAAGACTTTTTGGATGAACTCCTTGGATGTATTAGGAAAGACGAATCTATACATGTAGCTGTCTGCCTTCCCGGTGCGGCCTACCTGGTGGCTATCCGTTGATTTTAACTCGAACAAACGTACAACGTCAACGTGTTGTATAGTGCCTACACCTGAAATTAAAATTCGAAACTTGCGAGCTAAATAACTAGTAGCTCACAACTTGACTCCGCTCGACTCGAACTCAATGTATAACAAGCTGAGTCAAGCTTCATTTCTATTCGTTACGCGAATACGAGTTAACTTATCGGGTAGTCGTTTAACTCAGTAAGAGATAGACCTACCACCGTATTTTTGGCCCATATAGACCATGTAAAGCCCAGTTCACTTACCCCCTGCAGTTGACCTAACATAAGCTCGCTCTTCCCCAATTCGACCCCTTCCCCACGTCTCTCCAGCGAGGTTCAAGGAGAGATAGCACTGAAGCCACTTATTTTTATCTCCCACCGGCCTGATGGCCATCACCTGCCACCCCTCCATCCCTTCGTCGGCCCTTTTGCTTCTTCTCCATCGCCAACCATGATGATCGATGCTCCATCCTCCTCCAGTGACCACCATCGACTGTCATGGTTGAGGCTCCTCCATCCTCTCCTACACCAACAACTATGCCATGGAGAAACAAACAAGCCTGGAGTCAAAGGCATGGGGAAGAAGAGACAATCTATATGGTTTATGTCAACAATTGTTCTTAACTAGTTTAGATTATCTACTACTCCCTTTGTCCCAAAATGAGTGCCTTTGATTTGTCCAAATATGGATGTATCTAGATTTGTTTCATGTCTAGATACATCCATATTTGGGCAAATCTAAGACACTTATTTTGGGACAGCGGGAGTATATATGACTTGATGGTTTCATACTATCATTGATTGTTGTGATTATTACATCATACATAACCAAATAGTCATAAACAAATGTTTAAACATATTATGATGTTGCATGTTGACATTTTTACAGAGCTAACTCAAAAGGTTCACAAGTCAAGAAAAGTTTCAGCCCTAAACTTATTACTTGAACATGTCGAGCCAATTTGTATCGTTATTAGTTGTCTAGATCTAAAATTAAACTCAAAACTCACGAGTTAATTGACTAACTCGCAACTCAACTCGGATCAACTCGAACTCGGCATATAATGAGCGAACCCAAACTTCAGTTCTAGTTTTTAAGCGAATTCGAGTTAACCAAACCGAGTTACCAAGTACTTGTTTAACTCGGTAAAAGATAGAGGTAGCACCATTCTTTTGACCCCAGCCAAATTGAAGTCCAATTCACACACAATCATGCCATTAACCTAACCTAGCCTCCCTCATCCCGAATTCAACCCCTTCCTCTTGTCTCTCCCGCGACGTCCACGGAGAGAAGGCACCGAGTCACTTCTCATTGTCGTTGGCCTGATGGCCACCCCCCTCCGCCATCCCTTTATCATTCCTTCGCTTTCTCCATCACCAACCACGACGGCCGATGCTCCATCCTCCTCCAAAGACTACCACCCACCGTCATGGTCGACACTCCTCCACCCATCCCCTACTCTGACCACACCGCCACAAAGAAGCAGTCAAGCCCGAAGTCAAAGGCATGGGGAAGAAGAGGTGGCCTATATAGTTTCTTGTTTATGTGAAGAATTGTTCCTGATTATAGTTGATGATTTCACTATATCAGTAACTATTGCGACGATTGCATCATACATAGCCAAATAGTCACCATGTTGACATGTTCACCGAGCTAAAATGAGGAAATGCGCGAGTTTTACGAGTCAAAATGAGTTTCAATTCTAAACATGTTAGTTAAACGAGTCGAGCCGAATTGTCTCGCTAATATATAGTCGACCCCGTTTGGCTCGAATTTCATGCCTAAGGTGGCCTAATAAGTTGGTGGTACTATAGCTAGCTAGTGCTGATTCTGCGCCTTCTACCAACAAAATATAATTCCATGCCAAAGACAATTAGAGCATCTCCACCAGCGCGCCCAACTGTGCTCCCAATAGGTATTTTGGGCGCGCCGGCACCAAACCGGCCCCAGCGGCGCGCCCAATAGACAAAAAGTTGTCGGCACGCCCCAATACAGCGTCCGGCAACACCGCTTCGCGCCCAGGTTCTAGGGACGCAAGCGGCCGTGTCGGCAACCGCGGCAACGCGCGCCACGTCGGAACCTGACGGGCGGGGCCGACGCGTCAGCGACACCAACGGCCACAGGCAGATTTATTGTGGCCGGTACGACCGTTGTTATGACCAGGCGGGCGCAGACGACGCGACGCGTCGAGCGCAACACTGGAAGGTCAGGCGGTGGCGCGCACGCGTCGTCGGTGTCAATGCACGTGGCAAACGAGACGGTGGTGGCGTTAATGCGGAGGCAACCTTCCCCAAGCCGCCCGACGAGGCTCTTTTCTCCACACAACACTTCTCCTTCAAACCCTAACAAACATGCCTGGCAACAACCGGAAGCTGCGACCGTTGATGAGTGAAGAGGAGATCATCCGCCGGCAGCTGATGGGCGCGGAGTGCCAAGCTCGGCGCGAGCACGCCGCTCGCGCTGCAACCCCCGAGCGCCGAGCGGGGAAGCTGGAGCAGCGTCACCTGCTCGCCGAGCAGCGAGAGATGGAGTCCATCTTCGCCCGGGAGATGCGGCGCGAGAAGGATGAGTGGATCGCCTCTCAGGCCGACAGCGCCTCCTCCTGGACCAGATGCGCAACTTCGAGCAGGGCAGCTCATCCCGGGCGCCGTTCGATCTAGGGTCTAGGTCTTAGTTTAAATTTGGCTTAATCTTGTTTAAGTTTGTTAAATGTCATTCGTAAAATTTCGTTTAACTTTGTTAAATTCTCTTTGAATTCAATGAAATATCGTCGTTTCATCTTCATTCGTCGTTTCATTTTTTTAAACCTATTGAGAGCGCCTCGTGCGATGTGACGCGGCGCTCCCAATAGGCGGCAACGGTTGCCGGCGCGTCCAATAACACTTGTCCGACACTATTTCCGGACGCTCTATTGGACGCGCCGGTGGAGATGATCTTAGATGAGGTCAAAAGTCTATCTTCCACTATGTTCACATGAGATGAGGTCACCCCGGTTTATTTCGCTTTCTTGCAACTTGTATGCACGCGTGCACATATGTGGCGTTAGTCAGCCTAAAAATTATATGTTTATTTGGAAATTGACATCGATCACACATTTCACACGTCACTACACGTGCCTTCTTGTTTGTCCGGAACTGCAAGTACTCCATCAAGTACGTGCATAGCTGGAGCACAACTTGAGCTCCAGTAATCAAGCACCCCTGGGTTAACGTACACATATGAGATGTATATACACAGTAGTTAGTTTAGTACACCTTACGGTAATTAAGTACAGTATCAACACTATCAGCAGTTCAACACACGCAGAGATATAGAACAACCGCTTTCAGGGATTTCAGGGATATGATTTCAATCGACCGGAACTGGATGAAAAGATTTGGGCCATCACAGACCGGCAAAGGAGGTGCGCCCGAGCTCCTAGACGTAATAAAACCTCCATAGTGGTGAGCCCTATTTCGCGCCCAAAGCGTCAAATAGCTGACCAACGATTGAAGCATTTCGTTGGTGGGCCGGCCCATGTAAGGTTTTCTTTTTCTAATTTCCCTTTTCAATTTTTTTCTATTTACTTTTTTCAATTTTATTTCTTTGTATTCCATTTTATTGTGTTCGACCTTTTTTATAGTTACTCATGTTTTCCTTTTTTTTAAATAACAAGATCTTTTTTGTGTATTTTCAATCCCACGAATAATATTACCTTACGGTGCCGAAAACATTCTCTCGCATGAACATTTTTTAACCACACAAACTTTTTTGGGGGATATATATACATTTCTAAAAACCTTGTAAATAATTATTTTGAATTGCATAAACTTTTGTTTGTCCATGATTTTTTTAAAACATCATAAACACTTAGTTTGAACTATAGGAACATTTTTTGAGCCTGTGAACTTTTTTGAAATATATTATTTTTTCACTAAATTTATAAATTTGTTTTTCATAAGATGACCATATGAATTAGAAGAAAAAAATGAACAAAAAAAGAAAAGAAGAAAGGAAAAAAGGAACAGGAGAAGAAATAAGAAAAGGAAAAAAACACGGCCCAGTTGATGCCCTAGGTTGCCGTTTGCCCCTCTTTTGACATTGAGAACGAGCCCATCCATTGTTCGATAAAAAATGAGGTTAAAGAGTTTGTAGAATGGTTCCGTGCAACTGTACTCCGTAGACATAGTTGCTCGTTGCAGAGCGTCTAATTTAGCTCGTTTGACCCCCCCCCCCCCCCCCCCTCCCCCTCCCCCAACCACCACCAGAATCTTAGGATCTATTCTCTCACAAGCGTTTTCGCTTGAGCTTAGGACCCAACAAATCTATCCAAGGAAACACAATCGAGAAAATATGTGTGACAATGGCTGCATCTTGCACTACCAAAAAGGTCCGATGTCCCTCGGGTTTGATTCCTGGGAAAGAGTTCCCCACGAGTAATCTGATATACTAATCACATATCTAGGGAATACGACTGCTATTTTTAGCGGTTTCATGCATACATGAGAATTTCTTGCTATAATAGATTTATACTAAAGATTTTTATTTTAAAAACTTATTTTCTCGATATAGGATCTTAATGCTCAGTTATACATAGCAAAACTAAAACACAATTTATAGGGCAACTAAATATTAAGATACACCATTTTTATTAAATTTAATGCATGTACTTGCACTACATTGTAAGCAAATTTTAGAATATTTAAGTTAGTTGTTTTCCTTTTCATGGCTCTTCAAAATCTTTTGTTAAACAATTTCTTCTAGATCATAAAAAATAATAAATAAATAAATGCAATGATCTTGATAAATTAATTTGTGTCACTTAAATGGATTGTAAGTATAAATGTGTTATTGATAAGTATATTTTAGTTTCTCTAAAGCTAACAAATGTTTGTGTTCGGTTGTCTTTATTATGTACTAGGAAAATTGGCGCGTCGTCACGCCGCGCCTGTGGTGTTAATATTGTTGCATATTTTGAAGTCGCACACGTCGTGATTCGAAATGTTGAAATCCTTTGAAATTTGTCGTGTAGATTATCTCCAGATTTTTAGCGAATTGAAAATGTTCAAAAAAGCTTGTATTTTTGCATAATTTTTTTTAAGTTAACACCGTAATTAGTGAAAATGCAATATGTGACCATCTATTAAATTTAAATCCATAATTAGATAAAGTCAGTTTAGATTATGTATGAATATTAACCAAATTGAAATGCTCAAATATATTTGTATTTTGACATAATTAGTTAGGATTCAAACAATTATGCACGTGGTGTTAATTTTGCTGCGTAATTTGAAGTATATTTTATGCGGAATTAGAATGCCAATAGCTAACTTTAACGATCTATGATAACATAATTGGTATTGTAGATAAAATATTCGGTTTCTTCTAACCGGAAGATAGTGTATGAATTGGACACAAATAGGTAGAATCTATTTTTTCTAAATATTTTGGTATGTTGAACATATTTTTATGAATTACGGAACAGAAGTTATTAAATTTACAAAATTGGACAAATTTTTGAAATTGTTTGGAAATTTTAAATTCTGACAAACTGGACCTACTGTCATAGTTTTAGTAATTATCAAAATCATTTTTTCAAAATAATAAAAGGATGGCAAGTGAAATCCGCTGGAATTTGTTTTTTCTGTTTCAGCAAAAAATACAAAAAATATTTGGAAAACTAATCCAAAAAATGTGCAACAGAACAAACATTTCTTAGTTTTTGTGGAAAGTTTAAAAATTTCTTAATTTTAAGAATTTCTTAGTTTCACTTTTGTACACAATGGATATTTGGTGCAACCTTTATGTGTAAAAGTTTGAAAATTTCTTAAATTTGAAAATTTCTTAGGGGTAAAAGAGACGACGGCGGAGCCCCTTGCGTGCTTCGATTTGTCGGGGAAGGAGCTCGTCGTCGGCGGCGTCTCCACCCGAGCGGAGGAGGAAAGAGGAGAGGATGAGGGGTGTGGAGGACCGGTTCGCAAATTTCAAAACACGCAGGGGCCTTTGTGCAAAAATGCCACGCGTAATGTCGGAAGACGAAGCGACGGCGTTTCTACAGTGCCCGGGCGACGTGGCCACCTCGAGTTTTTTAAATTTTGAAATCCGTCAGAATTTGTCTTTTTTGCGTAGCTAAAAATACAACGAATTTGAAGATTGGAGAGAAATGGGTATATGTCCGTCGAAATAAAAAAGTTAAACCACGGAAGTTGTTTGGGAGGGTGATATACGTCTACTCATGAAAGGAAAATTCAAACGGGTGCCGAGCGCGACGAATTTGACAAAACTCGCCGAATGTTTGTGCGAGTCTGGAACCGAAATTAAGGAGGTAGAGTTGACCAAATTCGAAACCGATCACGGGAATGGAACCTGCTCGTCGACGCGCAAAATTTTCGTGTATATATTTTCTGTCGGTTTTGGAAAAAAAATTGTACTGTAGATGCACCGGGTACTGTTCATGTGCGAATACTGCTCATGAACAGTAACCGGCGACGTGGACGCGCTCGCTGGAGGCTGAAGAGCTCAGCTTTTATATATAGATAGATGTGTGAGCAAATAGAATAATGTGCCGAACAGTGAATTCTAGAGTATGCAAAATATCAATGAGGGTTGGCCTAAATCTTTTGAATTACTCCTTCATTGTTGCTTATGTAACATAGATAAGAAGATGCCAAAAATCAATCACTCGTTAGATTACTGGGAGAAGGTTTTATCCCTGTCTAGTTGGGGGTACAATCTCAGGTTCGACGCTTTATATGTCTCACTATAACAAACTAGTTAATCAGAGGCAACAATCATAAAATACATGTGATTTCTTTGTCAATTTCAAAAAATTGTGACTACAGTATACAGCTTCCATGTATGTGCATCGGATGATGTGGACGTGTGTACGAGTATACACCGTCCCTGTGATTGTCAAATATCACGAGAAAAGGCTGATGTTCATAATACTTTTTGAACATAATTGTTGGGGTTTTATTAGCAATTCAGTATCGTCACATCATATATTTCCTCCGATCCTTAAAAATTGTCGGAAGAAAACTACATAACACGTACAATCGCTATGTACAACATGCAAGAGAAAAGGCTGATGTTCATAATACTTTTTGAACATAATTGTTGACCGCGGCACGTACCGCAAACTACATGTCGCAGAGGCAAAATTGCACGTCAACGTCAGCATCGCCGACTTATGCAGTATCACTTTCTTTTTTGAGAACAGCTCGCTTTATTAATCATTGATCGACAATGGAAGACAAAGGCTACCAGGTGGCTGAATTAACCAAACTCGACGACCCGGATCTAAGGATGAAGAAAATCTTGCGAGACTGTGAGCTTCTATGTTCATGCATGAATACTGCCTCATGCATTGTAGAAGACCTCCACTGAACTTCTTTCAAGACAGTGCTGAATGTCCCTAAGCATGGCTTCTGCAGGCGGTTGATAACTTCCAAGCAATCACTTGCAACGCATACTTGTTGCTCGCTCAGGTCGGAGGCCCATGCTAGTGCTTCCCTCCACGCAAGAGCTTCACCATCGCCGACACACGCAGATGCAGTATCAGGTGCGAATGAACGTGCCGATCCAGCCCAGCAGCCCAGCAAGGCAGGCGCTTGCTCACAGTATTGTTGTTTATAAGTTGTTTATTGTTTTTCTTTTTTATTTACTTTTCATTTGTATGTTTCCTACTTCAATATTCTATTTTCAGACAAAATATATGGATACATGTTTGAATACATGAAACTTTTAACAAATTCATGAATATTATTTTAGTCCAATACATCAAAATGTTAAAATGTGTTTGCCTATATAATAAAATATATAGTTCATGATAAATTTAATAGGTTCAACTATAATAAAAAAAATGTACACGTTGCAAAAGTATTCATCTATATCCAGATATTAAACAGTGTTCTCATGTATTAATAAAATGGTCCACAATTCAAAATGGTTCACAATAAAAAAAATCACGATAAATTAAAAAGTGTTAACCTTTAACAAAAAATGGTTCATGATAAGGTAAAAAGTGTTCACATATACTAAAAATGGTTCACGGTAAGAATGACTCACCATAAAAAAATCATGGATTTCCTAAAGAACAGAACAACGGAAATATAAAAATGGCCATGGGTCCCCAAAAATGCTTACGAAGGTCAAAAAAGTCGTTTTTAGTTTTTTGGAAAAATATAGTGTTCACGGTTTCGTAAAAAAAATGATTCAACAAAAGTGTTAATCGATTGGAACAAAAATGTTCGAGGGTTCATAATCATATAGTCATGTATAAATGCCAAGGGAAAAAACGGAAAAGAACATAAAATTTAAAATAAAACTGGGAAAATGATGTGAAACAGAATGAAATAAAAATAAAAGGAAAATGGAAAAAACTAAGAAAAACGAAAAAAACATACCGGAAGAATAGAAACAGAAATAAAAATAAATAATAATAAAAAATAAACGGAAGACACGTAGGTGGGCCGGAACGTTCGGGCGATCGCTGCCAGCGATCCAGTGTACCGCCTCGGTATAGCGATACATAGTGCCTGCGCGGTACTCGGCCTTCTTCATCTACGGCAGGACGACCCAGGCCGAATTGGTCGTAGTTGGACCAAGCGCACCACAAAAATCAGCCTGTAGGGCTCACCAAGCGACGCATAAAGGACGCAACCGAACAGTAGCCATCAAAGGGCCCATCTCCTCAAGACGCACGAACGCGAGCCTTGGGCTCATGGCCCGCCTATTCAACTGCATGCTCGCTGGCTTTTTTTTCTCTTGAAAACGAGGCAAAAGATTTACCTTTTATATTGATATAGTAGAAGCAAACATGATACGGCCGAAGCCAAAAGAAAAAGAGTCATATAGGTAGGGCCTACTAAATAAGAGAAAAGTACCCCCGCGAGGATCCAGATCATCCTACTCCGTCCAGTCTCTCGGAAAGATAAATCGTCATTTCTTCAAAATGCGACTATATGGCGCGGTCTGGGACCAGGAAGCAGATCAGGCGGAGACATCTAGCGCCTCCGGTGGCGGGAAGTCGCTTCCCCCCGAGCCAATCAAAGCTTAATTAATCGGTTGCCGTCATGGACGGCAAGTTCAGATTGAACAGGGTTCTCAACCCGTCGATTGCCGACGCAGAGAACGGAGACTTGCACGTGTTCACGAATTTTTTCCTATCCTTCACTAGGGGTATATCTCCAAAGTCGAGCCTCATTTTTGTGTGGAGGACACGTTGCGTTTTGTCGACCGCTGTTAGTTGTGACTTCGCCGCGAGCCTGCTGCTGCGACGGTCGGGGGCGGGCAAGGCCATTGGAGCACGTGAGACGTGAGACATGAGACATGAGATCGCCGGCTTTTAGTTTACACAGTGAGACATGAGATCGAGGACGGAGGAGGACGGCCAATCTCTTCTTATGAAGATGACCAATCTTAATCTACCACAAATCCACAGGGGATCCCAGCTTCTTAGGAAAAAACATATGTCAAAATCAGCAAATCACTGTCACCGAATCCTTCTTTATACCATGGCAAACAAAAACAGGGATAACAAGAATCAAACAGGTAACTGATGCACAATTACTGCAGCAGATTTGATGCACGCTGATAGCGACAGTAGGACCGGAGATACCCTGGCCTCTCACCCCAATGATTAGCCAAACACTGCTATCAAACAGGAGCAAAGACACCGAGAACTCTTCCGTGGACTAGTGGTAGCCGTGCATATGCGCATAAGGGTTAGGTCCCAGGTTCGAGTACTCAATTCTACCTTAATGACAAAGCCGGGGTGGAGTCCCCCTCCGGTCTTGTTGTTGTTTTAGGAGCAAGAACACTTAATTATACCTATGGATGATATAATTAGCTCCACTAAGCAATATTTTTTGTTGCAGGTCACATCATGCTTACCTGAATCGGAGTTGTAATGTCCTGGCCTGATCAGGCCTTTGGACGAGAGGGCACCAACTACTGCTGATTATTTAGCATTCAGACAAAGATTGCATGCAGGTGTCTCAGCTTTAGGTTGAGAGTTAATTAATTACCAACTGGATGGTGGCTTCATGACTAAGTTGACTCCCATTTTTAGCTCCTGAGCATTAACAAATTTGATAAAGTACCAGGTCGATTAGCGTTTGAGCAATCTGTTATCATCTCAGGGCCCCTGAGAACAATGAAATCCTATCCTCTGTGAATCTCCACTAATATTAAAAGACAGAGTCTGTCAGATTCGGAGGATCTGAACCGTCCATGACGTCAGATCCAACGTCTCATATTTGCCCAATGATGTATGTTGTGCACCTTTTTTCTAAAAAAAAAAACCACTCCCCCCGAAAAAGGAAACCGTCTATTCTCCATTCCCCACCCCCGAACAGCCCGCCCGCCGGAGCCACCGGCTTCGTCGCTGCCGTCCTGCCTCGCGTCGCCTGCAGAGACCTTGCGCAAATATGAGACGTTGTATTGTGTTGTATATAGGTCCTGTGTTTTAGAATACAATACTGATTTTTATCCCTAATAATTTATAGGTATGACTCCAGTTGTTCAACCTGAATATGCATCTCAAATTCCTCTACCAGATTCAACTCAATTCTTTGCAGATGGCTCATTCGACCATGCAGCAGGTATGATAATATGTGACATCATTTTGTTTACTATATATCCACACAGTGTGATATGAATTGTACCTGTGTTTGAGGTGTTCAGGCATTGGGTATAATGTGGGATGCAGTAATGTTTCTCTCATCAACCGGCTGTGCTGAGTAGGTTAAAGATATAACGGGATTGTCATGCTTTTCTTGATAACCATATGTTCCATCTCCTCAATATTTGTTTAATTTATGCTGAGTAGGTTAAAGATATAGTGGGATTGTCATGCTTTTGTTGATCACTTCAGATATAGTGGGATTGTCATGCTTTTGTTGATAACCATAATAGGTGTACTGACTTACTCTCTGCCATTGCACGTTTAAACTTTAGCGTGCAGTTGGAGACAAATACTCCCAATTCGTTTACTTGAATTTTGTGTTACTGAAGTTCTATTTTGTCTTCAGTTTAAGATGACTTATCTTTTCGACTGCCTTTTCACTAATTTAGTTTTCAGATGCAATCAGGCTCTGTTTTTTGTCAAGTGTTTATGCACATTAGAACGTGTTATACAAACTATTGCTGGACTAAACTTTTTCCTCTGTTCTATACTTGATGAAAAAATTGAGTTAGACTGGAAGTTCTGTTTAGCCCATGAAGTAAAGTTCTGTTTAGATCACTTTTTCTGAAATAACATTCACCACTGGCTTGACATATTGTCACTTGTGCCACAGTTTTAGATTTTCCAACACAAAACTGAAAGGAGGAGAAGTTACAGCAAGCATAAAGAAATATACCCTCAATTGCTCATTATTTGATTTCCTACTCAAGGTATTTATTTCTCGGATTTTATCTTCCGTTTTGCATGTGGGATCCATTGTTTTATGAAGTGATGTGAGTTTTTGAAGACTTTTATCAGTAAGAATTTTGCTTTCGTACTTTTTTCAGTAAGAAATTGTTGCATTTGCTTTTGAAGTCTGTTTGAGCTGGAGCAAGTAGTATTCATCTCACTGCTGTACATAAAGAAGTGCTTTACAGAGCTTATTGGGCAAACATATGTAGGTTGCTTATGTCAAACTAGAATTATGCAGTAAGCATAGCCTAGGCAGCAATTCCCCGAAACTATCGTTACGAGCGGTATGTGGTTGAATTATCAATGTTGATCCCAATTTGCCATAGAATTTTTTTGATACATAGAAGGACGCATTTCTCTTAATTCTGGATTTACCTTTTTAGCCACACAGTTGTATACTTATGTGCCTTCAGTAAGAGAGATCTTGCGCATGTTGGTTTTATTTGGTATTTTTTTTAATCTCCGGTTTAACTTTGCTATCTCTGTTTTTTAGGTTAGTGCGCTCACCATCTTTTTATTCTTTCCCAGATATTGTTGCTTGACCTTGCTGGAGGGAATAAGAAACAGGAAACAGAGACGATATCAACCAATACACTTACGATCGGAACCAGCACGAGAACAAGAGAATACATAGAACCAGAAACTTGCTCAAGCTATCAGTTACTTCTTGTTCATTTGTAATATCACCTCTCCATTCCAACTACTGCTTGTTAGGCTACTTTCACCCAGCTATAAATGGTATGCTTCCGGTTGTCTTCATGTATTTTAGTGTTTCCTTTTACTATGACAAGTGAAATGTCAGATTTTTCTTATTGTGGACATCTCATAACCATATGAATCTAAGAAATGTTTATCTTTGCTTCTCTAAAATTCATCTTACAAAGCTCCTGATGTCTCAATAATGCAATATGGCAGATTTTATGTTCAATCGACTATAGAAAATTCATATTACAAAGCTCATTTCTTGTAGACATTCTTTCAGAAGATAGATAATACTAAAAAAGTTCACAAGGTGACTTCTGGTAGAAGGGTGGCTAGAAAATTATGTTTTGATGATACTCCTTCTGAACTTGATGTTGGCAGTTCTACTTCTATGATTGTGTTCTCGGCTCCTGCTAACAATGGACGCAAGAAGAGAGGTGCTGCCACGCCAATGGTTAGTACTGAAGTCGGACGCAGCCCTAAGATTTCAGTCTGCTGAAGGTAAAAAGGTGCTCATGCCCTCGGACTCTAGGAAGAAGAAGTCCAAGGTCAAGCGTAGGGTGATTCCATCCTATGCTTCTGATGCTACCGTGAACAAGGGTTCTACATCTCCAGTGCCACCACCACGCCAATTCCTGTCCTATAGAAGATAGGCGTCAAGCTCTGTGGAATTCCAGTTGAGGAGCTGGGCCAAGAGTGAACATGGGAATTAACTGGAAGACTCTCAACTGACCTACTATAGGGCAATAGAGAGGGTAGTTTTCGAAACATGTATCTTTCATGTACAATCCTCTTTGCTGCCATGGTTGTGGAATATAAATTTATCTTATATTTGAATGAATCTGATGTATTAGTTAGAGGCAGAACATTTGGTACACCAAGATGACTGACCGTTTCACTCCCAGATTGATCGATCAGTTTCAGTGAAGCGCTCTGTTCTACTAGCCGCCGGAATATCAACGTATTGCCAGAGGACGCTTCTTTGAATTAATTGTTCATATGGTATATATTTCTTACATAATTTTCTCTCATGTGGTTTGTAAGCATAGATCTATATTTCATTTAATAGATGTGGCACTTTACTTTTGTTGCCAAAGATATCTTATTTGCAACACACACTGTATTAGCTAAAGTGAAAAGGTAGGTGTGTTTTCTAATTAATCATGTGTGCTTACATGAACAGATATGTCTGACATGTTAACCAAGCCGGCCAACGAGTACAAAACTGTTGAACTACCTGCCCCCAAAAAACTAAAGACCGAAGATGGCTCAATTTCTTCCAAGATTTCTCACGGAAACATTTTTTCAACTATCTGATGCATAGTACACCCCCTAGAGCGGATATGATATATGAAACGCCCGCAAGAACGAGTTAACAAGATGGACAAACTTGATTAGAACGCAGGTCCGGAATAAATAATAAGTTGAGTGGTCCGGAATAAATTATAACACTTTAAGTGTGTCGTGTGAAACCTCATTTATTTTGTGTGATAGAATTTCTCAATAAATGTATTGCAAGTTTATGTCTTTTTATTATTTAATCTAATGAGCTGAGTGATTTTTATTGGTGTGAACCTCAATGATACCGCTGAGTTTAGACAAATTGTATGTCTAAATTACAAATTTCCTATGTTTGAAGTATGTTTCTGCGATGTTTGCATTAATCGCTCATGACCGTGGAGTCAAAAATTCAGTGGGAACGAGTCGAAAAGGTGTGAGAAATGAATTTAAAACGTGCATTGCACATGCACGATTACTAGTTATATATAACAATATATTCTGAATTTTTCTTTATGGAAAGAAAATAGAGAGAAACTAAGCTGCATTCTGGTCCCACTTGATCATCGGGGGCAAATCAAGATGCTTATCCGAAACATTTATACAAAGTTATGGTACTGCTCTCCTGGGTCCTATATTAAAATTTGCTATTCTGGATACCGTCAGATGATTTTGCGCATCTAGTGGTATTTGTTTATGTAGATGTCATGTCGCTACCAAAAGAGGTCAGATGCAACTGGAGTTGTCCATCAACTTGACACAAGTCTCCAAAACAACATATACAATGACATGTCCTCTTATATAAAATAAAGGTTTTTCTACCACAGTCCCACGCCTTCATTTTACTCAACAAGGAATATAAGGCTATATAAAAACATCGATATCACGTAAGCCACTAGGCCTGTATCACTTTGGCAATATTTTTGGTAATTGGTTGCATGGTATTAATCACAAGTTTAGAATTCTTTTCAGCATGTTATCGTTTGACGTAAATATGATTGCTATGTCTATGTAGAAGAAGTGAAAAGATTTTAACGATAAAAATTTCTTTTATGCAGCTCATCTACCGATGTACATACATGTTTCGTCCATATTCAGCTCTATAGCGTGTAGAATTTTGTGACCTGTTTACGAAGGTGTCTGCTCAGTTGGAGAATACGGTGAGAATATTTTTATCCCACATGGGTGGCGACAGTAATCTCTGGATTTGTCCTTCTCCTCCTTGAGCGTCATATGACCTCTCTTTAGATTATTGTAATATGTCTAGTTTATTTTGTTTCTTTTGGCTTGACTTGTTAAAATTGTGTGCATCTTATTATGCAGATGCTGAATGTAATACTTTTTATCACTGATGTTTGAAGAACAAGTTTCCCATTATCGAAAACTAAGTAAGCCTCTATAGATTCTTGATGGTTTCTATCCACTTCTCGTGGTGACTACGTTGTCCGATAACATTATAGGTGGTTAAATTGGTCGTGCTTGGCGGGCTGACCCGTTAGCACACGTGCCCCAGTCGTCATGGGGTCGTGCTGGGGCCAAGCGTCGGCATAGGAAAATTCCATTTAGTCGCAGGCACGTGGCGTCCAATCACGACCCGCCAGGCCGCATGGCCCATTTAGTGCAGGGAATACAAGAGCGCGGGTGTAGGGGAGGCGTGGGTGGGATTTTTTGAATTTAAACATGGAACCTGGGAGAGGGGAACGGAGTTCGGGTGGGTTTTTCAAATTAATCAACATGGCGAGCTAGGAGCAGAGGCAGCAGCCCGTCTAGCTATTAAGGGGCTTGTGTCTTGGCCCTATTAATCGGCAATCAAATTTTTAGCCATTAACGGACATTTTGGTCCAAAATTTGATGCTGTAAAAAGTCGTTTTCACCCTTTTCATTTCTCACACTAAAGCATGGCTGATCCCAACCATTAACCAGTGTCCTAACTTTTCTAGAACTGTAATCCCAACCCCAACTAAGTCAATTGTCTATTTAATTAGGCGAATTAGGCATGCCAAGACACAGCATGCAGATGAAAGAGAAGAAGGAGCTAAACTACATGCGAAAGGAAATTGTTTCCATTGGCACAACAAAAGATGAGAAGGGATATAATTGTTGATCATGATTAATTATCGAATTATCTCTAATCTCAAAACTAGTGAGTCAGGACTAAACATCCCACTCTCAGAGTCCCACCCCGTATAACAAAGCAGCAGAAAGACCAAGGCTATTATTTTCAAGGTTTCACTTGTTAGCGCCGTAACGGTCAAAGTGTTTGACTCGGTGGAAACGCTCTGACTAGGTATTCGCGAGGCTGCGTTTGAGGGGAAGGGTAAAAGTGAGCAAAGTTAGAGGCTTGGGGGTAGAACAGAGTATTATTAAGTGAAGTGAGGCACAAAATGAAAAATCCTTTCTTGTTTGCACTCCCTTGCATTAAACACCCTAATTATCAGCGGTAATGCCCGGTTTTTTAGCGAGTTGCTGTGCAAAAATATCCTTGAAAATATGTCTTGCTCACTCGTCGCACGCCTTGGTCACGCAGCTCAAACTAATGCACCTTTTAACGGAAATTCATTTGCTCCCAAGTTCGCGTCCTCTCTTCGTTTTAGAAAAATCAAAATTTATTTAAAAGTTTTATAATAAATCAAAAATAATTCAGTATGTAGTCCATGAAGTAGCCTAAACACGTGCAAAATCACAATACGAAATTCTTTGAATTAGGGATATACAAAAGTGACAAAATCTTAAAAAAATGGAGATTTAAACACTATACTCATATCTGTACATTTGTCTTTTTTTGCACAATTTTCCGCATCCAGCAACCTTTTTTATGTCCTACCTGCAGTCTTGTTAAATTTGTGTGTGGCAGTTGGACAATGGCATCTCACACTGCAAAGTTGGTGAAGCACAGTTACTTCACCAGCATATATGAACATAACAGTTTTACAGTATTCCTGCGATGTTGTAGCAGCGCTCAACTCTTGTACTAACTTCAACGCATTGATACTCTGTGGTTGGTTGGAACTGTACTATGCTAATATCCAGGATACTTGACAAAGGGCCTGTCCTAAGCTTCAAATAATAAATTCAGCTCGACTGTGAGAGTGGGCTTGGAGCAAGTATAGCCCGGCTACTTGGTATTTTTGTCCATGTGGAGGAGAGAGGAAGAAAAAGAGATGGAGTGGACTCATGAGCCAGCCTATACGTGTGCTCCTAATTAACAAAAACAATTAATGCGAGTAGAGATAAAGACACAAAGTGAGATAAAACTAACCTAATATCCAACATTATAGCCAACTTTGTTATAGTATGAGCTAACTATAAGCCTAACTTTTAATGACATGGCAGTTTCACATAGTCGGTTGTTGGCTCTACTATTGAACTTGCTGTTAACACAGTGTCTCCTAGTCAGACAAGGTTGCTGGAATTGCGATATTTTAGCGCAAATTAAGATCAGTTTGAGTTAACTGCGATGGTCTTAACTATGCTCACCAATCAAACGTCGCACTCAACCAATCTTATGCATGCCTGGAGTAAACACGTCTGGTGCCCCAAACACACTGTCTCCTAGTAAAGACAAGGTTGCTGGCATGCGTCGGACATTCTAGCGCAAATTAAGATCAGGTTGAATTAACTGCGCGCGATGGTCCATTAACTATGCTCACCTATCAAACGTCGCACTCAACCAATCTTATGCATGCCTCGAGTAAACACGTCTGGTGCACCAAACATCATAAATGAACATTCAACATTGCCAACGATGGATTGTGTGTATTTTCTAGATGCGAAGCTAGTACTACTGCCCCAGCTGCCCTACCGGCAGCGGCATCGGCATAGAAGGAGAGGTCGGAGGACGACGACGGGTAAAAACTTGAGTGTGAGGGACTGAATGAGGCCTTGAGGCCTCCCACCATCGCCGATAGATCAAATCCCACCACACTCGGTAAAGGTGACGATGCGGAGAAGTTTCACAAGGTTGCAACCAACGTTGGTGTAACCAAAGGCCTCTAGCAGATGACACTTCAGGCGGTAGATCATTGAAACATCCAAGTCGTGCCGCCGTCGGAAACCATAATCTTCCTCGACGCTGGCGTGTACTGATTAGCGAGACGTTGCAGGGTTTCGGCGATGACGACGGGATAAGCCTACTTCTCTCGCGCTTGCCGGTAGCACCGCTAGACTTAGGGTTTAGGGCTTTATTTAAATTTAATTTAAGTTTGTTAAATGTCATTTATATTAAACTTTGTTTAAATTTGTTAAATGTCCTTTGAATTCACTAGAGTATATCATTTTATCTATATTTTTCGTTTCAATTCTTTTCGAAAAACCTATTAGGAGTGAAATGCGCGTCGCTCACCGTATGCGGCAACGTGTGCCGGCGCATGACACTTGTTGGACATAGTTGCCGCACTCTCGCGCCGGTGAGATGCTCTAATCTACGCAGGTAGACAAGGATCATCGAGGCAGTGCAGTTTGCAGAGCCTCGCAACGACCACGGTACACCTCGGGAGGAATCCAACGGTGTCCGGCGTTCGTTGCTCCCCGGCAGGAGGAAACCCACCACGCACATGGCCGGCCTCTCTGCGCACGCCCTCGTGGGTCGCAGTGCGGAGTTGACAAGTGGTCTCGCACTCCTTATCCACTTGGACAACCGGAGCGGAGGACAGGCGGAGGTGGGCACTGCTGCTGCCATGTGACGGGGGCCCGAGGCACCGCAGCAGGCGCACGCGCACCCGGGGTCCAGCCAGATACGGTCAAGCTGGTCCGGGACCCACGCGCGTGGGCTCCCCGTGTCAGCGTCCTGTGTCAGGTAGGAGCGCTGTGCGGGTCCGACGGCTCGGCCGCGCATGCCTGCCATGTGAGGGGCACAGAGACGGAGTGTACCCGCCTACGAACGATGCATAGAGCGAGGCATGGTGGGGGGGCCCACGTTCTCTTGGAAAGGTCGGCCCACAGCCCATGCATGGGGTAGAAAAAGAAAACGTATGGCACTTTGATACAACTAGTACTCCGTACTACGGTGGTAAAACCAAAGTAGCCGGTCAGGGTTACTTACTCGTGTGAATAAAAATATAAATAATTCGGTGAGTGAGCACTAGTATGGTTCACTGTTTTCTGGGGTTTCAGAGTGTGCAGCATCAGTGAGGCGACACTGTACCACTACAATCCATGGGAACTCACGAAAGGTATTTGTGCTGCTGCCCCCAAGTCAGTCATGCTCATGCGTGCGGCAGTGGAGCTGATGTGCGCGATCAAATTTGAAGACGGTTCTCGGAGAAGAGAAAAAACAATACATGCTTCTTCGGATCCTACGATTACAAAACACAACAGGAATACAAAAAAAAAACTCACGATTTTGAAAGGGTTGTACGTACAAAAGAGAGAGAGGAACAAAAAACAGAGAAAAACTTAATAAATACTAACTACTCACTCCGTTCCAAATTAATTGACTTCCATTTGTCCACATGTGGATGTATCTATATATGTAACATGTCTAGATACATCCATGTGTGAATAAATGGAAGTCAATTAATTTAGAACGGAGGGAGTATATGAAAGACGAGCGCTTTCGCGAGCTGTAAGCGTCCCATGCACTGTTCATCACTGTTAATGAACAGTGTCCGGTCGTTTTTTGCAGAAAAGTCCCCATGTTTTTTAAAAATTGTCAAACGGTCCTCCCGAATAAGACATCTTGCAGAAAAGTCCCCATGTTTTCCAAAAAATGTGAATCGGTCCTCAGGTACAATTGAAATTTTTTTCCAAAACATTTTTTTACTAATTCCCACTTTTGCAAAGTTCTAAATCTCTTTTTCGCGCTCACATTTCCGACATAACTTTTAAACTTTGTTTTCCCGGTGGTACCTTCTTTACTACAATGTCGATGTACTTTTCACATGAACAACAAAGAATAGCATCTTATTTTTCTCTAATTTAATTTTTTTCCACACTCACATTTTTTACACTATTCTGATGAACAGTGTTGAACAGTGTCCGCCCATTTTTTGCAGAAAAGTTCCTGCGTTTTTCAAAAATTGTCAAACGGTCTTCCCAAATAAGACATCTTTGCAGAAAAGTCCCCGTGTTTTCCAAAAAATACGAATCGGTTCTCAGGTACAATTGAATTTTTTTCCCAAAACATTTTTTTGTTGCTAATTCCCACTTTTGCAAAGTTCTAAATTTTTTTTTCGCGCTCACATTTTCGACACAGCTTTTAAACTTTGTATTCTCGGTGGTACCTTCTTTACTACAATGTCGTTTTACTTTTCACATGAACAACAAAGAATAGCATTTATTTTCCCCTAATTTAATTTTTTTTCCACGCTCACATTTTTGACACTCCTTTCAAGCATAATTTCCTGGTGGTAGTTTCTTTAAGTTAACGACGAACAAATTTTTGACTGCAATATGTGAGCTACAGATTTTTAGATTTCTCGAACCCGTAGACATTTACAACACAAATTTTTTAAAGATAGTTTTCCAACGGTGATTTTTTAGGTAATTTCCCTGCGGAGAACAAATTTTTAACTATAATCTGCAAAATTCAATAATTCCCATCTCATATAAAAAAAACATAGTTTTTCAGTGATAGTTTCTTTAGCAAACAATTTTTTCCTGCAATTTGTGAACCACAATTTTTGTGAACCACAATTTTTTACGAACATCATGCTACGGTGACGGTGAATTGCTCACATTTCTGACACACCTTTTAAACATCGTTCCCCAATGGCAGCTTCTTCACTACAGTGTCAAGGCACTTTTGACATGAACAACAAAAAGTAGCATCTTATTTTTCCCTGATTTTCACTTTAAAAAAAACTAAAATTTCTTTCCCGCGCTCATATTTTCGACAGAAATTTTAGGCGTAGTTTTCTGGTGATACTTTCTTTAAGCTAACGGCAAACAAAATTGTGACTGCAATTTGTGCGCTACAAATTTTAAGATTTCTCGACCCCATAGACACTTTCGACACAAGTTTTTAAACGTAGTTTCCCAACGGTAATTTTGTAGGTCACTTTTCTATCGAGAACAAATTTTCGACTATAATTTGCAAATTTTACACCAAAGGCGCGGCGTGACGGCGCGCCAAATTCAATTAGTAGTCATTTAGGAATAGTCATTTAGATGGAACACAAGGAAAACACACGAAAGTACCTCGATCCTAAGCGACTATGTCGTAAAAAGAGTTTGAAGTGGAATTCCTATAAAATTGAGGTGTAGGCATAATTTTTTTTAGAGATGTCATTCATTTGGTCCAAAGGATCCTTATGAAAAAAAATCAGCTTGGCGGTAAAATCGCCGTCCAAAGAATAAAACAAAAAAAGCAAAAATGTTAGTATGACTGAAAGGTTAGTAGATTGGTTTTGGTCACCCTTCAAACTTACCGCCCCGGTGATTTCCTCGTCAAACCGAAGAGAGCATGTCGTGACAACTTCGTTGAGTTTAAGATAAATATTAGGAAATGTCACGGATTCAAAATCCTAAGCTACAATTCAAAGAAAACTGGAATGATTTTGACGTTCCAAAATTGCACCAAATTCCCTTCGACAAATAATTAATGTACCCTTAAAAAGGACTAAGTGGAGGATGCATGACGTGACTAGGATTGCTAGTTTTTGCAGCTCTGAAAAGCGAAAAGAGAGAGTGCATGGCATTGATCGATCTAGACTGTCTTTGCCGTAGTGGGAGAAAATCATTCTTGCATGCATTTACATGGATCCATCGATCATGGTTGGTCAGCGGAGATACGAGAGTACGGTGTTTCGAAATTCTCGGATGATTGTCTGATTGATGAGTGGATCCAAAGCTTGAATCGTATCCGCCACTTCCTTCAAAGTTTTTTTTTTTGCACCATGCGCAGTGCACAAACCGACGTACTCCTCCCGTCCTCCGCTGTGCACAGACCACAGAGTAACTCTGATGCGCCTGGACAAGAAGTCTTAGAAACTAAACCCAAGATCCTTCATAAGTTTGGACTCTTTGTTGGGCAGAATTTCAAAACCACGAAACTAGGGAAAACATGGAAATGGGATGACATAGCATATTAAATCATATTTGAATTAAAAACATGGTGATCTAAAACACGTGTTATTCAGTTGCAGCACATGAAAAACATATACTAGGTCTTTTGAAAGGTTATATGCATGCTATTGTAGTCGCTAAACAAAGGAAAATTCATTGAGCCCTCAATGTTTTTGTCCCTTTTGGAATTGTAGGCTTGTTTAAACGTTTTCGTTAAATCCAAAATAACAGGTGTCGGAGCAGATTTTGAATGTACGGTTGTACATATTTGTCGCTAATCATCGGTGTGCTACTGCTAGCTAGCTAGCTTACTTGTACACGAACACAATATCATGTGAAAATATTAAAGAAGATGCTTTCAAATGATAACGAATTTTCCCCAGTACGTACGAAGTAAAGAAGGTTGTCTGCCCTCTAGGATTACAGGTGCAGAAGATACATGCATGCATTAATGACTGGTACATGAAAGTCGTAAAGTAAGAGCGAACCATGCTCATGGTGGCCGTTAAGGAAGAGCACTTCTTACAAGAATACGAGGTGCATATTGATTTTCCTGAACTTTTTCAGTTATACAATTAAGATGCCCTCGACAAATCTCTT
The DNA here is from genome assembly GCA_947311845.1 of Poa pratensis. Lineage (NCBI taxonomy): Eukaryota > Viridiplantae > Streptophyta > Magnoliopsida > Poales > Poaceae > Poa > Poa pratensis. The sequence goes on along the minus strand of CAMZMU010000097.1, from coordinate 35,855,741 downwards.
GTCACTTGCTATTGTCTGTAAATGATTTATTTCTATAATTTAAGTCTTTAGCTCAGCTCGTTCATTGCCTATAATTATCCTCACTATATTCTTTTGTACGCTATTATGCAGAATGAAGATTCTCGAATGCAAAAAAAAAGGCAATCTGGGACATTGGGTTCATTGACTCAAATAACGTTCATGAATATACCATTCAAAACTTTCCCAAGGACATGGATAAATTTTTGCTATGATTTTTAAAGGAACATAATTCCAAAACACATATATTTTTTCCTTACAACTTCAGGTGAGTGTTACTGTCTTGTACACATTCTATTTTGCTTACTCTATGTTAAGTGTAATTGATGAGTTATGCACGCATGCCTATATAAACGTGCGCAGTTTCCACTGGATTCTGCTAATCATTAAAGTTGACGAAGAAACCGTTGAAGTCATTGACTTATTACGGAGAGATCCTAAAGAATACCCTAGCGTGGTTAATATGTTCCAGAAGTAATTTCAATCATTATCGCACTATATCGGCCTCTTTCGTTCATTTCCTGATATCAAGTAATTAATAACTCATTTATTCATTTTCTTTGATGCGCAGGGTTTGGTAACGGTTCATCAAGAATGAAGTCGGTGAATGGAAACCAGAGCTGCAATTTGTTCTGAACCAGGTAAATAGTACTAGCTAGGTCCGCGCATCTCTTTAATTCTAATTTCAATACCATTATCATGCTTGATTATTATTTGATTGAATTCTATTCTCGTACAGTGGTGCCTGAGACAGCCACATGGGGACTAATTTATGTGCATACTACGTTTGCGAGTACATTCACATGATGACCAGTGAGAACCGCAGAAATCGAAGACAAATTGAAGTATGTAAATACTATTCATAATTTTTTAAAGATGATTTGATATATATACACACAACTCATATATTTATATTGATCTCCTTCTTTTAAAGATGGCAATGATGCGGAACGCGCTCCTACCAGAGGATCGTGTAAAAGCAATTGCGGAGAAATTGGCGGGATTTTTGCTTGCGGAGGTGATACCTGAAAGAGGAGAACACCATTGTCGATAATATGCCTCCATGTACTTTAGTGATCTCCATTTAATTAAATTGATATATTTACCGAATTGTATGTGTATGCATCAACGTGATCTCCGTGTGTAGTATGAACTTTATGTATACGAAAACTTGTTTTTGGCGTATCGACGTGATCTCCATACGATGGAAAACATAAAATTCGAAACCCTAAACCCCTCCTAAACCCTAACCCCCTAAACCCTAAATAATTTGAAAAGAAAAAAAAGCAGAAACCTTTAGTCCCACCAACCGGGAATAAATGACCTCTACCCCGCGAGCTCGGCCGTGGCCACGTGGAGAGCCTTTAGTTCCGGTTCGTGGCCAACCGGGATTAGGAGGAGGGGGGCTTTAGTCCCAGTTGGGCTGTCCCGGTTGGCCAACCGGGACTAAAGGCCCGTTTTCTTCTAGTGAGAGAGAGCATGGCATTGATCGATCTAGGCGTCTTTGCCCTAGTGGGAGAAAATCACTCTTGCATGCATTTACATGGATCCATCGATCATGGTTGGTCAGCGGAGATACGAGAGTACGGTGTTTCGGAATTCTCGGATGATTGATGAGTGGATCCAAAGCTCGAATCATATCCGCCACTTCCTTCATTTTTTTTTTGCACCATGCGCAGTGCACAAACCGACGTACTCCTCCCGTCCTCCGTTGTGCACAGACCACAGAGTAACTCTGATGCGCCTGGACAAGAAGTCTTAGAAACTAAACCCAAGATCCTTCATAAGTTTGGACTCTTTGTTGGGCAGCATTTCAAAACCACGAAACTAGGAAAAACATGGAAATGGGATGACATAGCATATTAAATCATATTTGAATTAAAAACATGGTGATCTAAAACACGTGTTATTCAGTTGCAGCACATGAAAAACATATACTAGGTCTTTTGAAAGGTTATATGCATGCTATTGTAGTCGCTAAACAAAGGAAAATTCATTGAGCCCTCAATGTTTTTGTCCCTTTTGGAATTGTACGCTTGTTTAAACGTTTTCGTTAAATCCAAAACAACAGGTGTCGGAGCAGATTTTGGATGTACCGCTGTACATATTTGTCGCTAATCATCGGTGTGCTACTGCTAGCTAGCTTACTTGTACACGAACACAATATCATGTGAACCCGATACTGTGATCGACTGGACCACAAAACAACGTAACACAAGACAACACAACTGTCTATGCAAATTTACCGCGCATGCTTATACCTTAATTTCGATGCAGCTAGCCAAAATCTCTCGCACTAGGAAGGAAGCTCATTCGCATGTTGCGTGCATGGGACAAAGCCATATCATCTGCATGATCGAGTGACTAGATACACGTGTACATACTTTAGAAAAATGTACAATACAAATATTGTGCTTACGTGCATGATAGCGTGGACGACAACCAGAAAGTCATTTCGGCTCCCCATATCCAGTGATCTCACTATTTTATAAAATTCAGAAAATATATTTAAAAGTTTCAAAAATCTGAAAAGGAATCCACATGTATTCGACGATGTCTACTAGAAGCATGCAAAGTCACAATGCGAATATTTTTGTATTATGTGCTACACAAAAATAATAAAGCTAGATATTTGAAATTATACAATGTTCACTATACTCTAATCTGTACATTTTTTTGTGTATCTCGAAACGTAAAGTATTTTGCATTGAGATTTTAGACGCTTGTAAGATATATCATAAACATGCATGCGTTTTTACAGATTCATTTGAAATTTAAAAATAGTGAGATCATCGGAACGGGAGCACAAAATTTCCACTCGGATGACAACGAACTACAAACAGCTAGCGCTGGTACGTGTGACTGTGTGAGGTGTGGAGCTCTTCTATGGAGTAAAGGCTATAAGAGCATCTCTAGCAGTATCTGCAAAACGCGAACCCGCAAAAGAGTTTTAAGGGTCGGGGAACGCAAGTTTTTTGGCTAGAAACGAGGCGCGGCGGAGCAGAAACCGCAAAGCCTATTCTGTTTTGCGGTTCGGCTTTGCGGTTTCTGCTCCGCCGCGCCTCGTTCAGAAACTGCATATGCAAAATATGAAGTAGGCATGAATATCATAAAAACTGAATAACAAATAAATAAGAACTAGATTATAAATATTCTTATTACAACAATAGTACACTATGAATCCTCATCAATAATGTATTACAATAAAAGTTTGAATCACATGAATTAAACAATAATTCAATACAAGAAATGTTGTACAATAAAAATATTGTTTGAATCAAACATGCTTCAAATGAATTTAAACAAATTGCTACTGCCCATGCCGCTGCCAAGCGTGTTCAACTAGGTCTTTCTGCAGCTGGGTGTGTGCGGCCGCATCCTCTATCTCACGGTAAGTCTGAAGAAAAGCTCTGATGCGATCTGGGTTTCTAGCAGGCTTCACGCGGCTACCAACATTGTCATAGGACAACTCCAAGTCCAAGTCCCTTTCATCCTCTATGATCATGTTGTGAAGAATCACACAATAAGTCATGATGTTTTTCAGAGTTTTCTTGTCCCAAAAACGAGCGGGGCCTCGAACAATGGCAAACCTAGATTGCAAGACACCAAATGCCCTCTCTATATCCTTTCGGCATGCCTCTTGAGCCCTAGCAAATTCAATTTCCTTGTTGCCTCTTGGATTTGAGATGGTCTTCACGAATGTAGTCCAACTTGGGTAAATACCGTCGGCAAGATAGTGCCCCTTTGTGTACTCATTCCCATTAACAGTGAAGTTGCAAGCCGGAGCATCACCTCTAGCTAGCCTTCGTAGTAGATGAGACCGTTCCAACACATTGATATCATTCAATGTGCCCGGCAAACCGAAGAAGCAATGCCAAATCCATAGATAAATCTTCCCATAGAGTTTTATAATCGTTTTGGCAAACATACGAACGGATTCGATCGTAGAATCTTCACCAATACGAAGATACTCGTCGGCGTAGTCAGCCGGGACGCCATAGGCAATGACTCTCATTGTGGCGGAGATCTTCTGATATGCGCTGAATCCCAACAAACCCGCGGCATTCCGTCGACGCGTAAAATAGCGACAATTCGTCTCGCAAGCTTCTACTATCTTCACGAAAAGAGAGCGGCGCATACGATACCTTCTCCGGAAGATGTGAGCCAGGTACGTCGGTATTTCGGCGAAGTAATCCCGCATGAGCAGCTGGTTGCCGTAGAAGCGGTTCCGTGGTATGCAAAGGCGGCCAACCTTGGATCCTTGCTGCTGCTTCGCATACCGGTCATCGAACTCCTTGACGACGAGGACGGCGACCACCATCTGCTGCCGCCGGCTTTCAAACAGCGTCTCCACGTCGGAGTCGTCGTCGGAGGACGAATCGGAGAGCAAAAACTCCTCCTCCGGGCTCAACTCCATCTGAAACGGGTACCGCATATCACTAACGGAGTACTCCGTCCGAAAACACAACAAAATCGAGCGGAGATGGACTCACCCACAGATCGGCGGCGGCGGCGCAGATTTGGCCGGAGAGGGTTCTCCACGGGCGGGGCGAGCCGGAAACCGGCGGCAGGGTACGTCCGCGGCCGGGGGGTGTCGCGTGCGACGGGGCGCCTGCAGATGCGGCCGGGAAAAGGGTCGAATCGCTGGCGGCGGCGCTGGCGGCGGAGGCGGCGGCGAGATGGGGATGAAGCGCGTGGTGAAAAGTCCGTCCCGCCAACTGTTTTGACCTTATGCAGGTGCCCCTCGGTTCGGCGGTTAAATCTCCGAATTTGACGTTCCGAGGGCCGGATTCACGGGGCCCTCAAAAACTTTTATGGGTCGGAAAGTTTTGAGGGTTCTGTTCTCCGCGTTTATAAGGATTCGAATCCGCATCGGGCGGTTATTTTGCGGGTTTCGGCCATTTGCGTGTACTGCTAGAGATGCTCTAAGTAATATAATTGTACTAAAACCAATTACTGGCAAGAGTAGTGAAGCGCCGACAACTACGTTCCGAGCTCCTCCATTTCTTCTGCTGCCGTTTTGGCGATTCACTCACATAAGCATGCAGTCAGCGTAAGTTGTTGGTGAGTTCTGTAATCTTTCGCACAGGCCGGCTACGGCCAAAAGTCGAGAGAGAAAAAAGGTGCGGTCATCGATCGATAGACGAGGAACTTGGAGCCAAGCGCGCGTTGCGTACATGGGAGTACATGCACGCATTGCATTTGCATGTACGCCTGGTCCGGGGCCGATGAGGAGGCCAAGCGGCCAAGCCAGTTTTGTCTCGTTGCAAGGCAGCCCGGAACCGAAAGCTCTCGGCAGTCACCAGCCACTACTGACCTCACTCTAGTGACCTCATGTGGCCGTGTGCGAGTAAGAGCATTTTATCAGTATGGACCGACTATAAGTGGAACAAACGGGTCCTATTTTTGCAATCACCAGGCAATACGACGGCGTTGCATTTTCCTCACGTGTTGATTAACGCCTTGGTCTACCCGACGATATAAGAAGGCCTCCCCTCACTCCTCGTCGTGCATCTTGCTCGGTTCCATTTCTCTCCCCTTTTCGTACGTCGTCGGGCACGTACTTTTTGGGCATTACGGTTTCGAATATCGAATGTACGTCGACCTTAAAGATGAAAAAATCTACTATCTCTCGGTCTGGCAGTTCCAACGGGCTCTTCCTGAAGGCCGTAGCCTCACTATCGAGCAGGCGTGACTGTTTCCCCGGTTTGGCATGCCCAAGGGGTGGATCATAAGGGCGGGCAGCCTCGCCGTGCCGCCCATTCCCGCAACTCCCAAGGCGTTTAACTTGGTCAACTCCAACATCGGAAGAAGATGACGGAGAAGAAGCAGCGTCTCCATGAGAACGGCGACGACAACTTGGGCGGTGGCACCAACGCTTCACGCGCGAGAACAACGCCTTGTTTGGCGCGTACGAGATCCAAGCGGTGCACACCAGCAAGCGGCATTTTTGGTGGGAAGCGAATGGCCACACGATGGACAACGTCATTGAGTCCCTTCTGGTGTCATTCGCCGAGGTCGAGGCGGACACCCCCCGGCCTGACAAACGCCATCCTCACTACGACACCGAAGGCTGCCTCATCCTCCTAAGGCATGACTCGGGACGCCTGGTCCTCCTCTCGTACTGCCTCCTCCTCCACTATCGATTACGGCAAGGATGACATCATCGATTGGGACGAGGATTAGGTTAGCGGTAACTTTGACACCGGTTTAGATTTACTTTTCGTTCAAAAAATTATTGATATATCAGCAAAATTTGAATTAAATTTTAAACCATTTGCTTACATTTCTTGTCAATTTTGTGGGGAGTTGGTTTTCGGGGTGTCGTAGGGGGCATCCCCATTGTGCCGCACATGTGTCCCCACCCCCACCCCCAAACGAATACTTTCCGGGGGGGGCTAGTGGAGATACTCTATGTACAATATCAGCAAAATTAGAATGAAATTTTAAACCATTTGCTTACATTTGTTTTCAATTTTGTAGCGGAGTTGGTTTTCGGAGCGTCATCCCTGGATCTTTGAGTGGTAGCAAGCGCAACAAGAGAGATGACGAGTGGTGAACGTTGATTTAGTTTGACTAGTTCCTCCTAGTAGTATGTAAATTAAGTTTGAGCCTTTTTCTTAATTATTTTCAGTGAACCATGTTGAACTTTAAGTGCCCGTGTGTTGTATGCACTTACATAATTATGTCCCTTAGTTTGAATAGTACATGTTAGTACTATTTAAATTTAAGTTGGGTACTACGTTAAATGAGTTTGAGTGAATGATGTTGAAATTGAAGTGTTCGTGTGAACTTGCATAATTATGCGTATTGCATTTCAGAAATCACTATGACCACTATTACAGTTATTTAACTAATGATGCAAAATATATAATGTCCACAAATTAATCTAATCCATTCAAATTATCAATGTGCATACGAAATACTAAGAACTTATTGGGTACGGTTAGTATTATTGACAGAGACAAGTCATTGATCTTCTCAATTTTTGTCACATCCATCATGACCTAAAATGTTGTATCACGAATACTTGAGTTTATTTTTACAAATTTCGGTCCTATTTGCATCACAAATTTCATCGAAATCATCAAACAAGAAGATTTCCATGAAAATTACGTAATTGTAAAAATCCCAATTTTTTTAGATCAGTGACTTGTCCCATCAAAATATGGTTACCACTTTCATCAAATATGAGTAGACCACTTTTTTTGGGGAAATCATATTTCCGAAAGTTGTAAACATCATTTCATGACCAACCATCAATGTTGAATTTGCAATGAAATTTTATATTTAAGATGAACTATATGCATTTTTTCGTGAAACTTAAGGATTCCAATGAACAATCATTTTTCTGAAAGTGGTTTACACAGAATGTAGTCAACATAATTTCTGAAAGTGGTTTACTCATATTTCTGAATGTGGTCAACATCATTTCTGAAAAGTGGTTATTTCATATTTCTGAATGTGGAAATGTATTTCAAACCCCACGTTTTACACTAACATGATTGTAATGATGCAAAATAGTTGTTTCCATCTAAATTACATAATAGGTTTTAATTATCCCTAAAATGTTTAATGATGCCTGTTTGAGTTGTTTTGTTCAAATATTGAAGCCACTTTCATCAATAGTGGTTCACAATCAACCTAGTGGCAGCACATAGCTATGAAAGGTTAGACACAACATTAGTAGTTGCATCATGTAGTAATTTTTTTATGAACATAGATGACCGGTTCAAGGGTGTGGACCACCTTTCATGACACATACCAAAATGACACGATTCATCATTTCAAACCCCATGGTTTACACTAACATGCATATAATGATGCAAAATAGCAATTTTACAACTAAATACATAAATAAGCTTTAAATACCTAAAACGTTGAGTAATGCATATTTCAGTTGTTTGGTTTACATAGTGGTGCCACTTTCATCAATAGTGGTTCAAAATCAACCTAGTGATACATAGCTATGAAAACTTAGACACAATATGATAGTTGCAACAAAGATGCATGTAATTAAACAAACTAACAAATTTTCATCAATTGACATAAAACATTTGGTGAGCAATTATTTCATATGTTCTAGTATGCACATCTATAAAGTGGACCTACCACTTAGCACTGATCATGCCCTTCTCTCTTTTTCACGTTAGTGGGACAACCTTTTGTCATATGCCAACAATCTATGATTTCCAAATTATTTTTTGTACACTTGAACACACTTTTTAATATTCTTATCAAGTTACAATTCACATTATTTGGGGAAAATTTGTTTCGTTTGTTCAAGAAATAGTGTGTTCCCTCCTTTCTGTTTAAATCTTTCATCCCCTCCCATATTTTAATTGTTCTCTTTCCCTCTTTTTGGGTCCAAACAAAAATCGCCCCGTGTACCCGGCCCCTCCCCCTCTCTCTAAATACGCCTTTCCTTTCGTCACAACCCAGTACTCGACCCTCATATTCCGTTCCTATCATTCTCCCACACCTCGAAGATCTATTCACGCCGACCTCATCTTGTTCATTACCCTAGATCCGTCTACCCCGGTGGTGGTTTTTGTTTGGCCGCCCCAATCCGAGATGACAAACGACATGCACGGTAGCAATCGAGAGGGGAACCCTGACAACAATGGTAAAAATTCAACAATTAGCAGTACAAATTGTTCAATCCATCTTTCTCCGTCTCATCTCATATTTCCTATAGATGTATGCAATTGTGCTAATTTGTTGCATAGGGTTAACAACATAACGTAATGTTTTATCATGGTTCCACATGAGTATATTACTAGTTCTAATTGCAAACTAAAAATCTAATACAATTGCAATGGTACGATAGTTCTTACAGGACGAGGGGTTCTTGCTGAAAACAACATTTAGTTTTGTGAAATGTTTTACCATATGAATTCGAGACCCAAACACCCTTCTCTATGCAAACAATATTTATTCAGTAAAGATATGATATACTTTATTAATTTGACCATGTCCTAAACCTTGTAGAAAGCTCATAACATCGAGATCACTCTGAAGCGGGGAGCAACTATTTTTAATAACCAAGACTATCTATTTTGGTATGATGACCGAGGATGCACAAGCTGCTTATGTAAGTACAAAATTTAAGTCTTCTTCGAGCAAAATTATTTACTGTTTCTTGCAGTTGACAAAAATATTCTAATCTTAATGGCATGATGGACTGATCCTCGAAAAAATGGGTTCACACCTGGTTGATGAGCCTGCGAAAATTGATCTGCATATTGTTTATTTTTCAAGATGTCCTCAATAAACAGAGGCATGGAAGCTTTTTCCTCTCAAGCTTGGGCAAAACACTTAGCAAGTCATCTTCAAGCTTCCAAGACTATGGAGAACTAATACAAGATCACGAGAAGCAGCAACACCCGCATATCCAAGGTACCACCGGAAAATGGAGACAAGGATATAGGCCCAAGAAGAAACAATTGAAGACCTGAAAAGAAGCACAAAGAACTTGTAGTTTTCTAGATGTCCTATGATGACATGACTTTTGAAATAAAAAGACGTAGCAAGAAATGGATGCCATTATTGGTTTCCTCTTGAGAACGTATTAGTCATACCAGTTCATCAAATAAACAGCCCACCTTAGCTAGCAAAATCCGAATAGCCTCAAGCATTGATCATAAGAGACGTCTTATCGTTATCAATTTTGAACTTGATGAAACTCTTTCATTCAAGTTTCAACTCTTATGAATGTTTGTCATAACATCCATATCTGTTTTTTTGGAAGGTCCATTTAGCATAGTCATCGTTTGCACATCTACGCAACAAACTCTCTTTAGCAGAGAGTTGATAAGATTCGTTGCAATACGAAATAACATGTGCAAAAGGAAGTTAGGAGAGAGAAATAGCATAATGGGCCGTCTTTTTGATATAGAGGCTAAAAATGGGCCATATGAGAAACCTTTTGCTGAAAATAATTAAATTGGGGTGTATTTACTACTTAGACTATTTATTTTGTATTTATTTAGCAATTTGTTATAGGAATGCTCCTCTACATGATGGACGAATCTCCGCCACTCCTTCGCCCCTAATAGAACAAACTACTATATTGTAGGCGTCGCCAAAATAGTGCGTTATGGTTAGGCAGTTGGCATCAGCTGTCGTTTTTATTATTCACAACAAGCACCATTATTTCACCACATTGATATACAACATTTATATCTCCATGCAAATGTGTGTCACTACTCTAGTAACACACCACATTCAAAACTATTGACTCCTCCGATGTTGTTTTACGCATTGCCAACAAAACACGTGATCTCACTTATTTTTGAATACTTGTTTTGAAAATAATTAGAATGAGCATCATAGGAGACCTCGAACTAATATGCTAAATATTTTATCAAGCTTGTAAGCATCATGAGCACGTTTTCATTTCAAGTTCAAACTATGAAATCCTTCAGGTAATCCCCCTCACTTGTTCACATGGAAAATTTTCTTGCAAAATGTTGATACCATTTTCGCAAGGTGGAAACACATGTACACATAAAAGTATCCAAAGAGTATATCATATTAGTATAATAATGATCATATGTGTATTCAACCTGCTATAAGAGTAATTTCACACAACGTCAAAATAACACGCTGTCTCGTACTTCCGTAGGCTGTACTGTATTTAGCTGTCACCAGCTGTCGTTGTTATTTACAACGGAGCACAATTATTTCACTTATTAATTTATAAATCGCCACGCACGTAAATGTCCATACCCGCAAACCACTGGAATCGACACACAAATATTCAAATTTAAGATCATTGAAATTCTTATTTTATATGTAGCATGCAGTCCTACTTATATTTGAACACTTTTTTTTTGAAAATGGGACATCTCACATCTTCTCAGTCAAATACTGTACAAACCAAAGAATAAGATTGGAATCACCAAACCAGACTCTTGAAATTCAAACATCATAAATTTCCTCGATCCAAGCTACGAGCACACTTGGCACACAAGCAAGAACCAATCCCTCCAAAAACCAAGCCCAAAATTTGAAGGAGGGAAACTGAAAAGCGGGGAAAGGAGACAAAAGAGGCAACTTTCCCTCTCCCCGAGACCACGCCCCAACTGCGCTATTTAATTCACCGTGTAACTTACACCTTCTCTCCAGGCCCCCCGCTCCCCTCCTCCTCCGTAACTTCGATTTCACCTTCCCGTCCCCCTCTCAATCAAAACCGCACCAGGCGGAGCGCTCGGAGGAGGCCATCCATGGACGCCTACGAGGCCACCAAGGTGGTGTTCGCGCGGGTGCAGGCGCTCGACCCGGACCTCGCCTCCAAGATCATGGGCATGCTACTCATCCAGGACAAGAGCGAGGAGGACATGATCCGCCTCGCCTTCGGCCCCGAGCACCTTCTCCACGCCGTCGTCGCCAGGGCGCGCGCGGACCTCCTCGCGGCCGCCCACCGCAACAAGCCCTCCTCTCCGCCCACGCCGCCGTGGGCCTCCGGTCTGTCGACGGAGGACGCGCCGTTCGCCGGCGACCAAGCGAGGTACGACGGCGGCGGGGAAGGGTTTTACCCGCCCGAGGAGTTCGGTTGCTGGTCCCCGGCGAGCGGCGGGCAGCATCGCCGGAGTTTCTCGCTGAGCGACGCCGAGGCGGCGGCGGGAGGCTGGAAGCCGTGCATGTACTACTCGCGAGGGTTCTGCAAGAACGGCTCCTCATGCCGCTTCGTCCACGGCCCGCCCGACAACCTCAGCGAGCAAGACTTGGAGGTCTGGACGGCGGCCGTGCGGTCGGAGCTCATGGCGTCCGCCTTCCCCTTCTCGCCGCCACCCAGAGGCCTCAACTTCTTGCTGCAGCAACATCAGCAGCAGCAGAGCGAGTCCCAGAGGTGATACGACTACCGATTTTTTACCCCCAAAGATTGCATTTTTATGTACTTTGCCCGTTCTAATCTTGTTTTTCCAGGGCGGCGACGGCGGCCATGCTGCTTGGTGGCGGCGGAGACGAAATGCACAAGTTCTCCGTGCGGTCGCCTCGGCTGGACCGCGGTGGCGACCTCGCCTCCAACCCGGCGCGCGGCAGATCTACCTCACATTCCCTGCTGACTCCACCTTCAGCGAGGAGGACGTGTCCAATTACTTCAGGTAACCCCGTCCACCAAACGCGCGCCGCCGCCATTACCGCTGCTTTAGTTTTCTGTTCAAGCAGCAGACATTTCGTAGTCTTAACAATTGAATCGATTACCTGCGCAGCTTCTTCGGGCCGGTGCAGGACGTCCGCATCCCGTATCAGCAGAAGCGCATGTTCGGCTTCGTCACCTTCGTGTATGCGGAGACGGTGAGGCTCATCCTCGCCAAGGGAAACCCGCATTTCGTCTGCGACGCGCGCGTTCTGGTCAAGCCCTACAAGGAGAAGGGCAAGGTCCCCGACAGGTTCAGGCACGTTCCGCCATTGACGCCGTACATTCTCTTTCCTTTTCCTTCCAGACATATTGCTTTGCTTATTTGAATGGAGTTTTTTTGGAAAAAAAATATTTCAGGGAAGAAGGAAACACAATTTTTTTCTTACCTTGATTCGTTATTCGATTGCAGGAAGTTCCAGCCTCCAAACCATGGCGATTTCGCATGCACGACGCCAACCGGTTTGCTCGATTCCAGGGACCCGTTCGACCTTCAGTCGCCGCAGATCGGTGAGCAACAGAGCTCCACTGCTCTGCGCGTGCGTTCTTGCCGCGTTTGTGTCACAGATTATCAGAGCTTACTTCCCCGTGACTAATCACAAATTAATATGTGCTGCAATTTGTTAGGACCAAGGATGATGTACGGCAACATTGGCAATCACGAGGCGTTCCTGAGGAGGAAGCTGGAGGAGCAGCAGCATGCGGCGGAGCTGCAGGAGGCCATTGAGCTGCAGGGCCGCCGGTTCAGGGGGCTGCAGCTCCTCGATCTCAAGAGCAGGGGTCACCACCATCTCGGCTCCCCCGTCATGGGTCTCCGGCAGACTGATGGCAACGGCAATGGCAATGCCATCCATTTGGAGGACGCCACCATCGAAGGTTTCACTTGTTGATCTCGACAAGTCATTCCATCAATGGTTGAATTTTTTACTTCGATAAACGTTCATCATTGGTTGTGACATTATTGTGGTTTCTGGTTGTGGTAGATCACAAGGTGAGCAGTGGTAGTCATGCCATGATGACATCTGCCCCTGCTGCTATTTCTGCCATTGCCATAGAAGGCAAGCAGCAGGAAGAGGAGGGCGATGGGAGTGCCAAGCAAGGAGTCAACTGTGGGGATGATGAGAAGAGGGAATCTGGTGCAGCAGCAGCGGCCAGTGCTAATGGATTCCAAGAAAGGTAGGATTTGCAGCAAACAATTACCAAAATGGAGCTGTTCTCTTTTGGGGGAAAGGAAATAAAGGGCACACACATAGTAGAAAGGAAACAAAGCAAAACTTGTTGGTTCTCTCTTTTGCTTGCTTTTCTATTCTTTATCTACAAGTATGTTTTGTTACCTCATTGACCAAAGAAATGTGCCTTCAAAAGCTGTTGCAAAAGGAGAGGTTAGGGTATAGACTTTTAAGAAGTGCTGATCATAGGTTCTCCCTAATTGGTAGCAACAAAAGGGTAAAAGAAATACAAAGGCAAAGGGTAGGAGATAAGATAAGAGGAAACTTAATAGAAATGGTTCCAACTAATGGCTATTATTTAAGCGGTTTCTTGTGCAAGTTGTGTCTTATTTTTCTCCAGGATCGTTACATCTATTTCGTGTTTATTGAATTGCAGTGGCGTGGAGGAGCACAACCTGCCTGATAGCCCGTTTGCATCTCCGTCAAAGGCCATTGCTGGTGCTGCTGTTGTTTCTGCAGAACGAGGTCATACTAGCAACATCAGTAGCCCTCATCTGGTGGCCTCATCTCTGTTCCCTCCAACTACATCCACTCTTGAGCTGCCCCCTTACAAATCCTGCTTCTTCCAAGTGCCCAGGTGAAAGAAACACCAAACCTTTGTGTACGTATGATAGTATGTAACAACAAAGTATGTGTCTTTCTGAAAACGTGTGTAAAATTTCTTCAGGTTCTCTCCTGGGCATGGAGGAGCCATTGGGCTGTGAATACAGAGCAGAAAAGAGGGGTCTCCTTTCCTCGTAAGATAGAGTAAGTATCATCAGACAAGCCCTGTATTTTAGCAGTGCTGTAACAATCAGTCACTCCATTATGATTCATATCATATACAAATCAATCAGCCTCGTGCCAACCAACCCCTGATGGCCGTATTATTGTTGTTTATGTTTGCAGGGACTCCTGAGTACCCCATGAAGTGGATGGACTGAAAAGCTCTAACAAATACTAGGTGTAATCTTCAGAGAGGAACAACAACAACATCAACAACAGCAACAGAGAAAGGAAAGAAAATCTAGGTTGTTTTAGCCCTAGCCAGCCTTAATTAAGTATATGATAGTATAAATAATACCAGTAGTCTCTTTATTAGCTGCTCCTAGTAGTGTCAAGACGAAGAAGAAGAAATCTATCTTCATGCATCTTTTTGTATGCTATGCTTGTGCTCCTCTCGAGTTGTATGGATCTCAGAATGATAGCAAGAAAACTAGTCCTGGTACCCAGTTGTTGTGAGGTGACATGGCGGGCTGCATACAGGCGTGAAAAGCAAACAGGTACAGAGATGGAGGAGTGGACAAAAGCCAGACAGAGGTCGCAGAGGGGGAAAGTGATGACTGGGGCCAGGGCACTCTTGGCTCATTCACGGGTGCAGAGTATCATAGTGGAATCACCTCATCACAGACGCTGTCCTTTTGCCCATGCCCTTGTCAAAATAGACAGATATATACTCGTCATGTAGTACTTCCAGTATGCAGAGTGAATTGCACAAACCATATCTGTTTGTGCTGATTCTGCATAAATATGGGATTGTTGGGTAGAACAGGCTAATCCGTTTACGTTGCCATAATTCCGGATAGGTGGGTCCTGCTTGTATGTGAAAGTGGCAAAGAATACTGGCCACATCGGAAGGTCAAGACCAAATTTTTTTATTTGCCGATTCAGATATTTGACACAAAATTCAACACTTTCAGAAAAATACAATAAATCCAGTAAATCACTACACTGGTAAAAATAGCAACTAATTTGGACCGATGGATGGTTTGTTAGATACTAAAAGTTTTAGTTATTTCAGTCAACTTTAGCTTAAAGTTCAACTTTTCAAAAATAAAAATAATAAACAAATCTAGTACTCTAGATCTAGCCAGCCCGAACGGCGCGCATGACAGTAAACGACAACTCGGTGTTACAAAGTGTTACAGTGACGCCCTCACTAAGAGCAAGTACAATAAGCTTATGTAAGCGGGCTACAAGAGTTAAAATAATATTTGTTGGATGACATGGAGGAGAGAAGAGGAGAGAGAATGGGATTGGACTCTCATGCAAGAGCCAGCTCTACCACGTGCTCCTAGGCACTTTGTGAGAGTGGGAGGTGGGCCATATCTTAATAAATTAATACATTCTTATATCTAACTATTGTACATGTTGGCTATATGGTTAGCTATAGATGACATAACAATCTCTTATAACCAGCTGTTGGCTGTACTATTGTACTTGCTCTAAGCTTCCTGCGCATTCTCCTATGGTGGGCTATTCGGTGATCTGAGTCGGATAGAAGATTCTTCGTGTGGGCAGACCAATAGAGCAGGTGATTAGCGGCATTGGTGGATCTGACATCGACTATGCTCCGTGTGAGCATGATGTAGCGTTCTGTCTAGATCAAGAAACATTAACTTTTGTGTATCGTTTCCTTGTTGAAGGTGTTGTCTCAACTTTGTTTCTAGAGTGATAGCCCCATGTTTGACCTTTGGTTGAACTTGGTAACATCAGTGTACGATTGTTATGTCCCATGTTATTTTCATCCGTGGATTAGGTCCACGTCTTATGTCCAAAGTGGATAGCCTAGAATTTTCTTAAGCAAATTTATCCTATAATGTTCCTTGACATTTTTAATAATAATAATCATATTGTTGTATGGAGAACACAACGGTACTCTGGTGGCTTGTGTTGCGGTGGTGCACCTAGCCCGCTTGGGTTCGATCGACGGTCTCATCTCTTCTAATTTTAGAACCGTAGCCCCCCCCCCCCCCCACCCCCCACCGGATTAAAAAAGAAAAAAACTAAGTTGTGTGCATCAAAGGATGCATATACCGGGAGGCTTGGTCTTCCTTCTTTAAGAATTTTTTTGTCACCTAATTGTGTTATTTCTCTCTTATTACAATGTTTTACCTATTTATCTAAAATTGGGACATGCTGGTCTAATCGAAGATCTGAACTGAAGAAGACCTTGGGTTCTATTTTGGGTGAAATTCGTTGGAATCATATTTTCCACGGTTGATCATATTTTCTTCTTAATTACATGGTCTCGATTAGCAACATCTGGAACTGAGCTGCCACGACAACATTGTCACCGGAAAACGTATATCCGGGACCTCGGGGACATGTCTTGTAGCTAGGAGACAATGGTGAAGTGGTTGTATTTGTTTTGTTGTTAAATTTCAATATGGCTATAATAATTTAATAATCATGGTAGTATGTTGCTCCTCTTTTTTTTTTTTTTTTTGAAAGAGGGGAGTACAGACCAGCGTACAATTACAGGATACAGAAAAGAAGAACAAACGCCGGCCCGTACAGATAGAGCTGAACTGAAAGCACTACAGCAGCAAGAAAGCAGCTGAACCACCAAACCTCGTCATCGCCGGCGAACGCCGGAGAAGAAGAAGACGATCCACTTGCCACCAGGGAGAAGGATGACCTCCAACATTGAAGAAAGCCGCATGATCCACACGCCGCAAGCAACGCGATCTTGTCGATGAACGAGCACGGCCTAGCCACCCCCACACCCAGCTCCAACACCGCCTTCCGCCGGGGCGGCGAAGCCGTGCCAGAAGAACCACCACCACCGCGCCAACCAGCCCAGCACCACAGCTCAGCACCAGACCCCTCCACTCCGGAGCACCACCTCCAGGCGACTCCTCTCCTCGCCTCCACGGCCGGCCGGAGAAGCCACGAAGAAACGGTCGCCAGAGCAACCAGAAGCAAGCACGCCGCCCCAGCAGCTCCACCCCTCGCCACCACGGCCGGCCAGGGGAGCCCGAGGCACACGCCCTCAGCACCAGCTCCAAAACCTCCCCAGAAACACCACGGAGAGGCCGGAGCGCACCACAGCTCCTGGAACCAACCTCACACACCTCACAGAGACGCCGGAGAACTCGTCGCCGCGACGGGGAAGAGGCAGGAGGACAAAATCCCAAATCCTGGGCGCCGCCACCGACTCGACGACCAGGCACGGGAACCAAACACTCGCCGGCCATAGCCAACGAGAACCAGCAGGCACCAGCTCGTCGAAGCCGCTCCGCAGAACCTCCTCGACGTGGGGAGAGCCGGACCTCACTTATTTGCGCCATCACCGCCGTCACCACCCACCAAGACAGCCGCGCGACGCCACCACCTACCCTACTATACACACACCGGCGACACAGCACCGAGGTCCCCCCACTCTCCCGCCGCCGGAGCGGCCGGCGGAGAGGGAAGGGACCAGCGAGCTGGCCGGCGGCGGAACGACGGACGCGGAAGAACTCCCTTTTGCCTCTGGTACTGTAGCAGCGAAGGGGATAAGGTTCCGCGCAGTTGCCCAGAGCTGTTCTGCTTCTCCAGATCAAACTCGAGAAATCCAGGGAGTATGTTGCTCCTCGAAGCTGGAGGCAAGACACAGAAGTAAGAAAACAAATTGACACTAGACCCCAAGCTGAATATGGCGACAGTGGTTCTCGCCTGATCAACATCCGCTCAAGTAAGCGAATGATTACCTTTGCTACTCACAATGAACAGGGCATCGAGTGGTTCTACTGTTCATAACAACATGGAGCACCCCATGATTTTACAGGTTAGAAAAAAGTTCTAATGACCGTAGACCTGCAATTGCAGGGTAGCCATATTACACATTTCTGTTTCTTGGAAATATTTTTGGGCACCAAGGAAATTTCAGCTTGCATTTAATTATTTCTCTTTTCAATTTTGCCAGGCGACAGAAATTTCCACTTGACTTTGGTTGAAATCCTGGCAACAGTTTGAATTCTATTATAAATTCGTTCAAACTCTTGTCTGGAATTTTGCCAAATCCATAATATTTTGGCCAAAATGAAATATTTCGATGCCTGCTGAAATTTCTAAGTTTTATGTGAAAGTTTATTGAAAACAAGAATCTTCTCCACATTACAAAACATACATTAAAACATTATATATCTAATATATCTTGCCCCTGAACATAGGAGCCCTCGTATTGTTGTTCACGACAAAAATACGACCCGTTTAGAATACAAAAACATAAATTGAGATGTCATGTAATTCCCCACCACAAGGAAATTTCAAAACTTTCGTTTGGACGGCATTCTTAATGGGTATCTCATAAGTATTTCAAATGAATCTAAGATTTTTTGTTACTTTATCTTAAACGGTAACGCAGAAACAATTCAAACAGAAATATTATACAATAAATTTCTTTGTTTTTTATTTGTTCCAAGGAAGTTTAGGTGAAGACCCAGACAATAGCCTGATCTAGCTGTTCTTCAGAAATGATTCACGCATGGCTCGGTACCTGAGTTTCAGCTTCTCCAGCGGCGGCAGGTGGTCCTTCACCGGCGGCGAGGCCAAGAACCGCCCCATCCATGCGTACAGGTATGGGAAGCTCTCCTCGGTGACCAGCCTCACGCCGATGATCTCCTCGTAAATCGGAATCACGTACGCCAACGCGCCAAGCGACACGTCGACGAACCCAACGCTCTCCCCGGCGAAGAACTCCTCCCCCCCGAGCGCGAGCTCGTCCTCCCGGAACTGCAGCTGCTCCTCGGCGGCCTCACGCGCGGCCTCCTGCTCCTCTCCCGCGACGCCGTGAACCACTTCCATATCGGCGGCGAGAGCTGCATGTATGTACAGCTCAAATCATGTCTGCAAATTAACCCAGTTCATTCGGAACAGAGAAGGGGGAGATGGTTAAATCCCTGACCTTGTCGTGCGCGAACCTCGCCTAGAAACGGGCCATGGCGCGCTCGTGGGGGTCCTCGGGGAGGATGCGGCCGCCGCGATCCTTCCACGCGTCGTCGATGAACTCGACGATGACGTCGAATTCCGCCACCGGCTTGCCGTTGTAGACCAGCACGGGCACCTTCTTGTGGACGGGGTTGTGCTCCAGGAGCTGGCTGCTCTTGTTCCGCAGGTCTTCCTCCACGTAATCGTACTCCACGCCTTTGATGCTCAGCGCCCACTTCACCTTGAACACGTAGGGGCTCGACCATATGCCCAACAGCTCCACCTTCTCCTCCCCTTGAAGATCCATGGAGGATCGAGGTGGTGTGTCAACTGAGGGTGGTTCTGTTTGATGCTCAGTTTGTGCTGCATATATGTTTGTAGTGGTGAAATTTCCTGTGGTTGAGAATGTTGGTTTCGGTGTTTAGTCAGCTTTGGTGGCTTGACTTGTAATTAGACACAACAGTCTTCAGTCAAGGTTCCACCCATGAGCCATCCAATCAAGATACAGCTCTAAGATGTTTTTATTCCATTCGATTTCTTCAGTCTTTTCGTGCTGATCGATCCACCTTTTTTTTTTTGAAAAAGGAAGTCCTGTTCTTTGCATCATCGATTCATATAGCCATTTTATTTCGTTGACAAAGGTTGGTGTAAAAGAAAAAAAACTGAAGCCGAAGGCCTAGTTTACAGTAACTCCACGTGTTGTGTCTCGGATGTAAGAACGAAAGAAATACAATAATGAAATAAATTAAGCAAACATGATCTAAATTGTTTACAAGAAGTTGAAAATTTAACAACTTGATGAACAATATAATTTCGAATGGTACATAAAAATATTATGATGAATCTGTACAAAAGACTTACAAGTTTGGTGAGGAACGTGCTAATTCTTTATAGAGCAACCAGAAGAAGCTCTACCTTTTCATTAAGAAGAAAAGAATTGGCCAGTTTATACGAAAAACTGGCTGAAAACCAATATAGCAGCGACACACACTCCAGGGGGACTGCGAACCATACGAGCCGACGACTCTGCCACCCAAGCGACCAGAGACGACACACATCAACACAACCTTTCCGGAGCCGCCGCTATGACGTACGGATCACAACAACGGAACTCACCGACATTGCAGATGGAACTTGATTCTCGTTGTACTTGCTTATTACCAACTGTGGCATGATTTTTTTTCATGAATCTCTCGCACACCAGCCTTTTTGGTCGAAACGGAAAAACAAGAAAATATATGAATCGAGATGAGGAAATAATATTTAAAAATAAATGAACTGAATGTAGCAATATAAATAAATACCTACATGAGAAACAAGCATTGACGAAAAAATTTCTTGCAGGAGAAAATTTGAACTTAATGCCATTGAATCATGTTACGAACTGCATTACAAAAATGTCAGAATAGTACCTAAACTGAATAAAGTATGATCATGTTAGAAAAACAGGCTTAGTGTCATTTGAAAATATTTGATATGTAATAATCATAACCTGAAATTAAATTTGAGAACTTGGACTCACTCCAAAGTCGCGTATATTGAAAAAGTAACAACCAGGACAACAACAGAATAATATGTTTTTCAAGTGGAGTGTTACGACCGTTGATGATAATTTCTTGATCGAGAACTCAGGATATAGCACATCGAAATATTTGTCGATGAAATTTTCTACAATTCAAATAAACTGTTTTTCATTGGGCCAAGTGATGTCGACTGTTGCTTAATTTAAAACACACAAGGAGGAAAAAACATGCAGAAGCAGGACATAACATTTAAATAATATTCAAGAAAAAGAATACATGTCCTGCATTCTCCCGGCGAAAGCCAGTGTTGTTGTGGGGCGGAATAAATGTTTATATTTTGGATCGAAGTAATTCAGAGAAGATGTGTACTAGAAAATGATTAGAACAATGATAAGTTTTTGAGTTATTAAGATAATTTTGAAAAATTGCTGTACCAAATAGAAGAACTCACACAAGAAAGATAGGTACGCACAATAACATCTTTAATGTTATATGTTTCAAAACTTCATTCTTGCTCAACTTCCCTTCTCCTCTTTCGCGCAAACACAAAAAGCTTTGTGTTTCGATGCATGATAGAAAGAAGAGTTTTATGTACAGACCCGAGAAGGTAACCCCACACCATACAACACAACCTCCGCGCTCACCCAATCTCTAGCTTCGGCTTCAATAATGTCCACTAGGGTTCCTACCGAGGGTCAGAGGTTATCGAAGATGACCGTGTTGCGATCTTTCCTAATCCACCATCCTGTGAGTATAATCATCGACGAGGTGCCCTTACGCAGTCGGCGAGGGGCGGAAATCTTGGATCTTCGCCCACCGTGACGAGAGTGGATCAAATACAAGATAATACATTGTGCCAAATCATCCTAGAGAAGGGGCACCCATTCAGAATGTGCGACATTGTCTCCTCAAAGTGATGTCAAAACGGGCAGGTCGCAACATGTTTTAGTCCACAATGCGCAAGACGTTCCCCGGTCTAGCATCTATTTAGACATGCCAGCCATACGAATAACTTCACCCTAGGCGCAGCCAAGGTCTTCCAGGTAAGCTTCCATGAGTTTGACTCAATCTCATTTAGGTAGAGGCCGTCATAACAAGACTTGGATGAGTATTGAGTCGCTTTTTCAGTGCCAAACCATCCTATCATGCTCCTCTGTCAAGTGCACCTCTCTCAGTCTCACCCAGGTATGGACATACTGCCAAAGCGACAACGCGCTCATTGCCCCGGTGATATCTCCGCTCCATTGGTGCTCCGCCGACGCCTCTCTCACGGTGAGACACCCCCACCCAGGCTCTTCGGGATTAGCGCAAATAAGTCCAGCGCTGTCTTCTGGAGAGACTTCCCATCCAACCATTTGTCTTCCCAAAAGAGAGTTTAGCCCCGTCTCCCAGCACCATCTCTATGGAGGCACTAAAGGTTTGCCTTTCATCGTGGAAGATTTGCATGTCTAGCTCACTCCACGGCCTAAGTGGGTCCGTACGCATCCTCTGCAGCCACCACACCCATAGACGGATCGTCTTGCTAGCGAGATCCGAAAGGCCCAAACTACCCAAATGAACGGTCTCGACACACCATCGGCCACTTGACATGGCAATTGCCTCCTTTAGGTATCATCGTGGCCTTCCAAGTAGGAGCCGGTCTGCCAGGCGGTCGACCGTTTTGTCTCATCAACCCGTGGGGATCCCAAGATACCAAACCGGGAAGGGTGTCACCTGACAATCCATAACCGTGGTTGCTGCTGTGTCAACCTCATCCGAGCAAGCAATGGGAGACACTGAAATGTGTTAATTTTTAATTAATTCCGTTGCTCAAGTGTTTTCCCCTCCAAAACATATTGGGAGCGCCCGGTGGGACGCGGCGCTCCCAATAGGCAGCGGCGCGTGCCGGTGCGCCTAATAGCGCCTGTCTGACAACTTTACCGGATGCTGTATTGGGCGCGCCGGTGGATATGCTCTAGCCTCCCTGTTTTAGGCATCATCAGCGCCTTCCAAGTAGGAGTGGGTCTGCTAGGCGGTTGACCAATTATTTTGTCTCGTCAACCCGTTGAATCCCAATATACCAAATCGGGAAGGGTCCCACCTGGCAATCCATGACGGTGGTTGCTCCCGTGTCAACCTTATCCGAGCAAGCTATTGGAGACATTGAACATCTCGCAAAATCGGTATGCAGACCCGACGCATGTCTAAGGAGCGCAAGAGTTTCGCGGATTGAGCGCGATTCTGTTTGCCCCGGATGGCAGAATATGACCACATTGTTTGCATCGGGGTCATAGGCCAGACCCAGTTGAATCAGCCCAGTTGCACGCACGTACCGCTGAATTGGGAAGACACTGGTTTTCAGCAAAGTGCCACTACCTGATTACCGAGCAGACCTTGATGAGAGGCATGGATCAACACAAAATAAGGTGCTACTAAGTCTTAGAGGTAGTACCTGTAGGTGTTATTAATTGTGTGAGTGTGAGTGATGCATTATATTTCTTCGACTCTTCTGGTAAAAATGTATTTCTTTAGCTCTTATAGCCTGGTGCAAATGAAACCATCCTTGTAACATAACTGACTCCCAAGGAAACTGCAGATTAATCATAGTCTCTGCTGATGTCTGAAACTTATATATCATGTTTACAATGGGGACAGATTTCAAATATCTAAACACTGAAAGTTGGTTCAGACAGAAGGACAAATTAGTTTACTATATGAACAAGGTAAAGCGACGGGTTTGTAATTGGAGAGGCTCACTATTTCTGTTTTCATTTCCTTGCTCTGTCATAAAGTTTTGTTTCACTGAAAAGACGATATCCCAGTCTTTGATTCGGTTGATGCATAAAACAATCGTATTTCGAAGTTTCAATCCTAACTTAAAGAAAATGTCACAACACTACATAATCTATATCTTTCCATGATAATTGTTTTAGTTATGGATCGAGTAGTATATTTGAATGTTAATCTTCTCACACTAATGTACAACACCTACTCTGTTGGTCAGTTTGTAGAGTTTTTAATTTATTAATCAGCACCACGCTGTTACAAGAACAAAGAAACAACGTGTTACAAATGATTATGCAAAGAGATTATCACCTGCCTTTTAGAAAGTATGCTTCTCAAGGGAACTTTTGTTATTCATAATTGATTTTTTTCGTTTGGGCTATGATGGTATATGGAAATTCGTAGTGCTTGGAACTGATTAACAAATTTATTCATACGACTAGCAGCGCGTCGCGTAGTCATTTTGATGGACTCCATGAACTACGTTTTAGAAGATTGGGAAAAAAAGATGGGAACCCATTTTGATGGACTCCATGACATTTTGCTAGTATATATAGTATAGTAGCTAATAATAAAGGCGCTAAGACTTCCGCGGTTTGGTTTGGTGTAACACTAAAATTGCCTTTAAAATTGTCAATAATTACCCACCTATGCCACCCATCTCTATCTCTTCTCTATCTCTACTATCTAAAAGGTACGATTCGTTCCTTCGTCAAGCCTCCCGTCGTCGTGCCATCAATATGTTTTTTCCCGCTTCGTTTCTCCACACTGGTTTTTTTCCCGCATCCCGTCTCCTTCAAATTTTCCCGTACGATTTTCGCCCAGATTCATTCCGCGGTCAAAGGAATTAAATCAAAAATAATTAGACGATCAATCAGCAGCGTGCCGTCCCCGTTGAAAATCAGCATATAATTACACATCAGAGCTAGGTCCAAAACATCATCCACCCACCCTCGCGCATGCAACGACGGCCAGATCCATCCACACATCAGCAATGGATGCACACGGCACGAACGCTGGTGAGCCGCCTGCGGGGCGCGGCGGCCGTGCGGGACGCGTCCGCCACGGCCGCGGCCATCTCTGAGCTCCGACGCGCCTCCAAGGAAAACGCGGAGGTACGCACGCCTCTGGCTTACGCAGGCGCCATGCCCTACCTCGCGTCACAGGCTCGCAGCTCACATGCCCCTCCACATCCGCGCAGGACGTACGCCGCTGCCCTGCTGCTTAAAATCGCCATCTCGACGCGGGAGCAGCTCCTGTCATTCCCCGACATCCTCGACGCGCTTGCCGCAGCGGGCTGAGGAGCACGCGGAAGCGCACGACACCGCGGCAATCGTCGCCGGCCTCCTCTACATCGACACCTTCCGCACCAATGCACCATCGGTGCCAAGCGGCATGACCGCTGTCGTCGCCCTACTCCGTGGCGCCTGGACGGTGAGGACTTCACACGCAAAGTTTTGATTGCTTTAGAGTTTCTTCTGGCAAGCGCCTTGGCTTTCATTGTCGTTCTTGCTGGTCCAGAACTCAGGTACCAATACTTCCTTTTTGTGCGTAAATTGGTAATGTGTATATGGAGAAAGCACTAAGCATTGGATTTTTGTTGACATTTAAAAGTAATTTGCTGACTGAATGCCATGATAATTAGTACATACGTTGAGCAAGGACTGATTTCTTGCAAAGCAGACATCATAGATACATCACTGTATTTTACCGTGTGGATTGTTCGGTCACCTTCTGATTTAGCCTGACACTTGCAGATAATTGAGATTTATATCAAATGAGCAGCACTTCATGTATTTTATTTTTGCAGGGAGGAGCAGCAATTCAGTGAGCTCACGAGCAATCAGCACAGCACATTACTACCCTCCTTCACATGATAAGGAAAGTTATCATATTCAAGCCATCTGATAGTTAAAAGTTATGTGCAAGTGTGGCTGAGAATTGGAAAATATAGTAAGCTTAACTTCTCTATCAGTTGAGATAGCAAAAACTGCAGGTTCGGTTTGTTTTCCATTTGCAAGGATTATGTGCAGTCATACATAGTTGGGAACGTTGTTGCTTTTGTAATGAGAAATCATAGTTTTATCATTTTGGATGATAATAGGTTTTACATGGCTTCAAACATGAACTCAACTATCTCCTGAGCTTGATTTATATTTCTGAAGTATGGATGTGTATGTGTATTGAGTGTAAGAAATGTCCAAACGGTTTGGTTTTTTTTTGTACAATTTTCAGCATTACTCCATAGATTGTGCAACCATATTTCTCAATTTAATTGCCCAAGCTGGATGTTCTCCTCTTTGTGCCTATGTGTATTCGTTTCGTATTTTATTTATCATGGTGATTGGCTTGGTTGAATACATGGCATGATCCTTTGATAATTCATAGGCAATTACCCATTTAGCTTCTTTGTTCTTACAAAAGTATTTGGGCAATTGTGACAAATTAATGAGATTTATATGCGGCTACAGAGTACATGCCTTGTCGGACTGCTACCATGACGATGACGGGTACACAAGGCAATGAGATTTGGCGCTGTAAAACTGTGGATGATTTAGGCTAGATAAAAGTTGCCCCCCCCCCCCCCCGAGGTAGAGGCGATGCATGAGAGAATAACTGGATTATCGTGTTTCATATGGAGCTAGGCTGAATATTCGTACACCATGTAGGGACTTTTTTAAGAGGGTCGTGGCAACGCACAGACACAATTTAACAAGATTTTTTCATTAGTGATCGTCTATATAATTTATTTAATTTGTCATAGTGATTTTTTTGTCGACTCATTGGTCTATGTGTGATAATTTCAGTACTTTTAGATATACATGATTCATAAACACATATAAGTTTGGAAAATAAGCAAAAACCTTTTATTTCGATTTTCAGAAAGGCTGTTCTATAAACGTATAGTAGAACTCTAAGACGACGAAATCGATTGGTGTATCCAAATATATTTTTAACGTTAACATCTATATTTGGACCCGTTGCAACGCACGGATATTTTGCTAGTAAGTAAAAAAAACGGTTCGGTATATCTTGTATTTTCTTTCTCTAGATCCCCCGAATCAGGAAAAAACACACCCGTAGGCCTCATGGTCTCTTTCTTTATTTCTGATCGTGAAACCAATTCAAACATGAGTATCGTGATCAAATTCGAGTCGGCCTCTTCTTTCCTTCTATGAGCCTTTAAATAGAGGAGCTATCGATTGCCCGATGGAAATCAAGCGTTTCAAAAGCTATCAAGATTTCAAGCTATAACTATGGCGGAGACTACGGTGGACAGAAGCAAGGTCAACGAGATTGTGGGCTCCTACCCGCGGAAAATAATCCTATGAGACCGGATCTATCCACTCATCAATATAGACCCACTTTAATGTGTGCCATGTGTACACACACATCTCAAAGCACTGCGTTCTCTTCTTCCCCAAATCATCTTGGAACTGTGTGCCGCCGCCCAACGATGGTAGTATATCGGAAATATTTCCCTACTGGTACAGCGGTAGTGTCACTTATGAGCCCGGCTGAGAGAGCGAAGTGGCCGGCGGGAGCAACGCATGATGCAGCCATAGCGGCATGTCACATGCGGCCGGGTTAGCAGGACGTGCGAGAGCAATATTGAGACGCTTGCTCATAAGATGCCAGGATCTCTGTTCTTCGAAGAGGCCAATACTAGCTAGGATGTATGACTACATCATTGCTTCTTTAATTACCATCAGCCTAACTACTGTCCTGATCATGGCATCAACGAATCTCTATACGATGGCCATAGCCACGCTCAGAACTCCTACGCGACTTTGGAACGGACCGGGACAACTGCCTAGCGGCGGACGCAGCGGCAGTAACACTTGGCCGGCCGGGAAGCAGACTGGTTTCCAGATGTAGCGCTGTGCGGCGACCAAAGTTTTAAATAGGGGGATAAGCTAGTTAGCGGCAACCTACGAAAAAAAACTAAATCGCCGCTATAGCGCGCAATTTTGCGGTTTTTGTATCTTTTAGCACGCTAATATACTTAGCGCCACAATGCACAAAACACTATAGGGTGCTATAGCTTGAAACCTCAAAACAAGAAAACTATTTGGGGAAGAAGAGGTCGCCGTGCTTTAAGATGTGCGTGCACACGTGGCACACATTTGAGTGGGTCTATATTGATGGGTAAATAGACTCGGTCTCATAGGATTATTTGCCCCTACCCGTGCCCAGCCATCTGAGTGGCGTCAAATCAGGTTTTGCCCTTGGGCTTAATCAAATAGCAGATCTTTCTTCTTAAGGATTGAATCTTTTGGTTCACGGCAATGGAGTTTGTGGAGTCTATAATGGACACGGTGTTTCGGCCGCTCAAAATCTACTTTTCTCGGAGGTTCAGTTACTTCATGTCCTCCGGCAACTATATGAGGCGCTCGGCCACGACATGGACGAACTCAGGAGCAAGGGCGCGACGTCAAGAGCCTGGTGAACACCGCCGAGCGCCAAGGGATGGAGGCCACCAGGCACCAGCCAGTTCAAGTAGTGGGTCGAGTGCGTCGCCAAGCTCCACGATGATTGACGGCAATTTACCAGGCGCGCCTGCTGCTCCCGCCGACCAGGCGGCCGGCGACAGGTGGCTAGGTCCCAAGCTCCACGATGTACTTAGAAGAAGTGTCTTCGCTAACACAGTCAAATAGTACTGTGCAAAGTTTGAGTCCTCGACAGGCTTACTGTGAGGAAGGGAGGTTTGCAAATCGTGAATGATCTCAGCACACCATTTATTTCTTGCCATGGGCGCATGGATGCACTCGTGGTTCAGACTAGTCATAGTGGGGAATAACCTAGACTAGTAACATACACATGTTACTAGGCTATGTTACCGTCTCTATAGTGGTTAGTAACTTGTGTGTGGTGTCATGCAACTCTTCATTAATTAGGTTATAGACTCATATTGCCTTGGGTTGTGTGATGTTACGGTAACATAGCTAGCTACTCCATTTGTCTCTTTTTTTTTTTAATTGCATGCCACATCACTATTTTTACCTATGTGGCACTTATGTTACCACCTATGTTACTCACACTATGAGTAGTCTCAGAACTTTAGATCAAATGTTCAGATCATAGAAGGCTGTGCATGTCAAATATGGGGATTTCTAATTAATAAGCCATTAAGACTAGCTGGTTCGTTGTAATGGTGGATATTTTTTACTCCCTAACGCCTATCAACGGTCAACTGCATAATGCAAAGAAAAAAGATCTAAGTTGCTCTTCAGGTTTTGCACCTGTAGTCTTGTTGTGCCAAGAAGGATGGAAAAAATGGACCAAAATGAGAGAAAATGACGGCCTTCATGATTTGTGCTGCCACATGCCAATGTCAATGCTTGAAGCGGGTCTAATTTGATGGAAAAAAAAAACGGCTTCATAGGATTTTCTTCCGGTGTTCAAGGAGTGCTTGATCAAACGAGCACGATGCTCCGCATCCCGACTCCTAACTTAGCGGTTTATCCACCTTCCTCTTCATCCAATCCCTGACGACTCTAGGGGAGGCGAAGGTTCGTGGAGTGCGTGAGGTGACACGTATTGCACATGTAACACACAAATGTAACAGGTGGAAGGCTGTGGCGACTGGCAACGCACCCGACCACGGAGCGCCACATAGATGTGTTGAAGCTGGCTACGTTTTGTGACACGTCGCAAATGTGTCACCAAGAACTTACATCATGTGCATCTGTGATGAAGATTTTTCTCTCCCGTTGCAATTCCTAGTTACGATAAAAAAAGGTTTTGCTAATTCTCAGTCGACTGGGAATTAAGCAAATTCTCTTATTTCTCAGTAGACTTTGTATCCGTTAGATCTTACGCGGAGATTCACGCTGATATTGTCGTTTTGCAACACGACGGAACGGGTAAAAGAAATTCCACCGCGTCAGCTAGAGCATTCGAATTCCCGACCTGGTACGTCCTAAAGTCTAGTTCTTTTGCTTATTTTTTTCTTTGTGGTGCGTAACATAAATTGTATTAAATTTAATAGGACAAAGATGAAGTTTTATCCTTGTATTGTTGATTTTTTTTGTTTTCTCTATTTGGAAGTCGGGTTGTAACTAGAGTTTTTTATCCAATTGCAAGTCGAGTTGCAACTGAATATTTCTCTAGTTGCAAGTCGGGTTGTAACTGGAATTTTTTCTCCAATTGCAAGTCGAGTTGCAACTGAGTTTTTATCTATTCACAAGTCGGGTTGCAAATGATTTTTTTTATCCAATTGCAAGCCGAGTTGCAATTGAGTTTTTCTCTAGTTGCAAGTCTCAGTTGCAACCACACCCGCAACTGGGAAAAAAATCTCAGTTACAACCACACTCGCAACTGGATAAAAAAACTCAGTTGCAACCCCAACCGCAACTGGAAAAAATTGTCAGTTCCAACTTCCAATCTACCCGCAACTGGAAAAAATATCATTTGCAGCCACACCTACAACTAGAAAAAAAATCTCAGTTACGACCCTACCCGCGACTGGAAAAAATGTCAGTTCCAACCTTACCCGCAACTGAAAAAAAGTATTAGTTGTAACCCAGGTGCAACTGGAAAAAAAGTCTCAGTTACCCCACCAACGAGCCGCAACTGAATAAACAAGTCGATTTTGCAACCTCACCCACACTAGAAAATATCAATTCCCTATTTTCTCACTCACTACTTATAATTTTTTTCTCTCATTTCACTGATACCATTCGTTTGGCTTGTCTTAAGAAAAGAACAAAAGAAAACTCACCGAATCCCTACAGGCGTATATGCCAGTACCAAGCAAGCCAATAAAGGAAAAATGGTTGCAGCCCGGCCCAACACATGCTTTGCAGCGTATAAGGTACATACTGCTTTCGTAAACCAGGAGGAAATAGTAATCGATCATGAGATTTTTTTTTTTTTGAAAGGGAGTTCGTGTACATGATCATACAACTGAAGAACACACACGCACGAACAGAGGCAGAAGCCACACCCCACACGACGAACACGGCACCACCAAGCAGCAGGGCACCTTCGACCACCAGCAGCGCACCGCCGGGGAAGAAGGAGACAAGCTCACCTCGCACCGAAGCAGCCAGCTCGACCAACCAAGTTGAAGTGCCGCAGAAACCATCCGACGCAGGCGCCGGAATCTTGCCGCTGAACGAGCATCGACGCCGAGCCGCTGCCAGACCACCATCGCCGCCTCACGCCGGAGACGAAGACGAAGGCTCCACCCGTCTTCCACCACGCCCACCGAGTCCGCCGCAGAAGGAGAAGAACCCGCCTGCAAACTCCCAGAGATTTAAAGCAAAAGCACCATCCCGCACGTCGGCGAGGAAAGCAGGACCCCAAGAACAAGAGCCGTCGCCGCCACCACGGACGCCGGCTCGAGGGGAAGCACGCCGCGGCTCCGGAGAGCAGCGGACGCACCAGAGGCGGCAGATCTGCCCATGGCCTCCACCGGAGCACCGCGGACAGAGGAGAGGACCGCCGCCTCCAAAAGCTTCTCCGACCGCGCCTCCGCCTCCATAGCGCCGCCGGCAAGCAACCCACGCACTCCTAGACTATATACACGCCGGGATCCGTCGATTCCCCGTCCTCCCGCCGCCGGAGCGGCCGCGGAGGGCGAGGGATCGAGCGGATCGCCGGCGGCGAGCTGGATCGCACGGGTGACGCCCAAAAATCGCCCTCAGTTCACTGTAGGTGGGGAACGGGGAGGAGGTCCAGAGTGTTCTTCAATCGATCAGGAGATTAACTTAAGATCGCTGCACATACGATCATTCGACTGAGAATCAGTCGACTGAGCTTAGTCCCACCCATAAAAAAAAGAGGAGGAGACGTCCTGCAGTCCTGCTCGGCTCGCAGCCGCTAGGCCTACCGACTACCGCCGCTTGCAATTCGTCGGAAGTCTAAACCTTCTCCTAGTCGATTAGGTGAACGTGAACCTTGGAATCAGATCACATTACGTTTCCGGTGATCATTTATACTCCCTCCGTTCCGAAATCTAAGACGTTTAAGGTTTCGTAGTACAACTTCCATGAAGCTACCGATATTTTCAAGTTTTCCGTTCTGCCCCCGGTCCCGTTCCCCACTCGCTCCCACTGGCGAGTCGCGTCGGGCAAGGCTAGCTTGCGCGCGCGTGCAAGGATCGATTCCTACGCGCGGTTTCCGACCAGGTGAGGTTTCCTTTTTTGGCAAGTTTCGCGTGCGCTGGGTTACCAAAAAAGGAAAGGTCCTATTTCCAACAACCACCATCGCCGGAGAGAAGAGGAAGACGTCCGCCGCGGCAGCCGTCGCCGTCGCCGGAGATGAAGATGACGGCGGCGCTCAAGCGATTTCCCCCCGACCCCCAGCCCTAAGTTTCGTCCTCGCCGTCGCCGTCGCCGGAGATGAAGATGACGACGGTGCTATTGCGATTTCCCCCCGACCCCCGCAACCCTAGCCCTAAGTTTCGTGCTCGCCGTCGCCGCGGCCAGCCGCGGCGGCTCCGGCTCGGCTGGCCGTCGCCGTCGCCGTCGCCGGAGATGAAGATGGCGGCGGTGCTCATGCGATTTCCCCCCCGACCCCCGCACCCCCAGCCCTAAGTTTCATGCTCGCCGTCGCCGTCGCCGGAGATGAAGATGGCGGCGGTGCTCATGCGATTTCCCCCCCGAACCCCGCACCCCCATCCCTAACTCTCGTGCTCGCCGTCGTCGCCTCCGCCGCGGCCAGCCGCGGCTACGGCGGCTCCGGCTCGGCTCGCCGTCGTCGCCTCCGCCGCGGCCAGCCGCGGCTACGGCGGCTCCGGCTCGGCTCGCCGTCGCCGTCGCCAGAGATGAAGATGGCGGCGGTGCTCATGCGATTTCCCCCCGTCCCCCGCACCCCCAGCCCTAAGTTTTGTGCTCGCCGTCGCCGCCTCCGCCGTGGCCAGCCGCGGCTGCGGCGGCTCCGGCTCGGCTCGCCATCGCTGTCGCCGGAGATGAATTGGGGAAGAAATTTGTACGCGAGGCGGAGAAAGAAGGAAGAAGAAAGGGAGAGGAAACCCACACGTGGGTGGGTCCCACCCACGCACGCACGCAACCCACCCACGCAATCGCTCGCGTGCACGACCGAGCAACCCATCGCGCGCTCGATAGATAGCCCTTTCGAGTCGCGTCCCTCTCTCCCAAGTCCCACCGCGACCTCTCTCGGTCTCTCCCCGTCGTCTCTCTCGCCGGCGCCCTCTCTCTCTTGCTCTCGCCGCACCTCGGCCTCTCTTACCGCGCCTCGTGGTATAGGTCAAAGATTGGATTTTTACCGCGCCCACCGCTCGATCTATGGGCTGAGATGCTCGATCTGTGGGAGCATTGCTAGAAAAAGGGTCTGTGGTCCTGGTTCGGCTGGGCCAATCGGGACTAATGCTAGTCCCGGTTGGGCCACGAACCGGGACCAATGGGTGCCCACGTGGCCAGTTCTGGCTGGGCGTGGGGGGAGACTCATTACGAACCGGGACCAATGAGTGTTTTTTTGTATTTAGGGATTAGGGTCTCCCTCTCGCCGGTTCCCCTCTCGCCGGTGCCCCCTCTCCCTCTCGCCGGTGCCTCCGTCGTCTCCCCCTTCTTCGCATCGCCGACGTGCTCTCCATCTCTCACTCGCCGGCATATCGAGGCCAAGCTTCGATATTTCTGTGCAGGTACTACTCGCCGGCTCTCCATCTCGCACTCAATTCGATGGTACTACATACAGCAATGAAGGAACCACTATTACACATCATCGTCATGAATATTCGATCTCTTGCGAGAATACAACTATTTAAATACATGGAGATAGATCACATATGTAGTTCATCGTCCGAAGCATAATGTTCTCCCCTTTCATCGATGACCTCCCTAAGCAGAAATCCCACCAATTCCTCTTGAATTGCTCGTATGCGCCGTTCTGGGTCGAGCTCCTCCCGCATTTTGCTCAAATAAGTTGTTCTCCGCTCAGTGGTCAACTCACGAATGAACTCGCAAACGTAGAATCCACATAAATTACTCCCCGGTGGCTGCTGCGGACTTTTCACCGATATATAAGTTAGCTCATCTTTGAATGGACCTTCTGCATTCTGTTTGAATAGTGTCCAACACCTGCTTTGGCAAAGAAAATGAACAAAGAGTTATTAATTACTTGATATCAGGAAACGAACGAAAGAGGCCGATATAATGCGATAATGATCGAAATTACTTATTGAGCATTTCTTTCATTTCGGTCCACGTCGCTTGGTCCCAACTTAATGAGTCGTGGACTTCAACTATGGACTTGTCAACTTGAATGCTTAGCAGAATCCAGTGGAACCTGCGGACGTTTACATAAAGCAGACATGCATAGCTCATCAATTACACTTAACATCGAGAAAGCCAAATAAAAATATGTACAAGACAGAAACACTCACTTGAAGTTGTAAGGAAATAGTATTTCCGTACAGAAGTTTTGCTTGATTAAAAAGGTGGTCAGGTCATGCTCCACGTCTCTGGGGTGATTGCGTAACGTATGTTCATTAACGATATATGGGTCAACGAACCCAACCTCATAAACTCTAGATGTTTTGCATTCAATCATCTTCATTCTACATAATAGCGTACAAAAGGATATATATATAGTCAGGATAATATAATACAGGCAATGAACGAGGTGATCTAGAGACTTAATTACGAAAATAAATCACTTATAGACAATAGCAACTGATGATAGATTTGTCGAGGGCGCACTGATTGAATAACTGAAACAGTTCAGTCATTTGAACCTGTATACTGTAACGTTTGAAGAAATGCTCCACTCTAACGTCCACCGCAATCCACTCTTTCGCGTCCTTCTTTGATGTGTGCACAATGTACCAGTTGTGCAGATTTCGCATATGTGTTGATAGACGCGTGAGCTCCTCATTACTGACCATAGACTCCCCTTTGACATATTTCCGTGCTATCTCTAACATTGGCTGATCTTCATAGCCTAAAAGTTGACCAAGAGTCATACCCATGGCGGTAGCATTTTCCATGGCCTGCGATACAGTGATACCATGTTCTCTAGCAGCAGCTATGGCTCTGGGTCCAATAATTCCAGGTCCTTATCCATATCGGCTCTGAAGTCCTTGTCGATATCGGAACACACTATGAGCGGGGGGACCGATTGATTTTTTGCTGTCCGAGCTGGGCAATTTGTTTCCCGCTTTTGCACTTCTTTTCTTGTCCTGCTCAGACTGGGCACGTGCTGCTTACTAAGTTCACGACCATAGTCAGATTGCAGATTCATCGATATTTGGGATGGCTGCGCAAGGAAGGACTTAGCCCACTTTTTGGTATATTCATCATATACCTTCTTTGGCTCGGGCTTTTTTGGTGCAAAAAAAGTCTTATTGTAGGCAGCCACTACCGCGGCGTTTTCCGCTTCAGTCCTGTCATAAGGTCTCTTGGGAGGAACCGACGGGATGTCGACTATCTTCTGAGTGCGACCTTTCTTCTGAATGGGAAGATTCTTATGAGGTACTTTTGGGAGGGGCGACCTTTTACGTTTCGGTGATCGCTTACCCCTCATAGTACCAGCGGTGGGTGGAGACGGCTGACGCGGCGGCGGAGACGGCTGCGCTGGAGACTGGTGAGGCGGTGAAGAGGACTGTTGCGCTGGAGACTGCTGAGGCGGTGAAGAGGACTGTTGCGCTGGAGACTGGTGAGGAGTCGATGGCCTTGGCTGCCAGTTCGGAAGCACGATGAATTCCTTTGGCCATAGAATGGTCGCTTTCTTGGCTTCTCCAAGTTCAAGCACCTCCCCATCTTCACCTGCAGGGTGTTCCAGCTTCAGCTCCTCAAAATCTTTCATCACTTCATCCACCCCGACAACAGCGTAGCCATTTGGAACCGGAGAAATGGTAAGTTGGATTAGGTCCAATTGGTACGGCATAGCCGACCGCCACCTTCATGGTTAAGTTAAAAACTTTCACATGCAGCTCACAAGGTGTGCTCTCCGTGATATCATCCACTGGGTAGCGACGAAGTGGAGCCACCGTCACTGCATCATCAGTACCATCCTGGAGCTCCGTGGAAGCCACGCTGCTTTTCCGATTCGATGGGCCGCCGGTACCATCGCATGCAGCTTCTACCATGTGCCGCTGAGATTGGCCGCTAGTACCTTGCTGGCTAAGTGCGGCAATTTGATCCTTCTGCCGCATTAATTCTTCTTCTATATTACGCAGCCGGTCTGCAGCAGCGCGTGCTTCCATTGCCTCCCTTTCCTTTCTCCTCTGATGGCTTCTATCAGGAAATTTCTTCCTGTGCTCGGGAATCGCAATTGTCTTGGGCTTGGAGCCTGGTATGCCTCGTAATCGTCCGTCGTGTTCCTTATTCCCAAGGGCGCGTGTGAGCTCGTCATCCTCTCTATCGGGAATGAACCGTCCCTCTGCAACATCCTTTACTGCATTTCTAATGCCTTCGATGGGTAGTAGGGGCTTATCTTTGTGTCTTCTGTTATATATGCACTTCCCTTCTGCGTCCAACGTGCCCCCATGCCCGTAAAACCAATTTCTTGCCCGTTCGATCCATGCGAGTGGCTCTGGAGTGATCCCTTTAGCCAGCAGGTCCGCCTCAAGTTTCTCCCACTTAGGCATGCTAAAGGCGTAGCCACCAGCCCCCATAGTATGGTGGTAGATCTTTTTAGCAGCATTTGCCTTATTTTTTGCAGACTTTTCCTGAGCTTCCTCTGATTTCTTGTACGCCACAAATTCTTCCCAGTCGTCCTTTATCTTCTCATACCCTTTATCGAAGTCCGGAGTCTTATTTTTCTCGACAAACTCGCTGTTCAATCTTTTCTTCCAGTTCTTGAATAGCTCGCCATCTTCTTAAGAGCCCAGTCCCTGACTTTTTGCTCCATGTTTTCCGGGCAATCTTTTCTGCCTCATTTGGATCCTCCTCATCTGGATCCACCTCTGGCGCCGGCAGGGTGAAATTAAGCATGAGCTTTCTCCAAAGTCTTTCTTTGCCCACCTCGCCGACATATCTTACTCCTCCCTCCTTTGGCTCATGCCATTCTCGAACGGTGATCGGGATGTAGTCCCTAACAAGAACTCCGCATTGCTTTACCATTTTATTTTTAACATCAGGGGGAGCAGTCGGTGTGCCGTCTTCAGCGACTTTTTCGATCCTGTACCTTTCATGGTCGCCCAACTTTTTGGCTGGGCCTCGTTTTGTCCTTACAGAAGATTTGCTCGATCCGGAGGGCTAAAAGAAGAAAGAGCGTTAATATATGTATATAGACAGCAGAGCTTAATTAATACAATCTTCGGCTTCATTAATATATGTATATGCACCTCGCCGGAGTTTGCAACATTTAATGTTCCACCGGAGCCTTCGGCTTCTCCCTCGTCGGCTTCTCCCTCGCCGATTTCTCCCTCACCCCAGCCGTCGGGTTCTACCTCACCGGAGCCGTCTCTTCGGTTGAGAGACTCATCTCCCTCACCGGAGTTGTTCAGAAACTGCGAGGTGACATCGCCAACATCTTCCGGCCCGCATTATATCCTCGAGGATGTTTTCCTG
This sequence comes from Poa pratensis, assembly GCA_947311845.1. NCBI lineage: Eukaryota > Viridiplantae > Streptophyta > Magnoliopsida > Poales > Poaceae > Poa > Poa pratensis. The sequence goes on along the minus strand of CAMZMU010000097.1, from coordinate 35,818,909 downwards.
ATTTTCGTCTCGTTCCATAGTTTCTGCAAATTAAGAACAATGCACAAAACTTTAGTTGGGTAACTTGTTCCATATGTCAAGATACATCTACACAATTTTTGACTTGCCCAAAAACCTAAAATAAAATACTCTTTTATTTATTTTCAGAAAATCCCCTTTTCTTAGGTTTACAAAGGAGCTACCTTTTTCATACCTCAGAAAATTCACTAAAAATTAGGGAATGATCCTCATTACTTGTAGAACCCAAATAATTTGGACATTTTTGCCCTTTTGTTTTCAGTACAAAAACTAAGAAAATAAGAAAAGGCCATAAAAAATAATGCAAACACTTGGCAACCTTTTTATTCAGTGCCTAGGACCATATGTGCACACACACTAGGGAGATAAGCCACAGGAAAATTCAAATTTAATTAGGACAAGCACAAATTAGAAACTTCACAATTTGATTTTTGTGTGTAACATACACAATATCATCAAACTTCATATGCTGCCTTATAATCTCATTTGCAAGAGCACCTCGGGCGGGGAGCGGCAGAGCACCTCGGGCGGGGATTCTTGGGCGCGACGGCGAACTCGGAGACCCTAAACCCTAAACCATCAAGAAATTAAAGCCATTAAGCTCAAGAACATAAGACTCAAGCTAAAATATACTGAAAAGCATGTATTACCACTTCAAAATCATTTGCAAAGCTAAAATTAAAATTAACATCAATACATAGCAAAACTAAAATTAACATCAATATATAGCAAAACTAAAACTAACACTAACAAAACTAATTCTAGCAAATGGCTAACAGAAAATGGCTAACAAAAAATAGCTAAAACCTAGCACTAACCTAGCAACTAACACTAACAAATGGCTAACAAAAAATCATCTACAACTAACCTAGCAATTTCTATAACCTAACAATTTCTATAACCTAACAATTTCTATATCAAACAAATTTCTAAACATATTAATCATTTTAATCTACAATGCTACAATTTTAATCTAATTACTTCTAACCTTGAGTAGCAAAATTATGAACACTTTAATCTACAATCTACAATGTTAGCAAAATTATGAACACTTTAATCTACACATTTTAATCTACAATCTACAATGCTATAAATTTCTAAACATTTTAATCTACAATGCAAAATTTCTAAACATTTTAATCTACAATTTTAATCTACAATGCAAAATTTCTAAATATTTTAATCTACAATTTTAATCTACAATCTACAATGCAAAATTATGAATCTACACATTTTAATCTACAATCTACAATGCTATAAATTTCTTAACATTTTAATCTACAAATTTAATCTACAATGCAAAATTTCTAAACATTTTAATCGACAATTTTAATCTACAATCTACAATGCAAAATTATGAACAAAAAAGCACTCACCTTGAGTAGCTACGGCCGGCGGTGGTGGTGGAGCGCGCCGGTGGTGGTGGAGCGCGCCGGTGCAGGGTGGCGGCGTCTGGACGGCCGGATTAGCCGCGCCGGTGAGCAGGGGCGAGCTTCGGGCCGGCGAGCAAGAGGGAGGCGCGGCGGCGGCTCCGCGGCCGGTCAATCCGCGCGGCGGAGGAGGGGAGGGCGGGGCCGCGCCGGAGCAGGGTGGCGGCAGAGGTGGAGGGCGGGGCCACGCCGGAGCAGGGTGGCGGCAGAGGTGGAGGGGGGCGCGCCGGAGATCGAAAAATCGCCGGAGCAGGGCTTCGCCAGAGCGCTTCTCTCGTCGGGGGAACTGCGGCAGAGGTGGAAGAAGAGGAAAGGCACGGGCGGTTATAAACAAAAGGCCTTTGGTCCCGGTTGTTCTTACCAACCGGGACGAAAGGGTCTTTGGTCCCGGTTTGTAAGAACAACCGGGACCAAAGGTCAAATTTTGGGCCGCTTGAAGTTCGCGCAATCGAAGCAAACCTTTAGTCCGGTTCGAGGCTGGAACCGGGACTAAATGGGCTTTTCGAATTTTTTTTGTTTTCTTTTATATAATTTCCAGGAAATGATTTAAACTTGTAAAATCAATAACTTTTAATCTGTTTATCAGAAAATTATGATTAATATATCAAAATGCTAAGAAAAATGAACCCCATCTATTTATATGTCTATTATTATAAATCCAAATAATACAATAATATGTTTATTATTATCAGAAAAAATAAGGAATCTGAATATATCATCCATACATCTGTTTGCATCATGTATCAACTGTGCCATTTTCAATTCAAAAATGCATTAACTCATATCTTTTGCATACTTTATTATTGTCATTTTCAATTTGAATCTCACTAAACTTTCAAACTATTAACCATTTTGCCATTTTGAATTAAAAAATGCATTAACTTTTATCTTTTGCATAACTAACTCAAAACCAGATTACTTATTCAGATGCTAAAGATCATTAGTTGGAAATGCAGAGATAAATAATACATTTTACACGATCGTCGTCGTAGCTAGACCAGCATTAGGGAATGACAACAATCTTGGGTACATAGACGAACCATTTGTCCTAACCAATGATGTGGCTCAGGTTAGTCATACTCCTGCCTAGGCCTATAATACTCGCCTCGTAGTCGTCGTAGTCGCTGTCGTCGGGCGGTGCTCGCCTGGACTGGAAGCGAGGGTAGCGCAGGCGGGGGTTATCGCCGGCCGTGATGTAGTCCATGACGCTCTGGAGTGTCGGCCGCTCCACCACAGCCGACGGCCGGCCTCGTTGAAGTTCGAAGGAGGCGGGCCGTCCTCCTCGTACCTGGCGAGCGCCCTCTCACGCCGATTGATGAAGAAGGCGTCCCAAGTCGGGCGGTAGTCGGGATTCCAGCGGGGATCCATCCGCTGCTCCGGAGTGAGCTCGAGGTAGTAGTGGTTCGTGATGGCCGCCCGGCGCGCCAAACCTTGAGGGACAGGAGGGACCGGCACGCCTCCGGTGCTCAGCCTCCAGCCGGCGGGGACGTCGTAGCCGGGCGGGCAGGGGTAGTTCGAGGCGCAAAGCGCCTCCGCCTCCGAGTAGGTTAGAGTGGGTACGGTGGAAGCCATGGGAGAGTGATGAGGTTGCAGATATGAGTTTAGATGTGCTATGCCAATGGAGGCCATGCATGACTACATATATATAGTGAGAATCCCACCAATAAGGAAGAAGCACACGGATCGTGTGTTTCTTTCGAGCGCTTGTGAGCCGTTGGATCAGGGGTGTGTTTCTTTTGAGGGATTGTGAGCTGTTGGATCAGCAGTATCACGACCACTTCGTGAGCCACATGACCCGGTTGGTGTTACCAACCGGGACTAAAGAAGCACACGGATCGTGTGTTTCTTTCAAGCGCTTGTGAGACGTTGGATCAGGGGTGTTTCTTTTGAGGGATTGTGAGCTGTTGGATCAGCAGTATCACGACCACTTCGTGAGCCACATGACCCGGTTGGTGTTACCAACCGGGACTAAAGAAGCACACGTACCCTATATATAGCCCCCCTCCCGGACATGTTCAGCACTCAGTGTCTACTCATTGTACTTCATTTTGGCAGTACACGGGTAGCAGAGAGCAAGATTTCTGAGAGGCAGGAGTTCCTAGAGCGGAGGCTGAAGGTGAACCCTCCCCTCGGTCGGATCCAAGCAGCGGCAAGGCGCTCTGATGATTAGCAACATCTCCAACACTTGTTCGGACGGTTGCAAATCATCAGAGACGTCTTGCCGCTGTTTGGATCGAAGGCCGATTTGCCGTCTCACGAGCCACCGGTGGGCTGTATGACGGGGAAACCGTGTGTTTTGGGCGTGTTTTTACCAAGGTGCTGCCCTCTCCCTCCCCTACCTAGGTGTTTGATCAAATTCCCCACTCATTTTTTCAGATCTCGGCGACGATGTCCCGGTTGGTGGATGGTTCTTCATAGGGATCCTTCTCACGTGAGTATTGACCCTGTGATGGTTCCTGCTCTTTGGGTGCGCAGCGCCGGCCGCTCAGCACCCCGTGGCTTAGGACCCGACAAAAGTTAGTGATATTATTCGTGATGTATTATGGTTAAATAAAAATGGACCCGAGCTATGTATTATGGTTTTCACCACATAAAGGTTTAATACATTACTACACATCACATAAAGGTTTAATACATTACATTGATTTACATAAATGCCATGAACCCTTCTTCGCGTATGTCCCTGGCCTATGATCGCTTCGGCCGTAACCATGGAGCATCTTCATTATTTAACGGGATGCTTGGGTCAGTTTTCACTGTGAAGGGCGGAATTTCATCAAACTTATCATAATCTGCTGACATGTCTGTCTTGTCCTCGACTCCCACGATGTTTCTTTTCCCTGAAAGAACTATGTGACGCTTTGGCTCATCGTCTGATGTATTCGTTTGCTTATTTTTTCTTTTTTTCGGTCTGGAGGACATGTCCTTCACATAGAAAACCTGAGCCACATCATTGGCTAGGACGAATGGTTCGTTCCTGTAACAACCAAGATTCTTGAGATCCACTGTTGTCATTCCGTACAGCTGGTCTACCTTTATCCCTTCTCCCTTCATGTTGACCCAACTGCACCGAAACAAAGGGACCTTAAAAGTAGGTCCATAGTCAAGTTCCCATATCTCCTCTATGTAACCATAGTATGTGTCCTTTTGCCCATTCTCGTCTGTTGCATCAAAGCGGACACCACTGTTTTGGTTGGTGCTCTTTTTATCTTGGGCGATCGTGTAAAATGTATTCCCATTTATCTCGTACCCTTGGAAATTCAATACAGTCGAAGATGGTGACGCGGCCAACAAGTAGAGCTGATCTCCGACAGTGGTGTCATTCATGAGCTGTAATCGCAACCAACTGCCGAAAGTCTCCATGTGTTTTTCTTTAATCCAGGAGTCAGCCTCCCCGGGTTCTTGGAGCGTACATAATTCTTGTGTTCCTCGATATACGGAGCCACGAAGGTGGAACTTTGTAGAACTGTGTAGTGTGCTTGAGTTAAAGAATGCCCGTCCCTACATATCAGTGCTTTCTTTCCTAGCGTGCCTTTTCCACTCAGTCTCCCCTCATGCCGCGATTCAGGAACACCAATCGGCTTAAGGTCAGGAATAAAGTCAACACAGAACTCAATGACCTCCTCTGTTCCATAGCCCTTTGAGATGCTTCCTTCTGGCCTAGCACGGTTATGAACATATTTCTTCAAGACTCCCATGAACCTCTCGAAGGGGAACATATTGTGTAGAAATACAGGACCGAGAATGGCAATCTCGTCGACTAGGTGAACCAGGAGATGCGTCATAATATTGAAGAATGATGGGGGGAACACCAACTCGAAGCTGACAAGACATTGGACCACAGCCTTCTGTAAACTTGGTAGAGTTACTGGATCGATGACCTTCTGAGATATTGCATTGAGGAATGCACATAGCTTCACAATGGGTACTCGAACATTTTCCGGTAGAAGCCCCCTCAATGCAACCGGAAGCAACTGCGTCATAATCACGTGGCAATCATGAGACTTCAGGTTCTGGAATTTTTTCTCTGCCATATTTATTATTCCCTTTATATTTGACGAGAAGCCAGCCGGGACCTTGATACTGCTCAGGCATTCAAAAAAGATTTCCTTCTCTGCTTTGGTAAGAGCGTAGCTGCTTAAGTATTGACGCCCTTTATCCGTCTGCTTGTTGTATGGGTCTTTCATACGTTGCTGGTCCTCCCGTGCTTCTGGTGTATCTTTTGTCTTCCCATACACGCCCAGGAAGCCTAGCAGGTTCACGCAAAGATTCTTCGTCACGTGCATCACGTCGATTGAAGACCGGACCTCTAGGACTTTCCAATAGGGTAGCTCCCAAAATATAGATTTCTTCTTCCATATGGGTACGTGGTTGTCAGCGTCATTCGGAACAGATAGACTGCCAGGACCCTTTCCAAAGATTACTTCTAAATCCTTGACCATGTCATATATAACATCACCATCAGGGAGGTTAGGCTTCTTCCGGCGATCTGCCTCACCGTTGAAATGCTTGCCTTTCTTTCTTACGGCATGACTGTTCGGAAGAAATCGACGATGCCCCAGGTACACGTTCTTGTTTCCCAAATGTATACTTTCAGTCTTATCTAAACAGTGCGTGCATGCATTGTATCCCTTGTTTGACTGTCCTGAAATGTTACTAAGAGCAGGCCAATCATTGATGGTTACGAACAACAACGCTCGTAGGTCAAATTCCTGTTGTTTGTGCTCATCCCACACACGTACACCTGGTTCGGACCACAACTGCAAAAGTTCATCAACTAATGGCCTTAGGTACACATCAATGTCGTTGCCGGGTTGCTTCGGGCCTTGGATGAGCACTGGCATCATAATGAACTTCCGCTTCATGCACAACCAAGGAGGAAGGTTGTAGATACATAGAGTCACGGGCCAAGTGCTATGACTGGAGCTCTGCTCCCCAAAAGGATTAAAGCCATCTGTACTTAGACCAAATCTTAAGTTCCTTGCGTCATCTGAAAATGTCGGGAACTCTCTGTCGATTTTTCTCCACTGGGACCCATCGGCGGGGTGTCTCAACTTCCCGTCTTTCTTACGCTCTTCTTTGTGCCATCGCAACAACCTGGCATGCTCTTTGTTTCTGAACAGACGTTTCAACCGTGGTATTATAGGAGCATACCACATCACCTTAGCAGGAACCCTCTTCCGGGGGGGCTCGTCATCGCCCTCAACATCACCAGGGTCATCTTGTCTGATCTTGTACCGCAGTGCATTGCATACCGGGCATTTATCCATATTCTCGTACTCCTCACCGCGGTACAGGATGCAGTCATTAATGCATGCATGTATCTTCTGCACATCTAATCCTAGAGGGCAGATAGCCTTCTTTGCTTCGTATGTAGTCTCGGGCAATTCGTTATCCTTTGGAAGCTTCGGCTTCATTATTTTCAGTAACTTCTCAAATCCCTTGTCAGAACAACCAGTCTCTGCCTTCCATTTCAGCAGTTCCAGTGTGGTACCGAGCTTTGTGCTGCCATCTTCGCAATTTGGGTACAGCAACTTTTTGTGATCCTCTAGCATGGCCTCCAACTTTAGCTTCTCCTTTTCTGTATCGCATTCTCGCTTTGCATCAGAAATGACCCCACCAAGACCATCAGCGGGCTCATCTGATGCCCGATGTTCACCTCCTTCTTCTTCAACGTCTTCCATTACAGTATCACCGCATTCCAGGGAACATAGGATAGTTGTCATCATCCTCCTCTTCTTCATTGTCTTCCATCCTAACCCCTCTTTCTCCGTGCTTGGTCCAACAATTATAGCTGGGCATGAAACCTCTCCGAAGCACGTGGTCTTGAATGGTTTTCGGGTTAGAGTACTCCCTGACGTTCCGACACTTCTCACATGGACAAGGCATAAAATTATCCACTTTGTTTGCCTCAGCCACTTCGAGAAATTTATGCAGGCCTGCAATAAACTCGGAACTGCGTCGTTCGCCGTACATCCATCGCATCCGTGCATCCATCTGCATCATATAATTAAGTTTATCAAATACCTTTACAATAACATCTTGAATAGTGAAATGACCACCGTACATCGACACGTGCAATATTTCTGTATCAATTACAGATGAAAAGGATAAAGTTGCTAACCTCGGCCGAGGATATCATCTTGTGTGAACTTAAGTGTGGCTCGGGCATTTCATCGAACACATCTTGTGCGTGGCAAAGGAAAAAAAAACTAGCACCCACTTCCCACCAATCCAACCAGAAAAAAAAGAGAGAGAAGAGAGGGGGTGGGTTATTTATAGGCAGGGGAGGGGTATTGGTCCCGGTTCGTGCCACGAACCGGGACCAAAGCTCCGCGGCACGCCACGTGTCCGGCACTGGAGCATTGGTCCCGGTTCGTGGCACGAACCGGGACCAATGTCCCCAACCGAACCGGGACCAATGCCTGGCAGCTCGAACCGGGACCAGTGCCAGGCATTGGTCCCGGTTTTTCACTGAACCGGGATTAATGGCCGATTCGGCTCTGGACGAAATGTAGTTTTTCTACTAGTGGAGGAGGCGATAGATCTGTGGGCGGCGGTGGTAGATCTCTCCGACGGCGGTGCTGGAGCAGCGGGAGGAGGACGGCGGTGCTGTAGCAGTTGGAGGACGGCGGCCTGGAGCACCGAAGCAGAGGGAGGAGACCGCCTGCGCCTGGAGCACCAGAGCAGCATCACCGTCTTCGTCCTCTCGGAGCCCCCACCGTGGTAGCGTGGGCACTGCCCCACCACGCGACGGTGCCACGGCTCCGTGCGCCAGGTACTGCCTCCTCTCTCTCTTCCTCTTCATGTTCTTCACTTCTCCTTTCTCTTCTTGTACTCCCGGTGCTAGCGATTGCTTGTAGTCTGTGCTTGAGTAAATTTCTGTAGAGGAGGAAATTTCTCTACGGGAGTAAATTTCAGGCTTGTAAATTTCTGTACATGAATAACTTTCATGCTTGTAAATTTCTGTACATGAGTATCTTCTCCGTGCTTGCAAATATCTTGTGCTCCTGCAAGTACTCCTGCAAGTGAGCAATGCAAATTTATTGTTTGAGTAAAATGCAAAATTGTTTATGTAAAAAATTACTCCTGGAGTAGTATTGTTTCTGCTTACAGCAATGCAGCAGTAGTGCAGTACCTGTAGCATGCTTGTGCTTGTGCTTCTGCTTGCTGCAGTTTCTGACTTGCTTGGTGAAACTTAAAATTCACCAACACTGCTTGTTCATTGATTAAATAAGCACACACCACTGCTTGCTGAAACTTACACTGCTTGCTGCACTTTCTGACTTGCTTGGTGTATTTCTTGTGCTTGTGCACTGCTTAGTCTTGCTTGTGCATTTGCTTGAAGTAGGGAGTATTGCTTGCAGTAGTACAGTAGTAGCGGTACTGCCAATAATTAAAATTATTGATGCCAATAATTAAATTCGAGTAGCATGCTTGTGCTTGTGCTTCTGCTACTACTACTGCTTGCTCAAAAATTCCAGAAGCATGCTTGTGCTTGTGCTACTGCCACTGCTATTCCAAATGCAATAGGAGTAGTTTCTGATTGATTGAGTAGCAGTAGCTTGCTGCACTTTCTACTCCAGGAAGAGCACACAAATAACAACACAAATTCTCCATACATTACAAACAAGTTCATATACTCCATGACACAACACAAATAACAACACACAGTAGCTTGCTTGCACTGCTTGGAGCACACAACACATACACACAACACACATCTTTTTGTTTGGAGGTGAAGTCAGTGCACATCTAGGCCTAGCACCTGTAGGGCATGAGCATAAACTTGTGCGGGACATTGTAGCCTTAGCGGTAGCCGTCCAAGTCTTTCCAACTTGTCTTTAGAAATATGAGGGGTACTATAGCCATTTCCTCCACCATGGTTCATGATTTCAATCATGCAGCATTGCAGGCTTAGAAAAATCACACCAGCGGCGGTGCTTCGTGCCATGTCTGGCTCCTAATCCTGCGCAGGTCGGGGCGTGTCCCCCGCCGACGGACCATCCTCGTCGCCAAGGTCTTGCCATGTCTGGCGAGCGGCACATGCGGCGAAATCAACGGGATTTGATTCCCAAAAGGCCTGGGCAGGTGTCACAGCAGTCGTCCGGGCTCTCCTCCTTCTCCTTTGCGGCGGAGCGACGGCGAGTTCTTCGACGATGGCGGAGTCAGAGAAACAGAGCTCTCCAGGGTTGCGTGCGTGTTTTCTGTTTTCATCGGGGGGTTTTCAGTAATTGTAGGGCAGCTGTTACGTGTCTGGATTTTTCCAGTGTAATCCTTGGTTTTCTTTGTTAATGAATTTAAGAGACGTTGTATCAAAAAAAAAAAAATATCACACCAGCGGCTTCGTATTCCACCTTCCCTAGGGGCGGGCATGTGTAAACCGACGACAATGGCGACTCGCCTGCTGCTGCTCTTGCTGGCCGTGTCCATGGTCAGAAGAGCAGCCGCCGCCGCTAGGGATTCTCCTTCTTGGTGCGTCTGCAGGCCGGACGCGTCGGACGCGGCGCTGCAGAGCACGCTCGACTACGCGTGCGGGAAGGGCGGGGTCGACTGCCGCCCGCTCCACCCAGGAGGGCAGTGCCACGGCCACGGCCCCGACAAGCTGCTCGCGCACTGCTCCTACGCCGCCAACAGCTACTTCCACAGGATCAGCCAGGCCAACGAGCACGCCACATGCGACTTCGGCGGCGCCGCCACGCTCTCCGAGATCGACCCCAGTAAGGAGATTCCATTGTCCTGCCGCGCCCAGTCCATAATCATCGGAACCAAATCGACATTTTAATTCCATGCATGGATCAAATTTTGCAGGCTCAGAAACATGCACGTACACGGCAAATGCAGCAGCGGCACCGAGTACAGACGATGGCGCTTCAGCCAGCCCGCCGGAGGCCTGGAAAGCGGCGGCGGCATGGTGCGTGTGCAAGCCGGGCTTGTCGGATGCGGCGCTGCAGGGGACGCTGGACTACGCGTGCGGCCACGTCGCGGACTGTGAGGCGCTGCGTCCAGGAGGGCAGTGCCACGCTCCCAACACGCTGCTCGCGCACTGCTCATACGCCACCAACAGCTACTTCCAGTCCAACAAGGACGCCGCCTGCGACTTCGCCGGCACCGCCGCCCTTACCTCCACGGACCTAAGTAGGTCTTCCCAGTGGTGGAGCCAGAGTATAAACTTTGTGGGGTCAAACACACAATATCTATAGATTTTACTAATTTTTTACTGCATATATTTAAAGGTTTTGCTGAAAAGCTGTGGGGTCATCTGACCCCACAACTTGTAGGTAGATCCGCCGCTGGGTCTTCCTGCCTGAACCCCGACAACTCTCAAGTCGCTTGATCTCACGTACGGCGTGCATGTGATTGTAACTTAACTTCTGCAGGCTCTGGAACCTGACGATGACATGAGTCTGGCAGCAGGGAAGATGCCGCTCTGGTTTATTTTGATGTGCTTGATGGGATTTTCTGTCTACGTCGTAGTATTATGCTTGGAGTGCCGGTCCTCTACACGACTTGTGGTTTCAGGCCGCGCGGCGTGCAGCAGGAATATAGGCGAGCTGAGGTGTTAGGGGGCGCGGCCGTGGAGCGGCAATCTAGGCGAGCTGAGGTTTCAGGGGGCGCGGCCGTGGGGCAGCAATCTAGGCGAGTTGAGGTTTCAGGGGGCGCGGCCGTGGAGCAGGAAACACGCACGGTGGCGGCTGCGTCGGGGGAGGAGAGGCCCATTCCAGACACTTGCTCCGTGTGTTTTGAAGCTTGGACCAACCTAGGCCCGCACCGCATCTGGTGAGATGGGCCGAAATTCTTATTTGTTGATGTTTGCTCATTTTGTTTTTGCTTTGGAAACTCGGCAACTCGAGTACATTAAATTGGGGTGTGACCAAGGAAAAAAATAGCGTGCTATCAAAAATAGCGTGACCCTTCTCCAGAATCTATACAAGATATAGCGTGATATAGCGAAGTTACATATAAAATAGTGTTATGAAAAAGTTGTAAGAAATAGCCTAAATATTAAGGATTTCAGCACTATTTTTTTTCCAGAAACAATACATGCATAACCAGGTAACCATATTCAAATGTCTAAGGTTAAATCCATGGCACGAATACAAATATGAGGCTTAAAACCATGAAAAAGTAATAAACTAAAAGATAAATATTTTAAACTTTAATCAGAATCATTGACATCATCTTCAGAATAACTAGAAGAACCACCAGATTGCCCGCCATCATCATCACCTAACGTTATTTCCAGACTTTTTGTTAGCGTAGCTATAACGTTACCACGTTTAGTGCGGTTTCGAGCGTATAAGACGAAAATAGTGCCGTAGCGTCAACTTTAGGCTAAATATAGCGTAGCCTCTCCAAATACGCTATATCGTGCTATTAACCGAGAAATAGCGTGCTATTTTTTCGTTGGGTGTGACTGGTTGACCATAATTTTTGTAAGTGATTTTTTTATTTTGAATGCATTAAAAATATTTTAGTTGCAAACTTGTCATGGAATAAAAAAAGAGTTAGGATAAAAAAGGGTATTACACCATTTTTTAAGTTACACATTTTTAAAAATGTTAAACTTGATTATTTTTTTAAAAATGGCGAGTTCTTGCCTCTAATTTACACATATTTTTTGAAATAGTTGCTAGTAACTTTTCTAAAAAGATTAGATAATTTTTTATTATCTGGAACGTTGTGTAACTTTATGAAAAATTATACATAGATACATATGTATTGTTTTACAAGTCAAAAGAATAATTTGAAATCAGAAACATGCTCCACCCGGCAAATAAATATAATCAAAAGTTCATCCCAGAATCAAACGAGGTTAAGTTTTACAATATGATATAGTTCCTTTTATATTTGAGGAAACTCTGTATAAAAAACTACGGACATTGACGTTATCAATTAATTTCATTTTAAAACAGATTTAGGATTGTTGAAGTTGATGCTTTTTCCTACAAATTGAGGGGGTAGTTTGCGCCACATTATGTGTTATTTCTCGAAAAAAAATTGCAACTCTGTTTTTGACTACGACAGATAAAAGATTTTTTTTGTTGCTTTGGATGGCTAGTGTATACAACGGTAATTGGATGAATGCTTACTCTATATTATTGTTGCAGCTGTATTCCGTGCGGGCATGTGTATGGCAGATCATGCCTAGAGACCTGGTTGAGGCAGCGTGGGAACTCTTTTGCCACGGTATGTACACATGCCAACTGCATTTCGGTTTGGAGATATTTAGATGCTGAGAAAATTCATTCTGAATCTTGTATCTGTTTTACTATTTTTCAGTGCCCTAAGTGCAAAAGAAATTTTCGGCTAGAGGACATTATCAATCTCTACGGACCAGACGTTTCAGCTTCAAGAGGTGTTGGATCCCGTTCTTGACATTGTGTACTCAATCATGAACTGAGGTAATCTGAGGGAAAGAAGTACAGACACACCAAATTGACTGTATTCATTCTAGCGAAAATGAATATGTGTAGTGTCTGCCTTTTTACTTCATTGTTGGTAGGATCGGTGTGGAGACTCTTAGTGATCTCACTCAGGAAGTCTCACAAAGTTGACGAGTCCTTGGCAGAGCAATGTGGGGGTAATTTCTGCTAGTCCTGAAAACTCGCCTCTTGCAGTTTTAAAGTTAAGGAGGCAATGTCAGAAATATAATATATACAAAGCACAACCCTTTCCCATCAGTTCGGACTTTTGGGATAATTGGCTAGTGCAACAATTCAATATGGTATCAGAGCCAGAGGTCTAGAGTTCAAATCCTGGCTAACGCAGTATTAAAAATAAATATCTGCGGACACCCTAAAATCCACGTCCTAGTCTCGTGAGAAAAAGTCCACAGCCTAGACGTGAGGGGGAGTGTCAGAAATATAATATATACAAAGCACGACCCTTTCCCATCAGTTCGGACTTTTGGGATAATTGGCTAGTGCAACAATTCAATAGGCAACACAGCCTAAAAGATAATGTACCATGTCAAAAGGTTACAGTTTGTCCATTACTGTCCATTCACGATGTCATGCTCACGTAAGGAGGAGATGAGCGTTACTGAAAATTACCTGAAAATGACACTGGGATTTTGTGTAACATATAAGGTAGGAGAACATTCAACTGAAGATTTCAACATCTCTGCTCCAGCAGGATATCCTAATTCTGGATGCAAATGTTCGAGAGATCTGCTGGTCTGCAGTGTGCAAGTACAAGCTGCCAGTTGCCGAAGAAACTACAGTCTGCAACTCTGAATGCAAGGGAGGGCATCGACGGAAAATGAGATGCATTACACATTTACACTGCAACTCTGTTATGCTTCATTTCACAACGTTTCACTTGGAGCTCATGAGTTGCACACAACACATCATCCTCTTCTAGACTTCTTTCTGCATTTCACCACCGGAAGCACATCTTTCATATGTCATTCATGTAACGATTTGCAGAATTGGTGTAACGTACGCAGCTAAGATTTTTGGTAGTCACGCAATTTCCAGTGACAAGCTAACTAAAAGTGGGAGGTTACACTCGTAAACTTGAATTCACTTAGACTTAGGTACCAGTTATACCGGTGAATAACAATAGTGAAGGGACATAATTACCCACGTAGGTTTTAATGTTGTTTTTTCTTCAAAATTTAGTGTTAATTTCTTCAAAATTTAATGTCAATGATCGATGAATTATGTGATTAATTTACTTCCAACCGTATAACCGGATGATTTTCCCATACACGAGAGGCCTCTACATAGATATCGAAAAGACAATGTCTTATTTTTCATTGCCTACTTTTCACATTCATTTGAGTCGTACCAAAACCATACTATGTAGACGGAACAAAAGCTTACAAGATTTGGGTACTACACACATCCTAAGAATGCGCCAAAAACAGTTTCCCCAAAATTAAGAAAGAGAGGAGCCTACATAGAAGGTTTATCGAGAAGTCAATGTATTATTTTTCGGTGCCTTATTTGACATTTATTTGAGTCATACGTAAGCCATACTATGAAGTGGGGACACAAATTTATAGATTTGGGGATTTAGTACCCATGCACATTCTAAGCATCCATCAAAAACAGTCTTCCAAAAAGCCAACTTGCCGAGAAATTATTTATGGGTCCGGTGGCCTTGGGCTATCCATCGAGGCAAACACCGAGACCTCTCTGGATAACCCGGTAAAAAGCCTGAACCCCGATGATGTAGTAACAGATGGATCTACCCCCCCCCCCCTCCCCCTCCCCTCAAGTGATACCTAACTTTGAGATCTATTTTGCCCCGCCATTGTTGACCTCTGAAGATTCGATTCCTCTCCATTCCTCACTCAATCTTGCTACTCTTTGAGAAAAAAGAGAGATGAGACCTAAATCCACATTTCCATTCCAACAGAAGTTCAATCCCCATCTTGAGTAAACGCTTGGGGTTGCCCTGTGACCATCCAAGGTTGTAAAGTCATAAAGGAGTTTTTAAATATTTTTAGGATCACCTCAAGATCCCCATAGTGGAAGGGCTCTCGCTTGATTTGTAGAGTTCGAGGGAGAAGAAAATTAGGTCCATGAGTAATTGTGTGCGCTTGGTTGGCCACGACCTTTCCAACAGAGATTAAAGTCCCCCCAAGAATTTGAACTTCGGAATACATCACTGTGTCTTCATCTTCTTCTACTTGGGTTATTTCGTTCCTCTCCTTTACTAGCTTATTGGATTGTCCACGTAGTTTTTTCTTTAGATTTAACTTTTTACCCAAAATTATCTCTTAAATCAAACAAATATGACTAACTTTAGTAGGCGCCTATCCCCCTCCTCCTCGGTATCTTTGATCCTTAAAATAGTATGGAATGCATAATGTAGGAATATTTCTTTCCCGAAAACATATTAATATTCTTCATTTTTACCTACACGCATTAGTCTTAATGTCGGGGGGCTACCCCCGGGTAGGGTCATGGAGTGGTATAAGCAAGGTCCCAGGTGTGGGCCAGGTTACAGTAAGAGCCGACATACCTGGACCTCAGAAGTGACCAGGATGTGATGTTGGTGCAAACCGACATAGGAAAACCGAGGTAACCCGGGCCAGAATGGACCGAGGTACCATGCTGGTGCAAACCGGCGTATGTTGACCGAGACTTGGAATCCGAGATAAGGGATCTGAGGCATCATGACCGACATATGTATGTCGGTATCTTGTGTGTTCTCTTGTGTGCAGGAAAGGTGATTCAGGAAAGGGAATCCGGCATATCCATGCCGGGTTACAGAGATGAGGCACCTTATGTCGGACGGAGGTCAGCGCTGCTGTCCCATCCCGTCTGGCACGGGAGCGCGGCGTGCGGTACGGCGCATGTCTGAGGTGACTGGGCTTACCTCTGCTGACCAAGGACACGCGTGGGAGCAGGAGAAGGACACCGTTGACCTCGGCTATACTTGGGAGCAGAGATATGGGACAGGACATGGGCAAGCCATGTCCTGTCCACTGTGCAGAGACAATCATGACGTGCAGGCGTGCGCGTCTGTAGTGCCGGTACGGTGATGTGACCGTTGCAAGTGGAGGGGTACTTCCGTAACTCGGTTTAGCCTATATATAGGGCCTCACCTCCTCCTGCGTGAGGGACGATGCACTGAGAGACATTTCCCCCATAGCTACATCTTCTACCTTGTGTTCATCCCCATTGTTGGGATCATACAGCTCGAGGAGCAGCTTTGTACGTGTGACACCCAGATATACAGAGAGGGACAGGCAGGAGTAGGGTTTTTACCTCCTCACGAGGGCCCTGAACCTGGGTGGATCGTGTGTGTTCTTGTGCTTGTGAGTTCATCTGTGTGTGCTCCTTAGCGCGCTAGCCCTCTCCTGGATCCTCCAGCGTCCATCGGCCCCGGTCTTTAGCCATCCTATGGCATCTGCCGTGATACCACCACGACAGTTGGCGCCCACCGTGGGGCCATCAGCGGCGCTGGCTGGTGTGATCATCCGGACGGGTTCCATCATCGACTCTGGCGAGCGCGTCGTCTGCGGGCTCATCTGCCAGCTCGATTCGCTGAACTTCATCAGCGACAATGCGGGATGCTTCGGCAGCAGGCCGTTCCGATGAACGGCTGCCTCATCAGCTTCGGCACCTTCGTGACCTACGTCGCCACCGAGGTTGTCTGCAAGTACCCGAGCAGGTGCTTATGGCCGAGGATCCTCCTGCTGTCTGTACGGCTCGCGGCCGGCGTAGCGCTCGCCCCGGGAGCTGCGCAGAGGTCATGATGACCGGCATTGCGGGTGGTGCCGGTAAAGGAGAACCCGGCAAAGGAGATGTCGGTAATCCTGTCCCCAAGATCACCAGATCAGCGAAAGTGCCGCTGGAGAGGAGGGAGAACCTCCGAGACCAGGCCAGTACATCCGATGTACCGGTTAGGCCGTCTCATCTCAAGGAAATAATCGAGAAACTGGCTGTGCCGGTAGCTGCCGGTACAGATGCTGCCCAAATGGAGGCAGAGTTGGAGGCACGGCGTCAGAGCTTGCATCAGGAGGCTCTGGAGATAGCCGAGGTGAGGTGAGAGTTCGGGATAACTCTCCGTGAGTATAACCAAGCACATGGTTTAACCCCGGTAGCTGCTCGCCCTAGTCGCGTAGAGGATGTGCGTAAAAACCTCAATGCCGAGATTGCTAGAGATGGTAGATCTAGTTCCAGTAAGACTCCTAGTAACCTGTCGGTCGAAAAATCGAAGTACAGTTCCCCTGCTAAGACTCTTAGAGCTGCCGAGGCAGCAAGAGCCGAGTTGTCAGGCTTATCCGGAGAAGCTCTCCATAGGCAGCAAGACCGAGTTAATGAGTTGGTAGCTGTGGCTACCCGGCAGAATGAGGCCTATCGCAAGGCTAACACAGTTGCAGGTGGGTCCGAGATTGTTCACTCGGCTAGGGGAGCCAGTGGATCTAAGGGGCAAGCTTCATCACCGCATGTCGGTGGAGATCGGGACCGGAGTGTAAACTCCGTTAAGAGCAAGCAGATACAGGTGTATGATCCGGCATGTGCCAGAAAACAGTTAGGGCTCGTTTGATTTGTAGGAACTATGAAGGAAAAGTAGAGGAATAGGAAAAAATCAGGAGATGGCACTATTCACTCGTTTGATTCACAGGAATGACTCAAAGGAAAACCAAAGGAATTTTTCCCGTACATCCTAATTGCAATGCAAAACTTGGAGGAAGAAACAATTCACTCACACCTCATGTTTTTATTCCTGTGCACAAGGCACAAGGCAAGGATTACACCTGTCATCCTTTCCCTTTCCTATTCCTTTCCTAATCCTTTGAGTTTCCTACCCTGTGAATCAAACAAGCCCTTAGTTGGGCGAGGCAGTGCCAGCCGGGGTAAAAGCAATCCCGGTCCGGGCGGTCCAGGTACCGGAGTAGTTAACTCGCCTGGCCGAGGCTATCCACCTCGGTATCCGACGCGAGATCTCGCCCAGCAGTAGCAAAATGTAGAGCATGTCCAGCAGCCACAAGGTGTTGACCAGGTGGCTAATCGTTATGACGATGGTTACTCGGCTATGGAGAAAGCCGGGTATCCGAGATATGAGGTGCACTGGGATCTCGGTTGGGACCTCGCCAGTTGTCACCAAATGATGCACGCTACAAGTTGGACAGGATCTATATGTCCGAGATGCTGGAAGAGCAAGGTCCACCTGGACCTGCATGTTTTGGACCTCGGATCATGAGGGAACCACCGGTGCGGCACTTTCAGTTGAACCGAGGCGCAAAGACATATGACGGCAGTACTAAGCCGGAGGACTGGCTGACAGATTATGTGTCGGCAGTGCATATCGCGGGAGGAACCGCCGATGGGCGGTGAGGTATATCCCGCAAATGTTGGAAGGGCCAGCCCGGATCTGGCTGAACAACCTGCGAGAGGGCAGCGTTGATTGCTGGCTGGACTTTGAAGAAGCATTTGTTAGCAACTTCTCCAGCACATACAAGAGACCGAATCGTCCTCAGCAGCTTGCGATGTGCAAGCAGAGGGATAATGAAACTGACCGGGATTACTTGACCCGGTGGAGTACTATTCGCAATTCCTGTGAAGGAGTTGTGGAGGCGCAGGCCATATCTTGGTTTGCCCAGGGGTGCCGACACGGCTCCATGCTCTGGCAGAAGTTGCAGAGGGAAATGCCGGCCACCCTGGCCGAGACAATCCGGATTGCGGATAGCTATGCACTGGGTGATCCGATGCAACCCTTGCTGAACTCGGTGGAACCGAGTAGAAGATACCCGGTGAATAACAGACCCGGGCCAGTCAGGCAGAACGATCGCCAGGACTTCGGAAACAAGAGGAGAGAGCGGATTACCGGTATGGCTCAAACCAGGTTGCAGCGGTAAACCAAGACCAGCCAGATGCCGGCAATAGCCAGCGTCCGAAGTACAACGGCCCAGCATGGGGCCAGAATCAAGAAGGGAAGAGCCATGGGTGACCAGAAGCAGTCCTTCACTTATGAGGCTATGTTGGATGGACCTTGCAGTTTCCACACCCAAGACATCCGCAGGCCTGCAACCATACAACTCGGCAGTGCAGCTGGTATCAGCGCACAAGGGGGGAAGGAGCTAGAGCCGGAGGAAATCAGGGGGCACCTCAGAGAATTCCGCCGAGGCAAAACTTACCGCTCACCGGAGCAAATGCTATCCCGGTGAATCCGCCAGCTCCGAGGCAAGCAGATCCGAAACCTGTGAATCAGGTGAATGTCGGAGGGAACAACAACACTGGTCCCAGCAGGCAGGGAGAGTATCCCCAGGGAGATTACAGAGAAGCTCATCAGAGCTATGTGGTCTTTGTGACCGAGCCAACTGACAAGAAGAGCTTGCATCGGCGTGCACTGGAGGTGAACGCAGTTATGCCGGCAGTGCCGAAGTATTGCACTGGTCCGAGCAAGAGATCACTTGGAGCAGAAGGGATCATCCCCGAGTTATGCCAACTCCGGGAGGTTATGCATTGGTGGTGGATCCGACATTCTTTGGACCCACCATCAATGTTCGGTTCACCCGAGTTCTCATTGATAATGGGAGTGCTATCAATATCATGTACCGAGACACCATGGTGAAGATGGGTATCTCGGCAAATATGCTGCAGCCGAGTTCTACAACCTTTCATGGTATAGTGCCGGGTGTTTCATGTGCACCTATGGGCAAAATTTGGGTTGATGTGTTGTTTGGCACCAAGGAAACTGCCGAACTGAGAGCATCCAGTTTGAGGTAGTGGACCTCGAAAGTCCATACCATGCTTTACTCGGCAGGCCTGCGCTGTCCAAGTTCATGATATCAACCCATGTGGGTTACCTCAAGATGAAAATGCCAGGTCCTAATGGCATCATCACTATCTCGGGTGATTACAAGCGTGCACTGGAGTGTGCCTCGGCTGGATCGTGCTTGGCCGAGTCACTGATTATCGCTGCAGAGAAGAAGAAGATCCATGAAGTGGTGGCATTGGCTCAGTCCGCGCAACTCGGCATGCCGGGTATGGCTAACCCGGAGCAGAATGCAAATTTCGAGGTGCCCAAGGAGACCAAGAAGATCAACGTTGACCCGGCATGTCCGGACCACAACGTCATCATTGGTACCGGGTTAACGGAGAAATAGGAAGGCGAGCTCAGTCACTTCCTCCGTGAGAACCGGGATATCTTTGCATGGTCAAATCAGGACCTGCCAGGTGTTCCGAGGGAGTTGGCTGAGCACTCTTTGTTCGTCAGACCGGATATGAAACCGGTGAAGCAACCTATGCGACGTCTCTCGGATGAGAGGAGAAAGTGATAGGCGATGAACTGGCCAGATTACTTGCATCTGGTTTCATCATGGAGGTGCTGCACCCGGACTGGTTGTCTAACCCGGTCCTGGTGGAAAAGAAAAAAGATGACCCGAACGTGGCCATTGTGTGGCATGTGTATTGATTACACAAACTTGAACAAGGCATGTCCTAAGGATCCATTCCCGCTGCCTCGGATTGATCAAGTGATCGATTCCACAGCCGGGTGTGAGCTGTTATCCTTTGTAGATGCGTATTCTGGTTTTCACCAGATACCACTGAACCCTGCTGATCAAATGAAAACTGCTTTTATCACCCCGTATGGGGCTTATTGCTATCGTGTCATGACATTTGGTTTGAGAAATGCTGGTGCTACTTACCAGAGATGTATGCAAAAATGCTTGCATGATCAAATAGGAAAAAATGTGCAGGTGTATGTCGATGACATTGTCATCAAGTCTAAGGAGAAATCCACTCTGATTGATGATCTCGAGAAACATTTGCGAATCTAAGGAAATTCCGGATAAAACTTAACCCGGACAAATGTACATTTGGTGTGCCGGCAGGCAAGTTACTCGGTTTCCTCGTGTCGAGCCGAGGTATCGAGGTGAACCCGACAAAAATCCGTGCTATTGAAAGCATGAGGTTACCGACATGTCTCAAGGACGTGCAGAAATTCACCGGATGTTTGGCATCCTTAAGTCGGTTTGTTAGCAGGTTGGGAGAAAAGGCATTGCCTTTGTATCAGCTCATGAAGAAAACAACCCACTTCGTGTGGACCCCGCAAGCAGATGCGGCGTTCACCGAGTTAAAAAAGATGTTGGCAACTGCGCCGATACTGGCCTCACCATTACCCAAAGAGCCGATGTTGCTCTACATTGCAGCCACAAACCGGGTTGTGAGTGTCGTATTAGTAGTGGAGCGAGAAGAGATGGCAAAACTGTGCAAAGGCCGGTATATTACCTGAGCGAGGTGATCTCGTTATCCAAGCAGAACTATCCTCACTACCAGAAGATGACATATGGTGTCTATCTGGCTGCTAAGAAGTTGAAACATTACTTCCAAGAGCATTCAATCACTGTGGTATGTGAGGCTCCTATCTCGGAGATCATTGGGTGTAAAGATGCAACTGGCCGAGTAGCCAAGTGGGCCATCGAGGTGTCCCCTTACACTCCTCACTATGAAAGAAGAGATGCCATTAAATCTCAGGCACTGCCGGATTTCTTGGTGGATTGGGCCGAAATGCAATATGAGCCACCATTGCCTGACTCCAATTACTGGAGAATGCACTTTGATGGTTCCAGGACGAAATTGGTTTAGGTGCCGGGGTAGTCCTTACCTCGCCAAAGCAGGATCAGCTGAGATATGTGTTGCAGATTCATTTTGCGGCATCTAACAATGTGGCCGAGTATGAGGCACTTGTTCATGGGCTAAATGTGGCCAAAGAAATTGGTATTCGCCGGATAGAATGCTTCGGAGACTCGGATCTGGTGGTGCAGCAAGTCTCGGGAAATTGGGATGCTTTAGACGCCAACATGGCGTTGTATCGGTTTCATGTCCAAAGATCTCGGGGTTCTTTGAAGGTTGCGAGCTCACGCATATACCTCGGGCTGAAAATGAAGCCGCCGATGTACTGTCCAAGCTAGGTTCATCTCGGGATCCAATCCACCCGGCATAGCCTTGGAGCATTTGAGGAAGCCATCAATCAAACCATCGCCCGAGTCCGAGTCAATCTTTATCCCGGCGAAACCGGAGTCTGGTGCTGTTCCCATGGACATCGATGTCGGGTGTATTTGGGAAACCCGGGGACTGCTTGGCAGAACTCGGGGACTGGTTACTCATCTCGGAAGAAGCAATGTCGGTTGATCTCATGGAGGTGGATGATCCGGTCTTTCCTGTGCGTCCTGTGCCGGAGTGGGCACAACCAATAATGGCATATATGATGGACGGGAGTTTGCCAAGTAATGAAGTTGAGGCTAGGCAAGTGCAAAGAAGATCCAAGGCATACACCATCATCAACCAGGAGTTATACAAGAGAAGTGTGACCGAGGTACTGCAGCGCTGTGTCGAGCCGCAGGAAGGGCAAGAGATGCTCCTGGAGATTCATCAGGGAGAGTGTGGTCATCATGCTTCATCAAGAGCCTTGGTGGCTAAGGTATTCCGGCATGGGTTTTATTGGCCCAGTGCTTTGAACCAGGCAGAAGATATCGTCCGAAAGTGTGAGGGATGTCAGAGGTTTGCTAAAAAGATCCACCTGCCAGCCTCGGCACTCAAGACAATTCCAATCACTTGGCCCTTTGCAGTTTGGTGTCTGGATATGGTGGGAGAGTTCAGGCCAGCCCGAGGTAACATGACTCATATGCTGGTGATGGTGGACAAGTTCACCAAATGGATCGAGGTAAAGCCAATCAGGAAGTGTGATGGTCACACAGCTGTGTCCTTTTTGAAGGACATCATTTTGAGATATGGTTACCCCCATAGCATTATCTCGGATAATGGCACAAACTTTGCTGTGGGAGAGTTTGCTCGGTTCTGTGCGGAAAAAAGAATTCGGTTGGACATAGCCTCGGTGGCACACCCAGAGGCAAATGGGCAAGTGGAAAGAGCAAATGCATTGGTGTTAGCCGGTATCAAAGCCCGGTTGATTGAACCACTGTTGCGAACTCCGGGATGCTGGATAGAGGAGATACCAGCAGTGTTGTGGGGTCTAAGGACCACACCGAATCGTTCAACTGGCTATACGCCATTTTTTCTGGTCTATGGAGCAGAAGCGGTCCTGCCGACCGACATGGAGTATGACTCGCCGAGAGTGGCGCTGTACACTGAAACCGAGGCAAAAGAAGCTCGGGAAAATGATGTTGATTTGCTCGAAGAAGCACGAGAACTGACCTTATCTCGGTCAGCTATATATCAGCAAAATCTCCGACGCTATCATAGCCGGAAGATCAGCCCTCGGGTATTCCGAGAGGGAGATTTGGTGTTGAGGCTAGTGCAACGCAAAGCAGGCCGACACAAGTTGTCACCTCCATGGGAGGGACCATTCATTGTGAGCAAGGCTCTGCACAATGATTCATACTATCTTATAGATGCGCAGGCACCGAGGAAAAATGTGATGGACAAATCCGGAGAGGAGACCAAAAGACCCTGGAATGTAGCTCTACTCGCCCCTTTTACTCATAAGGGCGCAATGTATGTATCTCGGTTTTCCTTTGAATAAAATGCCGGCACTCCGAAAAGAAACTCGGGGACTGCCTTTGTCATATGCATGTGTTTTATCTCGGTTTTATCTGTGTTGTTCATATGTCGGATGATTTTGAGACCTCGTTTCAAAGTTCAAGTAATGTATGCTATTTTGTTGTGATCTTGTGACTCGACTGACGAACGCCGAAATGGCAGTCAAGAGCAGAGGTTATGGTATATGGTAAACATGAAAATGGACTCGGGGACTCGGTCCTAAAAAGATCCGACATATGTCGTTTACTAACCCGGTTTTTCTTTCCTTTTCTTGTGTCGGATGACTCTAAACCTTACCTCAAAATTTACAAGTATTGTATGCTATAATGTTGATCTTGTGACTCGACTGTCGAACGCCTAAATGGTAGACAAGAGCAGAGATTACTAAGTATAGTAAACAAGAAAGTAAACTCGGGGACTTGGTGCAAAGTGATCCGGCATTGAGCCTGTCTTGTTGAAACTAATATGATAAAAGTAGCACGGATAAAAGTAGCACTGCGAGATACTTAAAAGTATATTTACATCTGCACCCGGCATTCCGGGGATTTAATGGTTCAGTTTGTGATAAGTTTAGGCAGCTGCCTCGGAGGAGCTCGGAGCAGTTGGAGCGGTGCGAGGCTCAGGAGCAGTCTCGGTTGTAGGCTCGACCGAGGTCTCGGTTGCCGGCTTCTCAGAAGTCTCGGTCGCAGCCGGCTTAGCAGTGTCGGTTGCTCCGGCAGCAGAAGTGTCGGCTGCTCCGGCAGCAGCAGTCTCGGTCGCTCCGGCAGTGGCAGTGTCGGGAGCTTCAACCTCGATCTCCTCATCAACATCATCTCCCTCGTCTTCACCCTCTTCATCATCCTCGTCATCTTCTTCATCCTCCGAATAGGCTGGACCAGGAAGAAATGTCGGGTGGGAGCATAGCTGGCCATGAAGGTGGCTGCCTCCTTGCGGCTCGCGATGAGTGTCGGATCTGAGTCCATTTGGAGCCTTGGCGCAGGGAGCGCACGGCATTGAGGTTGATGGCCTCATACCAAGAGAGCACAAATGTCAGGGCTTGATCAGCTCCGGCGCGAGCTGCAGAAGATCTCCACTCTCGGACCCTGGCCTCGGCCCCCGACAGACACTTGGACAATTCTTCAATGCTAACCGGAGTCTGAGATCCTGGCCATAAGGCTCGGTAAGCTCGGATGCCAGCATCAAGAAGATCCATGCCAATGGCCTTCAGAGGAGAAATACGAGCGTTCAGAGCGGTCAGGTGATCTTCAATATCCCATTCCTCCGGGATTGGGCCAGCTTCGGCTCTTTTTGCTCGTGCCCTGCGAACAGTGTTGATTGCAGCGGCCTTGGAGTGGGAGAAGTGATCTGAAGATAGAAAAGCTATCACCGAATTGAGTTATATACCGGCATATACTGAAATGTCGGTACAAGCAATAGAAACAAAAAGAAAGGATAAAGGAAACTTACTGTCCATCTCCTTATTAAGCCGGGTGAGCTCGCGCAGCCAGATGTCGCATTTTGCCTTGAGGGCATCCAGTTCTCCTTGTGCCGAGGTAGCGCGACCTCGGTCGCCTCGAGGGTTTCCTTGTGCTTCTGCGCAGCTTCCTCCCTCTGCATCAGGGCCTTCTCAATGTCGGTTTTCTCGCCCTGGACCCGAGCAAGTTCCTCCTGGAGCCGAGACACTTCGTGTCGTTCCTTCTGGAGGGCAGTGGCGTGCGCGGCGTCCTTGTTCTTCAGCGCCTCCTGAAGCTGCTTGTGGGACCTCTTGAGTTTGTTGTGGTCCAGAAGCAGCTTCTGAAATACTGTGGTCCGGGCGTTGGTGCAATCCTGAAAAGAGCAAAGGGTTAGTATTATTTTTTGAAGATTCATGCCGAGTAAAGCGGAATGTCGGATTTTTTGAAGATTCGTGCCGAGTAAAACTCGACAAGAATCTCGGGGACTGGATGTCGGATTTTTTGAAGATCCTGAATGTCGGATTTTTTGAGATTAATGATGGGAATTTTGTGAAGATTCGCGCCGAGTGATCTTTACTCGGGCGAGCGTCGGTCACTCGACCCGAATCTCGGGGACTGGGGATTATATAGTTTATCATCTATTACAAAGGAAAGAAAGGTCTGGCTGAGGAAAAAATACCTCGGCAAGCTTGCTGGCTCGAAGGGTCGAGAGTTGCAAATTGTGCATGGCCTGAGCAAGTGCGCTGGGTCCAGCTGGATGTTGGGTGACCGGGTTCGCAGAGGAGACCTCGCTAGTGTCGGCGGCATTCCAGTCCATGTGGTACTGCTTCTCCGAGCCTAAGCTATGTCCGCTTTGAGTTCGAAGCTGAGGAAAACCCCAGCTGCCAGTGGTAATCTCGGGAGACGGAGGCGGTGAGAGCTTGGTGCTCCAGTGTAGTGGTTGGAGTCAACACCACTTGTTTCTCCGGATTGACAAGTTGTTTCCCGGTGGCCACTTGGCTCTGTGCCGGCTTGGGCAGTGGAGTAGCTTTCCGAGTTACTAACTCGGTGGACTTTGTGGTGGACTTCGGCCGCGGCGGCTGCTTTTGTTGCTGCTGTTGCTGTTGTTGCTGTTGCTGTTGTTGTTGTTCCTGTTGTTGTTGCTGTTGCTGTGGTTGCTGTTGATGCGGCTGTTGTTGTTGTGGTGGTGGTTGCTGTGGGTCCGTGTCACCGAAGTGTCGGCCCGCGGAATGTCGGAGTCCGCGGTGGGGACACCGGAGCCATCATCTTGGTCGAGGACCACGACCTCGGGAATGACGGATGGAGTGGCGTGTACCCCGGAGTCACTTGGCTGAGGTTCCGCTGCACTCGGAAGGGGTGAGCGCATGGAGGAGGCACTCTGGTTAATTTCAAGGGCGGCACTGCATCAAGCAAGAAAAAGTGTTATGTCGGGGAAAGATTATCCCGGGAGAAGGAAGAAAGGAAAGCGAGCTTGTGTCGGCAAAAAAGTATCTTACCCTTGAGAACTGGCGGTGTCTTCTTGGCCCGTGTCGGCTTAACCGCTCCTTTCTTGTGCCGCTTCGCTTTCGGTGTTGCGGGATCTGAGGATGTGGAGGTCCCGGTATTCGAGGTACCGGTCTCCGCACGCTTGCGAGATCCAACTTGTTTGCCCGTGGTAGCTGGGCGTGCACTCGGAGCAGGGCCGCCCGGGTTAGCTGATGCCGAGGATACTGGGTGAGCATATGCGATGGGACGAGTATCAATTATCTCTAACATTTGCAATCATCGTCGTCCGACCAATCTCGGATTGAGGCTCGGGCTCGAGGCTTACCCGAGGTAGGGGCGCCAGCAGCCGGAATCGGCAATTGATCCTCATCATCGGGTCATCTACCTCGGTGGCGGCCGGGGCAGGTATATCTTTGCCCCATTTGGCGGAGGGATCCTCTCCATCTTCAGTCTTTTGCCGAGTAAACCTCTGCAAGCCAGAAGCAATAAGACCGAGTTATTTTATGAGCCAAATACGGAGTCGACATAAGAGTTATCCCGGCAGAAAAAAGTATGTCGGTATAAGTTGCAAGGTTACTTACTTGCTCCGGAAGCCGAGTTCTGTCATGAGGTTCTAGACCCCATTCCCATTCCTCGGTCATTGTCGTGCGGGCAATTGCCTTGACACGTCTTCTGACCTCGGGTTGGGTCAGCTCGTGGGTGCTGGTCCGAGTTGGATCATACTTGCCACTCATGTGGCAAATCTTGTGAACCCGGTCTTGAAGGGGGGAGACTCGGCGGCTGGCGAAGGTCCTCAAAGATCATCTCTCGTTAGGCCTGCCCCCACAAGCTCCTCGACGATCTTGTGAATCTGGTTGATCTCGAGGTTCATCTCCTTCGGGTTGAGGGACCAGTTAAACTGCTTAGAGGGGGTGCCGATGCTGAATATCGGCAGGTTCAGAAGGTCGACATTGTCTGGGCTCTTCACGTAGAAGAACGTGCGCTGCCATTTCCGGCATGACTCTAGGCCTTGAATCCGAGGAAAGATGGAACCTCTCTGAGGTATAATTGTAGCGGCTCCGCACGGCGTCATCTCCTTGGGGAAGTTCTTGTTTTCTGGATTCGGGACACTCTGCTTCCGGAGTTGGAAGTACTTGGCCCAGAGCTCAACGGTGGGCCAGAGTCCGAGGTATCCCTCGGAGAAAGAAACGCACGCAGAGAGCGTGGTGATGGCGTTGGCTGGAAGGTGATGAGGTTGAAGACGGAACCGATCCAAGAAAGATCGGAAGAACTCGCTCACCGGGAGTCCAAAGCCGCGCTCGAAGTGCGTGACGAAGACCACGCGCTCGCCGGATTTCAGCTTCGGCTCGGCCTCTGTGCCGGGAACCCGGCATATCACTTGTGCCGGAATTCGCTTGGTCCGGACCAGCCAGTCTATCTCGGCCTGGGTTACGTCGGAACCTTCCCATCCGGCGCGCTCACCCTCTTCGACGGCATCCTCGGCGGGGTCCAGGGTATGGCTGGATGACATCTCGGAAGGGATCTGTACAGAGGCACAAGTTGAACCGAGATAAGTATCTCGGAACATTGGAACAACAGAGGAAAATGCATAAACGGCGGGAAACACAAATCTGTGGATAAGTGTTTGGCGGAAAGATAGAAGGAAAAATAAAAGATAAATGCAAGATCTATGAGTTGAAACTTAGGAAAATCTACGGAGGAACTATTGCAAGGATGATAAGAAACGCGATGAAGAAAATCTAGATGGGATCTAAGCAAAGGGATTTAAGAGCATCTACGGAGGGGATGTGCAAGTTCGTCGGAGAAGAGGAGCAAGTTCATCGGGAAAGATGAACATGTTCATCCGTAATGCTAAGGGCGAGGAACTCACCGGAGTTGCGACGGCGATGCGAGGCGAAGAAGCGCGGGGCGTGCCGGAGTTGAGCGCGTTCGGCGGCGGCGCGAGAATCTCTGGTGGTCGGCGGCGTGAGTGCTCCGGCGTTGTGCGGTGGCGAAGATCGCGGCGCGGAGGAGATGAGCGCGGTGGGCAGTGCGAGCGAGGGATGCGAGGAGGAAGAAGAAGAAGTGAGAGGTTCCGCTCCCCTATTTATGGGCGTGGGGCGTGTGCGGTTAGCGATTTTACCGCGCACGTTCCCCGTAACTGCCGCGCGGATTAACCGCGCACGATCTGCGCGGTTGCGGCATTCGCGGCCGCACGATCAGCCGCATAGTGGACCACAAATGGGTAACCGCCCGCGGCGCGATCGTGTGCGGTTACTGGCGCGTGAATCGAGGAGGCACACCACGGTCAAACGCACTCAAGTGCCCATGCGACGTGACAACGCGTGACGTGGGCGGCGTGCGCGCAGAGGTATGTCTGTCCACGCGCAGGAACCGAGGCATCGCGCAGTGTTTCCCTGCCACGTGCTGTGGCTAAATCTTGGAAGAGATCGCGGGAATCTTTTTGTGTCGGAGAGACCGGCACAAGAGCATATCTCGAAGGTTGTGGGAAGTTTGGTCCTTGAAGCTTGAGATGAACCGACATAAGAATGTCGGATATTTGATCAGGTTAAAGCAGTTGCCTTGTGTCAGAGAAACCGGCATAAGGGCGTATGTCGGAAGGAGTTGGAGGTTGGATGCTTGCTGATTTATTTTGGTCCGACATAGTTATGTCGGATACTTTGGTCAAGTTGGTTTGGTTTTGTAAACCTGGTGTGGCCCTTCATCCGAGGCTGCAGGACCGCACCAGCTTCGGGGACTAATGTCGGGGGGCTACCCCCGGGTAGGGTCATGGAGTGGTATAAGCAAGGTCCCAGGTGTGGGCCAGGTTACAGTAAGAGCCGACATACCTAGACCTCAGAAGTGACCAGGATGTGATGTTGGTGCAAACCGACATAGGAAAACCGAGGTAACCCGGGCCAGAAGGGACCGAGGTACCATGCTAGTGCAAACCGGCATATGTTGACCGAGACTTGGAATCCGAGATAAGGGATCCGAGGCATCATGACCGACATATGTATGTCGGTATCTTGTGTGTTCTCGTGTGTGCAGGAAAGGTGATTCAGGAAAGGGAATCCGGCATATCCATGCCGGGTTACAGAGATGAGGCACCTTATGTCGGACGGAGGTCAGCGCTGCTGTCCCATCCCGTCTGGCACTGGAGCGCGGCGTGCGGTACGGCGCATGTCTGAGGTGACTGGGCTTACCTCTGCTGACCAAGGACGCGCGTGGGAGCAGGAGAAGGACACCGCTGACCTCGGCTGTACTTGGGAGCAGAGATATGGGACAGGACATGGGCAAGCCATGTCCTGTCCACTGTGCAGAGACAATCATGACGTGCAGGCGTGCGCGTCTCCAGTGCCGGTACGGTGATGTGACCGTTGCTAGTGGAGGGGTATTTCCGTAACTCGGTTTAGCCTATATATAGGGCCTCACCTCCTCCTGCGTGAGGGACGATGCACTGAGAGACATTTCCCCCCATAGCTACATCTTCTACCTTGTGTTCATCCCCATTGTTGGGATCATACAGCTCGAGGAGCAGCTTTGTACGTGTGACACCGAGATATACAGAGAGGGACAGGCAGGAGTAGGGGTTTTACCTCCTCACGAGGGCCCTGAACCTGGGTAGATCGTGTGTGTTCTTGTGTTTGTGAGTTCATCTGTGTGTGCTCCTTAGCGCGCTAGCCCTCTCCCGGATCCTCCAGCATCCATCGGCCCCGCTCTTTAGCCATCCTATGGCATCTGCCGTGATACCACCACGACACTTAATCTTGTGTTTGTGGAGGATATAGCCCAAATGTAGCTCCATTTGCATCTTCTCCTTTTCAATTCTCTTCTTCTCTTTCAATTTCTTTATTTTCTTCCTCGATCTTATTCATTGCTTTCTTCATCTTCTAGGTTGTCTCTTTTTTTTTTTTTTTTGCGGGTACAAGGGGCTGAAAGGAAATTCAGCAATTACAGAGAGGTCCACGAAAAGATCAAAATTACAGACCAGTCCTCACTGCAACTCGACTTCGTCTTCGTCCATGACGCCGTCGGTGGCGCGCCGCCGCTCTGCTCTCCTTGACCTTGGAACAAGAGCATCCCCGAGCGGTCGGGAAGTCGCCGATCGCCGGTCGCAGAGGACCTACGCCAGCGGACGTCGCCGTCGTCGAACTGAAGCCACCAGCACCCTGTACAGAGATCGTCGACGCCAGATCCGCCGCCCCGCGGAATCCAGCGAAGGGGAAGCCGTGCACGGCAGGTCCGGAGAGCTGCGAACACGGGCGCGGCGGAAGCTCAGCGCCAGCACTCCATGGAGCGTCGACGCCGAGGAAGAAGGCCTCCACCTGCAAAAACACCACCGGCTCCGCCCCTTCCTCCATGGCGACGCCGGCCGAGACCCCACGCACACCTACATAGCTATGCACAGATCCGTCGATTCCCCGTCCTCCCGCCGCCGGAGCGGCCGCCGGAGGGCGGGGAATCGAACGGATCGAAGGCGGAGCGGTGGCGCGCGAGGGTGAGCCCAGAAATCGCCTTTCTCAGAGGACGGGGAAAGGGGACGCTCCGAGGTTGCGTCATCTTCTAGGTTGTCTCGTGTGTGCTTGATAGCTTTTTGTCTGCCTTCTTCCCTTCTTCATCGGATTTCTTCCCGTGAATTGTGATGTTCAAATATTTAAAAGTAAGCATCTTTTCCTTTGAAGCAATGGCTTATCTCGTCTTTCAAAACCACGGATACCTTTTTTGGGCTCTGTTGGAACTCTATTCTCCGCATTTTTTGGCAGCAGTGACAGTTTATTGGGACTGAGAGTTACTAAAGGGCTCCACTAAAGATGTTCTAAATACACCTAATATATGCTAGTACAATATTCCTTTCTTTTTATTTTGCGATGCTACCACCATACGCAATGCGGCAACATTGTATTAACTCTTTATAAACGTATGACCGTTCTAGACGAACGCAACCGCTTGTGATTTCCTCCCTTTAGAAAGTTAGTGGGCATCGCATCTCTGTTTCGAATAAATTGATGATTTCATTTTTGTACAGGAAGACGCAAGTAGCAAATAAAGGATCCGGGAGAAGAGGAGAAAAGAAGCAGATTAGCTTGTGTAAACTAGCCCCACCCCAGCCCAATAGCGGACGCAGGAAAAAAATTGGAGGGTGGGCCCACTCCAAAATGAAATCTCGCGTGGTGATTAGAAGTTGTCAATTGTACAATATAAATAGCAAATCGATTCATACCATTGTATATCAATACATATGTTTTAAATACGCATGATCCCAATGCAAACTAGTTCAATCACATATACAAGTCTTGCATTATGAAATATAGCATAATAAATAGAAAATGACATCACTATTATTTTTACGTTGTCGCATTCCCATGAAGTTTTAACTATGTCATCTTCACTTAATTTGAAGAACACATATCGCTCGATAAATGCCACTAAACAATGGTTTAAGAGCCACCCATACTATTTTAACTTATTTTTCACTAAACTCATTGCAGAAATTACTTTTTCAACATTGCGTCGCCACTGGTAAGAGCAATATTAATTTAAGAAGGAAATAGACCAAATCATAGATTATATGCTTTAGCTTTTTTTAGTTTGGACACTCCCCGTCACCACCGTTTGACATTTAGAAACAAAATCACCAATTATAGGCAGTACGAAACTACGAATTAATTTACAGATGCAATACTAATAATTAGGCAATCTGCGGTTCGGTAATGACCAATGGGGTCAAAGATCATATTGCATATCTGCAGCTCGTGCGGAACTGCTGCTTAGTGTTGTGCTTCTGCTCCTGCTCTGCGCCTCACCGGCGAGGCGGCGGGGCAGAGGAGGCCGGGAGCAGAGGAGACGGAGCGGCCGGCGGGCCAGCCCGCGAGGAGGCGACGGTATCTGGGCGAGGGGAGGCCGGGTCGCAGGGAGCAGAGGTCGAAGGGCAGCCGCCGGCGATAGGATTTTTCTCATTTGGCTAGAGCAGAGAGAGAGAGTCGGGGCAGGAGATGCTCTCGGGTCGTTGGGTCAGCTCCTCGCTCGCACGACCTGTACGTGAAGGCTCAAGGTCATAACATTTCTGTTTCTGCGAAAACTGGGCCGTGTGATTAGGGGTATACAAAAAGTTTCTCCGATTTCTGGGTGGGCCACGGCCCCACCGGCCCGCCCCCTGCGTAGGTTAGATGCCCCAGCCCCCCACATGATCTCAGGCAGCTTTATATTCGTGAGATCTCTTTGCTCGAAGGAATAGTTTTTGTGCGATCTCGCGGTGGCCAACATTCTGAGATTTTTTTTTGAACGAGAGGTGCCCCGAAGGGCGAAGAAGCTGCATTAAAACAACGGCAGGAATACAAATACATCGAGGCCCTCATAGTCATCTCTCGCACTGCTCTTTTTAGAGGTAACAATCAAGGGCTCACACAAAGAAAAAAGGACCCTAGGGCAAAAAGATAAAAAACAACTAGGCCCAACACGTTCCTCCTCTGCCAAACGCCGGCGACCTATAGGCAGCAGAAGCGCCGAGGTCGGAGATAAAGTTGCTCGCTTGGATCTCCAAACCAGCGTTGAACCATTGCCACCTGCCACCTCGACGGCCCCAGGGACGAACCACTTGGGGTCGAAGAAGCGTCGAGCACCATCGCAATGATCTGAAGAAACCTCCAAGTCGGAGGAAGAAATCCATGGCCGCCCTTCGGCCAGAAAAGGCAGAGGCTGGTCGGAGGTCTCCGACAAGAACACGCCCCTGCGGATGCAGATCAACGGACGCAGCTTCAAAGAGAGTAGCAGAAAACCGACTCCGGCACCACACCACCACCGCGGTGGCTAGCACAAATGGACATCGACCGGGGCAGACCCGACCACCGCTCCAGAGAGGCTCCCGAGAGGGAGCAAGCAGAAAAGCAGGACAAAGCAAAGGTCGCCAGATCGGAGCTCCAGTCCTCCTCGCCTCCATGGCCGGCCAGGATGAGCTCCAAAGAACAGCCACCAACAACAGGGGTCCTCCCTCCCTCGCCACCATGGCCGGCCAGGGGAGGAACCGTCGCTTGCCTCGTCCGCCCTCCGCCAAGAACAGAGAGGGGAAAGGGACGCTTATTGAAAGGGGGACTCGCCTTCACCCGCTTCCACCACGGAAGCCAGAACTCCAACGGCCAGCTCGCACCGCGCCACCGCACGAGGCTGGACAAAATCCCCTGCGAGCCTCCCGAACCAAGCGCCCGCCAACCGCCGACCATCTCCTCCCTACCTCCATGGTACCGAGAGAGAAGCAGCAGCCGAGCCAAGCCACAGATCGGGAGGGCATCACAGCTGACCTTATTGTCGAGGTCCACAAGAACCAGTGCGCCGCCGCTAGCTCTGACCTCCAGAGCAACTCCGACGAGGCACCATCCAAGGGTTCGCAGGATCTAGCCAGAGAGATCCCACATCCTCCACCAACTACCGGCAAACAGCCGAGATCTACAAGGAAGACCTAATCTACAAGCGCCAGCACCTCTCCTCCGCCTCCCTCGACCGGCGCCGCCGGCGAGATTGGCTTTGGATCGGGCCGGCGCGGCAGAAAGCGCGCAGGGGAACTATAGCAGGGGAACGGGAGGAGGAGAAGGGGGGAGGGGTAACATTCTGAGATTAGGCGTTGCATTGCAGCCAACAACGGAGCATTTTCTGTCATGTTCTTGCCTTGAACACCAAAATGCAGTAGACTGCTGCTCCAGATGTGAAGTCATTAGGCAATAACCATGGTCCATAAGATAAAGTGATTAAGCCCGGAGGGATTAGCTACGAGATTCGCGATACTGTTCAATTTTGCACCGATTGATATATAAAAGGATATGCACCCACGCTGGCCGACTGTCTCTCAGGAGGAACACAACAACTTTATCCAAATTTGCATTTATCTAGACATGTTTTATGTGCAGATGCATGCAGATTTGGACAAAGTTGAGACATTTTTTTTATGTACGGAGGGAGTAACAGATATGTCGATCGTGAGCAGCGTGAGTGAAGCCCTAATTTGGCAGGACCTTTGGTCAGCAGGTAGACGTCGTCATACAATAGTAGAGACGATCTCACGCTGACTCGATCTTCTCTGAATACAGATTATGAAGTTCCGAAATCAGATATGCGCGTCTGCAGTGCACAGTGTCTAGCCTGCCAGGCGCTCAAGGAGTCGAGGTTTGGTTTCAGAGCGAAGAGGAGGAGCAGAAAGAAGTGGCCAGATGAAGCAGTTGTGGCTGTAGCTAGTCAACAACAGATCCATGGCAGATGAGAGAAATAAATGCAGGGATGGATATCTGGTGATGAAGGAGAAAGCAGAGGAAGAAGAAGGTGACCGCCGGTGAGGACAAATGCGGACTTTGCCAAAAGAAAAGGAGAGGACGGATGGGGAAAGGGGCGATAAAATCGAGCCACGAATCGACCGTAGCTGCGGTAGAGTGGAGTAAATTTGTAGCGTGGGTGAATTCGTACGTCGATCTCTGCTGCTGCCTGCTGTGGTGGCCGTGGGGGCTCACTCACTCACTCCGGCCGGTGCGGTCCACGGGGATGGTGACTTGATGATGGATTTAATTCAAATCCATCTAAGAGCATCTTCAAGCGAGGCCCCCAAACAACGCCCAAGCCAGTTTATTTCGGTCCGAACGTGACCGGACGCGTCCGGGCGCGTCCGTACATCCTAAACCCTTCTTTAATTATACTAGTTGAATAGCCGTGCGTTGTCACGGGGGGTTTAATCATAAATGCAGGTGAATATCACTTGTGACTTGGAGATGCAAACAAAACACTGTTTGAATCAACTTTTTTCAACGTCGACACTATCCAAAAGCAAGCGGTTTGAGTTAATCAAACTAATAGTCATGCTTGTCACCACTGCAATCTAGCAATCTTGAACGCACTGAATTACTTAGTGTAAGGCCACCCAGCACAATAGGCACATCTCTAAAGATTAGTGATCTAAAGACCGTACCAGAAATGAATCGCGTATTCGAATTTAGAAATCCCACTATTCGATAATCCACTGAATCCAAATCTGGATGAGCTGGGGTAACATTAACTCCGGTGAGAATACAAGTAGAAGAAACAAATATTTTGTTCAAAAGATAGACAGTTCTGAAACAACATATACTGCTCCCCTATCCAAAGGAATACAATCTGTGCAAAATAGGTATATTTACTGCAAAATCAAGAAGAACAAGAATTTACATTACTCCAGTTTGTACTCCAGTTGTAGCATGACTGTTATTAAGCAGCCGAAAGATGTTTTGGACCCTCGTTCCATTAACCAAATGTACTGGAAAAACAAAATCGACAGTCACAGTAGTGATTACTGCGTGAAATACCTAACATAAACATAGAAATCCAAGCACATAATCTATGCAAATGAACGCAGGCCACACATAAAATAGAGTCAGATTAATAGAAGCAGAAACCTCATTACGAAACATTCAGTTAAAGATTCCATATGAATTCTTACCGATGGATTGTTCTGAAACTTTTTACAAATTATATTGTACATAATACCGGATCCAAAGTAGTAAAAATTAAAGTGGTGTGAACAAACACAAACAATGAATTACCGCATGTAGCCAAACAGCTCCCAGGTCGTTAATTGAGTGCAGCAACAGTGTGCTCAGAGGAATCAAAGCTGCGTGTATTAAAGAATTCGTGCGCTAGGTGAAGCTTTGCTCTGGATTATTTTCTGTTCTCTAGCTTGCTATGTATTCAACAAAAGGAGGCCCGATATACTTCCTCAGCTCGTCCCTACTGTTGCTGCTAGCTGTGCTCTGCTAAATCTCTGTTCCTGCACAATTTTCAGAACAATCCATCGGTAATCAGCCAAATAAAACTTGTCGACGCAGCGTAGCGGCAAACCAAACGGCGGTAGGGAGGTCACCTAAAGTTGGAGTTGTTTGGAGGAGAAGATGGAGAGGAACTGGTTGACAGCGATGCCGAGCTGCAGATCCCACCATGGGACGAGGAACTCCAGCTTGTTGTGGTTCTTCCTAGAGACCTGCAGCTGCACGATCCACAGATTGCACGGAACCGTCCGCCCTCCTGCTGCAACAGAATCCACATCCCATCGACCCGTCAGAATTCAGAGGCCGATCGCTTGTCCAGCGCGTGTTACACATGGACACGCCCAGAACCATGACACATGGGGTGATTGAGTCCAGAATCACAACATGTCGGCCAGGCTCTGGCTTCGAGCATGCCGATTCCTTTTTCCGTGAATTTCCATCTGTCCTCCAGATCGATCGTCTTCCTATCCTGCACCTGGACTGGCATCGCTGCTAGAGCCGCCGATTCTACGACGTCGTCGAACGCAAAGATGAGTCCGTCACCCGTGGGCGGGGGGACGAGACGGGAGGGGTTGCGCCGCGGTGGCAGCAGCGGCTAGGGTTCGATGGGTGAGGTTGGAGACGATGGGTCAAGGAGTTGACTTTTTTCCCGGTGGCCTGTTTGTCTTGCGATGTATGCGAACCGGTACGAACTGCGGGTTGATTTCCAGAGTTTTCAAGGGGCTTTTTGCAAAACGTCTATGACGTACCAACCATCACCTGGAGCCATATTATATAGTAGAGATAGGGTGAGTTTGGGGCGTCTGGGCGTGTCCGCATGCACACTGTTGCACCTACTTTTTCTTTCTTTTATCCTTCTTTAATTATTCTCTCTCCTATTCCACCAATCACGTGCAAGGTCTCCACAGTTTGGGGTGATATTTGGGGATCATGGTTGTAGGAGGTCATTTTTTTAGGGTGGTCTGCGGACAGCCATCCGGACGTTTAGGGGACGGATTTGGGGGCCTCGCTTGGAGATGCTCTAATCTACGGATCCTGGCTTTGGGTGGAAGCTGGTTGTAGCCTCTACGATCATGTGCATGTACTCTCCTGCTAACCTAAGAAGACAGTGGCTTTCTGCGCGAAAACCTACTTTGAAGGCCGAGTTACATGGGTCCTGTTATTTTTCAAATTTCAAATTCGACATTTTGAAGTTTTAAAAAATTCTGATTTTTTTTCTAGATGTGGCCAATGATGCATTCTACCGGCTGGGAAAATCTCAAGGTGAAATACATTGTATTTTTGTCTACACATAAGTGACAAAATCTGACAAATGTTATAGGTTTCAAAATTTGCACTGTTCACCTTTTCTGATCCACAATTTTGTCAATTTTGCACAGCCCAAAATACAGAGTTTTCGAATTGGATTTTTGCACACTGTTAGAATACATCATCATCTACATCTATGATTTTTTTTCAGAATTTTTGGAAACTTTAAAATGCCGTTTTCGAATTTTGGAAAATCCGAGATTCATGTAGCTCGGGCTCTGAAAATCCACTCTCCTTTCCACGGCTCTATTAGATATTAGATAGCACAGAGTTAATTCAGTTTATTGGAAAAATCGGATTTAAAGATGATACATTGCCATGTTTATAAGAAATATCTGACCCAAAAAACTCACAAGCAAGGAGGCCCGCCGTTCGTACGGCGCTAGCCGACTAAACGCAACAAACACAACACCGGTTCCAGGGCCGCCGCCCAACCTACACCACTTGTTACCAAAACTGCACACGAGACACATCGCCATTCGACCCAGCCATTTCGTAGCCTCCGCCCGCAGACCACGAACGTCACTCACAATCCAGGGCCACTGTTGCCACCAAATCGAAATTTTGTGTTGCCCGAAATCGAACCAGTTGATAAACTTGCTGTAAGGACATCACCCAAACCGCACTAGGCCACGACCCTTCCCCATAGGAGCGTCTCTACATGGGAGTCTGAGGTCGCCAGCTCGACGTACCACCACTATCCGGGGCCACCGCCCCGTTATCCGCCTCTTCTGACAACAAAGCCACCCTTCCTGTCTGTCGCGAATGAACCGCAACTCGAGGGTTATTAACTTTCAAGGCGATGCCTTCAACAAGACAGCGATGTGTCACCCGCTCCGACGACACCCTGAGTCACATCGAGCATGCATAGGCAGGACAGGTCAGCTGCATGCCCAGATCCAGCCCATCTGACGCCCTGCACCAGTCCGCGCCAACGGCGAGCACGTCTCCTCCATGATGTAGCCCAACCTCCGGTACCTACAACAAGTGGCCCAATGACTAGATCTAGAGTCAAAGATCTCCATGACAAGGTGAATTCACTCCTATCTATGTGTGATCTTGTACACTCACTTGAATGGTTTGCTACTTCATGCCGATACCTTGTGTGTGCTCAGCTGTGGGGAACGTGAAGAACTCCGAGGAAACATGGATCAAGATGGCTAAGGGATGCGTCAAGATGAGGAAGAAGAAGGTGGCGGAGTCAGTCTGGCCGGCCTGCAAGCCAGCCTCCAGCCCGGCCTAGGCCGGCCCCATGCCAGAGACAGCCGGCCTCCCAGCCCGGCCAGGCCGGCTCCCAGTCCGGCCCCCCAGCCGAAGCAGCCGGCCTCCCAGCCGGCCTCCAACCTGGCCTGCCAGAGAGGCCGGCTCCCAGGCCGGCCACCATGTCTTGCACCCCGTTTTGTACTAAGACTATAAATAGCTCTTCCCCTCTTCCTTTTTAGGGTAGACTTGAGTTGAGCTGTGCTCCTTTCCCACCCCACGTGGTGTTGCCTCTTCGGAGATGAATCAAGGCCTCCCCATGTGGAGATGAACCAAGACCTCCCCTTGTGGAGAAGATCCCTCTAGTGGATTCCAAGGCCTCTTCTTGTAGTTGCGATTAATTGACAATCATTCATCTTCGGGTGACTCTATTGGGACGGTTGGATTGACCGTTGAGAGAAACAATCCTAAGAGTAAGGTGTGTTTGGAAAAGGAGAATCGGGGGCTGCCCTTGGGAACTTGTTACCGGTTGATTTCTGCCGAATGATGTCTTGCTAGTTATCTTTACTTGCTTTTCTCCTTTTGTGTTCTTCATCGTGTTCTTCGTGTTCATCGTTCCTCCGCCCAAATCCGTGAACATCGGGACCTACCCTACATCACTCCGTGCTACTGCTAGAACCAGCTCGCCTTCACAGCCCCCACGCCCCGAGAGGGAGAGTCGTGAGAGGAAACGCCCTGCCGCCAGCCCGCCTTCACAGCCCCCACGCCCCGAGAGGAAGAGCCATGAGAGGAAACGCCCTGCCGCCACCTCC
The DNA here is from genome assembly GCA_947311845.1 of Poa pratensis. Classification (NCBI taxonomy): domain Eukaryota; kingdom Viridiplantae; phylum Streptophyta; class Magnoliopsida; order Poales; family Poaceae; genus Poa; species Poa pratensis. The sequence continues at coordinate 35,779,494 of CAMZMU010000097.1, read as the reverse complement.
CTGGGGCGTAGGCGTCTCGTTCGGCGCCCCCTCTGGCGGGGGTGGGACGAGGGAGTCCTTTGCGTTTTCCCGTATCGCCAAAGGAGGGCGACGCGGGAGGGAATGGAGGGAGGGGGGGGGGGGGGGGTGTTTCTTAATATCTCGGTCCCTCTCTTGGTAACCTCGTTGAGCTTTATGTCTTACCCACCATGAACGAAAAAAAGAGAGGTAGAATCAAGGAATAGCGCGCTACAGAAAATAGCGCCGGACTTAAAATACGCTATTAGCGTGCTATACCGCGCTATAGCATGCTATTAACTAGTATTAATGTGACGTTATACACTGATTTATTTGACGAGATGATTCTCAGCATGTTATAGCGTGCTAATAAGCGGTGTTATAGCGGGCTATTTTTTTTCTCCATCGGTAGAACTGGCTAGCTATGGGAGATTTTTTTTGAAACGAAGGCAAAAGCTTTGCCTTTTATATTGATATAGAAGAAGTAAACACGACATGGCCGAGGCCAAAAGTAAAAACTGTAAATAAACGGTGTCCCGTAATGGATCACCCAATTCCGTCTACTCTCTCAGAAAGGAAGATTGTCATAGCTCTAAGTAATAGTCAGCTCCGCGAGTTTCTTAGCACCGGCGAGGATCCAATTTTTTCCCTCGTCTTTGATTCATTGCAGCAGCACAGATGGCATAGAGAATTTGTTGTTGAAGATCCGTGCATTTCGCTACTTCCAAATTTCCCAGGTGATGTGAATGATCGCCGTCTTGAGACCTTTTCGAGAAGCCATCTCCAAGCTATGGGAGATGAGATGGATCGTCATCGATCACATGGGGAGAAGCAAAAACAGAGGAAGATCTGGATAGAAAGCGACCGGGATCGCAGCCTACTTTGTACCCTCTCTCCGTAAAAGGAGAAACTCAATTGCAAAGTGGCAAATTCGATCGATCGGTCGATTCTCCCTGTCAGCCAAATTTAACTTGACGTTGAAGCTGCGAGCTAGGAACGGAAGGATGAAGATCGATGTGATATGCTGCTGCTGTCGAGATTGGACACTAGGCACATCAACCGACGCCCTAACTTGGCCCACTCATATATTCTCCAGTTGTAGGCTCCTAGCGTGAATAAAAGTATGTGAGCATTTTTGTTTGAGATTCTAATAAGGGAAACCATTTTGATACTACTAACATATCAATTTTTTTTTACGATGTAAGCTGAATGGAGTCCAAAATAAGCTGATTGGTTTCTGACTCCAAAAGTAAAGGGTACTGTAGACTGTTGTAAAGATCACGTGAACCCTAATTTACTGCATACGTATGGATGTGCTTTTGACTAATGATTGTGCCGTCAAAAGAAACAGCTCGTCCCCCTGTTCACATACTTTTTCAGACAAGTTTACCATTGATTTTTTTGTTTTGAAAAAAAGGACTTGAACAAATCAATTGGACAGCGAGTGACCCAGCAGGACTGGAGAGATAGAGACGCGTCCAAAGCTTTTTTTTTTTTTAGAGAGCAAGACGCGTCCAAAGCTAAAGCAAAAAAGATGGAGATCAGGAGGTGGTCGGCTGCTCACTCCACAGTGTACACAGTCTCCACTCCCACTCTCTCCAGCGTCCACTTCGCCGGCCAATCAGTTACGCGTAGCACTCTCCAAGAAAACCGCCTCCGTCTCCTCTCCTCCCCGCGTAGCTTAATGCGGAACTAAACTAATCACGCAGCACCAGCACGCCGAGGTACGTACGCGCGCCCGGCCTCATGAAGGGCCACCACTCGGCGCCGCTGTCGCCGTCTCCGGCGGCGGTGGCGGCGGCCAAGCGCCGCTGCACCGGCATGGCGGCCGCCGTCCCGGCGCTGGTGCTCTGCTCCGTCCTCCTGCCCCTCGCCTTCCTCCTCGGCCTCCACCGCACCGGTAAACCACCGCTGCCTCCTCTTCCCCTGGCTGCCTGAGTCGTCTCCGCGGATCTGTGCTGATTCTGTGCGCGCGTGTGTGCTGCAGGGTACGGGTCGGAGGAGCGCGCCGCCGTCGTCATCAGCACCGTGAGATTTTTTCCGCACTGAATTTTCATCTTTTTACCCACTGCCTTTCTTTTCCCTCCGGTTGCTGCATTTTCTTAAAAGCAGGGTTCTTTTGATGACGAATTTGTGCGCCGTGTTTAGGAGCTGGGTCTCGGGAAGCATAAGCATCTGGATGGGGGCATGAAGCACAAGCTGCTCAAGGTACGACCGTGCTTGCAATGTCCTGAATTAAGCGTCCGTGCTGAATTGACGAGAGAGAAATATGGCAACTTTGCATCGCATTAAGTATGCGCGTAATGTGTTTGGATTCCCTGAATATCATGCCCCAAATTCGCGGTGATTCTTCCTGGTGGTTTCTTAAAAAAGAAGACTTTTTACACTCTGTAGTTAGGGAGTTCAATCATGCAATGCGTGCGTGCGTGCGTGCGTGTTTCCGTGGACGTGTGCCGCTCGCTGACGGCTTCACCACCTACCCGCTTCCTGAGGGAGGCCGGTCGGTTGCTGCGTGTTTTCTGTTTCCTCTATGTTGTGGTGTTCAGGGGTGGAAACTTGTCGCTGATATTGTATCGCACGTGATGCCAAATAGATGAGTCAAAGTTTGCTGTGATGCACAGCTACTCAAACGAGTCATCTATTTACTATCGCTTCTGCCAAATAAGCCTTCGTTGGCTTGTTGTAATTATTCAGACTTTAAGAGCCTACCGCAGTAACATGTCAAAAAAAATAATCATTTGACCAGTCTCCTTTGTTTTGTGTAAGCAGGATGTTTCCAAAATGATAACTTCAGGATCGAACGGGGTTTCCGGCGAGCGATCCAGTAGATCAAAGTCCAGGAATCTTGCTGCTAAATCAAAAGCAAAGATCGAGGGTGATTTCTCCTTAGTTGAGCTGAAAAATGACACCCCGAAAACGAGAGGTAAGAAATGTGGGATCAGATAACGCATGACGCTGCCTTGACTTGGTTCATCATCCTTCTTACGATATGTAATGCTGTTTCAGGATCTCATACACAGAGAAGATATCAACTGAAGGACTTGTCATGGAGGTCAATGGTAAGAGACAGTGTATCTTTCTCTGATGCTGTCAAATTTGTTTGGGTCGTCTGCATTTCACTTTTCAACAAATACTGGAAGAGAGCGTGGTACACATGAGATGTGACTACTGAATTTGGTTCATGATGTTCGTACTGCTATTATTCTGAAGCCAAATTACACATTGGGTTTTTAAGTTGACAGGATTTGTAGGTAGTTTAATGGTGAATGCCAAATATTTGTGAAGTAACATTGTTGCGTTCCCGCAAAAAATAAGGAACATTGTTGTGTCTCGATGTGGGGTCAATAATACATTTTTTACTATGTGTGTGCTCAATTTGTGGTAAATTTAGATATATAGTTAATGTATCTTCGGGGCCAAGTTTTCTACTTTCAGGATTACCCATTAGATGTTTTGCAAGCATGAGTATTTCAGTCAGGTGGCAATATGTACATGTTTTTATCGTAGTGTGTAGTGCACTGTACAACTGTTTCCCCCTAGAATTTAGTGGATGATTTCCATTCTCACCTTTACTAAAATAATATTTAAAAAGAAACTTGCAATTACTGACGAACATCATATTTATTGTAGAGATCTTGTACTTTCGATCCTCAGTTTGACTGGTCTTCTTTAGATGTATTCTTAAATGCAGTAGCCATTGTTATCAAACAGCAAATCAAGTGAACAAGGCAATAATTCGGTACTGTAAAAGGCTTTCTGAAGTTATATTTTTCGAAAATACGTGCTTGTATAACTTTCTGAAGTTATACAAGCATGTATTTTGAGATATGAATTTTCAAAAGATAGTGGCACAATATTTTTAAATCTATATGCTCAAAATGACCCTCATATTTGTACCACTGGATCCTTTGGAAATTGGAACTGTTCTAAGTTTCTACCATAGGACACTGAATTTGTTTTGTCATCATAGGGTACTACTGTTGATGGGAAGGAGAACCAAGGTCAGGAAGTAGCACAAGAGGAGAATCCCAAGTCCTGTGAACTCGAATATGGAAGCTACTGCCTCTGGTCTGTTGAGCATAGGGAAGAGATGAAAGATTCTATTGTGAAGAGGCTCAAAGATCAACTTTTTATGGCAAGAGCCCATTATCCTAGTATTGCAAAACTGAAGCACCAGGAAAGATTTACACGTGAGTTGAAGCAAAATATCCAAGAACACGAACGCATGCTCAGTGACATCATTACTGATGCTGATCTTCCACCATTGTGAGTCTTATGTATTGTTGAAGTATTATCTATTGAACTGATTATAATAAAGATTACACTCCAGAAAAGACTAATATGAGCATTAGCAATTTTAGGACTGCTTTCTTTTTTTGTAGTAAATATTTGTTGACCCTATTTCCAGTCTGATTGGTACCCGCGGAAATATGACCTATACCCAACCCACGAATATGGACCTCTGGTATTTGTATGGAGGCATTAAGCTGTTACTTTTACTGAATGCATCTCTGGAGATTGTATTTTTTCTTGGTGTATGTATGTATATATAACTGATTTGATAGGTAGTGCTATTTTTTATTTGTGGACTAAAGAATATCGAAAACTACGGCGTTCGACTCTTTTGGTTACATTTCTGTTGATTATTTCTGAAGGTAATGGCTACTTACTGTTTTCAGTTTCGCAAAGAAGCTAGAGAAAATGGAGCGCACAATCGAAAGAGTAAAGTCTTGTGAAGTAGGCTGCTCCAATGTTGAACGGAAACTTAGGCAGCTACTCGATCTAACTGAAGATGAAGCTTATTTCCATACAAGGCAGAGTGCATTTCTCTATCATCTCGGGGCTCAGACTATGCCAAAAACTCACCATTGCTTGAGCATGAGATTGACAGTAGAGTATTTCAAATCCGCATATCTTCACAGGGAACTGTCAAATGAGCAGACACTTGAAGACCCAGCCTACTTTCACTATGTAATGTTTTCAAAGAATGTACTTGCAGCTTCGACTACTATCAATTCAACAGCCATGAACTCAAAGGTATAATTGTATTTTCAAATAATTGAAAATCTTACTACTGATTCGTTTGAATGCTAATGCCATATGACATGTTTCAGGATTCTGGTAGTGTTATTTTTCATCTATTCACCGACACACAGAACTTTTATGCAATGAAGCATTGGTTTGACAGAAATTCATATTTAGAGGCTAATGTTCATGTGATTAACATTGAGGATCACCACAAGCTCTCTGAGAATGCCGGATCTATTGAGAGGCAACAGTTATGGCCTACAGAAGAATACCGTGTCACGTTTCGTAATCATTCTCAACTTTTCCAGAGGCAGATGAAAACTGAATATATATCTGTTTTTGGCCATTCACATTTCCTGTTGCCTGATATACTTCCAAACTTGAATAAAGTTGTTGTTCTAGATGATGATTTGGTTGTCCAGAAAGATTTGTCATCTCTTTGGAACCTCAATATGGGAGATAAAGTGATAGGTGCTGTACAGTTCTGTGGAGTTAGATTAGGTCAGTTGAAAGGTTATATAGAGGAACATAATTTCAACACCGATTCATGTGTATGGTTGTCTGGTCTGAATGTAATTGAATTGGAAAAATGGAGGGATCTTGGCATTACCAGCTCGCATGGTCAGCTGCTTCAAAAGGTCAGTAATAGTTTTCCATTCCTCTTACAGTCCTATCAAACGAAAACTGCTTTAGTTATTAATAAAAACCATCATACAAAAGAACTTGTAGTTTCCACTGGTGATCCTAGAACTATCATTTCATAATATCCTTTGTCATAATTATTTCTTGAAAACATAGCTTATCTGATGCATTATCGTCGCTTTTGTAGTCGCAACAGGACAGTTCGGTATCACACAAACTTAAGGCACTCCCTAGAGGTTTACTTGCCTTTGAAGACCTGATATATCCTTTGGAAGATTCATGGGTTCAATCAGGTCTTGGATATGATTATGGAATTAGCCGTATCGATATAGAAGAGGCGGCTACTCTACACTACAATGGTATCATGAAACCTTGGCTTGATTTGGGTATACACGATTATAAGAGCTATTGGAAAAAGTATATGACTAATGGGGAGAGGTTCATGGCAGAATGCAATATACATTAACAGAAGTGAAATGAGATGTAACACACACTGCATAGTCTGCATTGGTGGGAATTTGGAGCAGCAAAGATCAAGAACTTGCTTCAGCAAAGGGATATTTTGGGAGAAACTGAATGCAGTATTTTGATGAATGAACTACACCTCCAGGGAACAGGGTGGCACCGTGTTGATTCTATAAAGAAAAATATGCTAAAATGCTTCCCGCCAAAACACCAGCATGAAACCTGTTTATTATAGTCTGATGAGTCTTTTCATTGCAGCATGGAACTGCAAAAGTGCAGTTCTTTGCTGATCATTTTTTGTATAAATTCTTTAGTGCTGTTCTTTTTGCCGATTGTGTAAGAGATACACCGAGGGACGTCAATGTTGAGTGCGGCACGGCATGTACAGAGAATAAATGCCTCGGCCTTCAGCAATTCACTTGTCATTCTTTGTCGCAAGGACGACTGTTGTTATTGTGGGATGTCGATCTCCATTGATGACACTATAAATAGATGTTTGTTTGGCAGTCGTGTTTTGATATTTCAATTTTATTCTGTGCAATTCCCATTCTGTTCTGTAAAGGAAATTTAAGAACTCACATGGTTATTCCTCAGAAAGGTTGTATTGCTGTGGTTGAAATCATAGCCATGCGTCATAAATTTGATACAGATAAGAACACATACAGCTATATCAGCTTTACTTCCAAAAGTACAGAAGCATAATTGCGTAATGACTATTAAATTGATGCACTAGCCAATTATCCCAAAAGTCCGAACTGATGGGAAAGGGCCGTGTTTTGTTTATATTATATTTCTGACACTCCCCCTCACGTCCAGGCTGTGGACTTTTTCTCACGAGACTAGGACGTGGATTTTAGGGTGTCCGCAGATATTTATTTTTAATACTGCGTTAGCCAGGATGCAATTTAGGGTGTCCGCAGATATTTATTTTTAATACTGCGTTAGCCAGGATTTGAACTCTAGACCTCTGGCTCTGATACCATATTAAATTGATGCACTAGCCAATTATCGCAAAAGTCCGAACTGATGGGAAAGGGCCGTGTTTTGTTTATATTATATTTCTGACAATGACAGTGGTGCGTCACTTGTATTTATCTTCAGTAAGGCTATAAGGTTAAACTGTCATGTGACTGGTTCCTTTTGCAGAGAACACTTTGGAAGCTGGTAATGTGGTTTCTTCTGTAAGAGAAAGGTAAGTTGTTGTGTAGCTACTTACCTATTGTACGATCCAGAGAAGGAAAACTTCAGTTCTGGTGTTACAAGCTGTGAAGCTTAGGACCTTCCAGAGGGCACTTACAATGCTTCTGCAGCTCCAGGTACCTCTCCATGTTAAACCTGTGCTTGGCGCAAAGCTTTGTCCTCCTCGACAAGAACAGCCTCTCCATGAAGTCCTGATACGTCGGGTCCCTCGAGGTCATGAGGAAATAGGTGTAACTGACGAGCAGCCCGGACGCGGTCGTGAAGAAGGCTATCGGCTCCATGACATCCCACGACAGCTCCCAGAACGTGAGGCGGAAGAAAAGGCCTATTTGGGACATGAGGAACCCTAAGCCGGACCAAAGGATGCACCGGACTTGCTTACGCGCTAGTTTGTCGATGTTGTCCTTCCTTTCCTGAAGCTGCTTGAACTCCTCTATCCTTGGGTCATTCTCTAGTTCCAGCCCAAGTGGAACAGCTCTTCTGACTAGATCCACAACCTACAGAACGGTGGAGGATGCATCAGTACAAGCTACAACTGTTGCCAAATTGGTCAGAACGATAACTATCTCCAGCGGTTCATTTGGCCTCGAAGCTGTTGCTTCTACACAGTTGAAAACAACAGAAACAATCTCAACTGATTGTGCGGTCCTTGTGGATAAAGTATGATTTTGTGGATTTATAGCCCACAACTAGAAAGAAAGTACTACTCTGTTCCATAATTCTTGTCGTGGTTTTAGTTCAAAGACTTATGAAACAGATGGAGTAATAAAGTTCATGTCAGGTTGATGCTTTAGATGTTTTAAGTGGTGTGGACGTCACCTAAAAAACAATACAAGACTCCACTGTTCCTGATTAGAGCATCCTATGGTCTTTGTTCTGACCAGTGATCAGGGAACGTCAAGAGTGAAATCCTGAAAAAAAATGTTGCCAACGGTGGAATGATCCCTCCCCTGACTATACGTTATTAGGTAGGTGAGACACCCGGTATATTCAAGCATGCCTCAGCTGAGACTCGATTCTTCGAGCATGCCACAGCTCGGACCCGAACCCGGCGGGCTGGCTCCACACACGGGGCACAAGCCACAAGGCCAGCACCTGGTTCTCAAAGAGCGAAATCCTTGGTGCTAAGCAGACCGGAAAGATAACATTTTGGTGTGATACTTATGAAGAGAAAGAAAAAATGCAAACTACTTCTTGAAATTATGATGCTTTAACTAACTGTACTTGATACCCGCAAAAAAAACTAATTGTACTTGTTCATGGAATCCTAATCCTAAATTCCTAATGCAGCACATTTAACACCAACATCACCCATTCAGTTTTGAATATAATGTTGAATATAAACATGGGAAAATCTTTGTCATGAACGATACAACATTTACAACAGGAATGCATCACCCGGCCCTAATCCATACATCCATCTCATAATTTGAATAAAATAGTCGGCTGCAAAGACAAAAACTCATTGCATCATTGCATGTAGTATCAGATTCTATTGGTAAACTCATGACGGCAGAAATCACAAATGACGGCGGATGCAGAGAGGAATGCCCATTTCTACATACCTCAAAATCGAAAAGAGGTACTATTTGAGTCTAAACTCTGAGACAATTTAAACAAGGGCGTAGGGTTTTGAAAGGAAGCAAATATGACCTTCTCCGGGTGGAGGTAGGCCTTGTCCCTGAAGAGCAGCAGGACGCCGGCGTCGTCCATGGCCCGCGCGAGCCCCTCCGCCTCGCCGCGTGTGCGCGCCGCCCCGGCCTCCACGCACGCGTCAAGGAGCTCCCGGTACCCGACCGCTTCGCCGGGCTTGTCTCGCAGCCGCCGCTTCAGCGCCTCGACGCCCACGAGCCGCACCAGCCGCCGCGCCTCTGCTGCCGTAACCGGCGGCTCGATCGGCCGCACCGGCGGTTTCGAGAAGAGGCGGCGGAGCGCGTGGCGTGACCCGGACGGAGAATGCGCACGGAAGCGGGAGACGGCTGCGCGCAACATGGTGCCGATGGCGAGTCGAGGCCGGCGTGTGGAGGTGGAGTGCAACTGTGGAAAGCCGTGATGAACCTCTCCCGATCTTGCAAGCAGCAAGCTTCTTCTACCTGTTGGATTTTCTACCTTTTTCCCTCCCCATATTGTCTTTGCGACGTGGTGACTTCACGGCGGGGGCAAGAATAGATCAAGGGAAGCTGGAAAGGGAAGAGCGTGGCGTGCTCGGAAGATCTGGGCGCCATGGCCACCCTTCATCGCCTTTTTGTTCTGTTCTTTTTGCAGACATTTTTCTCTATTTGTTGGCGCTGCATTTTGGCAAAGAGAGAGTATGTCACAGCTCAAGAACATTAAATAGGAAATGCCATGTGATATCTCTGGTTGCATTTTGAGGTTCCCAACAGATTTCATCAGAACAATATGTACGACACCCCAACAAAATCGTTGTCGAGCTTGACGAGCACTCCGGATCCGGAGGGAACTGAAAAAATATATCCTTTGAAGCTTGTCACGCCAAGCCCACTGATTCTGCCTAAATTTCGAGCAGGCCAGTAATCATTCTCTAGGTCCGTCTGGCTTGAAAGATCAGCCCAATAACATTTAACAACTGTGAACTCGGGAGCTCCTATTTGCCGACCTACGCGGCAGCGATCCCTCCTGCCTGCAGTGTTTCCTTCATATGCAGCCCAATACGAGGTATTGTTTGTAATTTTTATCTTTTCTTCTTTGATTTTTCTCTTTTCATTTTTCTGTTTTTATAATATAAGAAGAAATGAAAATTCGTTGTAAATGATAAAACATTAGCACACGTAAAAAAGTAATAATTTTTTTTATCTTATTTCAACGATTTTCAAATAATTGAATGGGTTTTCAAATACAAACATTTATATTATTTGAACGATTTTTTTAAACAGAGCATTTACGTTATTTGAACGATTTTTCAATATGAACATTTATGTTACATAAACAATCTTTCAATAAGAATATTTATACTATTTGAAAAAAATACTCACATTTAGCTTATTTGAACAGATAAAAGAAACATATAATAAAATAAAATAATAATAAACAAACATAAAATCGAGAAAAATCAGCTAAACCCCCGAAAAAACTGGTAAGAAGTTTCTAGAAACATCCAAAAATTGGAGGGAGCAACCTACTGGACCGACACAATGAGCGGTGCGCGGGAGCGCTCCCGCATTACGTGGCAATTAGGATTCGCCAAGCTCAACCTATTTTCAATAACACGGGCGACGCTTGATATGGCAAGCTGCTCCCTATCACCCGAAGGATTTGTACCCCCAGATTGCTCCGGTCGGTGGATAGCCCAAGAATGTGATGGGTCGCTTGGTGGTTCGCTTTGTTTTGCTTGTATGGCAGGAGACACCTACGATGTACTCCCTCCGTTCTAAATTACTCCCTCCGTTCTAAATTAGATGACTTCCATTTATCCAAATGTGGATGTATCTATACTTATAACATGTCTAGATACATCCACATGTGGGCAAATGGAAGTCATCTAATTTGGAATGGAGGGAGTACTTTGGTAAAAAAAAAATACCTATGGCCTTTTTTTTACAAGAAAATGTTACCTATGGTCCGTTTGGTGGCACGTATTTCTCTTATTTTCTACTCGATGATCCGTTGAGACGATCGGCGCAAATACTAGAATGATGCCAGAATTTATTTCCATAAGAAAAGAACCGTGGGTTATACGAAAGTCTCCCCGCCCCATGTTAATGGTTTTGGATGAGAAATTGCATATATGCGTTGGCAAAGAAAATTCCAAATGTTTTGTAGCCACTAGAGAGCATCATACTTAGCTGGCAAACAGGTGGTAAATCGAGTTTTAAAAAAAGGTGACTCCAACTCAACAATAGTGGAAAAAACAACAGATTGGTTTCTTTGCATCCCAAAATTTCCCTTTAGGACAGAGAAGAGAACTCAATGGACATTAAATTCAATAGCATAGATCTATTTTTAATGAGATAATGCAAATCACCATGTCTTCAAGTTCGACTGATGTGACCAAATAGAGCTGTCGGTCGCTCTCTCTTTCCCCTTCTACAGTAGATCGGGAGAGGCGATTTTTGAGCAACCTCCGTCCGGCCACCTCGCTCGCCGGCGATCCGCGGGATTCCTCCCCTCCGTCGGCCGCTCCGGCGGCGGGAGGGTGGGGGATCCCTGGATCCCGGCCTGTACATAGTGTAGGTCGTGATAGGGATCCGCCGGCGGCGTCGTGGAGGTGGCGATGGTGTCGGTGGCTAGGTGGGGGTCGGCGCGCTGCCCCTTCTGCGGCGGCGTTCCTCGGAGCTCCGTCGCGGCGCGGGCGACTTTTGGTGGCTGCGGATCTTTGGATTCCGCAGCTTTTTGTGGTCCTTTGTCCTCTTTGCAGGCCGGCGAGGATGAAGACAACATCGTGGGAGTTTGCAGACGGGAGGTTCTTCTCTGCCGGCGAGCTGGGTTGGTTCTGTGGAAGAAGGGTGGCGCCTTCGTTCTCGTCTCCGGCGGGAGACGGCGAGGGCGAGCTGGCGGTGGCCCGGAGCCGAGGCTCGTTTATCGTCCAGATTCCGGCGCCTGCGTCGGATGGATTTTGCGGCATCTCAACATGGTTGGTCGGGCTGCCGGCTTCGGTGCGCGGCGTGCTCTCCTTCTTCCTCCCTGGCGGCGTGCTGCTGGCGTTTGGATCAGGTTTGCGGTGTGGTGGTTCCTGGCTTTGCTGGGGTGTGAGTTCTTCCCCGTCTCTGTTCGTGTGTGCGTGTGAGTTGTATCTCTGAGGATCACGAACTCCCTTCAAAAAAAAGTTCGACTGATGTGCAGATGGCCCTTCAACATTCTCAACACATAGATGATTTTTTCTCCACAAGAAAGTATACCAAACATGGAACACGACATATGCGTGGCAGGGCACTAGAGCAGTACTAACAGCAACTCCTCTCCATCAAGTCATCAACCCAAGTTATGGATGTGCAGAGGAGGGGATGCAGTTCGCCCACTCCTCCGAATCTCTGTTCCTCATTTCCCCCATGGCTCCAACGGGGCACAGCAGAAAGGAAGGATCCTGCTTTCCATATGAACACGACGTGACACTTTTTTTTTTTTTTTTGATTTTTTACCTCTATACCATTACCTTGGCTCAGCAGATTCGCTGGCCACCAGAACGTTTACATTGTCTGGAACAAAATCAAGCCAAACTAGCCTAGGCTCATGCTGGCTTGCACCAAGTGCTGCCATCAGGTGTGCAGCAATATTACAAGACCGTGGCACATGGCCAACATGCACAGAAATGAAATTAAGCTGTAGGAAAATTCGTAGATCACGAAAGATGACACCCTCAGGTGCTAAATCATAGTCTTTGCTCTGCAAGGCGTGGACAAGGATTGTGGAATCAGACTCCACTGTGATGTGTCCCATTCCCCATGCTGCTGCTGCATGAATTGCTTCTGAACATGCCAGGGCCTCGGTCTGAAGTGGACTTCTAGCATAGCTAATTCGACCGGCTCCTGAACCTCTTGCATAGCCATGCTGATCCCGGATAACGAACCCCCAACCGCCCTGTCTTGTTTCAGAATTAAACGCGCCATCGATGTTTACCTTTAGCGTATCGCCTTCCGGTTTGCACCATTGCTGTGCGGGATTTGCAGCACTTTTTTCTTTGTTGTCACAGCAACTCTGCATAGATTCAGCCTGCCAGTATTTTGCTTGACGGAGAACTTCGCCTACTGGTAAGCTCTTGCCCTCCCTATCTTTTTTTCCGACGCAGCCACCAGCGCCACAGCATGCAAAAAATCAGGACCTTCTGCTCATCATCGAGAGTCATGATTTCCTGCACCACATCTTGTGATGAAACATAAGTGCTCATACGATCACGCATCTCTTCCCTCCCAATATTCTTCCACAACTCTTTCATTTCTTTGCACTTCAGGAATAGATGAGCTCCATCCTCATCCAGGCGGCGACAACAAACACACAGCGTGTCACAGTCCACACCCTTCCTCTTTATCTTAGTCATCAAGTGTAAGCTATCATGAGCCAATCTCCAGACGAATTGTTTTACTTTGGGCAGACATGGCAGATCCCAAATCTTTGACCATATCGTCTTCTCATCCCCCTCTCTGGATACCTCCATAGTGTCTCCATCTCTTGTTTGCACGTAAATGCGGTATGCTGATTTGACTGAAAACAATCCCTTGCTATCATGATGCCAAGCCGGAAAGTCTTCAAAATCCTCTCGGATAGGTGTCGCTAGGATGATATTCGCGTCCATCTCCCAGAACGTACTCCTAACAAGAATTTCATCCCACTGTCCCGTGTATGGGTCAATTAGCTCACTTACTTTTGATAACAGACATTGGCGTCTCGGTGTTACTGGAGTCCGGCTTCCATCCCTTGCAAGCCACGGATCAGTCCAGATATTCACCGTGGAACCATCTCCCACCCTCCATATAAGACCCTCCTTGAGTAGTGTCAAACCTCGGAGAATACTTCTCCATGAATAGGAAATCCCTTCTATTGGTGCAGCCTCTAGGATGGATGTATTTGGAAAATATCTAGCTTTAAGGACTCTGGCACACAAAGAATCTGGATTGGATAGCATTCTCCATCCCTGCCGGGCTAACATCGCCATATTAAAACCATATAGGTCACGAAAACCTAATCCACCCTCACTTTTGGGTTTTGTAAGAGTTTCCCAACTGAGCCAATGTACCTTGTTCTCCTTATCTTGTTGTGCCCACCAGAACCTACAAATCATCATGCTCATCTCCTCACATAAAGTTTTTGTCAAGTCAAAACAAGACATAGCAAATGTGGGTATAGCTTGGGCACAAGCTTTAATCAGAATATCCTTCCCCGCTTTCGAGAGCATTCTCTCTTTCCAGCCTTGAATCTTCTTCCAAATCCTTTCCTTAAGATATTCAAAAGTCTTTTGACGTGATCTTCCAACATAGACAGGCAAACCGAGGTATTTTTCTGTTCTTGCCTCGGCTGCAATGTTTAGTTCACTCAAAACCTATGTGCGATGCGTGTCATGAGTGTTCACACTAAACATGACAGATGACTTGTCAAAATTAATTGTTTGCCCTGAGCATCTTTCATATAGTTGTAGAATCTTTTGCAGGGACTTGGCACTCTCACGGTTAGCTTTAATGAGTACCAGCGAATCGTCTGCAAACAAAAGATGATTGAAACTTGGGGCTGCATTGCAAATCTGAATGCCTTCTAAAACATCCTCTTCTTCTGCCTTATTTAATAAAGTGGAAAAACCTTCCGCACACAAGAGAAACAAGTAAGGTGACAACGGGTCTCCTTGGCGTAATCCCCTCTGCGGAACAAAAGCATCTGTCAAAGAACCATTGACCCGTACCTGATAGCTCACCGAGGAAACACATAACATGACACGCCTTATCCATTGTTCCGCAAAACCTAGTCTTCTCATCATATGTTCCACAAAGTGCCACTCAACTCTATCATATGCCTTGCTCATGTCCAATTTAACTGCTGCATATCCTTCCTTCCCCTTCCTTTTATTTTTCAGAAAATGTGTGCATTCATAAGCCAATAAAATGTTGTCCGTGATCATTCTTCCTGGTATGAATGCACTCTGGTTTGGAGATATAATATCCGGAAGAATTGCCTTCAGCCTATTTGCAAGCACCTAGGATATAAGCTTATACACCACATTACACAGACTAATGGGTCTTAAATCCTTCATACATTCAGGGTTTTTTATTTTCGGTATTAGGACAATACAAGTTTCATTCCAATCAGCAGGCATAGGTCCACCATTTAGCACACTCAGCACCTCTTCTGTGACCTTCTCTCCCACTACATCCCAGAAATTCTTGTAAAAGATTGCATGCATACCATCAGGTCCCGGTGCCTTCAAATCACCTATGCAGTCCAAAGCTTCCTTGACCTCTATTGCGGTGAACTCCTTACATAGCATGGTATTCATGTCATCCGTCACCCTTGAATCAATACGGTTAAGTAGTTCATCCATTTGTGTACCGTCACCCTTGAATCAATACGGTTAAGTAGTTCATCCATTTGTGTACCTGGAGAAGAGGTAAAAAGTTTTAAAAAATAGTTAGTTGCCACGTCTTTCATGGTCTCCTCCTCCTCCACAACACCACCATCCTCCTTTCTCAATTTTGTAAGCCGGTTCATCTTCTTCCTCTCCGAAGCAAAGGAATGAAAATATTTTGTGTTACGATCACCATCTTTCATCCAATGCGCATGAGCTCTCTGCTTCCAATAAATTTCCTTCTGTTCTTCAAGCCGGCTGAGCTTAAAACGAAGTACAGCTTCTTTCCGCACTTGTTCTGGTCCAATACTCTTCCTCCGCCATTCCTCCAACTCCTTTTTTAATTTTTTTATTCTTTTTTCAAGGTCACCTAACACATTTCTGCTCCAGTCCACCAGCTCCCCCAAGACACCCTTCACTGCCCCCATGACTCCTTTATTATTCATATCCACTTCCCTCATCCAACCATTTTCCACAATGCCTCGACAAGCCTCCTCCTTCAACCAGCGAGCTTCAAACCTGTGAGTAGGTCCCCGAGCCGAGCCCCTTCTTCTTCTCTCCCCTCCTTTAGTATCAACAATCACCGGTCTGTGATCTGAATGCCTATGATCCCCATTAGTCACCTTAAAAGCAGGGAATCTCATCCTCCAAGAAAGTGTCGCCACTGCACGGTCTAACCTCTCACGAATATAACTATCCGATGTATGACTATTGTTCCTCCAGGTGAAAGTATCACCTACATAGCCTAGATCATCCAGTTCACAATCCTCAAGTGCACATCTGAACTTATCCATTTGCGCCTGTGGTTTCGGTGTCCCCCTTCTTTCTCCCAAGAGTACAAAATCTCGTTAAAATCACCAGCAGACATCCAAGGCTTATTGTTTTGGTGCTTTAACGTCCGGAGTAACCTCCAAGTATTTTCTCTTAGCTCTGTTTTTGGTTCACCATAAATCCCGGTAAAACGCCACACAAAACCATCCTCCTCCGTTATCTCTGTATCGATATGATACTTAGAGACAAAACCAATAAGCTTTACATTGATACCATTCTTCCAGAACATCGCCAAGCCTCCACTTTGACCCTCACACTCCTTCACGATCATATTTGGCATGCCCAACTTCCACCTCAAGCCTTCCAACTTTTCTCTTTTCAGTTTTGTTTCCGAAAGAAAGAGCACATCAGGGTCCACCTGCTTCTGGAACTCCAGAAGTCCATGAACAGCCGGGCCATTCCCGAAACCCCGGCCGTTCCAGCATGCTAGCTTCATTTCGACCCGCGGAGCTGTTCCGACAGCCCCGCTTTCAACACTATTTTGTCAACTCCACGCTCTGCTTCTCCTATCTTGTATTTCTTCGGACTCAACTGGATGAAAAAAGAAAGCGCCCAGCTAACAGCAGCCTCAACTTCAGAATAATGGTCGAACAGCTGTATATGCCCTCCTGTCGGCATTGAGACGACCCCAGGATCAAACGTGAAAGAAGACATATGTTGCATAATCTTCCTTACCGCACTACTGATCTCCTTCAGCAACAGAAAACCAACCTGACAAGAGCTCAGAACAAAACCATCACCTGTCTTACAGATACATGTGTTCAGATCATGGAGATCACCTACCGTAGAACCCACCAACATGGATGCCACGGTATACAACCTGGAGTCATCAGATTTAACCAAGGTCACATCCAACCTGTGCACTAACTCCTCTGATCCGCTGCACTCTTCATCAACCACCCCTTTTTCAACAGATGACTCATTAGCGATCGAATAATCCGCCAGAGAACCACTTCACGATCCTCCGCCCCAGCCCCTTTGTTACTGACAGGTCCCAGGTTACCTGAATCAACGAAGGCAGCCACTCTAGAACGCATCAGGTTCAAGCATCGCGATGGATCCCGCGATTTACAAACAATTTGCTTCGCCCGCGCCCTCAAAGCCTCCATCTCTACGGAAAACAGACCAATCCCGAGCGCCATCCTTGGGGATCAGAGGGCCCCCAGAGAGCAGCCGCCGCCGGCTCCAGACCCCCCTGGAATCACCTCAAATTTCTTTCGCTGTCTCCCTCGCCAAATCCGCAACACGGAAGGCTATTAGACGGCGAGAAATCCACGTAGCAGCACTGATCTTGCCTACGAACTCTGGAGACGAAGAAATTGAAGAGGAATTGCCGATAGGTGGAGATTACTGGTGGTGAGTAAAAGCGGTGGAGAACCAACAGGTTGCGTAGCTGACTTTTCCTCTTCTCAGGAGATTTTGAGTAATGGATTAAGGAAGGAAAAGAATGAACCGAGGCAAACAAGAAAGATGAATTAGCAGGAGGGAGATTGGATGAGAGATCAAGAAATTGGAAAAAGATTGGGAAGAAAGAAGGTGTAATACGGTATTTCGCCAGTCGCCACAGAGGCAGTCGGTCTACACACGACGTGACACTTCAAGGCCATGCTTAACAAACACCAGGTCCACAGCCTAGCTCACACAGACAGACGACACCGATTCGATTTGGTTTCCTTGCCCTTGCTCCATGATTGAAGAATATTCAGGACCATGTCTTGCCAGTGCGTCCCCAGTCTGTTAAATGTGCGTGTGATTCATCTGACAAATCTTGATGTTCAAGTTGTTACTGTGAGAAGAACAATCTGCTCAATCATCAGACATGGCAACATTTCAGATAAGCAAATGAGGGGAGGCGAGGAGCTCCATTGTTTGTTTCCGCTATAGGCAAGCAGAACCATGGAGGAGGCAAGCAAGCAACCATCTCATCGGACAAAAACCAACTATAGTATACTAAACTGCGTCGAATTTCCAGCAATGGGTTTAGCACGTCCAACAGCCACGCCCTGACCGCCATCATCGCTCCCCCAAACCGCTCCAGCCTTATCTTTCTACAAACCCAGCAATGACTAAAGGGCTCAGTGTCTTTCCGAGCTGACCCCTTCGACAGTAGGGCCTCAAGCACACAAGAGAACAAGAAGCAGCAGCAGGGATGGATGGCTTTCTGTTGTGTGAAAAGGACCACTCCTTGGGCCAGACCTCGGGAACAAGAAAAGATAGGGACATGGAGAAGATGAATAGGAGAGCCGTATCACCATCACGGCAATTCGCCAGAGGCAACACGATCTAAAACCCTCTCACATCCACTCTATAAAGTGCAGGAATCATTTTATCATGACATCTGATTATCTGAATGTGATGGTTAGCTTTAAGATTTGGCAAATAACCCAACATTGGAAATGTGACCAGGAAGCATTTTAGAGGTGTGTTACTACTAGCAGTAAGAGCATCTCCACCGGGAGCCTCCAAATATGTGTCCGGCACCCTCCAATTGTCCTCTCTTTGGGGGTGCCGGACACACGTCCGGTCAAATTTTTAGCTCCGCCCACAGCGGCACCCCCCCCCCCCCCCCCCCAATTAGCACCCTCTATCCTTTCAGTTGTTAACACAAACACTTTGTGGGCATGAGTTGTTGCTGCCGGAGACGACCGATGCCGTAGGCACCGTGAGCCACAGCAGCGCGGCTGCACGGGTCGACCTGCAACGCGAGGTGGAGGTGGCCGTCGAGTCTGCCGCCGCGTCGTCCGACCCCGAAGAGCTCGCATGGCAGCGGGTGTTTTTCCAACTGCTCGCAGCGGACCACGCCGGTGCCGGCCCCATGCTGCTGCTGCTCGTGCCGTGGGGCACCATGGCGCTCCGCATCCACATCCTCCGCCACCCGGCGAGCATGATCTGAATGCCCGGCCGCTCGTGCTCACGATGCGATCAACGCGCACACCACGGCCGCTCCAACAACCTAGCTAGCTTACGCACACCTGAATGTCTACAAGCTAGTGGCCTACAACGCAGACGGCAGACCAACATCAGCTAGCCACGCAGATCCGTGCTTGACTTTCTACAAACTAATTGATGGCGCACAGATCACATCCATCAGTTGTAGCTGAAAAAACGCTAACAAACTAACTGTCTAACTGACCAAACTGAACCTGACGAAAATGACACCTACCTAGCGCACAGATCGCATCCATCAGATCACATCCGAGCAATGTGGGTTTGCTCGACGGTGGCGCCACGCTCTTGACGCCCTCGTCCAGGCGAGCGGCAAGCTAGGAGGACGGCGGCTACCTCTAGACGTCTGCCTCCGTGGCGGCAAAGCGTGTAGACGTGCTCCAAGCCACCCTCAGCGACCTCGGCCCATGCCGTGCTATCCGGCGCCAGCGTGGCCAGCGACCGGCTCGTCTCGGCTCCCGGCCTCTGCTGCACGGCTCTGCTGCTCGTTCCTCCCGGCTCCCGACCTCCGCTGCTCGCCGCGCGGTAACCTCGGCTCAAGGGTGGCCAGTGCACAGTGAGGTTCTTGCAGCGGCGCGTGCGAACCTTGCAGCAAACGACGGGAGCAGGAATCCTTACGGTTCTGAACGTAGTCGACGACGACGAACCTCCAGGACATGATGGATTGGCTTGGATAATCGCGGGCTAACGGGAACGACGACACCACGCGTCCGGCCATAGGAGGAAGACGACCTTGTCGGTGATGATTTCTTGCGTTCTAGCTCGAATCCTTCCGGTTCCATACATATTCAACGACGCTGCACCTCCAGGACATGACCATTTGGCTTGTAGAAGCGCGGACGACGACACCGTGCGTCCGGCCGTAGGTTGAAGACGAGGTCGTCGCGGCAGCTTCCGTGCTCCTCCGGTGCCGTGCTTGCAGGAGACGAAGGAGGTCAACGGTGCGGTGCCCCTGGCGCGGAGGGCGAGCGGGAGATGGCCGGAGTTAGCTGTGCCGTCGGTGGTTTGCCGCTCGGTGCCGCACGCGTGAAATGAAAGAATGAGAGGAAGATGAGAAGAGAGACTGCCAGGTGGCCAGTGCCATGCAGTTGATGTTCGCCCCTATGTCCGGCACCCCCGAGATGGCCTCCAAATTTGGAGGCCTCTTCGGGGGTGCCGGACATGTTTTTGCTCGGGTGACCCTTTGGGGGTGCCGCTGGTGGTGTTTTTAGGCGTCCGGACCCCAATGGGCCTTTGGGGGGTCATTTGGAGGCCCCCGGTGGAGATGCTCTAAGATGGCAATGCAGCAGAACCTATGGAAGAAACTGTTGCTCTTTGCCAAGTTGATAACATCATTGGCAATCCCTCCAAAGAAAGAAACATTAAAGGAAACCTATGCGTTGATCCTTTACTTGTCTTCAGACAACCCAATGGGCAAGGTTTGATTTGTTGAAGCTTGTGGAATGACATGAGACAAGAACAAAATAAAAAGTTAACAAAAATAATGGAGTGGGATTGCCCGATGGGGATTGTGAGCTTGTGGAATGTGACACTGGGTCCAAGCTGACGATGCAGAAGCCCGTTGGCTAAGGTATCCATGAAGCTAAGACTTGACAAAAAAAGATAATGGTCATCTATGGAGGGAAAGGTGAAAACGATGTTAAAGTAAATCGATGCATATCCGGTGGAGGCAAACATGAACATACCAGGACCATGAAAATTGAAAGGATAGATTTGACTGATGAAGGAGGGGTATCTAAATGAGAGGAGAAAAAGGGCAAGGTGGTGTCAAAGATAAATCACAAGGTTGTATCAGCAGTAGGCAGTAGCAAACCCTAGAAAACTCTATATAATGTCTCCGCTTATTGATATTGCCAACTGGAACTCTCAACCCCTCTCATCTCTCCCGACGTGACATGGGGAAACCTAGCCCCCCGCCGCCCCCTCCCCTTCTTCCCCTTCTCCTGGCCACCGCCGACAGAAGCCGTTGAGTGTGGATCTCGATGACGGCGGCTAAACGATGGCACGGGCGGCATGGAGTTTGATCCATATCTAGCGTCTCCGCTACCCTGGGCGGCGGTGCTTGGCGGCTCGGATCGGATCCGGCGGCCGGTGAGATCCAGGCTCCGATGCGGTCGAGCCGACGACGGTGGTGCCCGCGAGCGTCGTTATCTTGTAGAAGGTATCATCGTTGCGACCCTCCAGTCTCCCGCCTTGTAGATCCGGGGGAAACCCTAGATCTAAGTCTCCCGGAACGGATGATGGCGACGGCGCGGTGGGGTCTTGGCATGTTGATGGGCGCACGCTGGGAGGTGGCGTTGTTTGGCACCGTTGTGGTGTCAGCGGCAGGCCTGACAGCAGGCCTGACAAGGATCATGCGTATCTCTGGCATGAAGATGAATCAGCGGTTTTATGATGGTGGCGACTTATGAAGTGTGTGAAGCGGTACACGCTTAGGGTCTGCTCGACCGAATGTGTGCTCCCGGTAAGCCATACGGGGCGGCTCGATGATGCCCCTGAATTTAACTGGTGGGTGGTTGTTGTGTGAGCATGATTTTCTCCATAGTCAAGTTTGTAGGTGTGGAATGTGCCTTCAGGTTGTTTGATAAATGTGTTTTGCGAGACCTTAATTGAATAATTTAATTAAGAAAGATGCAGAGACCCAGAGGTTTTAACATCCTTTTCTAAACAAAACAAAAAATCAAGAATGAGCTAAACCACTTGGTGGTAACTGGTGTACATGGGTTCAATTAGGATGCCCTTGATTTGATTGTGTGATTACGGAATTTTCACCCTTTGATGATGTCAAGGCACCTGTGATGTCAATAAAGATTAGGAAACATAAATAAGAAACATGAAACATAGAGAATGAAAACTACATTGGCCAGAACGGTAAATTAAGTTGAGCATGAACTGAAGAAAAGCAAAGGCTACCATGAAGACATTAGTGCCTACCAATGTAAAGAGATGTACTGCAATTAGTGATCAGAATGTTTTCCTTTCCTTAACCATGAATTGACCAAATTTGAAAGAGGCAAAAGAACTGGGGAATGGGATTACTCCTAACTAAGAAATAGAGGTAACAGTAGCTCTACAGATTTCTAGCGCGCAGAGGTCTGAATCGGGCGCCACGCCGACGCGGTGAGCAGGCACAGGTCCTTCCACCCGAGCTTGAGGGCGCCGTTCTCCTCCACGAGCGTGTACCCGTCGGAGGGGAACATGCCGAGGAGCAGCGCGGCCTGCGCGGCGGCGCTGCCGGCGAGCGACGCCCCGTGGAACCCGGAGCGGGCGAGCCTGTCGCGCCAGCTGCCGAACTTGACGTCCCCGGTGCGCGACGGCCCGCCGACGGCGAGCACGTTGCGGATCTCACGCGACAGCAGCTGCTGCTCCACGACGTGCCGCTCCGGGCTGTCCTCGCCGTAGCTGGCGTCCAGGGAGTCGAACAGCGCCGAGTAGTAGTGGATGGCCTCCACGAACCGCGCCAGGAAGGACCCGTGTGGCTCAGGTCCTGCTCCACCATTGTCACCACCTTCGGCGCCAACCTGATATATGAATCCACCATTGTCAAGATCAGCACAGCAGTTTTTCACGGTTGGTGATGATTCACTGGTTCTGTTAAAACCTCGCGATGATGATGACATTCTAATGATCTTCTCAGCTTAGATTTGCGATGCAATGTACCACTGGAACTGATTAGTACACTGCTACGTAGTACAGTAGATGACAGTGGTTTCAGTTAAATAATCAGCATGAGCGGCACTTGGAACAAGAAAGTTGAGACCTTTTCAGCGTGAAAAGTTAGTCATGATGACGAGAAGCTTTTAGCGATCCACAAACCAAATGTAGAAGCGAAATCTTTTCGACTTCTCGGATCATCAAAGAGGATGGAATGGAACAAGGGGTTGACATGGCCAAAGCAACAGAAAGTTGCAATCTTTCTAATCCTAAAAGGCTAGTTATAATGACAAACTTTTAGCGCACCAAATCAGTTATTGTAGTAAATCTTTTACTACTCCTGACCTTAAACCAAAGCAATACAGCAATGATGCTTGATGTGCAGTACTGCTAGCTCGTAGTACTAGCAGAGTAGCAGTGGTACAGTATGTCACATTGGTGACGGAAATGCAGGCTGGAAAGTAGGCATGATGCCAATGCAGACTTGACGATGGAAGCAGCATGGCATGGTACCTCTTGATGAGACACAACGTGTTGGAGTCTGAGCCGGTGACGTCGTAGAGGGAGTGGTGCAGCCAGTGGACGGCGACGGCCTCGCGCCGCGTGACGCCCAGCTTCTCCGGGTCAAGATTCCCGGCCTTGTCTGCCACCGGGCAGAACTCGAAGGGCAGGCCGAGCGTGTCGGCGAAGTCTGACAGCCGCTTCCCGGTGGCCTCCAGGGCGTCCATGGAGGCGCCCAGGCCGGTGAGCCTGACCCTGGGAGGGCCGCCGGGGCGGGAGGCGAGGATGTGGAAGAGGCCCGGCCACTGCAGCCCCTGCATGATGTCGAGGTCGATGATGTGGACGCGGTCCTCGCGCTCGAACGCCTCCTGGATCGCCTGGTTCGCCGTGAAGTGGGAGAACTTCACCAGCGGGCTGATGCCGTTGAACACCTGGAACGCGGCGGCGACGCGGCCGTTGACGAGGCGGGAGGCCGCGGGGGAGGCGTGCGGGAGCGGCGCGTAGAGGCCGAGGCAGGAGCTGACGAGGCGGGCCGACACGGCCTCCGCGAAGTAGGCGGCGACGCGCTGCGTGGAGGTGCCGAAGGGGGTGGCGAGCTCGGCGATCTCCAGCAGCGCCGTCTGGGCCTCATCGAGGTTGTCCGCGTTCACCGACTCCGCGCACTGAAGGAGAAGCGTCAGCAGGTGGAGGCCCTCCTCGTCGCGCTGCTTCCGCCGCTGCCCCTCTTTCCGCTCCTTGGCCGCCGCAGAGGCAGCCGCCGCCGCCGCCGCTGCGGCCGCCGCGGTTTCCTCCGCGGACGGAGGCTTGGGCGACTGCGGCGGCTCCTCCTCGCGTCGCCGCTTGTCCGGAGGCGGGGAGGGAGCGCGGCCATTGGCATTGGGGCGGCCGGCGTGGCGTCAGGGAGGATAGCTGGCTGCGGGGCGGGGTCGGATGCGAGGAGGGATCGGAGGCGCAGCTCGAGGAGGGAGGCGAGGCCGGGGTTGCAGGGGTGGATGATCTCGCGGACGTTGTGGATGAGCTGCGCGACGGACACCCCGGCGCCGCTGCTCCCGATGATGTCCCGGATGATGCCGTCCACGAACGCCGTGGTGTTCCCCGCCACCGGAGCGGCGGCGTCCATATGATCCACCACATGCTGCTGCTGCTGGACCTGGAATGACGGGAGCAGCTGGGTGGGCAGCGCGGGCAGCTGCGCGGTGGCCGACGACAGCACGGGCGGTCCGGCGGTGACGTCCGACAGGTCCCCCGTGACGTGGCGGCGCGGCGGGGGCAGGTCCATGTCGGGCGCTGGGCGCTTTCGGACCATAGCGGCGGCGACGGTTTCTTGGTGGTCTAGGTGGTTGAGGTAGAGGAGGAGGTCGGAAGGGTAGGGGAGCAGGTGGCAGTGGGAGGAGGAGGAGGCGGTGGCATGGGAATAAGAGGAGCGGGAGGCGGAGGAGGAGGACGAGGGGAAGAGGAGGAGGGAGGAGGAGCCCATCTAGAAACGCCAAGGGGAAGCGGCCGCCGCGCGCATGGCGAGCGACCGGAGCGGGGCGGGAGAGGTTGTGGATTGTACTGCTCTCGATTTTTATGTGTTTTGGCGCCGCGCGCTGGCTGTCGAGGCGAGGGAGAGCTCAGCTCAGCTGTGGGCGTGGTGGGAGAGGAGAGAGGAGTAAAGTGGAAGAGGCCGACGAGAGGGGAACAAGAGCGTAAGCACAACCGGTTAGGGGAACAACGAGGATTCAAGGGGTAATTTATGGATGTCTGATGACTCGTCCTCGTCCTACGTATAGTAGGACTCTGCCCTTGGGCTATGTGGTTTTTCTTTTGCTTTTATCTTTCTCTTTTGTCGCTATGATCTTGCCCGTAGAAATTTTGCTCCTTCTTTATATCCAGGACTAATGGGAATATGGTAAACCCCAAATGGAGCCGAGTTACATGGAACTCGTTGAAAAAAATTGAAATCTGCATTTTTATATTTTGAAATCAAATTCTTTGGTGTGGATAATGTCGAGATCTATTGGGATGCAAAAAAAAAATTGACAGTTTGGGATGCAAATTTTCCATCATGCCAATCACCAATGGGATATTTAGGATACATTTCGCATCAACCATACCCATGTTACCTCCTTTATCAACTCTTCACACAATAACTCAGTCTCCGGATCAATAAGTTCATAAACTTTAGTATACAAAATATTACCTCTTATTGTCGCAATTTTCCTATTAGGGCTACATGTGATCCGTGGATCATTCCATATGCTAATTTGGGTTCCATCAACCACTCTCCAAAAATGACCTCGCTTAAAGGTTTCATGCCGACCCATATAATCTTTCATGTATTAAAACTCATGTTCTTCAGTATAAAATTTATGATATTCCCTAAAGTGAAGTATTTAGCTATGTTAGAACCAAAGCACATAGGGATTCAGCCAACGTAGATAAACTAAAATATTGTAGATCCCTAAAACCCATACCGCTTTTTTTTTACCAATGCACATTTTCATCGATGCAAATCATCCCATATGTTTCTATTGATCATCACCCCATCGTAATTGGGAGATTGCATATATTATCCCTTTAATCTATTTGGATAGCTTGACGACTGACATTTTTTTGATACAATTTCTGGATATATTAATCAGGAAAACCAGAATTACATGTAATATCCAGAAACAGCCCAGCTGTTCTACAAATAACAGAAAGGACCCTAGAAAATTCGAAATTACAAACAGGACCCTGAGTCCTTCTCTGCATCGATGCATCCACCACTGCTTGCTTCGTCTTCGTCGCCGTCACACCACCAGAAGAAAACGAAGACGAGGATAACAGCAGCTGTGTCGCCGGAACGAATCTGTAGAGGAAGTACCTCGTTGAAGTCGCCGCATCATCCACCCGTCGCGGACGGCGGGATCTAAAGACAGATGATAGCACATCGGCGGGGGCGACGCCCCGACTCGGCCCGACGGTCAGGCCGCAATCACCGGCCAAGACCAGCATGCAGACCTGCATCCAGCCCTCGAAGAACAGCTGCAGAGGAGCTCCTTCGACGGCGTTGACCACCGCCCAAGGAGCACAAGCCCGCTCCGCCGAAGAAGAGGAAAAGCGACGGCTCCTCTTCCGCTCCCCGCCACCTCGGCCGGCCAGGGGAAGAAAACACCACCGCAACCCTCGATCTGCGGAACAGGAGATACAGCAAGCGAGGTTATTGAAACGGCTCTGACCCTCTCCATCCCTGCAAGAGATCCGCCATGGATCCGCCGTGCAGAGAGGAAAAGGTCTGGCTCCGGCGTCGCTGCAGGTCACCGGCGACCAGCCGAGGAGAAAGAAAAAGAGAAAAACGAGCATCCGCCACGAAACTACAGAACCTAAACAAGATCTAGCCCTACCCCTAATATCTACATCCCGCGCTGCGCTTCCTCGTCCACGCCGGCCGGCAACGCCGCCGGAGAGGAGAGGGGAGCGAGCCGGGGCCGAGATCTGGGAGCAACCGGCGACTCTCAAGGAAGAGAGGAGAGGGGAGCGGAGAAAAGATCGTACGACGACTGACATTGCATATGCATGAACAGCTCGAATGACAGCTTTTACAAGTACATCTTTTCCACGAAGGATAGGTTATTCTCCAACCAACAACTCAAAATTTTACAAACTCTATCAATCATATGTTGGAAGCAATTTGATCTTTTAACTAGTTGAGACAAACAATGATATTTATGAGTTACGGATTCCATCATAATGCATATAATCAAACAACCCTTCACTAATTTTTTCTTCCGGGGCTGAAGAAAATTCTCGATTTTGCTTCATTGAATAGCTGCCCGAAGTTGTATCGTAATCATCCAGAGCACACGGTAGGTTGCAAACATTTCTTTCATCGGCTCTCATCAAGATGAGCAAGTCATCCACAAAAAGAAGGTGTGGTACCTCCGATGCCTCTCTACAAACTTTAACTCGCAACATATTCTCAACATTTTATTCATATTTAAGGAGGCTGGGTAAAGCCTCATCACATAATAAGAACAGATAGCGTGAAACAGGTAGATATAATCAAAATGAGCATTATTAAGACGAACATGCTACTTAGCAAAAGAGACACCCACAATAAGATCGTTTCACTGTGTGTCAAAACTAAGCAGCAAAAGCATTTTTTGTATAAAGCACCACTCGACCTTGTCGTGTGTCTTGTGCAGATTGAGTTTCACCTCACATGTACCAATTTTCCCACCTTATTATTCTGGATTGAATAATAGCACTCATACGCCACCAAAACATTGTTTGTAATCAATCTATAGGCAATCTGTCCAATTATTGTATCCGCTAAAGGAAAGAAGATGACTGTTCCTCTGCCCACCCCGACCTTCGGGCGACTCGAGGGCGACTCCAGATATCCTACACCAAATCCCGAATCCGTGAAACCCGAAGCCAAATCCCACCACCAAAATAGCCAAAAACTCGTCCTACGACCGTTGACCAATCTTTCATCCACAAAGACATCCATCCAAAGTTCTCGTTCACAGGAAATTAGAGCCAGAGCCACCAATTTCGCCCGCAGTCTGCAGCGCTTGAGGAGTCACATTGAGGAGACGATCAAGCTACTAAATCGTGCACAGGAGGTACCGGATCCGCCGGATCCAGTAAAGAGCAGTCCTAATGGTGAGATTAAGGTATTCGTTGATGAGGGAGAGGAATCCAAAGTGGCGTTTCAGCCGGAGGGAGAGGAAGTGGGTGCAATTACAGGAGTTATTCCCCAATTCAACCCGGCGTAATTGTGGAGGTAAGAGGATCTATAAATCCTTGTTGGGACAGGAGGGATTTGATACCAGTCCTCTACAATCTCATTCTCTGCAAATTCCTCTTCACTCTGGATTCCGGAGCGATGGCGTCGAAGGGGAAAGCGATCGTGGGAGCTGGAGCTGAGGAGAACAAGCCGCCGCTGATCGTCAACATGGCAAGGGCTAGGCAGGCGGTCCGTCCGCGCTACCTCGCCGTCGGTCTCTTCCTCTCGACCCTGCTGGTCAGTTCGGCTGACCTGATGGAACGCATGAAGAAGGTGTGGAAGGTGCGAGGAACAGCGGAGGCAAACCAGATTGAGGCGGATGCGGGACGCAAGTTCGTCATCGACTTCTCTGAAGAAGGGGATCGCCACCATGCGGTCCGTGGAGGCCCATGGCAATACAAGCTCGACATCTTCCTGGTCATGCCGATGGCTGCTGGAACTGATCCCAGATTGGTTCAGTTTACTCATGTTCCAATGTGGGTTCAGTTCCGAGCCATCCCCGATTATCTGCTGACCAAGGAGCTGGCATGGGCTCTTGGAGAAGAGGTCGGCTCACCGATCATGATCGATGATCACTCAAGGGGAAACATGGACAACAAATTCGTCAGGACGAGGGTTCACCTTCCTCTGTATGCCCCGTTGAGGAAGCAGATTACGCTGGCGGATGAGATGACCGGCGAAGAAGTACACGCACAGGTGCGGTATGAAAGACTGCCTAACTTCTGTCTCTTTTGTGGTTTCATTGGACACATGGAGGCTAGGTGTGATATGCCGGTGGAAGATCGGAAGATAAACTTCAACATGGAGCTTCGCGTTCAGCCGGTGTACTTTGAGGACCAGCGCCTGGGTTCTCCCCGCTGCCGTGGGAAACGTACAGGAAACGGCGGCGTCTGACGCTCCGTGGAGAGCACCGATGCCAACGGCCGCGAACGCCAACGCCAACTCCATTGCACTGGTGGAGGAGGGGGTGGCAAAGCTCAAGGTCGACGACAAGATCATCAACGACAACAATACCAACGACTCCAACAACGACTCCAACAACGACAACATGAACAGCGACATGCTTCAGCTGACGCGGCCATCGACAAGGGGGTGGCAAATGACAATACTGTCGTGGCCACTCTCCAACAAGCTTCTCCTGATGCTGGAAAGCTCATCGTCGACAAGGAGAAGGACGTCGGCACGGCATATGCTGGGGGGACCTCACGACGGAGGCGGTGGCGATCACGGAGGATGTGCACACGGTGGCCACCAAGACGACCACCACCAACAACAAGGATCCCCTGGGTGTGCAGAACGAGGGTCTCTGCAACTCGGGGACGTCGTCAAGCAACAAGAAGAATGGGCGGTGGAAGAGGAAGAAGCAGGGTGAACCAGAGGTACAGAGCAACACCGCCACTCTGGCTGTACCTCTGAGTGCATCGGACGGGCAAGATCTGCGCAAGAATCACTCAAGGGCAGAAACAGAGGAACCAACAGCAAAAAAGGGGCACTTCGAGGTCCCTTCTCTGAACTTGTGCTTCGGCGAGGAGGGACTGCGTAAGCTGAGGGTTGCAGAACTGATCAAGACCAGTACTGAAGGTGCAGGGCAGAACAGCAAGGCAGGGGAGGAGAGGAAGAAGGCTAAGGAGCGTACGGTGGAATGGCAGCGACCGGTCCTGGGGCTACCGGCAAACTGTCGGGCGCTAACGTGAGCGCCCGACAGGAGCCATGAGTCTCTTCGCCTGGAACTGCCGTGGTTTGGGACAGCCACGGACAGTTCAAGAGCTGATCCGCCTGATGCGGATATACAGCCCAAAGGTCCTGTTCCTCTCCGAAATAAGACAGGGAAAGAGCATAGTTGAGAACCTATGCAGGAGACTAGGTTTCGATTACTACCTGCCTGTTTGTGCGAACGGCAAGGGTGGTGGTCTTGCATTGTTTTGGTGTAAGGACGTATCTGTAGACCTGATCAACTACAGCCTGCACCATATTGATGTAAAAATCTGTGTCTCAAATGGAATAAAATGGAGAGCTACTTTTGTGTATGGGGAAGCTAGAGTTCAGGATAGACATCTCATGTGGAAGCTGCTTAGAAGAATCAAAAATAGTACCTCTGAACCCTGGTTTATGGTTGGTGACTTCAACGAAGCAATGTGGCAGAAAGAGCATTTTTCTGCTACTAGAAGGAACGAATTCCAATGAAGCAGTTCAGAGATGTTCTTAGTCATTGCAACTTGTTAGACCTGGGGTTTAAAGGAATTCCCTGGACCTATAACAATAAGCAAGCGGGCAGAGACAATGTCAGAGTGAGATTGGACAGAGCAGTTGCTCAACCGGGCTGGTCAAATCTTTTTCCGGATGCTAGTGTGGAGCATGTGGTGTCTTCCAGGTCTGATCACTGCCCTCTGCTGATTCGATTGGGTAGAAGTTTTAAAAAGCAAAAAAGAAACTTCAATAGAAGATACGAAATTATGTGGGAAAGGGAGGAGTCGCTGACAGAGGAAGTTGAGTGTGCTTGGACAAAGATCAAATGCAATCAAGATCTAGAGGGTGTCCAGCTAAAACTCTCTGAAACTATGTTAAACCTTCAAAGCTGGAGTAAAACTAAATTTGGAGCAGTTGAAAAGGAGTTAAATCTGCACAGAAAGAAGCTTGAAAACCTTCTTTTATCTTACAGACCTGAAGATCAAAAGGAAATTGCTATTACCCAAGCAAGAATGGATGAACTCCTGATTAGAGAGGAGCTGATGTGGCTGCAAAGATCGAGGATCACTTGGCTAAAAGAAGGTGATAAAAACACTAAATTTTTCCATAGAAAAGCTTCGAGTAGAGCCAGGAAAAATAAGATAAAGAAACTCAAATGCCCTGATGGATCGTTCACTGAAGAGAGATGAAATGAAAGAGCTAGCTTCGAGTTTTTTCAAAGAGTTATATACGAAAGATAGGGAGACTGATCCTGAGGCAGTCATTGATCTTGTCAATACATCAGTCACGGATGAAATGAATAATAACTTATTAAAAGAGTATAGCGACCAAGAAATTGGGGATGCTCTTTTCCAAATAGGCCCACTCAAAGCACCGGGACCGGATGGCTTCCCGGCCAGATTTTTTCAACGGAATTGGGGCATTGTCAAGGAAGATGTGATAAAAGCTGTGAAACTTTTCTTCACAAATTGCAGCATGCCCGAGGGGGTAAATGACACTGTCATTGCTTTAATTCCGAAATCTTCTGAAACAGAGGAACTGAAAAACTTCAGGCCTATTGCTCTGTGCAATGTCATTTACAAAGTGGTGTCCAAATGCATTGCCAACCGTCTGAGACCGATGTTGCAGGATCTGATCTCTGAAACACAAAGTGCCTTCATTCCGGGTAGGTTGATTTCAGACAATGCGTTAATTGCTTTTGAATGCTTTCATCATATTCAGAAGAACAAAAAGGCTGATGACAACTACTGTGCTTATAAGCTGGATTTAACTAAAGCTTATGACAGAGTGGACTGGGATTATCTGAAAAGCATCTTGCTAAAATTCGGTTTTCACCCGAGATGGGTTCAGCAAGTTATGGCATGTGTCACTTCTGTGAATTTTTCTATCGGGTGAATGGAGAACTGACAGGAAAATTCAAGCCTACTAGAGGAATTAGACAGGGAGATCCCCTATCCCCATACTTATTCCTTTTTGTGGCAGAAGGCCTATCAAAGATTCTTCAGAAAGTAGTCTACAATCAAGAACTCAAGGATCTTAGATGTTGCAGAGGGGCCCCTGGTATATCCCATCTCCTTTTTGCGGATGACAGTCTGCTTTTCTTTAAAGCTACTGGCCAACAAGCAAAGGTTGTTAGGCAGGCTATAATGAGCTTTGAAAATGCTTCGGGACAGCTCATTAGCCCGTCTAAATGTTCCATAATGTTTAGTGATGTTTGCCCGGTGGAAGTGCAGAAGGAGATTAAGGATACCCTGTGTATAACACAGAGTACCTTTGATGAAAAATATTTAGGACTTCCCACTCCTGAGGGAAGAATGAAGGCCAACAATTCCAACCTATAAAGGACAGATTTAGGAAAAGACTCAACGTATGGGATGAGAAATATATGTCCATGGGTGGTAAGGAACCTCTGATAAAATCTGTGGCCCAGGCGCTTACTGTCTATGCAATGGGGATATTCAAACTTCAGACTTCTTTCCATGAAGATTACATGCAAATTATTAGAAATTTCTGGTGGGGTGAAGATGAGGATAAAAGGAAAGTTCATTGGGCCTCTTGGGAAACTCTAACCAAACCAAAGCTACAGGGCGGTATGGGTTTCCGAGATTCTGCTCTGTTCAACCAGGCTCTCCTAGCACGCCAAGCTTGGCGGCTAATTCAAAATCCTGATAGTTTGGCTGCACAACTCATGAAAGCCATATACTATCCTAGAGGAAACCTCGTTGATACTGTTTTAGAGCAGAGGCATCTCCTACTTGGAGAGGTATTGAACATGGGCTTGAACTGCTGAAAGAAGGCATTATATGGAGAATAGGAAATGGCGAGAGTATCAGAATTTGGAGAGATAGTTGGATCCCTAGGAACTATGCTCTAAAGGTGAAAGAAGGTAAAACAAATGACAGACACAGGAAAGTAAACCAACTGGTCGATACAGTTACTGGAAGGTGGAATAGCCAACTTATTAACAAGATTTTTTACCCTCATGATGCCGAGAGGATTATTCAACTGAATGTCCCCACGGAAAATAAAAGGATTTCCTGGCATGGCACTATGAATCTAATGGCCTCTTCTCAGTTAAGAGTGCATATAAGTTGGCCTATAACCTGAAGAATAACATGCAAAATGAAGCTGGTTCTAGCTGGTTAGAGGACAACAGCAGAAACTTGTGGAAGGTCATCTGGAATGCACCAGTTCCCAGCAAAGTCAAAATCTTTGGCTGGAGAGTTGCTTGTGATATCTAGCAACAAAACGAAATAAATTCAGAAGAACACTAGAGCTGGACAGCACTTGTTCTATTTGTGGTTGCGAGACTGAATCAAGCTTCCATGCCACAGTGACATGCACAAAACCCAGAGCTTTGAGAGAAGAATTAAGAAAGGTGTGGGATTTACCAAATGAATCTTCTTCAAATTCACTGGACCAGATTGGCTCCTTGTTTTGCTAGCCAATCTCAGTAATGACAGGAGAGGTCTGGTACTAATGACTCTGTGGAGAAGTTGGTATTTGAGAAATGATGTAATTCATGACAAAGGTAAATGTACGATTGCTGCTTCAGTGAGCTTCCTTGATCGATACTTGCAGGACCTGAATTTGAATGCAGGAAATCTTATAGCAAAAAAGGGAAAGAACAGATAGGCAACCACAGATCCTCATCGCTGGCTGAAACTAAGATGGCGAGCGATCAGGATTCAGTTACAGAGATTAAGAAATGGTCTCCCCCGGAGCCGGGTTGGACCAAGATAAATGTGGATGCCTCTGTCGATTCAGTGTTAGGCATTTGTTCATTGGGTGCATCTGTAGAGACCATCTTGGGAAAGTTCTGTGGGCAAGAATTGAGTCTGGGGTTAAAATGTCAGGATGTTGTCGAAGCGGAAGCGAAAGCTTGTCTTTTGGGGTTGCAGTCTGCTTATGACAGGGAGAACTCGTCTATCATTTTGGAGTCTGATTGTTTGTCGGCAGTAAATGGCATCAACCATAGAAACCTGGGAATGTCTCGTCTGTGGAAGTTGTTTGAGGATATTAATGTGTTACAAGATAGTACTTTTCATTTGAAAATTGAGAAAATGGAAGGAGAGTAACAAGGCGGCTCATAGACTAGCTGATGTAGCTAGAATTACTGGGAAAAACTGCTTCTGGCTTGGGCATGTCCATCCAGATGTAGCTGAAATTGTTGAGTCGGAATTTGTAATCTGTGCTGATCATATATGAAATTCTCTCTTCCTCGCAAAAAAAAAAAATCTATAGGCAATCTATAGGGTACAAAGGCGCTAGCTAAATTGGATAAAATGAGAGAGAGAAAAAAAAAAGGAGAGGATGGACAAGTAACGCTAAGAAGTTTCTCCATGATTTTGAAGCTCGTGTTTGGTTTCTCAAACAATTTTATCAAGATTTTTTTTTTGACGTAAAAAATACTCTTATGCAATCATATGATCCAATGGAAACTTGGTAAAAAAAAGTGATGTTCAAAAAAAAACTTGGTAAAAATCTTTTTTTTAAAATTTGGTAAAAATCTATTTTAAATAAGTAATCATCCGACCTTCTTTGGACAGTAGGGTTTTCATGGATTTTTGCAAGATTGCTATCCATGGAATTATTCCAAGCACCAGCGGGCAACCCACAAAGCAAAAATCATCGGAAAATTTCAATATAAGCCTAGTATCAAACGCGTGCGGGCGCACACGACGTTTTCTTCTTCTAGAAATTCCATGGTGAGTTTCTAGAGCTTAAAAAAAACATGGTGAGCTTAGGTTCGGTCAGCACCATACACTTCGATCGACAGCAATGTCACCTTCGATGGTAGCAAAACCCTTCTAGCTTCTTCATCTATCGCTATCTCTTTCTTGACATCGATCGGGGCGCAATTTTTAGGAGGGCTTGTGTCGCCGTCTCTGTCTGGATTTCGTGTTGTCGCCGGCCGTTGCACCCTATCCTAGGCGCGAGTCGAGATATACGGGTTTGCCGTTGTGACCTGGCCGCATGTATGGCTCGGGTGTTTCTTGAACAAAAACATAGTAACGACCGGGGAGTTTCGAGTAAGGATGGCAATGGATAGGAAATCGGGCGGGTAGAGCAATACCATACCCATATCCGTGTAGCAAATGGGTACAAAACTCTACCCATACCCGTACGCATGGGTATGAAATTTACCCTTACCCATACCCGACGGGTACCCATACCCGACGGTTACCCATACCCAACAGTAGATCAAATGTACACATGTTATACATAATTTAACATTCATCTCTAACACATTGATATAATAAAAAATATTTATCTCAATTCAATAAGATATATTTGAGTACATGCCAATTATCTCAACTCAAATTGATAATTTTATCATAGGTTCACAAGCTCACGAGAATAAATGTTATACCTCCCCGGGTAAGATATATAAACGGTCAGGGTATGGGTATACCCACGGGTACAAAGTTATATCCGTACCCGACCCACGACTTAACGGGTGGGGTACGAGTACTACCCATGAGTACAAAATTATGGCCATACCCTACCCATGCGGGTACCCGTACCCCTGGGTAAAATTGCCACCCTTAGTTTTGAGTCTTAAGTGCAGTGGGGTCGTGGAATCGATCGTTCTTGAACCAGGTTTCTGTATATGCTACAGATAACTATATATCCAATTTGGTCATGTTTACTTGGTTGTGCACTGAGATTTTGTCTGGCACGGAACTTAAATCATCCAGAAATATGGTCTCTAAGTAAAGGTCGAATCACCCCTTTGCTCAGACCTACCTCGTCACGTGTGGAGAGGCGAAACGCGACATCGAACTCGTGCGAGATTGGAGATGGAGTGAGTGTTCATTCGCAAAAATACAGCGAGAGAAATTTCGTCATTGCGGGCCAATTCACTTGTATTCTTTACCCCTCTTCGGATCACGGCCAAATATCTCACTGATGACCCACAAGTATAGGGGATCGTAACAGTCTTCGAGGGTAGTAAAACCCAAATTTATTGATTCGACACAAGGGGAGCCAAAGAATATTTATAAGACTTAGCAGCAGAGTTGTCAATTCGGCCACACCTAAGAGGAAACTTGCTCGACAGAATTTATCAGTAATAACAGTAATATAATAGCATCAGTGGTGTAAAAGTAGCAACAGTAAAATAAAGATAGCAATTGTGACAGTAGGAATATTTGTAGTAGACAGCAGGATTAAAAACACCGTAGGCATAGGACAGATGAGCGGACGTTGCATGGATGAGATAGCACATGAAATAGTATAACATAGGACATCAGCAGATAACAGTAATAAAGGTATCAAGGCATTAAATAATCATAGGCATGTATTCTGTATATAGTCGTACGTGTTTGCAATAAGAATCTTGCACGACATGTTTTGTCCTACCAGTTTTCAGCGGGCCAATCATGTAACCTAATGGTAATCAAGGCACTCCTTTTACAGAACACCGGAGCAAAGCACTAACACTCCGTGAATACATGTGATCCTCAAGTCAAAACCATCCCCTCCGGTTATCCCAAATATTGTCACCTTGGGACCTCGGCTTCCGGACAACGACAGGTGTAAACAACTTGTAAATATGATCCAAAACAATAATTATACTCATGAGAACATAACATGTTCAGATCTGAAATCATGGCACTCGGGTCCTAAGTGACAAGCATTAAGCATACTAAGTTGCAACAACGATAATCAACACCACTAGACGATACTAGGCACCATGCCCTAACAATATAGCAACTCTTACATGAACAATATCATCCCATCCCTACCATCCGCTTCATCCTACAGTGGGGAATTACTCACACATGGATGGGGGAATCATGGATGGTTGATGAAGAGGTGTTGGTGATGATGACGGCGACGAGCTCCTCCAAATCCCTGTCTTGGCAGGGTGCCAGAACAGGAATTCCGTCCCCAATTAGGGTTCGTGTGGCGGCGGAGCTATGGAGTGTTTCTGATAAAAGTGTTCGGGGGTCGCGAGTTTTAGGTCGAGACAAATAAGTAGTCGACAGGGCGTCGCGAAAGAGCAGAGGAGGCGCCCAGACGCCAGGCCGGCGCGGGGCCACCCTTGTCGCGCCCTGGTGGCGTTTGGGGCCCCTGGGCCTCGTCTGGTCTTCGTCTTCTGGCTCCGTGGTTTTCTGGCGAAATAGAATTTCTGGAATTTTCTGGGAATAATGATTTTCTGCACAAAAATGAGATACCAAAGCAATTCTGCTGAAAACAGCGTTAGTCCGTGTTAGTTCCAATCAAATCATGCAAACTAGAGGTCAAACAACAGCAAAAGTGTTCGGGAAAGTAGATACGTTTTGGACGTATCAGTCGCCACCATTTTATCCCTTCGAGCTCCCCCTCATGACCGCGGAGTTTTTTTACCAACACGCAGATAAGCGGGCAAGCGGCACCATGTTCTCTAGTCGGGATGATCAGGAGCCGCAACCCTTGTCCATCCTCTTCTCGGCGATGACCTCTTCCTTCCCGCTGATTTCTTGATTGTAAGAGCATCTCCACCGGCGAGTCTACTAGAGCGTCCGACAAGTGTGTCAGACAAGTTCTATTGGGCGCGCCGGCACGCGTTGCCGCCTATTGGGAGCGGCGCGCCCCACCGGGCGCTCCCAATAGATGTTCCCAGTTAAATTGAAAACAATATTCCCTCAGATAAAAGTCTAGAATAAAATCATATTACAAAGTTGAACACATAAAATGGTTCATGAATATAATTAAAATAATTCATACAATTATTAAAATTAAAATTAATTGGACAGTCAATTAGGATGGTTGGCTTCTTGATCTTTGAGTGCCCACAGATGCGCAGCTAAATCATTTTGCAATTGCTCGTGAGCTCCTTTATCTCGGATTTCAGTGTTGACTGTGAGGAAACTGGCAAAATCTCCAGGCAAATCATGATTAATCTGGGTAAGAGAACCCTGATGATAGTATGGATGGTCATCTTGTGGAGGATTAACATGTTCACTCTCGATGATCATGTTGTGCAAGATCAAACAAGTTATCATCACTTCCCACATCTGCTCTTTGGACCAAGTTAGAGCAAGATACCTCACAATAGCAAAACGAGATTGGAGCACACCAAAAGCGCGGTCGACATCCTTTGTGGCACCCTTCTGTTCTGCTGCAAAATCAGATTGAGTGAACCCTAGAGGGTTGAATATGGTCTTGACAAACGTAGACCATCTTGGATAGATGCCATCTGCCAGATAATACCCCTTGTCATACCCATGACCATTGATCTCGTAGTTGCATGGTGGAGCTTCGCCTTCAGAAAGTCGGTTAAAAGCCGTTGAGCATTGCAGCACGTTGATATCATTGTGAGTTCCAGCCATACCAAAGAAAACATGCAAGATCCACAAATCTTGATCAGCAACAGCTTCTAGTACGACACTGCACTCTCCAATATGACCCTTGTAAATTCCTTGCCAGATGAATGGACAATTCTTTCATGCCCAATGCATGTAGTCGATGCATCCAAGCATCTCAGGAAATCCTCGAGCGGCGTTTTGTGTCATGAGCCTAACAGTGTCGGCTTCATTTGCTTGTCTCAAATATTTTGGCCCAAACACTGCAATCACCGCCCTGCAAAACCGATACATGGTCTTGATACATGTGGACTCAGCCATGCGGAGGTAGTCGTCCACTGTATATGCGGAAGATCCATGTGCAAGAACTCTCAAGCCAGCCGTGCACTTCTGAATAGAAGAGAAACCAACCTGCCGGTGCAGTCTCTCTTCAGCTTGAAGTAGTTATCATACTCTCACACCCCCGTCACAACCTGCATGAAGAGCTCTTTGTTCATCCTAAACCGCCGCCGAAATTCCTTCTCCCCGTGTGTGGGATCGTCGGCGAAATAGTCTTGCCACAACGTCATATGACATTTCATCTGTTTGCGATCTTTGTTCTTCCTCCTCTCGGGCCTTGAACCTCCAATCTTAGGAGTGGCATTGATCTGGCCTAGCAAACCAAGCAGGCAAGTGAGGACCGCCAGGTGCTCATCAAGCACGACGATTGCGGCGGCATGGGCGGTGAGCAATGCGCAGGCCATCTTGACCTCGCCGTCGCTATCCATATATATTTAATTAGCTAGGTTAAGCAAAAAACGTAGCAACGAATTTACCAAAAAATGAGTTGCGCAATGCGACGAACATCTTGCGGGCAAGGTGGTCCTAGGAGGCGGCGTTGTAGCACCGGACTAGAACTGCGGCCAGTACAATGGGGGAGATAGTACGCAGTGCCTGGAGGCGGCGTCGACAAGGGGAGGAGGTGGCGGCGCCGGCGATTCAGTAGGCAGGGGAGGAGTTGATGCCGCAAGGGACGTTGGGGAAGAACTGAAATGGTCTGTGTCACTGGTCTGTGGTGCCCGCCCGTCAGGATCCGACGTGGCTGCGTTGCAGCGAGTTGCCTGCGCGCCCGCTTGCCTCCATAGAATCAGGATGCGTAGTAAGGTTGTCGGACGCTCTATTGGGGCGTGCCGGCAACTTTTCGGCTATTAGGCGCACCGCTAGAGAACGTTTTGATGCCGGCGCGCCCAATACATCTATTGGGAGCGCTATTGAACGCGCCGGTGGAGATGCTCTAAGTAACATTAAAACCTAACTCCGGTAACGTGGTAGATCTTCTACGATAGCTTTGCGGATCATTAGTACAACCGGTCAGCAATGCCGCCCGTCAGTACTACTGTACTACACATAACTGACGGGCATGTTAATAAGGCTGCTCACAGTGGGGAGTAACATAGAGTAGTAACATGCTGATGTTACTAGCCTATGTTACTACCTCCACAGTGAGGAATAACATGTGTGGTGTCATATAAGGTTTTATTTATTAGGCTATAGACTCATTTTGTCTTGATAAGTGTGATGTTACAGTAACTAGTTAAGTTACCACAAACATCTCTCTACTCATTAACTACATATCACATAAGTTTTTTTGAAACGAGGCAAAAGATTTGCCTTTTATATTGATATAGGAGAAGCAAACATGACACGGCCAAGGC
The DNA here is from genome assembly GCA_947311845.1 of Poa pratensis. Classification (NCBI taxonomy): domain Eukaryota; kingdom Viridiplantae; phylum Streptophyta; class Magnoliopsida; order Poales; family Poaceae; genus Poa; species Poa pratensis. Next base: position 35,739,795 of record CAMZMU010000097.1, on the reverse strand, counting down.
CAAAAAGAAAAAAGTCATACATGTCAGCGCCAACTAAATGAAAGGTGAAAACTTGTGTTGAAATGTGTGATGTTACTAGCTAAGCCATTATGACCTGTAAAAATATTCTGAGGCCTCCCTCTTGATTCGTGTGAGCTGCTGCTGCTCGCCCAGGGCCCTGTTGGCACTTGGCGCCATTTACGCAGCACGCACGCACGAGCTATCTGCAATCCTGCATTACTTCCAGCGACTGACTGCATGGGGCTCTCATGATGAGAGAGAGCATCTAGAGCTGGGACATTGTGCTTCAGCTGATCTGTGCGTCATCAGGTCCGTTTAATTTCCTCTCGGTCGCTAGCTTCTGCCCAATTCCTCTTGTAATCTTGTCCATGATTCCCTGGCAAACCCAGCGAGACGCAGCTGGGCGCCAGCAGCCAGTAGAGATTACTCCAGGAGTTAAATACTTGTCCAGCTGGCTCGATTTAGTCCTTCTACTCGGAATTTGCAGAATTTTATCCGTCTACTCGTTAATTTGACTTGATTTAGTCCAAATCCATGTTTGCTGTCTAACTTGAGGACGACACGTGTACGCCGGTCCCACTTGCAGTAGAGTAGCTGGCCTGGAAACTTTCATTTAGCCCCTCCCGTGATGACTCTGTTACGGTTAGGTCAGCTAACCCCCGTGTCCAAAATCCCCAAATTCCCTTACCCCAGGCTCAGCGCGGCGAGTACCGGCGACGGCATCAACAAAGCCACAACAGAGCCACCGGAGTTCCCCTCCGTCGACGCCGCGCTCCCGCGTCGCGTAATCGTCGTCCGGCCGCAGCACGTCCGCCTCCTGGAACGAGGCGTCATCCGTCCCGTGTCCGCCGGCGAAGGTGGACGGGTCGGAGAGGAAGCCGTCGGAGAAGCCACAGCCAGACGGCGGCGCGCTCGATGACGACGACGACGTCGAGCTCTCCGAGGAAGCTGCATGCTCGCTGCCGGACTCGCAGAAGAAGTCCAGCGCGGCGGTGGCCTAGCTGAGCTCCGGCTGGTAGCCTTCATGGTCTCCCCACGGCGGCGCCGGCGGGGGCGTCTCCGGCCACAGGACTTCGGCTTCTTGGAGCTCTTCCATCGGTGCACTTCCTGTCTTGAATCGTGCTCCGACCTGGAATCGTGCTAAGCGGCTAGCTCCAGCTTCTTGGATCTCCGGCTGGTAGCCTTCTTGCAGGCATTTTTGTATGCATTGCAGAGAAGACCAAAGAGAAGATGTGGTTCAGATCTTTGTAATTCAGTTATGCTCTTTTAGTCCTAGTTTTCGTAGTTCAGATCATCAGCTTTGTTAGGCAGTAGTGATGCATGAACTGAATGGAAGCATCAATGTATTTGGAAGTGAGAGTAATGAATTTGTGTGCTAAGTTTCTCTCATGCTTCTGTGCTAAATTTAATTGAAATATTCACTGGAAAATTTCTGTCATGCTTTATGTGGTAAATAAAGCAAAGATTGAACATTTCAGTGTATAAATTGACTGAAAAATCACTGCAGTAGATATATTAACTTGCACAGATTCAACATTACATTGTTCTAAGACCAGAAGGATGGTTCAAACACCAAAATGATGCAACAGTACATGGTTCTAAGTGTTACATTGTTCTAAAGCACTGGTTCAGATCCAAAAGGATCTTTCAAACACCAAAATGATGCATCATTACATGGTTCAGATCCAAGGAAATTCAATGATCTGGTGGGGCTGTGACCTTGGAGGATATCTAAACTCATCAAACATGGAAACTTTTTTGGCAGGCCTTGTGATAAAAGTATCTGCTGGCCTTCAAGCTCCTTATGCTGCTGCTGTACTTTCTGTGGAGTAAGGATAACTGAAGGGAGATCTGCAGGTGCATATGCTGCAACATCATCAAGATCAAATGCACCAAGAGTCTCATCATGGTCTATGTAAATGACCACAAAGGTGTTACCAGCTTTCACACTGTCAACAATTTTCAGAACATCGTGATCCTGCCAGATCAAATGGCAGTGGTCCCCCTTCATGGCGGTGGATTGGGGCCATCGCCGCCGCGATCAACGCGGCCGCCGGTATCGCCTCGACGCCGTATCCCCTCAACGAACAGCCGCCAATCCTTCCGGTCCAGCGATCGCCGCCTCCGTCGCCTGCCGCCGCCTCCGTTGTCTGCCCTACTTTTTCCCTCGAAGAACAGAACTGTCTGAACTGGAACGCCATGGATCGCTAACTAATGCATCAGATGGGGAGGGGGGGGGGGGGGGGGGTACGTGCAAAATGCTGGCTGCGGAAAATAATGGTATAGATGCGGGAGGGTGTTCATGCAAAATTGCAGCCTACGTGTCGTCCGCGTCAGCTCAAGTTAGACGGCAAACATGGATTTGGACTAAATCAAGTCGAATCGACGAGTAGACGGGTAAAATTCTGCAAATTCCGAGTAGGAGGACTAAATCGAGCCAGCTGGACAAGTACAGGGACTGTTACTGTATTTAACTCTTACTCCAGGCAGTGGCTCGGCCATCGATTTTTTCACAAATATGGCCTTCTGCCCAATTTAATTGTCAAAAGTTGCCCCCTCTGAAAAAAATTGTCAAAAGTAGCCCTGGCGAAAAGTGAAAAGGCGACATGTGGACCTTCCGCCATCTCAAACGGCGGGAAGTCACCTTCCGCCAGTACGTTTGGCGGGAAGTCGTCCCCGTCGCTACGTGGTGCCATCTGAATTGGGAGAAACTCTATGGCAAGTGTCTTTCCGCCAACTCAGTTGGCGTAAAGTGGCTTTCCGCCTTTTCAGACGGCGGGAGGTCCACGTGTCATTCCGGTAGGGCTATTTTTTACCAAAAATTTCAGAGGGGCTACTTTTGACAATTATACTGGACAGGGGGCTATATTTGTAAAAAAAATCGTCGGCCATCCACTTGTGCACGAAGATTCGTATGGTCGATCTACAGAAGAGAATGAATAGTAATTTCCCAGTCAGTGCGTGCAAGTACGTACTGCTAGGAATATAATTACCCCCTCCGTTCTAAATAAGATGACTTTCATTTGTGCACATGCACCTGTATCTATACATGTAACCACATGTGTAGAAAGTAAAGTCATCTAATTTAGAACGGAGTGAGTACATGTCAAGTACTTTCGCCTTGTTTCAAAAATATATTACACGTGAACTATCGAAAACACTTCTAGACCTAATATAGTGGTTTGTGATTTCACAAAAAAAAAGAGAAAACACTTCTAGCTCTCGACCTCCAGTGCTCCCTTTTATTTTAAATTGGAAAAATATTTTTGCGTTCCCAATTCTGAATACATATACACTCATGCATACACATGTGTACTATATACGACCAAATTTGCAGCGAAATATATTTTTATGTGTGATCTGTACAAAAAAGTAAAATATAGCAGGTAAAATGAGTTCTTTTTCACCTGTACGGAGTCATGATTTTTTGATTTTTATGTAGCATACAATACAATATATTATTGAATAAAAGTATGCAGATATGTAGATAACATGCATATGTATCCACGTGATTTTTTTTAATAATTTTTTGAATTTTTTCGAAGTTTTTAAAGTTTCAGTAGCATCGGAGGTCGGGAGCCAAAAAATCCACTCCTGAAGTATGGTATAAATAATTAGGGCTTGTGCTAACAAAATACTAGTATAAGAGACTAAAGTATGAAGCGTTGCGAGGCAAATAGGTCAACGCCATGAGGCTGACAGTACTCGTAGCTGGACGTAGACCATCGCTCCAGATTGGAAACCCTTTAACTTTCTGATCTCTGGCCGCTAGAGAGGAGTAACTTTATTCATTTCAAGGATTGAAATATTGGTGTTAGCTTCGAGCCGTTGAAACTAATAGCGTCATCATCATGTTCGTGCATGGACTTCGGTGACGAGATCAGTGCTAGCCTTTTTGGTGTGTGTTTAACTGGAAAAAGCTGCATCCCCAAGGAATCCAATAAGAACTTGCGTACGTGCTTCTGTCAAGACAACAAAGGAATCGATCTACGCTGTCAAAAAGGCAAATTTAGAGGAGTACTGCTAAAGCCTAAAAAAACTGTGTTGTGTAAAAGTTGTCCAGTATTGTCACGTGCATATTGCATGATGAATCTACTGACATTGTCCAGTATTATAGATGTACTAGTTAAATACCCGTGCGTTGCTACGGTCCCATAAATTGTTTTCTTTATACGACAAAAGTTGAAAGTTTATGGGCATAGAAACATGTAGCCACATAGTATTTAAAAAACAAAAATATGTTGCTTAGAACACATCTTGATAAATATACAATTTAACAACGCAATGGAAACAACAACCCAACAATTACTGCTTGTTGACTAAGATTTCAATTTCGTCCTCATGAAAGCAATAGTTTTCATATGCAGTCGCCCTTGCTATGTAGTAGAAGATAAAGTGTGATTGTTAGCTCTTGGAGTCGGCTTTGCCTGGTCATGTCAGTCGATCGTACCATCTTCGTCAGATTAGCCAAATGTACAGGAGATGGCTCCATGTGATTATCTCCAGACTTGTCTCTCACCCTTTTCCAAAATGAAAACCTAAGAGTAGCAATTCTTACTTGGAACAAAAAATATAGGACAAGTCATTTATAATCAGAGACAAATAGAGTGGGCAAAATTATGTAATTGTGCACACCATTTATTAAGGGCATTTCTAAACAATCACAGTTATGCAAATCTAACACTTAAGTCCTAGATCCAGGTCGTTACTTTGATTTTACAAACAAATGAACTCGATCACGTTAGAGTTGCTGTGAGGCAGATCGTTTGACATCTTTGGGTGTGGTGCACGTTGCAAAATACATATGATAAGTGTAGTAAGACCAAACAGTAAATGTAGAAATTATCAGATATAATTAGTAGGAATACATACGACCATTTTACAGGACACCTCACACGCTAATTTATATTCCCCGGTTCATGACCAATCTATCCCAGTGTGACCCATGGCGGACCGCATGCAAGCAGCTGCCCTCGGTGAGGTATTCCATGTTCCAGCAGATGGTGGAGAAGCTGGATGCGCACCTCAATCATCTGTTCACCTCTGCTAGACAATACACAAAGAAACATGAGCTGAAGTGATGTATATTTTTAGGAATACCCCGTACATTACCAGAAAATGCTACTAAATTTTGGTTATGCATCTCAAGTTGATAAATGATAAATTTTGGATCCAAGATATAAGTAAAACTTTCATTCAACCCTGAATTAATATATTAATGTTCTCATGGAACTGCATTGCATAATTGTACTGGACAATGTGTTTGTTCTCAATGAGAAATGCACACCCAAAATAATGGAGAAAGTATGCAACACTAACACTATGTTGGCATGAGAAATCTAAGGAGCTCGAGAGTAATGTCGTTTTGGTGTCCAGATTGCATAATTGTCACTATAAACTGATTCGAGCTTTTATGACAACTATCCAGATCATGTTGCCTCTAGGTGTTACACTGAAGGCTAATAAATATCAGACTGCCAAAGAAACAGTTAAGCTGAAAAAGATTCAGAGATTGAGAATGGATAAATGTAGACAGGTTGCGCACAGTTCAGTTACTAACCCCAACACCCAAGGTGATCTGACTCGTGCAAATACATTTCAAGGAGAGCATAAGAATTTAATTAGGATGTATGACAAGCACCAATTGGAATATGTATACCTTCTGAACCAGCCCCGTGCACCAGGTTGTCCCGCTCTGTACCTTGACAGTGACTCAGGGACAATGTACTCTCCAGAAGTAACAACAGAGTTCAGTTTCAAGTTCTCATGTGCAAACAATCTACTTGACAAAATGGTCATGGACATGCCCTCTCAGACCCTGATCTAACAATGCAAGAACACATTCAAATTCAGAGTAATATCACACAGTATTAGCATTTACACACTGCAGTTTGCAAATTTCGAGCTGCGACAAAACACCCCGGAAATTAACAAGCACGTATGGGATTATTGTCAGAGATGAACAGTTGCTGTTTTCAGAGGAAGTAATTACAAATCATCTGGAAATAAGTATATTAAAACACTGCTTCCTTCAAGATGTTGCAAATAGAGAACTTTACTTCAGGCACAGTAATAAGTAAAGAGCCTTACTGATTATCCCAAAATTTTGTAGCTATTTAGCTTCCACCTTTTCCCCTTAACTCAAGTTCAGCTATATGTTAGCCAAACACACATGCACAGCAAGCCAGCAGAAGATGATGCACTGTTACGGCCTTGAAGATTTGATCGGCTGAATAGGCAATTGGTTCTACAGAAACACAAATGCACATGCTTGTGATAAGGATGTCACAACAATAGAACTCACCTTGCTCGATCTGGCAATCGCCCTCGCCTGCGTGGGCATACCGGACGATAAACAATTTCATGGCTCCTGCTACTAAAGATTCAGTAAACGCAAAGGGACAAACAATTGCAAGATGTGCATTGCGCATAAATATAAGAGCGTCTGTTATGCAACATATGATTTCGTTCTAGTAATAGTTTTAAATTTTCATTTCTCATCTTCCATGAACTTATAACTTTTCAATATTCAAACTGGAAGCAAGAAGTCCCAAAAAAAAAATAAGTACCTGCTATTGGTACACAAGCTCGGGCATAGCCTGCATAGTATCGTTCTAGTCATCTCAGTAACCTTGTCTGCACATTCGAAAATTGGTCTCTGGCCTTCTCGGTAAATTTGGCTACAATAAACACATTAGTGTGATATCAAGACGTTAGGCGGTTGTACCTGACAAACATATAAATCTGCTATGTCAAAAATGACAATGCTGAACAGAAATCAATTCACTCCACAATCAGGGCAAGTAGAAACGCAAAACAACTATTTACCACGAGGATAGCTTGGTTTCAGCAGGCGTCAATTCATGAGGACCCTTCATGTACTTGTGAGGCGAAGTAGTCATACATGAAAATGCAGAAGACAGACATCACTCGGAGCAGGGGACTTGCCCGCATAGCCATCCATGACGAACTGGAGAGCAGCAGGTAGGCACAAAGAATGGAGAAAATGGGAACGGGAGGGAGATGAAGGGGCAGAGCATCTCACTCTAGGCTCCGCCGAGCTGGGCGAAGGCATCGACGAAGTGCTTGTGGAGGTCGGCGGTCCACTGGAGACGGGGCTTGGGGTGCGCCGCCGCCGTCAGCACCAGGCTCGGCGCCCGTCGGGCCCGGCCCGTCCGTACGGTGATGGATAAAGCCAGGGGGCGGGAGGCCGGCGAGCTTCAGGTGGGCTGCGGGAGGCCGGTGAGCTTCAGAGTGGGCTGCGGGAGGCCGGCGGTGATGAGTGGCGAATGCTCCGGGCGGCGGCGCGGGCGGGCGTCGGTGGAGCTCCAGATCGAGATGTGGGTCCGGGCGAGGAGCTCCCATGTGCTGGCGGCGCTGGGCGACGCTGCAGCATGGCGAGGAGGTCCCAGGTGCTGGCGGCGGCGGTGGGCTCGCGCGGCGGCGCCAGTCGGCGGTGAGGGGCGGCGCGAGCGTTGTTGGCGCAAGGCGGCGGCGACATGCGCGAGAGGAGAGGCGATAGGAGGAAATGAGGGCAGGGCTGGCGAGCGGACGGACGCGCTGGGGACGGTGGGCCCCACACGTGTGACGAAGCGATTATTAGCGATAGCGGACGAAGGATGTTGGACGAAAATTTCTGCCAGTTACGTACGTACGAACTCCCATTTAATAGTAAAGATAGATGTTGATATTTTTCTGTATACACTTAGTGGAAGTTATAATTTTTTGAATTAATCAAAACTTATAGGCCTTATAATTTGAGGGAGTAACATGTTGCATGCATGCAGAATTGCAGAGTAATAACTCAGGTCCGAAATCGATTGGAAAATGAATAATTGGGACAAGAAGAGGAATACAGATTTGGTACACCCGGGCACCCGTGAGCCCTTGTGCAAAAAAAAAATTGAAATTTATAAACAGAGTTTCAGAAAAAATAAAAATAAAAATCCTTGGATACATACGTGTGTTCTCTACGTATATGGAAATTTTCGGTGCAAAAAACTTCGTATTTCGAGCTACAAAAAAATAACAAAATTGTGGACACAATATAGGGAAAATATTGGGTTGTATTTGTCAGAAATTTCTCTTTTTTGTGTAGCACAAAATACAAAGGCTTTTTTTTACGAAATTTCTTGCGTCCACACATAATGTGTATATGTTTTTGTGTACCAAGTTTCAGACTTTTTTTAGACCTAAAAGTATGGTTTTCAATTTTTTTCAAAAAAGAGCTCTAGTGAGCTCGGGAGCCACTACCGATTTCCCCAAGAAGAGTTGATACATAATGGTGTAACAAAACAATTTCTGTTACACATGTTGTGTTTTGAAATCATGTATAGTTTAAATGAAATGGCATACAAATCCTACTTTTTTATTCCCCGCATTGGAAGGCCCAAAGACGGCCTAAAAGGACATGTTTAGTCTACGGGGGCGATAACATTCAAGAGAGTCGTAGAGAAGGCTCCCATTTATCTGAATTCGTCACAGTGAGGGCTCGAAACAGGATCCTATTTTATCATGTGTTGACAATTTTATTTTATCATGTATTGAAAATTTCATGTGTAGAGAATGTGTACCACCCTAATGGTGTAGGATTACCATGTAATACTTTTTATCTTATTTAACAATGCAACATGAAGAAAGTTTAGAGATAGGGTATTTCTGTTTAATATGAAGTACGAGATTTCGACGATCGAAATACCATAATACAAGTTTTACATGTGTGGGAAATTATTTTCAATAACCCGCGGCCTAGTTCTTTTGCTGGCTTAAAAAATAAGCTGCCCCCTCCCCAGCTTCTCTCATAAGCCGCCCAACTTATTGCTCGGGACTTCTAAACTAGTTTTCTCATAACTAATTTAGAAGCCGCAAGTAATAAGCTGCTCGACTTATGGAATAAGCTAGGGGAGGGGCAGCTTATGGAATAAGACAGCAAACAAACTGGGCTGAACTATGTTACTATAACCTGGTAACTAAGTGGGTATAACTTGTCTAAAAATTGAAATTTACCGATGAAAAAAAATCGTTGAAACATATGAACATATGGGCTAGTTTTGTTATCTCATTGCAGCAAAGTCAATGGGTGAAAATGGGTCGTCAATCTGGTACATAATTTAATTTAAGATTTATGCATCTTCAATTTTTTGGTTCAAGATAACATTTGGTGACACCGTTTGTTCTAGAGCAAAGTGCATGCATGTAAATCTACTCGCGAGGAAGGAGCTCTAGTTCTGCGGTGGGCACGCCACAAGAATAGTAATCATTTTACTCTATTTGCGTGTCTACGTCTTAGTCTCATTCGACTAAGAAACTCTTATTGCTTAATCCATTTTACAAATTTGTTCCTATAGAGCTAGAAAATCTTTACCTCTCGTAATAATGTCTCCATCATTAAAAAAATCTAGTATTGCCCCATCGACTGATAGTATCTTATTTATCGCCCAATTTTGTAAGCCTGTTAATTTGAATATACATAAAATGTTCATTTTATTGTAATAATGTGTTCACATACTGAAAAATATGTTGTATTTGTTCACATTGTCTATAAATTTGTAATTTTTGCAGGAACGGTTAATCGATAGCTCTCTGCATCGACTGAGAAAGATGCAATTCTCATGAAAGATGCAATTCTCATGCGACTGAGAATCACAAAAATTGTTGATGCTAAGACAGATATATTCTTGAAGGGTATATGGCTATCGATATTTTCTCAATCTGATTGTACACTAGCCACAACTCCAAATGGTGCTGCACTTTTTTATGTGATATTTTATATTTAGAAATCGCTTGCTGATTTTGCAAACCTACCATTGCACACAATCTCCACTTTTGGAATGAATTTTTCAAACATGGGTCTAAATGAACTTAAATCTCTTGCATTCATTCTCTTGTTGACTTCGTGGGAAATTTGGAGCGAGAGAATAGGTTTTTCGCAAATCCATGCCCTATGTTTTTTTGTAGGATTAAGTACGTATAAGGTTCGGCCTTGGGCCGCGGCACGACAAAGCATTTGAGATCTCTGATGTCGTGAGAGTAGTGGTTGTTGATGTTGTTTTGGGACCTTTCGAGAGGCTTGTCGTAAACTTATTCTTAATTAATAATACGAGGCAGATCCTCTGCCTCCGTTTTGGACAAAATAAGTTTGATGCAAGCCACGGTTGTATATATGGTCCAAAATTTGGGAAAAAAAATCAGGCGTCAGAAGACGGTACACATACATACACTTAAAATTTGGTGACATAATATGATCACTTGCAACTTATTGTTTTATTGTGATCCAAATTCATATAAAGGCTACTGATAGAGGCTAACTTCAGCCAGAGCAAGAGAGGCCCGTCGACGGGAGGCTTGGCCCGAGCGAAACAGGTCAAGCTTAGTGATAGAGGCCCGTCCCTGAAAAATAGTTTATAAGCTAGAGTAAGCATTAACCATAAACTAATTTATGTTTTCACCGAATTTACATGCATTGATTTATGCTCGTATTCTATGTACATAATTGTTTCCACTCATTTTAAATTTCAGAGAAATAATTTGTCCAAAATTGATGTGCGTACTGTCTTTCATGTCCGATGTGCATCCGATCCTTTCTCTGCACCGTGAGATGTCCTAACAATCAAAATACACCCGGCTTGAGTTTTAGTGTCGAATAAGTATCATATGAAAAATCTTCGTTCCAAATTGTCGTGAAGTTTCAGTTATTGTGTTCACCCCACGTACAGATTTGGATAATGTTTTATGCAGCTTTAGTGTCGTAGCTAGGTCGTTGACTGAAACTTTACCGATTCACGTAAAACAGGTGGGTGAACTTCAGTTTGTTGTGACAAATTAAGCAGCCAGGGAGAGGCCCCCATACTGATGCAGGCATGCAGCAGTGTCTGCTGGCTGTGTAGATAAGAAACGGACGGTGACGAGTAAACTGGAACCGTAACGGAACATGGGGTACAGTACCTCCAGGCAGGGTACAGATACAAGGAGAAGATAAAAGTGGCTAGCTCTATCTAGGTGGGCAAACGAGATCGACCCAATTACAGTTGGCGCGCATGATCACGAGAGAGACTCAGTACGTAGCAAGCCACACGACGGTAGCAAGATACCAAACGAGATTTCTGAATGTTCAGGCAGGCTAGCTTCTGTTACTATAGCACTGCTCACTCATTGCATTCTTCAGCTGGTTAATTCAGGTGACAGATACAACGACAAGCCAGCCGCGCCGTCGGGCATGGCATGGCATGGCATGGGCATGGACCTTCACCTTCCGCTGCACGTCGATCTGAATCGATCTGACTCTCCTCTCCATTTCATGCCATCTCGCAGTCTGCAGCTAGCAAGACATTGCGTGGCGAAGGGCGAGAAAATGCGTGTCGTGCTAGCCGTTCACGTGTCGTGGAAGTGCCCAGATCGATCATGTCATGCGGACGTGCATGTTTTCATTCCAACTATACTTGTTAGATCGATCAAGGCAGCGGCGGCTAGCTAGAAGCGCGATAGCAAGACATTCTTACTAGTCTTAGTACTGTGTAAAACTGTGCATTGGTTTTCTAGTATATCTCGATCGAGGACAATGGCTAATTGCTAGTATTTGCTAAGTTGAGATGACAGTGGCAACGTACACGATATATGGAGACAGGTACAAGGTGACACAAATGTCGATCTCCGTTGCACCCTGGGATCCGACAGAATGCCGCTTATTGCGGCCAGACGAGAGCTAGAAGATGAAGCTTGGGACACGGGTAGACACTATACCTAAAATCATACTCTGCTAAACATAAAAAAAACTAGTAGCAGTACATACAATAGTCGCTAGTTCGGCGGCACCTCATTCATGTCCCGTGATTGATCAGCTAGCCATATGTGCATTCATGTTCATGTTCATGTTCATGTTGGAGCTTTTAATTACTTGGATCGAGCAGGCAGACAGACCCGACCGGCCGGGTCTCCTGTTGCATGCATACATGCTCCCTCGATCTTGCAACTACTAGGTGTACATTTTCCATCGTTTGGATCGTAATGGTTGTCTTTCTTTCCGGGCATGGTTCATGTACTGTACTACACTGCCGTGCATCGATCGGCCATTGGTGGTGATCAGTACTGCTGCTGTTGAAGCTGTGACATATGATACATACAAGTTGCGAGTCTCGGTACTGCATATGTTTCGTCACCGGGCAGATCGAGCATCACATCAACCCTCACTGTACTAGACCATGCCCTGTGTGTATTTGTCGGGGGATGAGATGATTGCCGGCATCATTACCGTATTATTGCCATCCTGCCGCCTCGATCCACTCCCACGCACGTCCTTACATCCATCTATCCGTTTGTAAACTTTGTAGGCTTCTACTCCCTCCGTTACTAAATATAAGATGTTTTAGGTGTTATACATGTTGTGTACATGCATACTAAAGTGAGTGAATCTACATATGAAATATGTCTAGGTACACTTATGTGCATGTGAATTACCTAACTATATTAAGTTCGCACGAATTTAGCCCTCCGCAGCGCGCCAGCGCGAGAGCCACTGTTTTACTGTGCCCCGCTAAGTATAACAGTGTCGTGGGAGGACCTAATTGTAATTAGTCGAAAACCCAGAGACTTTCTTATAACATTACCCCACATAACAGTGCTCGCGAGAACCTATTCGCAATTTCACGAAAAAACAGGGACTTTCTTGCAAAATTGCACCCCAACCCCCCCCTCTTCCTCCTCTCTCGCGCGCGCGGCCGGAACTGCCGCCGCTGCACGCCCTCCTGTTCAGATCAAAGCTCACCCGCGGGACCGCCGCGACGTCCGCTCCATCTTTGCCGAAGATCGTGACCTGAGAAGCTCAGATACGCTCGCGGCGAGGTCGTCTTCGCCGTGTCCGTCCGCCGCCGCCGTGCCCCGATTCGCCGCCTCCCGACCTCGCTTTGCCCAGCGCCGCCACCCTTAGGTTCCCCGCGACGCGCCGCGTCGAACGCGCTAGGCTGCGCCGCCCCTTTCGCCCTCAGTCGACGCCGCCATGCTCGACGTCGCCGCACGGGGAAGAAGAAGATGGCATCACGGGCCCCACCTGTCAGATTTAAACCATTTTTGAAACTGATTTTGATAAATATTAAATCCCTGACAGTGGGCCCGGTTGTCAGTAGTTTAATAATTTCCAGAAATCCAGAATTTGATTTAAACTTTGGAAATTCATAACTAATTTATTTAAAATAAAAAAAGTAATTAATATACTAAAATGTGTATAAAAATGTAAGTTGTCTACTTATATCAATTTCATGCATGTTTAACAAATTTTAACCATATTTATTTAAATTTTCATACAACAAAAAAAGGTATACAAAAAATCAATAAGATTAAATGGAATTGGATTAAGAAAAAAAATTATACACTGTATTTCCACTAATTATAGAGCATAATTAAATATGATAAACTACAAATATAAACCTACATATTTTTACACACTTAGAATTGCTAAAATTTTGAAGCTACTATACTTCACATATCAAATTTCAACGAATTTCAACATTTTTAAACCCGACAGGTGCGGGGTGCGAAATGTGTGTAAAAATGTAAGTTGTCTACTTATATCAATTTCATGCATGTTTAACAAATTTTAACCATATTTATTTAAATTTCCATACAACAAAAAAAAGGTATATAAAAATCAATAAGATTAAATGGAATTGGATTAAGAAAAAAATTATACACTGTATTTCCACTAATTATAGAGCATAATTAAATATGATAAACTACAAACATAAACCTACATATTTTTACACACTTAGAATTGCTAAAATTTTGAAGCTACTATACTTCACATATCAAATTTCAACGAATTTCAACATTTTTAAACCCGACGGGAGTGGCGTGCGCCGCACCAAATTTACCTAGTATGGATAAAAGCTAAAACATCTTATATTTGGGAACGGAGGGAGGGAGTAACTTGAATATTTAACACATGCATCCATGTGCATGCACAGGTAATTAGTAAAACTGCATCACGGGCTGGCTATGCATTCAGAACAGTCAGGCTCAAGTGTAGTGTTCCTTCTCCTTGTCTGTTGCTCCTCCACGCGACCTTGATATGAGCTCTCCTCTGCACCCTTCTCCTTGTATACTTCCCGTTGCTCTGAATATCTCATCTCTCTTTCTTGCATGCATGCATGTGAGGCTGCGTGCACCTTGTCGATAGGTTTGTACATGGCATGTCTGTCTCTGCCTCCTTGTTTAGATCAATTTCTATTGTGTACGTTAAACAGTCTGATTGGATTAGGGTATATATTGATGATCCTAGACATGCCTTGGGGCTAGCATTTTTATAATGCTGTCTAAAAGCTAGATCTTGGTTTAGTTTTTTTTTATGTTCTCATTTTCTACATTAAACCATTAGGCCGATATATTTTGGTGTGAATTTATCGAGTGCAGAAGTGGTAACATATTCATATCCACTAACCCGTTTAACAAAAAAAAAAAAATCGGGTAAAATGGGAACTTTATTAGACGGGTGAGGTACAGTGTGATCAACTCTAGCAACCGAAGAGCTTCGTCAGGTCAAGAACCTAACCAGGTGGGACTAGTACCGCGTTCTATCATAGTGAGATTTGCTAGATAGTGGCTACCCCTAACCTGGCTACGTTTCATTTATACAAAAGTACACTCTCTACTTTGAGTAGCCAAGTTCTTAACCTCAGAATCCAGATGGGAGGATATATCCTCCATTTTTATGCATTTTTGTGGGTGTTTGCCGACATTTGTAGAACTGTGGTGTTTTTTTTTTTTTTTTGCAATTTACTCCAACATGATGAGAAGATCAAGTCATCAACATCATTACATAACACCATCCTCACTTTAGTTGTGTGATTCGGCTGGGAAGAAACTCTTTGGTTAACTTTACCCAACCGCCTCTATGAGGTTTGCACCGTCGCTGGTCAGGGGCCTTCTTCTTCTAGCACATGGCATGAGAGATCCCGGCGACGACTACTGGTTGTTTCCATTTAATTGGAGTTTCCACAGATTAAAGTCGAGGTCCTCCTCCGTGTTGGTTGTGTCGTGCAGACCTTTGTTGAGTTGTGGGTGTTGCTGGTAGTGTAGTGGTGTTGCTGTGTTTGCTGCCGCTGTTGTTGTGCCATGCTTCGGCGTGTGCTGCTGTCCTAGCGCTGCTAGGAGTTGTACGGTTTTCCGGCCTGGTTTTCCTCATAAACCGAGTCATTCGGCTATCAACTTTTCTTCTACTCATATATGAAAAACAGCTCCGACTGGCTTTTCAGTAAAAAAAAAGTTTCCACAGATTTGCCCTTCAGTTGCGCATCAGCCACATGTAGCTGCAAAGGAACCGTTTCGATCCTTCAATAGAATGAATAGATGAGAAAGGTTTATCATGAGACCTCATTCCTAGCATACCAAGGACGCCACTCAACCATAAGCACCATAGCGTATGCTTGAGTATCTACCGGTGCACTTAAGGGTGTGTGCATATGACATATAGATGCGGGTAATGTCCAGAATCTTCACATATACCTTAATTTTGTCACATTTTGTAGACATGTTAATGTAAAGTAGTACTTGAGTTGCTAATTCTTAGATAACAGTGAGATAAGGTGCATTTGGTTGCTAGAGAAATCTGGGTCTTTTCTGTTAAATCTTTATATTCCGTGCTTAAGATTAATGAAACAAGCTGTCCTTTTAAAAAGATGTGGTTTATTAAGGTACCACTAAAGGTTTTCTTGTGGTTGTTGTTTAAGAAAAGTATTTTGACTAGGGATGTGTTAAAGCACAGGGGTTAGCAAGGGAATACCAGATGTATGTTTTGCGATAATGAAGAGAGTATTGATCATCTCTTTATTCACTGTTCGCTAGCAAATTATGCTTGGGGTGTTGTACAATGTGCTTTCGATATAAGGACTAATTTCAACACGGTTTAAAATATTATTAGTTGGATGTACAGTTTCCCAGGTACGATGAGGAACGTACTGGCAGTAGGAGTTACAACTGTTATTTGGGCTTTGTGGAAGACTAGAAATGCATCATGTTCCGATATAATTTTTCCTTATATCCTACTAGCGTAATAGCACAGGCTTCTCATTGGTTAAGTGTATGGGCTGACCTACAGATTCAAGGGCGACGAGGTTTACAATGCAAAGGAGCAAAAGCTCTGCTGCGTGTGGCAGCTGAGATCTTCAGCAAGAAGAAATGGTGGGCACCGCTGGTTCATAAAATCGCAGGGTGATCTACTGCCTGAAGAAAAAGTAAAGCCTCTGAATCTGAAGAAAGCAGTAATGAAACGAGGGACTGATTAGTGTAATGGTTGAATGTAATAAGAGATTCCTGATCTGTAGAGTGTTTTTCTGTACTGTTTGCACTGGTTGTAGTTACAGTAGAGTTTTTTCCATGTTATGCCGGAGGGCAGTCTCGAAATGTTGGCAAACAACTGAAATGATGGATCACCTGACTTTGTATTATGGGATTTCATTCAAATATTGTAACTCGGGATCTATGCTCCTTAAGTCGAAAAGTACTTGAGAGAGTTGTCTTTTGGATATCATACCGATTGTCGAGAAAATTAACTTTGCAAGAAAGGAGAATGGAGTACTACAGCGGCCGTGACCCCAGGCGAGTAGACACCGCGCGCCCCACGCTGTGCGCCAGCACCGGGCCGCTGGTCGTCGGAGGCTAGAGCTTTCGACGAAAATGTGGCGCAACCTACTGTAGTTGTTAAGTCTGGATGTGCCGCACTTAACTGTCTGCCCAGACCGATTCGGGTTTTGCAGGGGAGCAGCCGCATCGGGCGTTGCCATGTTGGCCAACTGCTTATCAGATAGGTGGACTTTGGGTGATAGAATGTTGGCTGCTTGTGCTGGGCTGAAAGGAACCAGACATTTTTTAACTATTCCCTCCATGCACAATTACACGACGTACTAGTATTGCCTGATGCAGCTTCAAGCGTAAGATTTTTTTTTTAATGCCATAAAATTATAACATCGTGTGGAGGATATGCCGAACGGGTATATTGACCACGACGACTAAAACCTGGCCCACCAGGGTGGCCCATGGGTGGCAAAGCCGGCTGGCTTTGTCGGGTGGCCTAGTGGGCGGAAGCGCAAGGTAAAACCCAGGGCCGGCTTAGTGAAGTCTCTTCGGCCTGGAAGACGTTCGCCTTATGGAGCATGTTAGGGTTCCAGCCGTGTTGATCTAGGACTCATGATCTAGGTCGGTTATGTCTTTCCTTGCCTTGTAGGGGAAGACACGACACCTTTATAAGCCAGCCTTCCGGTAGCCTTAGGGCTAAGCTTTTACAACCTCATTGTAACTTGTACACATATTCGCCTTAGGATCTCGCCGCTGTTGTGAGATCCGAAGCTGGGTAAACCTTTGTGTGCAATCCTGTCACCGGAACCCTCCGCATCTTTCCCCACCTTCTCTACGGTACGCATGGCTACCTATCACGGACCCGCGCTACCAATACCTCGACACATCGGAAGACATTAGATCTTACAAAGAAATTCTGGATTCTATTGTACCAGACTACCAGAACAGCAGTTCAAGTATAAGCACCGAAAAAAGGTATAAAAATAATGATGCAAATGACAGGAAGTATTGGATAACATATACGGATCTTCAGCAAGGAAACAGACCAAAGCCCTAAGAATATATTTGTAGATTAACGTACTAGAATTAGGAAACTGATATCTGACATAGCTCTAAAACAGCAACCACATAAGCAAGCAAGCACAAGAGACTCTGCAGTACATTCAAATATTACTGTTGTCTTGCTTGGATGACGAATCAGCTACGTGACACAGTAATCAACACTACGTGACTTCACTTACATTTAACTGTTTATAGTACTAATAGGAATTGCTCATCTGATCCTTGATGAAGTTTCACATTTTCCCCACTCTGTTCAATATCTTTAGATTCTTTACTGCCCAATCGATGAGTTAAATTGAAGCCTAATAATCTGGAATGGACGCAAAGGTGTACCCTGGTGCTCCTCTCCACGAATAGTAAGCAACGCGGGTCTCATAAAATCCTGCAAAAATAATGTAAATATGCACACGTAAGAATTTGGAAAGTGGAACAGTTCTGTAGATGTTTTCCCACAAACAAAACAAAGCACGTAATTTTCTACTGATTCACATTGTACTTACTGAGGTACTAAAGAGCGAGAAAATATTTATTTTCAGCGTAATAGTTCAGATGCTGAAGGGTAGGGAGTGTTTTGTTTTCAGCATGACAATTGAGATGAACAAATTGGACCTGTTTAGTCTGAAATAGAAGAGTACACTACCAGTTACAGGTACATATCAAGAGTGTAGCTTGTCTTACACAATTTACTCCAGTGCTGCAAGTAGACTATTTTTTTTGGGTTTCATCTTCATAAGAGTGGCTGGGTTTTTTCCGTTGGCTTGCCAAGCCTATCACAACCCTCCTCCTTTATCCGGGCTTGGGACCGGCTATGTTAAGAATATTTTTACAAGAAGAATATGCAATAAGAATATTCAACACAACGCTATGCTTAATTTACTACAGTGACGAAAGTGGCCATTTCTGTTACAGAAAGTTTTACCAGAAAGTGTATGCAAGTGGCCACTGTTTTTACAGGAAAGCTCATGGAATAATTCGAGAAACACAATACTCATACTGGAAGTCGAAACAGATGCATATCAATCTCAACACAGTAACTGAAGAGGTACGCATTAACATACCAGGAAGAAAGGCAAGGATACCAAGGAACAATAGGCCATACACCTGAGAGCTATCACCCTCCATGTGACCCGTGGATATAAAATATGATAGGAACAGAAGAGAGCTCCCCAGGAAGAGGAGGAACAACGCTAGGGCAATTGACTTCCATGGGATCCTCCTCAAGGATTTTGGAGTGTATGTGAAGCGGCGATCAACATTGTCTTCATCCCTGTCCTCCGTAGGAAGAACAGAATAAGGAATGTTGCGTCTGGCCGCCATACTGCAGTATCAGCAACACATACGGTAAATATAAGTACATAAATGACCAAAGTAATACACTAAAAGACGAAGGATTTGAAAAACTTCAAATATGGAATCATGAAATATGAATTCACCACCAACAGAGGAACACCATCTATAAAGAATATAATTTGAGAAGTAACTGTTTTGCCAATATAGTTTGCATTAATTACATAGCGATTTTTTATCAATATTGTATATATTAGGATATATATTACATACTCCTAACAATTAATCAACAAACACAACATGGATTATATAGCAGGGAACATGTTTAACAAGTTGATCACGCGGATACGGGTGTGAACTCTGGCCTTAGATAAACCAGGATGTTCCCACAATACTAGCGATTTGTGACCGAGTGAAATTTTGTGGTACAATTGATAAGGAAAATAGTATGCAAGTACACACAAGTTCAATCCATGGCAAATAAGTATCCGCCTATGGGAAATACACAGCAAGTGGTGTAAATGGACGTGCACAGTTAATTCCATGTAAAATATACACAATTTCATTTCATGGCAAATGCACGCGCCAACTTCCAGATCCACCCGAGCCTACCATCTACTGATCTACACATGGCAAATACACGCATATACACATGCTAGTTCACAGGAATTCAATTAATAGCGGGGGTGGGGATGGAGGATGCGGACTCCTTCTATGGTCCTGCCAGCTACCTGAGAGGTGATGAGGTCGGGACGGAGTAGGCGACGAGGAGGGTCTGAGGAGCTGCGGAGGGGAAGTAGATTCCTGGCGGTGAGGAGCTCCAGGAGGGTGTCCCGACGCGGAGGGCCTGCTCGGAAGAGGCGGAGACTCGGTGTTCTGCGATGGAGGGGGCCGGTGGCGCGGGGTCCTTGACGATGGAGGAGTTCAGGCGGCGGCGTGGGCTGCTCGACGCGGGGACGAAGGTGCGGTGGCGGCGCAGGCGATGGAAACTCAGGGGGATCGCCGGCTTGGTCGCAGCGAGTCGCGAAAAAAATCGAGAGCGAGACCCCGGGTGGGTGAGACGTGGTCACGTGGGATGCGATGCGAGTGGCGGATTGATTGGGCCTCTTGCATCACTGCTGAATGGCTCACCAAACGCCACACCCCCTCAAAAAAAAAAAAAAAAAACGCCACACAGGCTTCTCTCCAGGCTCCAGCACCCGAGTTGTCTCCGCCCCCACACACACCGTACTGCGCCGCCGACACCAGAAGCCGTTGCTGCTTCCACGGCTCCACTCCGGCGAGAAATGCGCCGCCCTTCGGAGCTGGATGCGCTGACGTGGAAGCTCGGATCGTTGACGCCGTCTCGGTTCTAAATACTGGTACGTATGTGTGCAGATGCGAGCACCCAGTTTTATTTAATCCCTACCTCCCCTTCCTTCTTACTCCTTGGGAACACGATTCGCCGACGGGACATCGCGGGTTTCCAGATTTCGTTGTGCGGGCAGGTGGGGATTATTTTTCCTATCCCGCTTTGAAGGGGAAAGAAAAGAGGGGGTCAAATGGTTTCAGTTTGTGAGTTCTTTTTCCTGAGAGGTCATGGAATATTGGAATGAATAAGAAATTGATAATACCCCTTTTATAGTAGGGTAATTTAGCAAGGTGCACTTAGCCAGCAGAGATGATATGGTCAACCAGCTTTCATCGTCACAAGTCGGGCAGGTAGAGAACGGCAGCTCAACCACTGCACCGAGAAAGAAAAGGAGATGGTTCAGTTCACCTCATTACCTTGTCTTAAGTAAGAATCCTGGAGTGATATGGTTCAGTTCAGAGAGGCGCTGGATGCTGTCATGAGCTATGTGCCTACTGTCAACTAACCATACGAATGCTGAGCGCACCAAGATGCCACATATATGTCTAGGATGCATGCAACGCAAACTGATCCCACATACCTGCTACAAAATATAGATACGCTCAAAGTGATGTTTGTGTCATACTTACTGTTGACTTATCCTGATATAGTGATATGTAATAGAGTTTCGAAAACTAAAGGAACCTACGTAGCACAAAGTGGTCACAAGTGGGCAAACTGTCAAACATGGGGATGTGGCATTTATTCTGTAAGATAGTGGTCTCACTGAAAGTGGCATTCTTTCTTTTTCGTAAGCTGGGAATCCTCTGTCACATGCTAATGGCCGTGTCTGCCTTTCTCTTCCTACTATTCTCAAGGAGCTGCTTTTCCCCATACTTCCCTTCTTGATCCGCGCTCCTACTGGAAACACCATTCGCATTCATCATCCATATATCCCTTCATACACAGGTTATCTTCATCCTAGTGTGTGAATCCACCGCAAAGGGTGTGACGAGAAGATGTTCAAGAAATTGATCTCGAAGACGAAGAGCAAGAAGAAGGAGGCTGCCTCTTCTTCCCTCCCCACTTTGGATCGCCTACATGAGGTCTTTATCTATTCTCCTGTCCTGTTTATTTGGTTTGTCTTTCGTATTCTTGATCCTTACTTTCTTGCTCTAATTTCATCAGTACTGTTGGCAAGCTAGCGTTGGATTCTGCGTAGGGAAGCTTAAAACATTTCATATTACTTTCTGCCAAGAAAAAATGTTTCTAGTGAATAACGAATATATAAAGAACGAAAAACCTCAATACTGTCGTGTGTATCACCCAAGTCAAATCTGATGAAGTAGTCCTATCCATCTTCTGCGACTACTAGAATACTGTAATGTGGATGTTGGTACTTCTGTATCAGATAGATATTCAGAACACAAGCATGGAAGAAAACAATACAATTAATTTTTTTCTTACATGGCTGAACCTGCCAGTCGGTTGCACATTTTGACCATTAGTTGCCATGTGTGTAGAAGAATTTAGTTTGTTAAGTTCAAGATATGGTCAACTCTGCCGTCCTATACAATTAATGCTTATCTGTTTGGAGGAGATAATAATAAACAATAGTAATTTATGTTGAAATTTCTGTACCCTGAATCTACTACACAGTTAATAGATTATGAATTCGTGCATACAAAAACGCTGTCATTATAGGAATGAGAAACTTATGCAAAGGCCAAGGAAAACTTCGAAGTAGGTTGATATGTATGCATTCCCAGCTGCAGCCTGAGTTTAATTAATGATGCTAAATAATATATCGCGTCTCCTCTTTGCTGTTGTTGCATACATTGTCGCAGTGGTAATATTTATCACAACAGCATATTATAATGTTGGCAATAGCTGTTTATATGGGATAAATCGATAGCCTCTTATATGTTGAGGACTCCATACTAGCTAGCAAAAAAGATAATCTTGAGTTGCTCGACTTATGAATACAGCTCCAAATGTTGATTTTACTATCATATATATAATCCATTCCGAGTGCCTTATTTTAGTAACTTGTGGTTATGTGGTACGTGTAGACCCTGGAAATGCTTGAGAAGAAAGAACGTTTTCTTCAGAAAAAGTCATCTGCAGAAGTAGAAAAGGCTAAGGATTATACAAAGGCAAAGAACAAGAATGGTAAGCAACCGTTCTGTTTCCATTAGAAAAATAGCGTTCTGTTGAGAAAATAAACTCCATTTGTTTCTCAGGTCCCAAGGTATCGCACAGAATCCATGGACCTAAAACAAAACTTAAGCACTGCTAGTTTGTGACCTTGCATGTCTAGAAACCATTCCGTAACTAATGGCTATTTAGTGCTGGAAAATATATTTCTTTAAGCTGTGATGGTTTTCTAATTTACATGACAAATCACTTCGTTGTTGCAGCTGCAATTCAGTGTTTAAAGAAAAAGAAGTTGTATGAAACACAAATTGAACAGCTATCAAATTTTCAGTTGCGAGTTCATGATCAGGTGACAAAAAGATGTAGACATATCTTCAATAATGGACACACATTTCTGGATCCTAAAGGTTGCAGGAAACTAACACGAAATTTTTGTGTAGATTATAATGCTTGAAAATGCTAAAGCAACTACTGACACGGTTGATGCTCTGCGCTCTGGATCATCTGCTGTCAAAGCTATTCAACAGTCCCTGTAAGATTCCACCTCCCCACCTCTTTCCATCTCAGTGGCACATGAAGGTGTGGGATTCCTGTGGGCCTGAGGACTCCACTTTGCCGTTTCTATTAGAAAATGAGAAGTAATCCACGTTATCAACTTATCATCTCTGGCTCTCTGTCCAAGCTAGTTCGGGCTTGCTAAATTTTTCCTTTTTTGACTTTGCACACCTTTCAAGCTTAACTAGACGTCTAGATCTCAATCATTGAAGGTTTTTTTATCATAATGACGAGATATATGCAGTGTCGCATCCAGTAGCAGTGTCTATTCAATTCATACACGAATAAGCTACCTGATTTAGATGTAGGCGTGCAGGCCATCAGTTGCCAATTTCATGTCCTCGCTTGAACCGACCATGCAATTTGTGTGCAGGAGTATTGATGACATTGAAAATGCAATTGAAGAGGCAAATCAACATACAGAAAACATGAAAGAGATACAGGAAGCACTTGCGACACCATTTGGTGCTTCAGCTGAATTTGACGAGGTGTGTTGGCTCTCTTGCGTTTGCATCAGTTAACAAACATCCGGAGCATTGCCAATGCATGCCCTCAATTTTGAAGATACATGACACATTGATCTTTTTTTTTCGAAACAGGATGAGTTAGAGGCGGAGTTGCAAGATCTCGAGGAGGAAGACCTGGAAAATGAGCTGCCGGAACCGCCGCAGGGGATACCCATGGCGCCATCTGTGTCTGCGGCAAAGTCTTCTCAACCGGTGGCCAGTGATTACGCTGAATTGACCAAACTTCAAGCAGAGATGACGCTTTAAAAACTGTGTTTCAGATAGGATGCTGACATTGAGACCTCTATAAATCTCACTGACATCATGATTAGCGTCCATGTTGTGAAATTCAGCCTGTTAAGTGGAACATCCATTCCTGTTAGTTCTTGCATGGTTCCTTATATTGCACTTCTTAATTTATTGGCAGAGCTCTTACATCCCAATTTTCCTTTACAATCGTTAGATGGGCTTTTGTCTGCAACCAGTGGAAATGTTATTGCTGATGAGTGTCATAAATAGAAATAAAAGATATATTGGCAGCATTTTGGTCCCAGTTATATGGCATCCTTGTGTAGGAACATAAATACAAATGCAAAAAGTATTCAATCAACGTGTAACTGTGAAAGCATTAGCATTCTGCCCTCGTGTCGCCTCTCACTGCACCTGTGCCTGGCCAAGATCAAGGAAGGCGTCATGGTGGAAGACATCATTCAGGAGCTCACCAAGCTCGCTTTAGAGCTCGACACCGTGAAATTCTTCGGCTGGTATGCATACATATGATCCTCAACTTTACCTTCCTTAATTTGTGCTGTCAAAGTTAACATCACCGGCCAGAATCTATCTTTCCTAGCATTTTAACGTAATGATCTATCTCAGCATTTTAAAGCTTTAGTAGTTCGGAATGTACTCTAGTGACTAAAGTAGCCTTTATCCAACTAATATTGTAATTTTGTAGCTATTTATAGTTGAGCATCTGGGATGAAGGTTTGCCTAACTATAGCCTACCAATAATATTTGTCTGCTTACTCCTTACTTCAGTGGCACTTCAGCCCAATCCAAATTTAACATCCATTCTGTTGTCATGATAGATTTTCAGGCATAAGATTGTGGCGAGAAATGAACATCTAAATATGCATGTGAATGGAACAATGACAAGCAATATCATGCAGACAAGAACATGCAATTGTCCTTTATTCCAAAGTTTGGACTAGTACTGACCAAGGGTCACACATGTTATTGCATAACACTTTATTTGTCATTGTTACATCGATCGGTCGGTCCATCGATTAAACATCAATGGTCCATCTATCGACTAAACAATAACAGGGCGATGGAGCGGGATCTGCACACTGCACATCCTAGATAGGGTTTGCAGTGCAGACGTCCTCATCACCTCAAGCTGAGCTAGTTGTTGAGATTGGATGACGCTCTGGCCGATCTGTTGTAGCTGAGGCTGAAATAAGTCCTGACCAATCTGCTGTTGCTGAGGTTGGAAGAATTGTTGTTGCTGCTGCTGTTGCATGATGGTGGCATGCACGACATTGCGGATGGTGGGGAAACGAAGCTGCTCGGGAATTTGCGCCAGCTGCGGCAACATTGTTGTCGTAACACCTGACAACTACTTTGTTGGAAGAGCATCGACCGGAGGAACGACACCATACCCACCGGGTTGCACTGCTGCAGGAGGAACTGTCGACACTGGTTCAACTGTTGTTGCAGAAATGGTTGAAAAAATGGTTGTTGTTGCTGCAGGAAAGGTTGTTGTTGCTCGGGAAACTGTTGCTCTAGTGGAAATGGTTGCGGTTGCACAAATGGTTGTTGTATTTGTGCAAATGGCTGTTGCGACTGATATATGGTGCTAGGGTCAAACTGCACAGGTTGTTGTTGCTGCAGAAAAGGTTGTTGTAGTTGCGGAAATGGTTGTTGCGACTGGTATTGGCCGCTAGGATCAAACTGCACATGTTGTTGTTGTTGCAGAAAAGGTTGTTGTAGTTGCAGAAAAGGTTGTTGTAGTTGCAGAAGTGGCTGTTGCGACTGGTACTGGCCGCTAGGATCGAACTGCATAGGTTGTTGTTGTAGAAATGGTTGTTGTTGTTGTTGCAAAAATGGTTGGTGTTGGTACAGAAATGGTTGTTGTTGCTCGGTAAATTGTTGTTGTTCATGCATAAATTGTTGCGGTTGCCCAGATGATTGTTGTAGTTGTGGAAATGGTTGTTGCGGTTGGTATTGGCTGCTAGGGTCAAACTGCACATTGGCGGTGACCATGGTCGCCGCCACGGAAAGGAGTGCAAGGATGAGGAAGGTCTTCATGGTGGATTTGTGTTTGCTCTAGGTGTGTGAAGGATTGATGATGGAGGAGGATCTTCGCGATGTGGACCTATTTATAGCTGTCATGGCATGGTTTCTTTTTTATCTTTGCATTTGCTTTCCATAAAGTGCTTGGATACTTATCTAACCGATCATCTGGTATGTTGCGTTTGGTGGCACTACATACGAATGTAGTATTTTTTGATTGATTATCAAAGTTGCTTTATCCTTGAACATATCATCTGATTCACAGAATAGATTGATAATTGGCAGTGACTCATCTTATTTACTTTACACATCATCAAATGCTTATCTAGTAGTGTCATTTTATGATACTAGGTTTGTAGTGTTCTACGTGTTAATTAGGAATAAACCATACTAGATGGATATGCGAGTTGGCCTCACCGCCTACATAGCGTTTCGGCACTATGTGATATAGGTGGGGCGTGTCTGCCACCTACATTGCATTTCAATATTGTGTAATAGGCATAGAAAAATAGCTCACCTTCAAATAGTAGTCGATGGATGAATCTTTTCTGCTCTCTGGTCCAGGCTTTGTTTTGAAATCCCTCCCCTGGAATGGACAAACAAGAGAGCAAAATATGACAGCAAAATATGACACCTTTTAAAAACATTCAGAACATGGTACCACTCATATATATGTTTCTCCTTCAAGGTAGTAAGGCTAGTGGCTATCACGTAAATAAGAGATGTGAATGAAATAAAATCCTGGTCTATAAGCAAAATCAAACCACGAAAGAGAGTATCATTATTTGTTAAACTGCAGTGACGATCAACTAAGAACTGGTAGGTAGCGCAAAGATAACAGTTCTACTTGCAAAAAGGAGAAGCAAAAAACCTGTATTAAGTAACGAATAGATAACTTTGTTTTTCCTGAAAATATAGAGACATGGAATAAGCAAAGAATTATGCATATTCCCACTTCTGGTAATCTTTCGATGGAAAATGGAATCCGGACTTGGAAACAACGGAGAGAGATTATTGTTGCAACCTTCTTTTCGGAAATCAAGTATGCTATGCTTCTTTGGAATTCATTCCGCAAACAGAATAATGAAGCAATGTTACAACATTCATCTATGAGCCAATGTAAACATAGACAAATTTGTCAATTGTCCTTGAGATGTATGTTGAGTCAAAGCAAGCACACAAAACATTATAGATGATTTCTTATATATACTTAGTTTCTGTTCTATACTTATTTATAGTTCTATACTTATTTATAGTTGGATAGGCGACAAACTTAAATTTTGTTTTGATATAGTGTGATATGTGGATTTGGCTTGTAGGTGTTTTTTTTGTTGCTTTTGGTTTATCGTTGAGCAAGGAAGCGCTATTCTAGTAACTTGTTGTTCTTCTAAATGGCATGTGATGGTAGTTGGATGGATTTATCATAGCATGGGGAATTGATAAGTTTAGTTTTTGTTGCTCTGGTGTGATTTAAGGGAGGTAAAGGCAAGAGGCGATTCTGCTTTAGGTAGAGTGGCGAGTTGTAGCTCTTTCAGAGAGAGGTTGACTCACATGACTCTTGTCTACTATCGACATCATGGGTGTAGAGGTAGAGCGGTCTCTTGTCAGCAACTAAAAACATAAAACACCATATAAGCATACCATGCAAAATTTAAAGGAAAAAATAACAAAAAATAGAATATAAAAACTGTCTGTACCATGAATGGAACCAGGTAGCACAGTTGAAGGAACCGACGAATAATCACTCACGAGACAGATCCAGAGTGTCTGGAAACCCATGTAGGTCTACTTGTTCTCGTAGAAGTTTCTAAATTGGTAGAGAGAGGGATCAGTGCAACGTTCCTCAGCTGATTGACCGAATTGGAGACGAATTTAAATTATGGAGGCAAGCCAAGGAGGGAGGGAGGCTGGATGACGCGAGAGAGTAGCGTTGATTGCGGAGAGAGGGTGTGTGTGTAAGCTAGCCCTTTTGTCCGCAAAAGGGTTTAGCATCTTGTAAATCTTGTGCTCTTCTTCTATATAAATATGGTATGCCTTTGGCATACTCGCTAAAAAAAAAAAGAAGTTTCTAAATTGATAGCGGTGCATAACTTATATCAGGATGCACTAAGAATAAATCAAAATTACCCCACAAAAATGATTATGTAGCTAGCTATATCCATTGTCATTCAGTCCAGGTGAAGAAAGCATTTATGAATATTTCACTGTTAGTTGTGGTCATTCATAGTTAATGTAAGTAAATGAGACATTCCGTAGATAACATGAGCTGCAACAATTAGATTAAGTTTATGAATACACCACTGTCTGAACCCATATGCAAATGCAAATAATGGAAGAAAACGAAATAGAAACTACCATCAAGCACTCCAAATACATATGTATATGCTAATTTGCCGAAAAGTAAACTATAGAATGTCTTAGGGAATGAACTTATTTTGAGGTGAAAAATATATGAGGGCGACGTCAGCTTGGGCTCGAGCGGCATTGGAAGAATCATGGCCATCACCACCGCACGGCTCATATAATTGAAGCTAGGTTATCCCAACATGATTTCAAAAAAAAAACGAGGTTTGACATTGCCTCTAATGTATGGTATTACACGGTAAAGTATGGTTTACATCATCAAAAGAAGAGTACAGTTTACATAAGTGTCTTGATGGTATTCACACTAAACTTAGGAGGACTTTGCGAAGCCAACATAACTATATTTAGCTTGTCAAAAGATAAGTGTACAAATATAACAACTGTAAGTGCTGAACAATAGGATAAGTTCGTTCTCTGTTGAATTTTCTACTTATTGTATCTTGTACCTTGTAGATGCCTATCACCTGCTGTTTTAGGTGCGGAAACATCTTAGCAGCCTTGTCGTGATGCTTCTATAAGCAATCCAATCATACTCCAGGATTGAAAAAAAACCAAGCCTACTATAACCTGAAGACCCGAACTCGATAGCGGTGCTATAAGCAATCCAATCATGCTCCAGGATTGAAAAAAGCGGCAGGTGATAGGCATCTACAAAGGTTGATAACAACATCATTTATAATATATAACATCTTAAAGCATCAAAATTGATAGCGGTGCATACTTTTATGAGGATGTACTAAGAATGAACCAAAATTACCTCACAAAAACGATTATGAAGCTAGGTGTGTCCATTGTCATTCAGTCCAGGTGAATAATTTACTGTTAGTTGTGGGCATTCATAGGTAATGTAAGTAAATGAGACACTCCGACCTGCAACAATTAGTTTAAGTTTATGAATACATCACTATCTGGACCCATATACAACTACAAATTATCAAAGAAATAAGGGTGTTGGACTTGAACATTTCGATTGGAACTGTGTGTGCAACGAAGGCCAAGGAACACACTTCTCGCCTGCCACCTCAGCACACCCGAACACATCACTTCGACCAGCACCATACACCCATCTGATTCCGCCTTGATTCTCACCCAATCAAGCACCAGCCTTCTCGTGATCACTGTACGCACCCACTCGCCCGTAGCAAAGCCCGCCTAGGACCGGGCAGATCAGCCGCAAGGAGCCACCGTAGAGAGGTCTGGAGGACATCATCCTTAGCCGGGGAAGCGCCGAATCCCGACAAGGCACCATAGGTCCAAGGCCCTGGCCACCTCCAAGCACCGCTGCCCCGACCAGCTTGGTCAGGACGAAGAGGAGAACCAGAGAGCACCAAGACACCATATCTAATTTATTGGAAAGAAACCTACCTAAAGACCTGAAGGAGAACAACCTATACATCATCGGACCCCTCCTGTTGGAGATATGCCCTAGAGACAATAATATTTAATATTATTTTATCTCCAAGTTTATTATTAATAGTTTATATCTTTATGCTACAACTGCATTGAGTACTTGAATAGCGAATACAAAGTATTCAAGAGGAAAACTTCCGATGCACGTGTAGAGATATGAACAAGGAAAAGTGTTCCTAGTCTTGTCTCTAAGACTAGCCTATCTTGTTATCAGATGATCGTGTTTTCCTGATCATGGACTTTGTATAAGTCATATAACTATATTAGTTTATTATCGGAATGATAATAGTACTGAACCGACCCATTCTATGATCTATTGCTATGAGACAAATCGTCAAGATGAAGAATAGCAATTGATCATACAGAGTTTTCATTAGTTAGTTCCTATACATTGAGAACATCTAGTGACCGCTTATTTGACACTCACGCTTTGATTGTCACCTAACGTCCGACCGTAACTGGGGATCATAACGGTGGCTATTCGGTTTGAACTAGAATAAGTAATGGAACGGAGATTGTTCAAGAAGGGTACTTACTCCTCCAGGCGATGGAGAGATACATCCTCTAGGCCATATCAAGTATAATCATGTCACCCCAATCGTCTGGCCAGAAACAGTGTGATTTATCAGAGGACGTTGATAATACGGAATGACAAAAAAATGATATTGGTATGAGTTTTATATGTGTTATGATCAAAGGGTTTTTGATCACACTAGAGCACATTGTCTCACACTCTAGATATCATTGGTATCATGTACGTAAGGGGATTAGCGTAATGAGAAACATAAAGAGGTTCTGTCGTTCACTCGGTAATACATAGGAGCCAGTACAGACGTCTAGGTCTCAATGCTGGTTATTGTCTAGTAATCTCCCGGACATGTCTAAGCTGTGAGTCAATCTTTTATTGAGAGAATAAAGATGTAGTTTTAGTAGTCATGAGATAGTGTCGGAGTAGCTCCGATGTCACCAGGACTTGTTCTAGTGAATGAATAGAGAAAGAGAAGACATACATTCTCTGTCTTGGGATAATATGAAGTGTTTCTATTATTGTCAGAATTATTCCGGGGGTGTTTTATATAAGTGGAAATATTTGTCCAGATTATTTTGTCTGCGGACACTAGGTGTCCCGATCATGTAAAAGGGTTTTACATGATAGGAAATTAATTCGGTGAATATTCTGTAAAAGGAAATATTCAAATAAGAATTAATTAGACAAAATATTATTTAATTAAATATTGATTTATTTAATTGATAAATAATTATTGGAAAATATTAAAGCCAATGATAGGTGGCTGCCACATGGGCCCTAGGGCCCACATGGCAGCCGCACCACCGCTTGGCGGTGGCGGACATAGGCGGACGCGGCGGCCAAGCGGGCCGAGCGGACGCGGGCAGACGGCGGACCGGGCCCCACCCGGGCCGGTCGGTGCACAAGGAAGGGGAGGGAGAGGTGAGTTAGAGTTGGACTCCAACTCCCCCTCCCAAACCGAATTGGGCTAGGGGACTTTCCACTTGCCCAAGCACCCCTCCCCTTTCGCCACCTATATAAACACCACCAACCCCATGAGTTGAATCAATCTAAGTTTGCACAAGTTTCTCTCTTGATATTGTGCAATTAGAAGATGCTCTAATTAGACGGCGCTCTAATTAGACATTGTTCTAATCTCTTTCTAATAGATCTCATGTGTTGAAAATTAGATCTCTCTAATCTCATATTGCTCTAATCAAGTTTGATTTGATCAACCACCTAAAACTACGCCGCAAGGTAGTCTCTCTTCATCGGTTACAAGTAGCTCTTGACGGCGAAACACTGACGGATTGACGCGGTGTACGTGTGGATATTGCTAGAGCGGGGCTGCGCGAGTAGTCCCTCGACGACAAGGATCGGCAACAATCTCACCTCCCGGCGTGGACGTGAGATTCTTCATTAGTCTTCAGCAACGTCTACTTCGACTATAACAAGATCTTCTGCAACGGTTGTAGTAAGTTTTATAGATCTAACATTATGGGGTGCTGCATATCTTAATAGTATAGATCTTGGGCTGTTGCGTAATATACTAAGAAAAAATTTAAGTTTCCGTTGCGCAACCCAGCAGTGGTATCAGAGCGGTCTATGCGTAGATATGATTTGATCTAGAGCACATGTTGACGCGGGCATTGCATAGTATCGTGCATTAAGGTTATATTCATTGCTTCCCAATAAATTATACAAGATATTCCATGGCGGCATAGACAAGATCTTTACGGACTTCTGTCAATCCGCAAGATGCAAAATGCACCAGCACAGATCTTCTTCACGATAGATCGACTCCTTATTGTATTGTGCAGCTAGGCACGTATGTTTCTTGCTCTACCGCTGAGAGCCATGTATTAGTGTTAATATATCAAGCTTTGTTAAAAAAGAACTTTCTCTTTCTATGTCTGGAGAAAGGTGGTCGACTAGTGACCTTGACCATCAAAGTTATCCTCAACAAAAGTCGTATGCAGAAGGCTGAATCGGCTTTGCACACCTGTGCTACCAGAGCTTGGCCACGTACACCCATGTCGATCTCAACCTAGGGAAAAACAAGAAAATATCACAGGTGTCCAGCTTCCAGGAGCAACGCAACAGGTACACATCCGACTGACACGTGCACCGACCACGGTCGCTCCTGAACGCTACGGCACACTGACGGTGACATGCTTGTGTTACTGACATAACGGTCCCACCGTATCATGACCCTGCTAAGGAGCAGTACAGAGAGTTCCGGTGCGCGCACGCCGCAAAGGTACACCGGAATCCTCACTCGTCGACACCGCCGCCGCCGCCACCGCCACCACCAGCACCGCCGCTCTCCCATGGCGATTGCCCCTCGAGCCATCCCTAACCCTAGATCCCAATAGGTTCGCCCCCGCGCACGCACGAACAGCCGCACGCACCCTCACCCTCTCCGTGCTCCTCTCGCGCGCGCCCTCCTCGCCGCCTCCATGGAGGCGGACAGCAGCAAGGTCAGGCTGGTGGCGGCCTGCGTGATCGGCGGGATCGTTCTGGGCGCCACCGTGGTGGCGCTCCACGTCGCCGGGCCCGTGGCCATCCCGGGGCTGCCGCCCGTCGACTCGCTGCGCCGGCGGTTACGGCGCCGGCGCCGCCCCGTGCGCGTCTACATGGACGGCTGCTTCGACATGATGCACTACGGCCACTGCAACGCGCTGCGCCAGGCGCGCGCGCTCGGGGACCAGCTCGTCGTCGGCGTCGTCAGCGACGACGAGATCACCGCCAACAAGGGCCCGCCGGTCACGCCGCTCCGCGAGAGGTCGGTCCTCGAGCCCCGATCCCTTTAATCACCTTTTCATCTGCCGCATGTGGTGACTGGTGTTCCTAACTCACTGACAGAAAATTCTTCCAACATTTCATTCTACTTTTACTCAGAATGGGCATATCCTACGATGTTCGCGCTTTAACTATGTTAGGCATAGAATTTGCAGGGGAAACAATTCCTGCATGTTCACGACTCACGAGTGATTCGAGTTGTGCAATTTGTGGAATTAAATGGATTTTGGTCAGTGGGTAAGCTAGCGGGATGTAATAATGCGCTGAATGTCCAAATCGTACCTGGTAGAATCCTAACTAACATCTGTAGGTAGTATGCACAATAGCAACCCACAATTTCTTATTTCTAATGTTTTCCTTTTCTGTGTAATACAGAATGGTTATGGTCGGTGCCGTGAAATGGGTGGATGATGTCATTCCAGATGCACCATATGCCATAACAGAGGACTTCATGAAAAAGCTATTCACTGAGTATAATATAGATTACATCATCCATGGTGATGATCCTTGTCTGCTCCCAGATGGTACCGACGCGTATGCCCTCGCCAAAAATGCTGGCAGATACAAGCAGATTAAAAGAACCGAGGGAGTCTCAACAACAGACATTGTTGGTATGGATTCTCTTCCTGTTCCTTACTGTTACTAGCTAAATGCCCGTGCGTTGCAACGGGACAACAAATATAAAGACATTCTGCATAAAATGAAGTAGTACAATTTATTTATGTAGTTTCATGCCAAGAGAATATCTTATAGAAATAACTATCTGAACAAGTGTCGCTAAAATCTGAATAGGTGATTGAATAGTAACAAAGCAGAATTCTGGAATTGCAGAATACCGCAACAGGTCGACGTTGTTTTTTTCATCTAGCACCACACTTAACCACTTACTACTCCCGATCTAAGAACCCATCATGGAAGTGCAGAATGCCACAACCTCGACGGAAGTTTTCCATGATTTTCATGCTAGATTGTTTTCTGATGATTTTAAGATTCAGGTATGTGTGAAGCCTACAGTTTACCGATCTAGTACATATCACAGAAGGCCATCGTACCTACAAAGGTATAAAAACTGAATTTGTGGAATCGTCTTGAGGCTTCAGCTCTTGTCCTCCTAATTCTGATAGTAGCACCGTCTTGTCTCACCAATAAGGTTGAATGTTCTTTTCTTGGCTATTGTTTACAAACTTGCCTTGAATCTGTTTGTTTTGGCCTCCCACACACATCTGGTGTTGGCGTGTTGCCCTGCCTACTTTCCAAGCCAAATTTCTGATTGCAAAATATTCAGGACATTTGTTAGCTCAAACGTTCAGAATACATAATTGGATGAATTTTCGTCAGTACATTCGGTAATAAAGCAAAGTATATGTACATATATGTTTTGGTGCAGATTTGGAACGCATATATAGCAAGTAATGTTAGGATGTTAAGGGAACCATCATAAGTGCCAGCGGCAACACATACAGAAACTTATACCATAGATTCATTCAATCAAACAACAACAATCACCTCATCGGAAGAGATGAAACCACGCTAGCGTCGATGCCAACATATCAGTTGCTCACCGCCAAGAGATGCCTCTGTAGGTCTTCGTCAGCACCATGCGAAATCGAAACTCGCCAGAGTGCTCCACCCATATCAGTGCCGATGCGGGCCGCCGCTCACCACAATGGTGATGCCACCCAGCGCTGCCCTGCTACGCGCCGCTCACCACGCCTCCGCCGTGAAACGACCCACTGCAAGGCTGAGGCCGCCCGCCGGCCGCCGCTCATCATGATGCAGATTGTGCCGGCAGATTTCGAACGACTCGCGCCACCGGCCTCTTCCTTCGGCCTCGGCGGGGCTGGAAGACGGAGTGGCCTCGGCCTCGGCGGGGCTGGAAGACGGAGTGGCGGCAGGAACACGGCATCCTATCTCACCGGAGGAAGAGGACGGCGCGAGGGCAGCGAAGAACTGCGCCGCCACAGGATGATTTGGTACCTCCGCGGCGTCGTCGGGCCATGAGGGCAGCGGGCGAGCCGCCTCCGGAGGATTTGGGGCCGGCGCCCATCTCGGAGCACACCATGCTCCGCCGCCAAGGTCGGCAGTCACTCGCCGCACACGACTGGATAGGGTTCAGGGGCTACAATGCAAACAAGCCTAAGTTTTTGGACTGCGGGTTGATTTACTACTTACGGAGGATTAAAATGCAAAACGACCGACGACGTACGATGCAGGACGGACGACAACCACGGTTACTCGTATTATATAGTAGAGAAAGTTAGCTTTACCATTTTTTTCTCCTGATAAAGGGCGCTTTATTAAGCTCATAAATTAGCATCACACTGATACAATTCATAAGAGTTCACACCCGGTCTCTGAATAACTAGGATGCACACAGCGGCTGCAACAAAAAGGAAAAAAAAACATGGTGTGGCACAAGTATATGAGAAACTCGTAGCAAAGCATAAGGCAATGGAGGCCGATTCGAAGACTACACTGCCATCCATGCGGGATAAAAATATACCTCACCGCGCACTCCAACCATGTACATACCTCTGTAAACAGGTCACTGAACTCCATACGCTGAACATATGAACACGAAGGAAACAAATCGGTACACCGGTAAACGACCTGCAAAGGAGTAAAAACCAACTCATTTCTGTATAGCCAGAGCGACCAAATAATGGCAAACGATCCCATCCTAAGAAGAATCTTAAACTTACGAGCAATTCCCAGCAACCACTTATCAAATATATTTGCAACACTACATGGCGTGGACAAGTTAGATGACACTTGGATGGACAAGTTAGATGACACTTGGATGACTGACCGTATAGAACATGCAAATTTGCACGAAAAATAAGTGCTTGATTGTCTCATCACTGTGACAGAAACCAAAAATAATAATGTTGGATCTAAAATTTGTGTGTCATGCTAGTTCTAAGTCGCGGATATCTTTTAGAACCAAACCTTACGGTGATCTCCAATATTGAAATTGGTTCTGGGTCAACCAGTACTTTTGGTGAACCTACCATTCACTAGATTTTCTTTCTAGATTATCGCGGTAGTCTACTTCCATTAAGCACTTGAAATAGTATCTTACCAGAATCTCAAGAAATGAATTGTCCCCGAGAGTCGCTCTTTTCTTGTTCCAGGCATCAGATCCATCGTAAAGTTGCTGTTATATGATTATTATGTCCATTTATTGGCCAGGATGGTGTGGAGCACAAATTATGTTGAACTTTTGGGAACAAATGAGTTGGTCACTTACAGTAAAGAAACTGCTTATGACAGTGAAAAATACTTGTTCTCACTGTGAGACCATCTTGCGTCATTGCAGGAAGAATGCTTCTTTGTGTTAGAGAGAGATCAGCTTCTGATAGGCGCAACCACTCTTCACTACAGAGGCAGTTCAGTTCTGGGCATGGTCCGAAGATTGATGATAGTGGATCTGGAAGTGGAACTAGAATATCTCATTTCCTTCCGACATCTCGGCGAATAGTTCAGTTCTCAAATGGCAGGGTATGACTTCACGGTTTCTCATTCATTGAATATCATATGTGTCCTTCCATGAATATATTTCATGAAGCTCCATGGAATGGCTTTCGCTGGTGGCACCTAGTCTTGATATTAGAAACATGTTATAGGTGGTTGTGTGCCTGTTAGTCTCTCTGAAAAAGGCACTTCTTCGTGTAACACTGTGAGAGAATGAGACTATCTACCTTAGGATTCTCTCGTAGTTCAAACTGTATGTATATTTGTTTGTGAACTTGCAGGTGCAAAATTCCCTGACAGATGTTTATATTTCTTGAACATGGATTTTTTGTATGTTTGTGTAGTTACTAGGCATAATAGAGATAATTTATCTAAAAAATTCTGATGTTTGCTTGTGACCTGTTGATTAGTCAAGTGCCATCTGATTGTGGGTTAAGTAGATCAACAATAGATCGAATATTTACGGTTTATACAAGCTCTTAGGTAGTGGCCCCAGTAAACGGCCAACAAAATCAATATCCTTCGAGTATCAGAAAAAACCATATGCTTGTAAGTCAGCTATTCATTACACGAGCTTATAATGTAACTGGCTATATTTCATTTCGGTAAAACTGGTGATAGTTGGTGCTTCCAACTTAATTAAACTTGTTTTCCTCTTTCCAAACTTATGGTACATTTTGTTCTGTGTTGACTGTGAGCTTTCCCAATGTAGGGCCCAGGACAAGATTCTCGGATAGTTTACATAGATGGTGCATTTGATCTGTTCCATGCTGGACATGCTGAGGTAATTACAAGGAAAAAAACATCATTTATCTCAGCATTCAGACGCAGTTTCAGTATGGAACATGTTGCTGCACTTATCTATCTCTTATTACAAGGAAGCAATCAAACAAACTGAACTTCCTTTCCAAAACATTGCAAGTCGTACTTTCTGTTGTACTCATTGTGTATTCTACGTAGATATTGCGACTTGCTCGAGGGCTTGGAGATTTCCTGCTCGTGGGTATTCACACGGATCAGACCATAAGGTAATATAGGATGGTTCTATTTTCCTCTTCAAATCATTTACAAGTTAGAACATTATTTACTGCAGTTTTCAGTTAAAAAAGAAGTTAAAGAATATTTATACAGTTTATTCACTTGTCCAAGTTTACAATGTGCATTTCTGTTGAAGCATAGCATATCTCTACTCAATTCCTTCAGCATAACTTTACAGTTTATTTGCTCTTGGTGCTTATGACCTTTGTAGTTCTACACGAGGACCACATCGCCCGATCATGAATCTCCATGAGCGAAGTTTGAGTGTCCTAGCTTGCCGTTATGTTGATGAAGTGATCATCGGTGCTCCATGGGATATTTCAAAAGACATGGTTAGTTGTGTACTCTACGCTGACCATGCAATTATATATTTTTTAGTATAAAATGCTTGATGCAACTGTTGGTCCTATTTTCCTTGAACTTTGCACTTAAGACTACTCATTCAGTGTCTACACTTCGCGAATGGTAAGAAATGTGTGTTGTAGCACGTCGAGCCTTCTTTTTCAGGCTCGGCCAGTCGGCCTTCTCCACGGCCTCACGTCCACTGGGCTCTGCCTAACCCACTGAGCTTGGCCTGCACAATGTCATTGGCTTTGCTGTTCCATCTGGCTGTGCTTCATTGTGATGCATCTCACGAGTTGCGTTGAAGTAGTTCAAAATTAAAATTCTTCTACCTCCTCTAGGGAGGTAGAAATGTTGAATAGGGAGGTGGAGGGGTGAATAAACCACAACCACTCTCTGCCACCGACGCCCCTATTTGTAGCAATAAATACATACATTTGTACACACATTGCATAAGTATGGCACTTACGCTATGTCAATAAAAATCATAAATGTATTGCAAGTATGAAATTTAAATAGTAATAATGGCCAACTTGGGCTTATACATGAATATGTGCAGATGAAATGAGATTTACTTAAAAAAGGACAAGTGCTAGAAGCTCCCACACCAGGTGGGGTTTGGGGAAGGATTATACGAGTCAAGCCTTACCCCTGCAAAGTGCAATGCAGAGAGGCTGAGTCGAACCCAGAACCTCTTGGCACAAGTGGGGAGTACTTCACCACTGCGCCAGGCCTGTCTTTCATAGCATAAATTTTTCCTTGCAAAAAAGATGTCACAACACAGTTAAATTCAGTAAACATTTATTCGTTCTTCGCTTGGTTCGAAAATTTAGTTTTAAATGTCACCTCAGGTTAGCTAAACTAGGCCAAGATATATGTCATGACTGTAGGTTTGAACCAGATCATTTAAAAATCATGGGGTGTAGTTTTAGTTGTGATTATATCAGGTTTTATGCATAGGGTTGATGTCAATAGTTCTCTAACTTTATTTTGTGTGCAGATTACAACATTCAATATTTCATTAGTCGTTCAGGGAACAATTGCTGAGAACATGGATTTTGCAAAGGTAATTGAGTTGTACTTTCCTTAGAGTATTCAAATGTTGAACATACACATTCATTATTTACTATGGCCACTTCCACTTATCAGGACCAGTCACATCCGTATGCTGTCCCAATGGATATGGGCATTTTCCGTAGACTGGAGAGCCCTTTGGATATCACTACTAGCACTATTATAAGGAGGATAGTTTCTAACCATGAAGCCTATCAGGTATCTACCGTAGTGTTGGTTAAGATTGCTTGGTTAAGTTTGGTCATCTGTATGCATTAGTGCTCTATGTATTCTCGGCTGCATATATCTGATTTTTTCTTTTGTCTTCTTATCAATTATGTCTTCACATGATTTCTTTCATACTGATGTTATGATAGTGAATTAGTGCTGTGGTGAAGCCTTCTCCTATGAATACTAGTTTTGTAGTTATGTGCATTAAATATTTTTCTGTCCTGGGACCAATATT
The DNA here is from genome assembly GCA_947311845.1 of Poa pratensis. Taxonomy (NCBI): domain Eukaryota; kingdom Viridiplantae; phylum Streptophyta; class Magnoliopsida; order Poales; family Poaceae; genus Poa; species Poa pratensis. The sequence goes on along the minus strand of CAMZMU010000097.1, from coordinate 35,700,586 downwards.
TCTTGCTATGTCTTTACGCCCAGTGACATGTTTTTTGATGTGGGGCTGGTGTGGTTCCCATTTATGCTGGTCCATTGATCTGGTGTGGTTTTACTCATATTTTTGTCTGGTGTTGCCTTGTGCAGAAGCGGAATGAAAAGAAGGAAGCCAGCGAGAAGAAGTACTATGAGAGTAAAAACTTTGTGAACGGAGAGTAACTTGTGAACATACCTCTTTGAGAAACTAACAGTGTCACAAGTGCAACCGTTAGGTGTTCCGCAGGTTTACTCTTCAATTGTTATCTTAGGTAGCTCCAGATGCAATCTTGACTAGTGGGATCCAGTGGCAGGCAGTATGGGTGAATTAGGCAAAGATGCTGGTGGGGGAAGGTGTTTCCTCCGCCACTTCCGGTGTTCCTATCTTCCCTTTTGTGGGCCTTCTCTGCTACTGTTACCAGTTTTTGTTGTGACCTATAGGTTTGTAATATGAATGCTAGGTTAAATGATGCTTTATTTGTGTCTCCCGATATACACGGCCACGGTACGAGAGTCCTTTTCTTGTATATTCGGTGGGTCCCGCTCTGATCTTGAGCTTATAAATGGACTAACTGGTATGGTACATACGGGTCAGTGATAGCAACTCGGTCTGATGATATACCTGGGCGGATGGTTCCAACTTCGGTTGGTGACACATCGGCATCTCATGGTATCTTCATATGGATATGTAAATAACTGAATCTTGGCAAAATGGTAGCTAGCATAAACACTGGCATGTTGCCAAATGGTTGCGTTTTGCTGGTTCAGCCTGGTGCACGTTGATCGCCATGGATGAAAGCGATGTGCTACCTGTGATCTCCAAACAGCACATCTGGGCAATGTTTCTTGTAAGCAAATTACACTGTCTCCAGGCATTGTGTTGCCTCCCAGCTTTGTCTTGGCTCTGATTTGGATCTGGACATCTGTTGCATAATTTTATGTGTGGTTATGAGCGTGCGTGAGTCGATCTAATGGGGTCTATGTTTTGTCTGGGAAATAACTTCACATCCCTTCGTGGGAAGATATGTGAACATGCTCGAGTACTATATTTGGTCTCCACAAACTAGGATTTATGTGCCTCATTTGCATGCATCCAAGATTGGTTTCTGAATAATGGAGTGGGGTAGAACTAGAAAGAACCTAGCAGGCAAAAGCATCAAGGTGTGGGACAAGCTGAAGATCCGGCTGCCTCACATTCCAGCGACCACCCTTGGCCCTGACAGAGACACCCCCAAGAGCTGGAGGGATGGTTGGTTGCTTGCGTATAATATTTCATTTCATCATGTGTCACTGAATATGGAGTCCTCGCCACTCCAGTTTTATGTCTGTCCCTGCAATTACTAGAACATGTAGGTTTGGATGAGATCCAGGTAGATATTGGAGGCGCCTGATAATCACTGTGTTGTGTATGTTATATAGAGCGTCTTCACAAACATCATGCCGCCGCGCTCAAGTGAGATGATGGCTACGTGCTACCCGTGAGTTCAGTCCAGTCCCTTCCGATATGATTGGAACCAGTAGCCATGATATTTGAAGATTGACCTGCAAACATTAGCTCGAAATCGGATGGCCAGCTAGCATGTCGTCGCCATAAAAAGGGAATGATTTTCATCCAGGAGAAAATCCGAACACTCTAGCCAATGCCTTTGACGAGGATATTGCGGTATAACCAATAAAGATCAGACTTAAGATTTTCACCATGAATACCGAAACTCGGTATCGCGTGTTGCCGCTACCATCGAGGCCGTTGCAGCAAAGTTCCAATCACTAGACTGATATACTAGATCACATTTGCGATTTGACGGGAACTTTGTTCTGCAGCCAACCCACACAACAACATGTTAAGCAATGTCTTCGTCGCATCCAAAACTCTGTTTTCGCCAATGGCAAGCACTGACTTATAGTGAGCCATCGAAATCATCTGGTCTTGCAATTATAGCCGTCTTGACATACCCTGCCTATGCCAATACTATGATAATCGCATGCATTCACATGTCCCTTGGTGTCAGCGAAACCGAAGCTTCGTGACACGCCCACTTGAAGCCCTACTAGCTATGGACGCACACACTAGATCCCATCCAATCCACATGTCCAGGAGCAACATACACCATTTCGTGAAAACCGCAAGCGGAGACATCCAGAACTCGTCGATGGACAAATCGAGAACAACTGGCAGCAAGCAGATTGCCAAGTTGGGCAGAAAAAACCACTAAGGCCTCCGCCCTACCTCCCTTATCTAGACCTACATGACTCCACTGCCACGCGCCGGAAGAACGAGTGTCTCCTGCAACCGAGTGAGAAGCCCTCAGCTCCGACCACCACGCCGCCAAAACGGCCAACACCTAAATCCGCCAACGACCGGTGGTCCCCCACCTCTTCGGAAACGAGGACATTTGCCATCGTGGCCGAAGCCGGTGGAAGTGGAACTGAGTGGGGAGGCCTCGTGGCGCCGCAGATGGGATCGCCTCCCGAGTCGCCTCACGTGCGGCTCAGGAGGTATCGTATGCGGTGTTATGCAATAATTTATTTCGTAGACACTTAATCCTGCTTTTTGCATAAAATGAAGAAAAAGTGGAACAAACGAGTCCTTTTTTCATCCTTGTCAGTGTCTGTTAGGAACGGGGAGACCTGCTCGGGCTGCACGATATGAAACTTAGTGGTACCTACACCTCTTCAGTTACCAGCCCACCAACATCCGAAGGGCCGGCCAATAAAGTTCAGACTACAGAGTCTATCAAAAGATCGATCGACGCATACATGTACTACATACGTTCTAGATTATAAGCCGTTTTGGCAAACTGTTTTACCTAACCAAAACGGCTTATATTATGGAACAGACTGATACCTTCGAAGAAAATTTGTATACGATAAACTGGTCTGATCGAGGACAAAAAAATCAGCACATGATTTGTTCTTTAGCTGAGTATGCACCTGAGAACATGCTCAGAAAATAGAGGGGCAGGCTCCCGAGCTCATATGCTCCTGATATATTAAACGAAATTAAAATATTGTAAAACGTTTTCAAAAATTCTGAATTTTTTTGGTGATGAACATATACATGTTTTGCAAATACGTTCGAAGTTTCGTGATGAGATTCCATATGTGGTGCTCTGTGTAAAAATAACAAAATCAGTGCTCTAAAAGTATGTTTTTGAAATTGCATTTCGACCACAGATTTGTCTTTTTTACACAGGCCATACCAAATGTCATTTTGCCACAAAACTTAACACGTATGCTGGACATTGGTATGTGTTTGCCTACAATTTTTTCAGAATTTTTTAAAATGTTTTACTATTTTTTTAAATTTGGTTTAATATAACAGTAGTATATGAACTCGGTAGGCAAAGTGAATTTCTGCTCATAAAACCTTTAGTTAGTTACAGAGTAATACCTACGGTATCATCATTACTTAGATAATCCACTAATTAACATTTTTTTGGCGAAATACAGTACGACGCAGACGTTCATATAGATGCGCATACACTCACCCTATGAACGCACGCACACACACCCTGCCCCTATGAGCAACTCCGAGAGACTGAGCCGGCGGATTAGGTCTTGAGATTGACGAAGTCACCACGGGCGTCTCGCTGTCGACGGGAACATCGCCACCGCTGAATAATATTATGCCTAAATGACAAACACCAGCGTCAAACCTAATGTTTGAACTAACAATTAGGTTAGGGGTACAACCACCCTGCTAAGCATCCTACCACGGACAGGTTCTCTCTAATTAACGCTTCGGGTTAAAAACTTACACCAAGATCAATCGAACTCTTTGTTGAAACTTGTGAAGCCACGTGCACGCACACACTTCCACTCACAGGCTTACCACGTGTAATTAATTGATTGCTTGATCTTCTTTGTAATCAATTCCTTAATGGCGGATTGATTCCTTAATCTTCTTTGTAATCCATGCCCTTTGGTTGATTCTCGAGCTCAAAGGTAATAAAAACACGGCTCAAAGGTCAAAGCTAATAATTACAGAGTATGAGGAAGTTATGTAATTCGAATACACGCACTAGTACAGATCGGGCAATTTAAGAACCCGTGATCGCAGATGGATGCAAGCGTCCGTGTGCGCTATCCCGATTCGCTTACCCTTCGAAATTAAAGCCGTTTGCGAGCCCTCGAACGGTGTCCCAAGCGCAAACATTCGCATACGGTTCAATTTATAAAGCGTGTGCACGCTATCGCACACGGACTTTCGTACGTAAAACGTGTGCAATCATACACAGTATCGCACACGATATGTTGATATATGGCCGTATGAAATGATGTTGAACTATCGCATAGGCTTATCCTAAGTAAATCATGTGTGATACATTGTTCTATTGCACACGATTGGTTTGATGTTATCGTTTGTCTAATAATTTGTCTTCACGCATTTTTCTGAAATCTCGCTAAGTATGAAATACCATGGTGTTCCCACCTTTTGCTTGAGTATAAATTGCTTTGACGGTCATGGTCATTTGTTTATTTAGGATTTGTACAATGCCACACAGCACGGAAGCCACGGCAGATCGGGCAGGGGTACCTTCGTTGACCTCGCGCCGTCGGACTCTAAGGAGGTGCTGCCCTCAGCGGCCGTAGCTGGGGGTAGCTAAACCAACCTCGCGTCGTGGGAATCGGAAGAGATGTTGTCTACAACGGCCTCCCCGACTGAGGCGTAGGAGGAGCTGTCCCCAGCGCATGGTGCTGGCGGTAACTTCATTGACCTCGTGGCGGTGGAGGAGCCCGAAGACAGCTACTCTGGTTCGTCGTCGGACGAGGCTCTGGCCACCCCAGAGGAACTGGAGGAGCATAAGTTGGTGGAGATGTCCATCGCGTCGGCGAGGTGTGAGGAAGCATTGGTGCATTGCGTGGTTGAGGAGTCTTTTGCCACTCTTCAGAAGTTCTGGGTGCGTGCGCTGTTGCGCGCCAGACAGGAGGTCAAGAAGCAGACGCAGCTTTGGATGGGCACCGCGGGAAGGCATTTGGCCAAGTGGAAAGCCGGTCAGTCCGGCAACCCGCTAGCCAACGTTGCCAAGGCCTCAGGCTCTCGCAACTCGCTCGGCGACGATGCAGAGGCCTCAAGCAAAGTCAAGGGCCCCGCCGGCGAGGATGCAGAGGCCTCAAGCAACGACAAGGGCCCCGCCGGCTACGAAGACGTCGTCCTCCTCTCTAACGACGACGACGAATATGTTTAGATATGTATTAGGTGATTCTTATGTGTTATATACGTAATGTGCGATTGGGATGTCCAATCTTTTTTGTAGCAGGAAGGGCAAACCATGCGTTTGAATTAATGGAGCCCTTCCGGTACCAACTAATATTATCCAAATATTATTAACCAGGTTCCGTTGTGTCTGGTAATCCTTCTTTCCAGCATTTCTCCAAGTTATGTTCAATGTTGTTAAACCACAATATAATCGCACACAGTTTATTCGCATAAGAAACGTGTGTGAAGATTAATTTTTACCACAAACTAATCGCACACGATTTTTCCGAGGTAGAAGCGTGTGCGATAACTCTTGCTAGACGGCTACATACGCCCACGGTTTTTGCAGATGTAATCGTGTGCGGTGCCTGCTGGGCCTTTAGGGTCCAGTAAGTGGAACGCGCTCGACCGTACACAGGCTCCACTCTCCCCTCTCTCAGCCGCCTCCTCTCCTCTACAGTCGCACACACGCCCTCCTGGCCCTTCCCCGCCGCATTTGGCCTGCACCGTGGTCCTAGCCCGCCGGCCGACAGGACAATGACTGTGATGACCCAACACACCACTGCATGTTGTAGTGTACAAGTCGTTGATATAATACTCACGGAAGGACCTTTCCGCAAATATTACATCTCTCAGAGTAGTACAACAGAAACATAGCCGGTCCAAGGTAACACTATAGGATTATAACATTATTCAATACAAAATCTCGAGAACCTTCTTTACAAATAGAAGTAGGTCTCGTGCAAATGAAACACCAAAAAGATCCAAATCGTAGCACTAAGCTGGATAATCAGCTCTATCTCTAAATCCTATTCCACTACTGCTGTTGTCACTGCCCTACTCTATTTCATCTGGAATATCTTTATCCAAGATTTCACTCCTCCTTCCAATAGGCGTTGTCTTCTCCAAGGACAGCCTTGTCATCGTATACACCATTAGCAATATTGTCGACGTTCTTCCGTTGACGAAGTAGCAGTTGACTCCTTCAAGCTTCACCGGTAGACTTGATTCCTTGTTGAAGACCTTCTTGACGTCGTGATGGATAACTGTGAACTCCTTTGCTGGCTCCAAAAATCTAAGCAGGGGGTCAACGGAGAAAGGGTGAGCAACTCGAGCGTTACTCAGCAAGTTCAAATAATATAGGAAAGAGTTTTTGTTTTGAATGCACTAGCTACTGTCATGACCAAGGGTCGTAGGCATAATGCAAGTTTTGGAAAACATTTCTTCAAAAGGTCAATTTTTATTTCAGAAAACTATGCTCACAGACTCCACGGGTCTTTAGTCATCACTTGGGATGCCTTTCCCGCAGCGTTCTGTAGTTCATTCCGGGAACACGGATGTGACAGTCACAATTTCTTGTTGTTGACTCTGCAGAGCTGCGTAACTTTACCCATGAGAGATCCTCAGCCTTGTTGCCTTTCCGAGCGGCCAAACTCGTCCACACTTCCATGGTATGGGGTCAGGTCTGAGTCCAAAGCCAATCACTGCCCCTCTCCGCACAACACATATCCGCCCCTTATGACCCGGCCGGTACAAAGACTAATAGCCCGTCACCACTCCCGAGCTCCTATTCCAAATCACCCCATCAGGTGGGAAGAGTATGCGCTTCCACGCCGTTGTCCGCCGCAACGGAACCAACCAGGTAATAGTCTGCCGAGGATGTGGGAACGAGAGAAGATAGCAGCTGACTTTACCGTCCCATTCCTGATCTCATGGTAAACGCTTCGATACGGCGCAAGGATCACTGTGACATTGGTAATTAATCCTAGGTATATACTTTCCCGTACAATGGAACCTCCACCCAAAACATCATATCGTGGTTCCATTGACATCCAACAATAATATATATAGCAATTCACATCATTCAAAAATAGGTTTTTATTTTTTTATGCAGATGATAAAACATAGTACTTTATAAATACTTCGATAAAAATATTTCAACGGACATGCAAGAATGAACTTGCCTGTGGTAGAAATGGCCGTTCAACCCTTCGGGGTTCTAGGGTTTGCGGTAAAACCCTGAGTTCTGAAAATAGCAAGGTAGCCCTGATAAGGACCACTGAAAATTCTAGCAGCATGCTATTATGCATAATCATGAAATGCATCGTCACCCCAAAATTCACAAGTTGTGGATTTTAAGATTTTCCGAACGTTTGGAAATATTTAATTATATAGAGAGTTTGACAGCAATTTTCATGAGGAATAAATTATAAGTGATTAAATTTAAATAGCTCAATATAATTGAACTTCAAAACTTTATTTTCCTATATTATTTTCTTTTAAGAAAATAGTTTTGAAAAAGAATTTCAAGTCATTTCCACTTAAGGATCTTTGAATTTTTATCCACAAAATATTTTTGTTTAAAAACAAACTTCAAATAAAACTTACATAATAATTCTTCATATTTTGTAGAGTTTGTTGTATATTTTTATTTGATTTTTGTGGCCCTTAATTTTGGTGTAAAAATTCATTTAAGTCTGAATATTTTGGATTTGGTAAATTACCGAAATGTCCCTGGTTCTAATGGGTTGGACCCAACCTATTGGCCTCGGGTCAATGCCTGGCTTGGTTGGTCAGCACCGACCGGCCCACTCCATCCTCACCTCTCTCTCTCTCTCTCTCTCTCTCTCTCTCTCTCTCTCTCTCGATCCCCTCTCTCTCCCGTGGCGATGCGCTGCCGTCGCCACCCTCTGCTCCGGCCGTTGCCGGCATGCTCCAGCGCCGCCTCCGCCAGGCGCTGCTCCGCCGTCGTCTTCTCCCCTGATTCCCCGCCTTCGATTCGTACTACACCGCCCCACTCGCTCGCTCGTGTACCCTAACCCTAGCCGCCATGGCTCGGGTCGCCGGCGCCTCTGGTGCTCTCGCGCCTCCGGCGCCTCCCTTGCGTCTCCTCGTCGACCACGGTCGCCTTCACGATCCCCTGCTCGAGCACGCCGTCTCGGTGTACTGCTCCTGTCGACCCCGACATCCGCCTCGAGCCTCTTCTCGACCTTCTGTTCAACCTCACCTCCACTCCGATGCCGGCGGAACGGCGGTATGTTGCTGCAACCCCGGCATCCTCCTTCGGCTGAGTCTGATTGATGGTGGTGGTGCGGTGGTGCTGTGGATGCTGCTGGTGGTCAGGTGATGTGCGGCTATGGTGTGGCTGCTGCTGCTACGACTCCGAAGCTGGCGGGATGGCAGTGCAACCTGCAACCCCTGCATCGCCTCCTTCGTCTACTACCTCAACATCATCTCCTCCAAGCTCTGCCTCGACTACACTGCTCAAGGTAAGATCTTCTTCTGTGACCGGCAGTGCCGAAGAATGTTGTGATGAAATTATTGTGGTCGCGTTCCTGGTCAATTTAGGTTCTTGGCCTGTTCGTGATTAACTCTTCTGGCTGGCCAGTGTGATGCTTCTGTTTGGATGATTTACTCATCCAAGCATCTGTGATATGCTTGTGGAATGCATTGGTGAATTTATATGATAAGAACAAATATAAAATACACTTGATCTTGCTATTTGGATACTTCTGTAATTTCTTGGCATCTGCAAATGAGCAATAGATCATGTACATACATGATCTTGCGAGGTGAATGTGTTTGTGAGAAGAAAAGTGTGGATATCCAACCTCTGGACAGATTTGGTAGATGATTTGATAGAAACAAATCCACTGTTGGCTTCAGCCTAAGATGGATAATACTCCTAAGGCATTTTACCTATTTGGATACGGACAGATAATTACCAAATGGATTCAAAATCTCAGTGATGAACTTGTATCCAAAATTGAGAGCAAAATAGCACTCTAAACACAAAAAAGCTGGGTTTGTTTGCTAGATCTTGTATCTAGGGTGTGCACTCCTGGTAATTTAGCGTTTGGTGTGATTTCCATCGAATTCTTCTTAGTTGGCTTTGTGTACTTAATCCAGATGAGCTCTTCCATTTATCGAAGATAAGAACAAATGCTTTATTTGATTTCTTGGCTCTGCCAATGATGCAAAGGCTGAGGCCCTGTTTTTTTAATAAGAACAGATACTAGTGTGTGCTTTAATTCTCTGTGATAATTTAGCATAGCAACTCTATGCAGATCTGAGAGATACACTCCTTTTTATCCTTCGAGTTGAGATATAGTTGAGGGTAGTTGGAATGATTTAAAGATGTATCCATCGATAGATCTTGACTAAGGAAACTGATAAGAATATATGTTTTTCCCTGCTCTCCTCTCTTTCTAGCACTATCCTGTCATTTACAGAACTTGCTAGCACCTCTCCTATGCCTCACACACAAAGAATTAACCTGCTGTTGTAGAGCAGCTTGGTGTTCTGGAAAATGATGATAACCTTCGTCTTGTGGCTAGCCTGCTCCTCCTCGCTGCTTGACCTATTTCCTAGAGTGTATTTAGCTAGCTGCAATTTATTTCGGTGGTTGTTCTTGTGTTCTTGAGATGTTCTTGGGTTGTAGATGATCTTATGTAAGCAAAGGATGATGCGTTCTTGCTGTCCTAGCTGATTTGGATAGATGTTCTACGGCTGGATTAGTGGCTGGTGAACTTGTGCTGATGTGAGAAGAATATGATGCGGTTTCTAGAGGATTTGGCTACTGTGTAGAACTGGTTATTTGCTGGAAATGTGTTTGTGAGCAAATGAATCTGCTAGAAGGCTGTTGTGGTGTTTATATGCTGCTGGCTGGTTATTGTGGTGATGACACCCGAATGGTGACTCTTGCTTTGCAACTATGAGTAAGGTGCTTGGTTGTAAAGGATTATGCACAGGAATTACTTGGGGTTCAAGTCGAGTTAGATATTTTTCTTGTGGATAACTCTCCTATGTGGCATGCTCATCCAACTCAAGCTTGGTCTTATCTCTTTGTAGGACTTATTCTTGAGCAAGACAAGTGGCTTTTGTCACTAGATGGGCTGGTTTGGCTTCTCTCTTATGTGGGCTTTGTAGAAATATGGATGGTGCTCATGTGGCTTTACCATTTCAGATTTGTGGGCTTTAGCATTTGACTTAATTTTCTTCCTTGGTAAATAATATCATTGGAGAAACAATTTAATTTTCCATGTGGGCTTTCTTTCATGAACTTGACTAGATTGGAGGGAAATAAATATGTTGCCTAAGATAGATAAATGTGGGTCTATGTTGCCTTTTGTCCCATGCTGCCTTTGTATCTTCTCAAATGGATCATGTTCCTTGTTGCCTTCTTGCTGCCTAGTTGATCCATGTTGCCTCAAATGATCCAAATTGATCCACAAGTATGATCCATTGTTGCCTTTGATTTAATATTGATCCCTCTAGTCAATATTTGGATACAAGGACAAGTTCCTAATGTCCCTTAGTTTAGTTCCAAAACCAAATTTGCCTCACCCTTGTGGTGAAGACAGACATTTTAATTAAGAAACCTTTCTTTTTATTAGATATAGATGACAGTGTGTGTTTTCATTATATGACATTCAATTGATTTATGCATACAAAAGAAATATGTTAACAAGGTTGCAAGGCTTGTTATCAAACTACTTCTATAGAACGCAAATCCTTTGAATTTCACACAAGTTGTTTCTAGAGAAATTGATAAGATTAGATTCTTGATATGCGGCTTCCAAACTCTCAAAGCTGATCTTGAATAGTACTTCTATACAATTCAGAGAGAAATCCTTCTCCAAACTCTCCTTGTTGCATTTCTAGCTTTCTTGTGTTCTTTGTCTTGCAGCAAAAGAAGAATAAGAAGATTGGAAGATAAGAAGATCAAGATCAGATGAGAAGATCAAGCTTAAGATTTAGTTTAAGCTTTTATTTTCCTTCTTTGTAATTCCATCTTTCTTTTGGATGAAATATGTACTTACTCGATTAAAGTTGTCATATTCATTTACTCATTTAAATTCCACTTGTAAAGTTTGATCTTGTGTCCTTTTCCATTTGTTGTATCTAAATAAACTTTGGACATTGATTTCGAATTTGTATTTGAGATGAATGTAATATGAGATGATCAGATGATGTATATAAGATGTTAATTGAGATGATGTCATATGAAATGATCATTGGATGTATTTATATTTACTTTGGGCATTCATTTGATATTGATACTTCTATGTGTGGAAAAGGATGTGATGAAATGATGTAGGAAATGGTGGTGTATGAATTCTTATAAGATCATGTGTGAAATGAGGTTTGGATAATTGTATCCTGGTATGATCTTGAATGTGTAGATGATATGGAGCATTTGTGCTTTATACCCTACTTAAATTATAAGCTTGTGATATTAGTGAATTGTGTTCAAAGTGTTGATATTTAGAAAAGGTCATGTCGAAATTCATAGCACTCAACCAGATGATCTAAACCTAAACTCATCGAGTCGAGAGAAACATCGATCCCTTTGTCTTATTTCTTATTCGCGCCAAAATTTCCTGCATTTTCGGATGCATGCTATGCAAATGCACAAATCATATTTCTACCCTTCCGACTCTCTAAACTATGGGTTATTACAATGACCTCGCGGGAAGCTTGTCCAAGGCCGCCCTCCCCCATGGCGAGGTGGTCGTCTTCTTGTCGACATCCCAAAGTTTAGCGCTCATTTAGCAAGGCCATCCTCATGTTTAATATGCCATATCTTGTTTATGCACTAGCAAGGCCAGATGTGTTAGAATATCTTGTTTATGCACTAGCAAGGCCGGATCTGTTTGAATATCTTGTTTATTGGTGTGGTACTATTAGATCTTGGTATGTTTGATCTATTAGAAAATCTTGTTTATTCTTTATTGGTGTGATATTGTTAGTACTTTTTTATATTTTATCTTGTCACTATGAATGTTTTTACCAGAAGGGATTTGATAGAACATATTTCATTTTATACTTGTGTAATAGGGATCTTATTTTGGTGGCATTGTACAAGAAAAACAAGAGAGGCTTTATTCCCCTCTCTTGGCCAATCCGTAGCTGCTGGTAAGTGACTAACCAGTTCAGTTTGAATGTTTTTTTTGTTTTCACGTTCTTGCATTGGATATTTTGAACACATCATGCAGACCTTGTATGGTGGATGATGCCTTGACCCCGTTTATTCATAGCAAGGATCATTTCACACACAACAAACATGCAACAACGGATCACCGAGCTCATCGAATATCTTTGCCTTTACGGTGGTAAGTGAATAAAATTTAAACTTGTTTTTGCTTTTTGTGTTCATCTTGCATTGATGGGTTTGTGGCTGACCTTTTGACTCTTGTTATTCACAGTAAGGTGAAACCGCGTCCCATCGTCTGGGAGAAACCACCGCCGTTGGCACCTGCCCTCCCGTCGCTCCTCCCATCATCGCCGGAGGACGCAGCAAGGCGAAACCCTCGCGGTGGTGGCGACAACGAGATTCTTCCTTTCCCCGCTATGAGATACGACACAGGATGGCGTCACAACACCCATCTTTGTCTCCGGTGGTCCTTGTACGCGGCCGTGTGGCGCTGTCTGAACCTGCACATACAAAGTGATGCGATGACGACCGATATGTGAAATCGTAGTATGGGCGGTGTGGCGTGGCTGGTCGTCCAATGGTTGGTGTGGGAGTTTGGGAATAGGGTGGCGACCTTTTTGTTTGACGGTAGCGGTTACTGTGGCCATATGCAAGATGCGTCGATCGAATCTTGAGATAGTGATGGCATTCGCTTCGTGTTGTTGAGGTCAATGGCAGTATGATGCCCCTCTTCTTGGACATCGAAGCTTTTGAGGTCGGCGGTGTTATGGGACACCCTCCACCTCCAGACCGACTTCGATATGGCTCGCCAGGTGCACGCACAACGTCTCATACAGACATGTCAAGTCATGCTTGTTGTCGGCATGTTCTACGCACGACGTCTCATGCGAAAACTTCTAACACATTTCTGTTGTACCGTACGTGCTACACAGGCAACAAGCCATTCACTAGGACCATTTATCTCCTCGTCGTCCTTGGGCTTGCTCGCCTAACGTGGCTCGCGAGTTCACTATGGACTCCGTTAAGAGAAGCATAGAACAGGATCAAGTGTATATTAGAGCATCTCCACCGGCGCGCCCAACTCGGCTCCCAATAGGTGTTTTGGGCGCACCGGCACCAAACCATCCCCCAGCGGCGCGCCCAATAGAAGAAAAGTTGCCGGCACGCCCCAATACAGCGTTCGGCAACCCCGTTTCGCGCCCAGCTTCTATGGATGCAACCGGGTGTGTCGGCAACCGTGGCAACGCGCGCCTCGTCCAATCCTGACGGGTGGGGGCGACGCGTCAGCGAAACAACGGCCGGGGGCAGATTTATTGTGGTAGATATGCCCGTTTTAATGACGCAGCGGTTCCCCTGGGGGCGCAGACGACGCGACGCATCGAGCGCCGCACTGGAAGGTCAGGCGGTGGCGCGCACGCATCGTCGGCGTCAATGCGCATGGCAGACGTACCGGTGGCGGCGTTAATGCGGCGACCGGCCTCCTCCGCTCCCCGTCGGCTTTAAAATGGTGCCCGGCGTGCCTCTCCTCTCCACACACTCGCCTCTCCCATAGAAACCCTAGCCACCATGCCAGGCAGCCGCAAGCCACGAGCGGAGTAGAGCGCCGAGGAGGTTATCCACCGCCAGTAGATGGCCGCGGAACGTCGTGCTCGGCGCGAGCGTGCCAACGCCGCCACGACCGCGACCATGATACCCGAGCGCCGCCACGAGCACCTCGAGCAGCAACACCTCCTCCAAGAGGACCATATGATGAACCAGTCGTTCGCCCGCGAGATGCGTCGCGAGGAGGAGGAGTGGAACGCGTCCCAGGGGCGCCGCCTCGCAGCGCAACGCGAGGCGGACCTCTTCAAGCCGCACCGCCGCCCCGGGCAGGGCAGTTCGTCCGAGCACCACCACCAGGCGTGGCCAGCTCTTCCCGCGCCGTGCGCCCTGCGACGACGCTATCGGAGGAGGAGGTGGAGGTCTACCGCCGGCATAACATACCGGTGCCTGACGGCTTTGTGCTCCCACCGGGGTGGGTGCTCAACGTCGTCAAGGTGTCGGTGGCGCCGGCGCTGAGTGGCAGGCCCCGCCTCGAGTACATCACGCGGCAGTGGAGGGACCTGCCGTTTGAGCAGCGCGTGGACCCGTTCTACTCGATCTCGGCGCCATACTGGGACGCGGTGATCAACGCGGAGCACGAGGCACGCCGCGGCTCCTTCTTCCTCCCCAGAGGCATGCACGAGCCACCACCGGAGTGGTTCCACTCCGATGAAGAGCGCGAGCGCGTGTCGTCCGACCCCGAGATACCCGACCTCCCCTTGCCGGCGCCGGCACCGGCACCGGGGCCTGACCCGGCACCGGCACCGGCAAAGGAGGACAGCGACGGCGACTGGGGTGAGCCGGAGTGGGAGGGAATGCAGGTGGCCATCGAGGCCTCCCTCCGCCGCCGCTTGATCAAACCCCACCACGCTCGGCGACGGCGGCGGCACGGAGACGTTCTTCAAGGCCGGAGCCGCCGCGGGTGAAACCGGAAGCCTCAGCGACGGCGGCGTAGATGAAACTTCCTCCTCAACGGCCAGAGATCATCGAGGCATGCGAGATATGCCTCGATGCTGCCGTGTAACTGGTTTCACCGTCGCCGGGACTAGCTTCCTTCTCTAGTGTCCGCCAGCAGAGCCGCTAGATTTAGGGTCTAGGGTTTAGTTTAAATTTAGTTAAATTCCGTTTAACCTTGTTAAATTCCATTTGTCAAATTTCGTTTAAGTTTGTTAAATGTCCTTCAAATTCAATGAAATATCGCCGGTTCGTTCATATTCTAGTTTTTTTTTGTGAAATACCTATTGGAAGCGACCGGTGGGGCGCGACGCTCTCAATAGGCGTCAACGCTTGCCGGCGCGCCCAATAGCACCTGTCCGACAACTTTGCCGGACGATGTATTGGACGTCGGTGGAGATGCTCTTATAGAGTTCTCGAAGACAAAATAAACAAGGTTTCACATGCCAATTCGTAAACTCGGAATATTTGCTACCACCAACCGTCGTCGCAGTGTGACATACCATTTCCTTCGTCCGTGCCCTTTTTACCTCGCATGGTTGCTCTGCCACTGAGACTGCCCACACGCTCACCGTTGGATTTCATTTGATTTTCAAGGAGTGTCGATTCATGCAGTCATCAGCTTTTGTGAACGTGCAAGCTTTTTGCTAATTCCAAGGTAGAAGATCTTACTCCTGCTGCCGTATCTCCTGCTGCTGGTAGCTACACTACACCCATGTGCTGAGGCGTGCAGATGCGTGCATGCGTGCACATCACATGTGGGCTGCGTTGCATGCCTAAATAGGCAATGCCCACCATGTTGTATCGTTCAATGCTTGTCGGTGGTCCTCTCCGGCTCTCTTCTTCCTCATGTGGCCTTTTGAAATTTTGGGGATTCCACTAAAATTCAGAATTTTCATCTGGTTTGTTTACCGCAGAGTGATCATACCAAAGATGATCTGACAAAATAAATGAGAGTGTTAAGCTCTCATTTATCGAATGTCCTTTCGCAAAGGTTTTATGGTGGATACATCTATCCTTTTGAAAATGTCCTAGAGGGGAGAGACGTGGCACGAGACAGATCCAAAGGGAGGTGGCGTGGAGGCGTTCGTCAGGGAAGTGGCGTGGAAGTAATGTTTTGACAAGCGTATAAGATATACAACCCGGAAGCATACCGATTGAGGAAACTTATGGCATTAAGCTCATTGATAATGAATGACACAACATGTTGAAATAGATAATAATCTATTTTTCAGAGTGATTTCAAGCGTGCTGGTGAGAGTACAAAACATGAAGAGAACGATCTTCAAGCAATCTTGAGTTTAGTTGAAAACGGCTTGAAAATAGTCTCTTTGAAGTTTGTCTGGCGTACTCTTCACAATGACACTTGATGCCAGTAGGAGTGATCTTAGGATCATGAAGACGGGCAACATCGAGTAACTGTTTACTAGCTATCATGATACTAGTAAGCATGATCTGGGGGATCATCGCCACGAACGTTTACCAAGTCAAAAATTAAGCACTCCACCAGTTGGCACACTGAAACACATCAATGCATGATATAGAGAAATACATATGCTGATACACAATATATAGAGTACACATGCCATGATAAAATTGATACAGACTGCTTGTAAGATTCCGAGCATACATGGACTGCTAAGACAGAGGAATCACAAGGATCGTTACAAAGTATTAATTAAACCAATCACATGAAATAAAAAGTATGGGCTCTGATTGGGTAGGGAAACAAGTGTACAAAAGATTGAGAGAAGGAACGCACCTGATTTGTTTCCCGAAGTTCGAATTGTTGGCACCAACTCTACATCTCCGTTAGGAGGTTTATACACCCATGCACCCTGTTTGACCAGCACACATTCTGATCTGCAAGCATCACACCCGTCACTCCCTAAATTACTTCTTACACACTAAAAGTACAATTACAAAATGCCTAGAAGTACTGTAATGATCTCTAGTGGTGTTACAATATTTTGCAGATGGACAAGAACCATCTTCTCCAGCATCTTCGGTTCCTTATTTCCTTTAACTGGATTCATCTCGATGACCTTTTGTTCAACAACTTGTTTATCTTTTTTTCCTCAATAACTTCTTCTTCAAGGGGAATCAACATAGGAGAATTGACTGGAACAATGCCCTTTGAAACCAGTGGCTTGACATACCACTCGATCCAATACCAGAAATTGCATCCTTCTCTAGCCAGTCAGCATGTGAATGGTGCGGCTTGAAGTGATTTTTTGGTGCGTGTTGTGCTTCGGGCTCAAATAGTTTGGGCTGAACGGGTGGAAATGATTTTGTGGGCTGGAGCGGTGCGGACTTAACAGAAAAGCGGGGTGGGGCGGTGCGGTTTGGTGTCTGAAAAATAAAACATGAGCGGGCTGAACCCGTGGGTTTGGACCCGCACCAGGCATTCGGGGCACACCGCACGCCTCGTCGCCTCCTTCCTCGATTCCCCTTCTTCCGCCGCCCCAGACGCTGCATACTTCCATATAAAAGGAGTTTGCTTGTATATTTCGCCCCTGATTGTCCTATTTTTGCTATACTAATTCTTCTTCTTTTTCTTTATTTTGATCAATTGCAGGTTTTGTTGAACTAGCGCCAGTAATGCTTGCAATTCACATGAGCTAAAAATGTCATTTTGGATTCTCTGAGCTGAAGATGCCTTTGGCTAATTGATAATTGATTCCTTGGGTTATTTTCTGGCTGGGACTAGTGACAGGTATGTCTAGCTATGTGATCTGAAAGATGCAACTGAAAACATGACTTGGTACTGTGTGTTACTTGCTCTGTGTGTTACTTGGAACTGATTCTGCTATGCTCGATGTGGCAAGTTTGAGTCTAAGCTTGGTACTGTATGTTACTTGTTGTCATGTGAGTGTATTTTACTTGTCTATTTCCCCAAGAGATTATGTTTTGAGGATCATCTTACCAAAGTACAGGTGTTCACAGTAGGAGTTTGCTTGTATATTTTGCTTGTCTATTCTATATATTGTGTCTGTTGCTTTGGTAAATTTCATCTACCAATTATTAGTCTGTTGCTTGTTAAAACTAGAGTCTAGTTTGATAATTTTTGTAACACATAGTTGTTGTTGTAACCTGAAATTGCCTAGTCTTTTCATGTGGAAATTTTCAACATTAGAGGGCTGAAAATGTAAAGAACATGTTGCAAATTTCATAAAAGCTCATGTACTCCTATGTATGTTCTGACATGTACTTTAATTTGTTCAATGCCAACTAGGCTTGCTAACATGTCCGGCAATATGTCTGAGAGCTCTGGAACTGCTGATGCTATGGATGCACCTTCGGCGACACCCGTCAACAGATCAAAGGTGTGGGAACACTTTGAGAATGAGCTTGTTGTTATGGGCGATGTTCCGAAAGCTGTTTGCAAGTACTGTGGAATGAATCTTACTTGCACTAGAAGGTCCGGAACCAGTAGCCTTTTGAGCCACATCACTGAGTATTGCCGAGTGATCGAAGATGAGGTTAGGGCTAGGTTTGTGGCGACGCTTAAGAAGAAGGCATCTGTCGGGGGGCTACCCCGAGGTAGGGTCACGGTATGGTATAACTCATGTCCAAGAGTGGACCGAGGTGCAGCAAAACCGAGATAAGCAGGCCCAGAAGGGGCCGGGACGTAATGTTAGTGCAAACCGACATATCAAACCGACATATCCATGCCGAGGTATCCGAATGTCGGTATCCTCGTATTTTCTCTTATGTGCA
The DNA here is from genome assembly GCA_947311845.1 of Poa pratensis. Lineage (NCBI taxonomy): Eukaryota > Viridiplantae > Streptophyta > Magnoliopsida > Poales > Poaceae > Poa > Poa pratensis. Next base: position 35,682,180 of record CAMZMU010000097.1, on the reverse strand, counting down.
GGGAGGATAATCAAGGAAGGGGAATCCGGCATATCCATGCCGGGTTAAAGAGAAGAGGCGTGTTATGCCGGTTGGAAGTCAATGCAGAGGTCACATCCCGCCTGACACGGGAGCCTGGCAGACGTCATGACGCGGGTACGAGGTGACCGGTCACGCCTACCGCTGACCACGGGCGTACCTGGGAACAGAGTGCGAGGCATGGGCAGGCCACGTCCTGTCCGTGGCAGAGGACACAATCATGACCGAGTTGCTGATGCAGAGGAGCGTGGCTACAGCGTAGCGTACGGCACCAATCCGGTGACCCGGGGTACTAGTATATAAGGTGCCCCAGGCCCTCCTGCGTGAGGGACGAGGAGCGAGACATTGAGCTGCACTGAGAGAGACAGAGAGAGAAGTGCTGAGAGATCTTTTCCCTCACAGCTTGATTCTTCTTCCTTGAGAGCTTCACCATAGCGGAGAGCATACAGCTCGAGGAGCACCTTTGTATTCATGATATCCTGATATACTGAGACAGACATGCAGGAGTAGGGGTTTTACCTCCTCACGAGGGCCCTGAACCTGGGTAGATTGTGTGAGTGTTTGTGTCTTCCGTGTGCGCTCCTTAGCGCGCTATCCTTCCCCGGTTCCACCAGCGTCCATCGGCCCCAACTTAAGCCATCCTATGGCATCTGCCGTGATACCACCACGACAGTTCGCGCCCACCGTGGGGCCAGCGGCGGCGCTGGCTGGTGTGTTCATCCGGACGGGTTCCATCATCGCCTCCGGCGAGCGCGTGGTCAGTGGCCTTGTCCACAGATTCGGCTCGCTGAACTTCATCGACGACAACGCGGGCTGCTTCGGTAGCAGGCCGCTTTCGAGGAACGGCTGCCTCGTCACCTTCGGGACGTACGAGGTCTACGTCGCCACTGAGTTTGTCTGCAAGTACCCGAGCAGGTGCTTGTAGCTGAGGATCCTCCTGCTGTCTGTGCGGCTCGCGGCCGGCGTAGCGCTCGCCCCGGGAGCTGCGCAGAGGTCATGATGCCGACAAACCTGCCGCCAAGACCAGCAGATCGACGAAACTGCCGCTGGAGAGGAGGGAGAACCTCCGTGACCAGGCCGGTACATCCGAGGTACCGGTCAGGCCGGTTCCTCTCGAGGATATGATCGAGAAGCTGGCTGTGCCGGTAGCTGCCGGTACAGATGCTGCCCTGACGGAGGCCGAGTTGGAGTCGCATCGTCAGCACCTGCATCAGGAGGCTCTCGCGATGTCCCAGATAAGGAGAGAATTCGAGATAACCTTCCGTGAGTATAACAAAGCTCATGGTTTAACTCCGATAGCTACTCATTCTAGTCGCATAGAGGATGTGCGTAAAAGGGGTAGAGGCCTCAATACCGAGATTGCTAGAGATGGTAGATCAAGTTCTAGTAAAAGTCCTAGTCACATGTCGGCTGAAAAGCCCAAATATAGTTCCCCTGCTAAGACTCTTAGAGCTGCCGAGGCAGCAAGAGCCGAGTTATCTGGTTTATCCGGAGAAGCTCTCCGTAAGCAGCAAGACCGGGTTAATGAGCTAGTAGGTGTTGCTGTGCGGCAAAATGAGGCCTATCTTAAGGCTAACACAGTTGCAGGTGGGTCCCAGATTGTTCACTCGGCTAAGGCAGCCAGTGGAGGATCTAAGGGGCAAGCTTCATCACCGCATGTCGGTGGAGATCGTGACCGGAGTGTAAACTCCGGTAAAAACAAGCAGATACAGACATATGATCCGGCATATGCCGGAAAGCAGTTAGCCGGGCGAGGCAGTGCCGGCCGGGATAAAAGCAATCCCGGTCCGGGCGATCCAGATGCCGAAAAGTTAACTCGGCTGGCCGAGGTTATCCACCTCGGTATCCGATACGAAATCCCGCCCGGCAGCAGCAAAATATCGAGCATGTTCAGCAGCCACAAGGTGTTGACCAGGTGGCTAACCGTTATGATGATGGTTACTCGGCTATGGAGAAAGCCGGGTATCAGAGATATGAAGGTGCACTGGGATCCCGGCTGGGACCTCGCCAGTTGTCACCAATGATGCACGCTATAAGTTGGACAGGATCTTTATGTCCGAGATGCTGGAAGAGCAAGGCCCACCTGGCCCTGCATGCTTTGGACCTCGGATCATGAGGGAGCCACCGGTGCCACACTTTCAATTGAACCGGGGTGCAAAGACATATGACGGCAGTACTAAGCCGGAAGACTGGCTGACAGATTATGTGTCGGCAGTGCATATCGCGGGAGGAAACCGCCGATGGGCGGTAAGGTATATCCCGCAAATGTTGGAAGGGCCAGCCCGGATCTGGCTGAACAACTTGCGAGAGGGCAGCGTTGACTGCTGGCTGGACTTTGAAGAAGCCTTCGTTAGCAATTTCTCCAGCACATACAAAGGCCGAATCGTCCTCAGCAGCTTGCCATGTGCAAGCAGAGGGATGATGAAACTGACCGGGACTACTTGACCCGGTGGAGTACTGTTCGCAATTCCTGTGAAGGAGTTGTTGAAGCGCAGGCCATTTCATGGTTTGCTCAAGGGTGCCGACACGGCTCCATGCTCTGGCAGAAGTTGCAAAGGGAGATGCCGGCCACCTTGGCCGAGACAATCCGGATTGCGGATAGCTATGCACTGGGTGATCCGATGCAGCCCTTGCTGAACTCGGTGGAACCGAGTAGAAGATACCCGGTCAACAATGGACCAGGACCAGCCAGGCGAGGTGACCGCCAGGATTTCGGGATCAAGAGGAGGAGGACCGGCCGGATTATCGGTACGGTTCAAATCAAGTTGCTGTTGTTGATCAAGATCAGCCAGGTGCCGGCAATAGCCAGCGTCTGAGGAACAGCGGTCCTGCATGGGGCCAAAACCAGGATGGGAAGAACCATGGAGTGACCAGAGGAAGCCATTAACCTATGAGGCAATGTTGGATGGACCCTGCAGCTACCACACGCATGACCCCCGCAGGCCGGCTAATCATTCAACCCGGCAGTGCAGCTGGTATCAGCGCACGTTGAAGGAAGGGGAGGATCCGGAGGAAATCAGATGGGTGCACCTCAGAGACCTCCAACACTACCACTCACCGGGGCAAACACTATTCCCTGAATGTGCCTACACCGAGACCTGTGGACAACAGGAGAGGGCCAGAAAATGTTAACCAAGTGAATGTCGGAGGCAACAACAGCAATGCTGGTCCCAGCCGCCAGGGTGAATACCGCCAGGGTGAGTATAGAGAGGCTCATCAGAGCTATGTGGTCTTTGTGACCGAGCCAACTGACAAGCGGAGCCTGCACGGCGTGCAATGGAGGTAAACGCAGTTATGCCGGCTGTGCCGAAGTATATGCACTGGTCTGATCAGGAGATCAGCTGGAGCATGAAGGACCATCCCCGGATCATGCCAAGCCCGGGAGGTTATGCTCTAGTGGTGGATCCGACATTCATTGGGCCCACCATCAATGTCAGGTTCACCCGAGTTCTCATTGACAATGGGAGCAGCATCAACATCATGTACCGAGACACCATGGTGAAGATGGGCATCTCGGCAAACATGTTGCAGCCGAGTGATACAACCTTTCACGGTATAGTGCCTGGTGTCTCATGTGCACCTATGGGCAAAATTTGGGTTGATGTGTTATTCGGCACCAAGGACAACTGCAGAACTGAGAGCATCCAATTCGAGGTGGTGGACCTCGAAAGTCCATACCATGCTTTGCTCGGTAGACCAGCGCTGGCCAAGTTCATGATATCTACCCATGTGGCTTACCTCAAGATGAAGCTGCCGGGTCCTAATGGCATCATCACCATCTCGGGTGACTATAAGCGTTCCTTGGAGTGCGCCTCGGCTGGCTCTTGTCTGGCCGAGTCATTAATCATTGCTGCGGAGAAGAAGAGGATCCATGAAGTGGTGGCGCTGGCCCAGTCCGCGCAACTCGGTATGCCGGGTATGACTAACCCGGAGCAGAGTGCGGCATTCCAGGTGCCGAAGAGACGAAGAAGATCAACGTCGACCCGGCGTTCCCAGAACGCAACGTCATCATTGGTACCGGGTTGACCGAGAAATAGGAAGGCGAGCTCAGTCACTTCCTCCGTGAGAATCGGGATATCTTTGCATGGTCAAATCAGGACCTGCCAGGTGTTCCGAGGGAGTTGGCTGAGCACTCATTGTTCGTCAGACCGGATATGAAACCCGTGAAGCAACCTATGCGACGTCTCTCGGATGAGAGGAGAAAGGTGATAGGCGATGAACTGGCCAGATTACTTGCATCTGGTTTCATCATGGAAGTGCTGCACCCGGACTGGTTGTCTAACCCGGTCCTGGTGGAAAAGAAAAAGGATGACCCGAACGTGGCCATTGTGTGGCGCATGTGTATTGATTTCACAAACTTGAACAAGGCATGTCCTAAGGATCCATTCCCGCTGCCTCGGATTGATCAAGTGATCGATTCCACAGCCGGGTGTGAGCTGTTATCCTTTGTGGATGCATATTCTGGTTTTCACCAGATACCGCTGAACCCTGCTGATCAAATGAAAACTGCTTTTATTACCCCGTACGGGGCTTATTGCTATCGTGTCATGACATTTGGTTTGAGAAATGCTGGTGCTACTTACCAAAGATGTATGCAAAAATGCTTGCATGATCAAATAGGCAAAAATGTGCAGGTATATGTCGATGACATCGTCATCAAAACTAAGGAGAAATCCACTCTGATTGATGATCTCAGAGAAACATTCGCGAATCTAAGGAGATTCCGGATAAAACTTAACCCGGACAAATGTACATTTGGTGTGCCGGCAGGCAAGTTACTCGGTTTCCTCGTGTCAAGCCGAGGTATCGAGGCAAATCCGACAAAGATCCGTGCTATTGAGAGCATGAGGTTGCCGAATAATCTCAAGGATGTGCAAAAGTTCACTGGTTGCTTGGCATCGTTAAGTCGGTTTGTTAGTAGGTTGGGAGAAAAGGCATTGCCTTTATACCAACTAATGAAGAAAAGTAACAAATTTATGTGGACCCCGCAAGCGGATGCGGCGTTCACTGAACTAAAAAAGATGTTGGCAACTGCGCCGATATTGGCCTCACCATTACCCAAAGAGCCGATGTTGCTCTACATTGCAGCCACAAACCGGTTGTGAGTGTCGTAGTGGTAGTGGAGCGAGAAGAAGATGGCAAAACCGTGCAGAGGCCGGTATATTATCTGAGCGAGGTGATCTCGTTGTCCAAGCAAAATTATCCTCACTACCAGAAAATGACATATGGCGTCTATATGGCGGTCAAGAAATTGAAACATTACTTTCAAGAGCATCCAATCACAGTGGTGTGTGAAGCTCCTATCTCGGAAATCATTGGTAACAAAGATGCAAGCGGCCGAGTAGCCAAATGGGCCATTGAGCTGGCTCCTTATACGCCACATTATGAAAGAAGAGATGCCATCAAATCTCAGGCACTGCCTGATTTCTTCGTGGATTGGGCCGAGATGCAATATGAGCCACCATTGCCTGACTCCAATTACTGGAGAATGCACTTTGATGGCTCCAAGACAAAATTGGTTTAGGTGCCGGGGTAGTCCTTACCTCGCCAAAGCAGGATCAACTGAGATATGTGTTGCAGATTCATTTTGCGGCATCTAACAATGTGGCCGAGTATGAGGCACTTGTTCATGGGCTCAACGTGGCCAAGGAAATTGGTATTCGCCGGATAGAATGCTTCGGAGACTCGGATCTGGTGGTGCAGCAAGTCTCGGGAAATTGGGATGCTTTAGACGCCAACATGGCGTTATATCGGTTTCATGTCCAGAAGATCTCGGGGTTCTTTGAAGGTTGCGAGTTCAAGCATATACCTCGGGCAGAAAATGAAGCCGCCGATGTACTGTCCAAGCTAGGTTCATCTCGGGATCCAATCCCACCCGGCATATCCTTGGAGCATCTGAGGAAGCCATCAATCAAACCATCGCCCGAGTCCGAGTCAATCTTTATCCCGAAGAAACCGGAATCTGATGCTGTTCCCATGGACGTCGATGTCGGGTGCATTTGGGAGAACCCGGGGACTGCTTGGCAGAACCCGGGGACTGACCAATTGATGTCAGAGGAGGCAATGTCGGTTGAACCAATGGAGGTGGATGAACCGATCTTTCCTGTACGTCCTGTGCCAGGATGGGCACAGCCTATAATGTCGTATATGATAGATGGGAGTGTGCCAGATGATGAAGCCGAGGCCAGGCGAGTGCAAAGAAGATCCAAAGCATACACCATCATCAACAGAGAGTTGTATAAGAGAAGCGCAACCACAGTGCTACAACGTTGTGTTGAATCGGAGGAAGGGCAAGAGATGCTCCTGGAAATTCATCAAGGAGAATGTGGTCATCATGCTTGCTCAAGAGCCTTGGTTGCTAAGGCATTCCGGCATGGGTTTTACTGGCCCACTGCTTTGCAACAGGCAGAAGATATCGTCAGGAAGTGCGAGGGATGTCAGAGATTTGCTCACAAGATCCACATGCCAGCTTCAGCACTCAAGACAATTCCCATCACTTGGCCTTTTGCTGTTTGGTGTCTGGATATGGTGGGGGAATTCAAACCGGCCCGAGGTAACATGACTCATATGCTGGTGATGGTGGACAAGTTCACCAAGTGGATCGAGGTGAAGCCAATCAGGAATGTGACGGCCACACGGCTGTGTCTTTCTTGAAAGACATCATTTTGAGATATGGTTACCCACACAGCATTATCTCGGATAATGGCACAAACTTTGCTGTAGGAGAATTTGCTCGGTTCTGTGCGGAAAAGAGAATCCGACTTGACCTAGCATCGGTCGCGCATCCGAGGCCAATGGGCAAGTGGAAAGAGCAAATGCATTGGTGTTGGCCGGCATCAAAGCCCGGTTGATTGAACCACTGCTGCGAACTCCGGGTTGTTGGATAGAGGAGATACCGGCAGTACTGTGGGGTCTCAGGACCACACCGAATCGATCAACGGGCTATACGCCATTTTTCTGGTCTATGGAGCAGAAGCGGTCCTGCCGGCCGACATACAGTATGACTCGCCAAGAGTTACACTGTACACAGAGGCCGAGGCAAAAGAAGCTCGGGAAAATGATGTCGATCTGCTCGAAGAAGCACGAGAACTGGCCTTATCTCGGTCAGCAATATATCAGCAAAATCTCCGACGCTATCATAGCCGGAAGATAAAGCCTCGGGTATTCCGAGAAGGAGATTTGGTGCTTAGGCTGGTGCAGCGCAAAGCCGGCATGCACAAGTTATCACCTCCATGGGAGGACCGTTCATCGTGAGCAAGGCTCTGCACAATGATGCATACTATCTTATAGATGCACAGAAACCAAGGAAGGACAGGATGGACAAATCCGGAGAGGAAACCAAACGACCCTGGAATGTGGCTCTGCTCCGTCCCTTTTACTCTTAAGGGCGCAATGTATGTATCTCGGTTTCCTTTGAATGAAATGTTGGCACTCCGAAAAGAATCTCGGGGACTGCCTTGTCTATATGCATGTGTTTTAACTCTGTTTTATCTGTGTTTTTCCTATGCCGAATGGTTTTAAACCTTGTCTCAAAGTTCAAGTAATGTATGCTATCTTGTTGTGATCTTGTGACTCGACTGACGAACGCCAAAATGGCAGTCAAGAGCAGAGGTTATGGAATATAGTAAACATGAAAACAGACTCGGGGACTCGGTCCAAAAATGATTCGGTATATGTTGTTTACTAACCCGGTTTTTTATTCTTTATCTTTGTGTCGGATGACTCTAAACCTTATCTCAAAATTTATGAGTACTGTATGCTATAAATTTGATCTTGTGACTCGACTGTCGAACGCCAAAATGGTAGACAAGAGTAAAGATTACTAAGTATAGTAAACTCGGGGACTTGGTGCAAAGTGATCCGCAATAAGCCAGTCGTTGAAGCTAACAAGTTATAGTAGCACTGATAAAAGCTTAAAGTATATATACATCTGCACCCGGCATCCCGGGGATTTAACAGTTCAACTTGTGATAAGTTTAAACAGCTGTGGTGGAGGAGCTCGGGCCAGTAGGAGCAGTGCCAGTCGCAGGAGCAGTCTCGGTCGCAGGATCGACCGTCGTGGTGGTTGCCGGGTTGCCGGTGATGTCGGATGCTGCTTCCGAAGATGTGTCGGCTGCTGTCGGCTTGGCAGTGTCAGCTGCTGCGCGTGGCAGTATTGGGAGTGTCGACCTCGATCTCCTCGTCATCGTCCTCTTCCTCGTCCACGTCATCTTCTTCGTCGTCAGAGTAGATTGGACCAGGAATGAGACTTTGGGTTTGAGCATAGGTGGCCATGAAGGAGGCTGCTTCCTTGCGACTCTGGATCAATGTTGGATCCGACGTCCATTTCGAGTCGGAGCGCAGGGATTTCAGGGCATCGAGGTCGATTTCCTCGTACCAAGAAAGCACAAAGGTCAAAGCTTGATCTGCACCGGCACGAGCTGAGGAAGATCTCCACTCTCGGAGCCTTGTTTCGGCAGCCTGCAGGCACTTGGATAACTCGGGGATGGTAGTGGGAGTAGCAGACTCTGGCCATAGAATCCGGTAAACCCGGATACCAGCTTCAAGAAGCTCAGTACCAATGCACTTCAGAGGAGATATGCGAGCATCCAGAGCCGTCAAATGATCTTCAATATCCCATTCCTCCGAGATCGGGCCAGATTCTGCTCTTTTTGCTCGTGCCTTGATGGTAACGTTTACTGCAGCGGCCTTGGAGTGGGAGAAGTGTTCTGAAGAAAGAAAAGCTACTACCGAGTTTAGTCATATACCGGCATATATCTAATGTCGGTAGAAGCAAAGGAAATGAAAAGAAAGGATAAAGGAAACTCACTGTCCATCTCGCTGTTGATCCGGGTGAGCTCGGACAACCAGCTGTCGCATTTAGCCTTAAGGGCATCCAGTTCTTGTTGAGCCGAGGTGGCGCTGATACGTGCATTTTATATCATCATTTATATAACTTTTAGTATCATACTAGAATGTTATTTGCATGATTATATGATTGTTTCTACATGTTTTAGATGATTTTGGGGACTTTCATACAAAGTCCCTATTTTTGGTATTTAATTTCTGGGAGGCAGAAAACCCCCTTTTCTTGTCTTTAATGTTTCAGGAGCTACAGGAACTCAAATAATAAAAGGAAAAATACTGCGTCAGTTTTTCATCGGGAGAAAGGCAGAGGGAAGAAGACCGAAGAGAGGAGAGCCACGAGGGCCAAATGGGGGTGGCCCACGCGGCCCATGTACCTGGCCGCGTGGGACCCACCCAAAGGTGCCTCGGGCACCTCCTCGCCTGGGGCTTTTTATCGACGCCTTCGTCTCGCCCGAAAAGTAACGCCCTAATTTTTCCAAGTCCATCCGAGGTCGCGGCGGCGGCGAAACTCCTGATCCCTTCCGAGGGGGGTCAGATCCTGCTGCTCCGGAACTCCGGAGAAGGGGGAAATCATCGTCATCGTCATCACCTCTCCTCCTTGGCGTGGGAGGAGGCCTCTACATCATCACCCCCATCAAGACCAGCACCATCACCATCATCATCACCGTGATCCACTCCGTTCCCCTCGCAGTTTGAGAGTTGCTATACCCTAGATACTTGTCTTGTGCTACTATTCATGTTTGTGATTGAGTACTTGTCATTATTTGGTGGTGAAGTTATAATTTCAGATTGTGTTGTACCACTTATGCCACTGATTATGATCATGTTCGCACGTTGTGAGTAGTTCCCGTATGTTCCTGAGGGCATAGGATGAATTGGCATTGATTTATATATGACATGTGTTGGTATTTTGTCAAGAGTTTATCTTTTATGTGATTCTATGATGGTGTTGTGCGAACGTCGACTGCACAACACTTCACCTTTATGGGCTCATAGGAGAACACCGTAGTGTAATGAATTGATGGAGACTTGGGAGGACACGTAAACCTGAGACCGAGTCATGAAGTTATATTATGAGGGTATTAGTATCGGGGACCTTAGAGTGTAATGCTATGGTGGGACTTTAGGTCTTAATAATTCTTGTGCAGTCATTTGCTTGGCCACATGATCCATCATAAGGGGTTGTAGTTTATTTATTTAGCTATACCTAATTATGGCTCCGTCCAAAGAGGATTAAAACTTGACAAGATATTCAACGTGTTGTTTAATAAATCTCTATGCCTAGCATCATCCATGCCGCCCTCGGGAACGTTTGCCACATATAAGTTACACATCACTTGAGCTTGTCCTCTTGCCACATAAGAGGATTGGGCTTTCTCTCTTTGAGAGCTTTCACTTGCTACTATCTGTTATCTGCTTGCAACTATACAACCAAAAATACCAAAAACATTGCATCTTTTATTGTTTTATTTATCAATCTTACTAACCAATACCTTCAGCTCCTCGTGGGTTCGACAACCTTTTCTAATTGAAAGGTACTACAATTGATCTCCTGCACTTGGGAGCCATCAAGATACTTTTCTGGCGCCGTTGCCGGGGAGCGTAGCGCTATTGGTAAGAAGTTTGGTAAGGAAACTTGAAAGCTGTTTATCTCATTGTTACTATGGCATTTATGAATCGTGCCTCGCTGCATCTTGCTCTATATGAAAGTGCTTATGCCACTACTGCAAAGGTGGTTGAAACTGCTGTGCCTGAGATACCTAAAGTGGGATATAAAATTCCCATGGGTCATGTTAAAAGAGTTATGAAAAATCCATTTACAGGAGATGGAACTAAGTCGGCACGCGAGCACATGGAAATAATTGAGGACATATGTGGCTTATTCAGACTACCTGGTATTTCAGAGGATCAGGTAAAAAGGAAGCTATTGTATTTGTCTTTATCTGGTAATGCTCGTGATTGGTACAGGTCTTTGGATGAAGAGGTCCAGAATGAATGGAGTATCTTGAGGAAGGTTTTCTTTCTTAAATATTTTACTCCTAAAGAAGCTTATGATAACCGCTGCTATATATTCAATTTCTGGCCACATCTGGGAGAGAGTATTACTCAAGCTTGGGGGAGGTTAAAGGAACTCCTTCGCAAGAATCCATGTCATGATCTTACAAGGAAACTTATATTGATAAACTTTTATGTGAGACTACCTATGAAGCACAAGGAGATTCTGGATAATTCATCTGGTGGAAGTTTTACTAATAACACTGAAGAAGAAGCATGGAATTTATTGGAGACTATTTCTGAAAATACTAGCCACTGGGATCTTGATAAAGGTAATGAGCCATATTTTGATTATAAATATTCATGTGTAGAGAATTTCTCTACTTCTATTCTGTTTAAAAATCTGAGTGATACTTTTGGTCTTGATCCTTATGTTATAATTGAAATAGCTAAAGGTTTTGCTGATCATATCTGTGTTCCAAAAAGTGGATTTGAAGTTTATGTTGAACCTGTTAAACAATCTATTGTTGTTCCTAAAGTTATTAAACAGGTTGAACCAATGTCATCTGTGACAATTGAGGAGTATGTTGAACCACCTCCATTTCCAAACCAAGTTAAGGAGAATTTACTTAAAGCTGTTACTAACAAGAGTAACAAAAGATGTTCTCAGCCTTATGAACAGGTGGAAGTCAACACTCAAATTTCTGTTATCAAGCAACTAAATGAAGAAGACCCAGTGGATGTTTATCTATGTGAAGATGCTACCAAAGTCATCAAAGGTAATTCGGCCAAAGTTGGGAAACCTGTTATATCATGCTCTATTGGGACTTCAAGTTATCATGGTCTATGTGATATTGGAGCAAGTATTAGTGTCATTCCATATTCTCTTTATCTTGAGATCAAGCCTGATATTGATCCCATTGTTATGGAAGAGACAGGTATGACAATTCAACTTGCTAATAAAGATTATATTAGTCCATTTGGAATTGTTAGAGATGTTGAAGTATTGATTGGCAAAATAAAATACCCTGCTGATTTTATTGTGCTTGGTTGTCCTCAAGATTCATTTTGTCCTATCATTTTTGGTAGACCTTTCTTACATACTGTTGGTGCTGAAATTAATTTGCCTAAAGAGAAAGTGTTTATTAAATGTGCTGGTGAGAAACTTGAATTTAACTTTTCCAAATTTGCTGATAAACATGTTGAGAAAGAGCCAATTCCTAATAATTTAATTGAAACTCTTGCTCATATAGCTGTAGCTTCAACTGATGTTGTAGAACGTTATATGCTTAATCAAGATGAACCATTTAATGATGAGGAAAAAGAGGCTTTGGAACAAATATTATGGCAACAACCACCACAATTACAATTGCATATCCCACCTGATAATTTAGGAGTGCTACCACCACCTAAAGGGGATCCTAGTTTTGAATTGAAACCTTTGCCTGCAAATCTGAAATATGCATATTTGGATGAGAAGAGCATATATCCTGTCATTATTAGTGCTAACCTTTCAGCTGAAGAGGAAGAGAAATTACTTGATGTGCTAAAAGCTCACCGACCAGCCATTGGATACTCTCTTGATGATCTTAAAGGTATAAGCCCCGCTCTATGTATGCATAAAATTAATCTGGAGGAAGATGCAAAACCTGTTGTTGATTTTCAACGCCGCCTCCATCCAAAAATGAAAGAAGTGGTAAGGAAAGAGGTAATAAGACTTATTGAAGCTGGTATCATTTATCCTATAGCTGACAGTAAGTGGGTTAGTCCTGTTCATTGTGTTCCTAAAAAGGGTGGAATGACTGTTGTTCCAAATGAAAAGGATGAACTTGTGGCTCAACGTACTGTAGTTGGTTATAGGATGGTTATTGATTTCAGAAAATTGAATAAAGCAACTCGAAAAGATCATTATCCATTGCCATTTATTGATCAAATGCTAGAAAGGTTGTCTAAACACTCTCACTTTTGCTATCTAGATGGTTATTCAGGTTTCTCGCAAATTCCTGTCCATAAGGATGATCAAGAAAAGACCACTTTTACTTGCCCATATGGTACTTTTGCTTACAGGAGAATGCCATTCGGTTTATGTAATGCTCCTGCTACTTTTCAAAGATGCATGAATGCTATATTTGCTGATTATATTGAAAAGATAATGGAGGTTTTTATGGATGATTTTTCTGTGTATGGTACTTCCTTCGATAATTGCTTGTTCAACCTTAACAAAGTTTTACAGCGTTGTGAAGACCAACACTTGGTTCTTAATTGGGAGAAGTGTCACTTCATGGTTACTGAGGGTATAGTTCTTGGGCATAAGATTTCTGGAGAAGGAATAGAAGTTGATCCAGCAAAGATTGAAGCTATTGAAAAACTACCATATCCAAGGGACCTCAAAGGTATAAGAAGTTTTCTTGGGCATGCAGGTTTTTACCGTAGGTTCATTAAGGATTTCTCCAAAATATCAAAACCTCTAACCAATCTTCTGCAAAAGGATGTTCCTTTCTCTTTTAATGATGATTGCATTGAGTCCTTTAATATTTTGAAGAATGCTTTAATCACTGCTCCCATTATTCAACCTCCTGATTGGAACTTGCCTTTTGAAATTATGTGTGATGCTAGTGATTATGCAGTTGGGGCTGTTTTGGGCCAACGTGTTGATAAGAAACTGAATGTTATTTATTATGCTAGTAGAACACTTGATGCTGCTCAAAAGAATTATGCTACAACTGAGAAAGAATTTTTAGCAGTACTGTTTGCTTGTGACAAGTTTAGACCTTATATTACTGATTCAAAAGTCACAATACATACTGATCATTCTGCTATTAAATACTTGATGAATAAGAAAGATGCTAAGCCTAGACTAATAAGATGGGTACTTCTATTGCAAGATTTTGATTTACATATTGTTGATAGGAAAGGGGAGGATAATCAAGTTGCTGATCATCTCTCTAGGATGGAAAGCATACCTGATGATCCTATTCCTATTAATGATAGCTTTGTTAATGAACAACTTGCAATTGTTAATGTTTCTAGTGCTAAAGTTGCATCTCCTTGGTTTGCCAACTATGCAAATTTTATTGTTGGTAAAGTTTTGCCTCCACACTTCACTTCTCAACAAAGAAAGAAATTCTTTTATGATCTTAGACATTATTTTTGGGATGATCCTTTCCTCTATAAGAAAAGTGTGGATGGTATTATTAGACGTTGTGTACCTGAGCATGAACAACAGGCTATTATAAGAGATTGTCATGACAGTCCCTATGGAGGGCATCATGCAGGAGATCGCACAGGAGCAAAGGTATTACAATCTGGTTTCTATTGGCCTACTTTATTTAAGGACTGTGCTGAATATGTTAAATCTTGTGATAAATGTCAAAGAGTAGGAAACATTGGTAGGAGGAATGAAATGCCTATGAATTATTCATTGCCACTTGAACCATTTGATGTGTGGGGTTTTGACTTTATGGGTCCTTTCCCAGAATCAAAGACAAAGCATACTCACATTTTGGTTGCAGTTGACTATGTTACAAAGTGGGTGGAAGCAATTCCAACCAAAAGTGCAGATCATGCCACAGCAATGAAGATGCTCAAGGACATCATTTTCCCCAGGTTTGGTGTTCCTAGGTTCTTAATTACTGATGGTGGTTCTCATTTCTTGCATGGTGTTCTTAGAAAAACTTTGGCAAAATATGATGTTAACCATAGAATTGCATCTCCTTATCATCCTCAAACAAGTGGGCAAGTTGAATTAAGCAATAGGGAAATTAAACTCATTTTGGAAAAGACAGTGAATAAGTCTAGATCTGATTGGCCAATTAAGATTAATGATGCTTTGTGGGCTTATAGAACTGCTTTTAAAAATCCTATGGGAATGTCTCCTTATAAAATGGTTTATGGAAAAGCTTGTCACTTACCTGTTGAACTAGAACATAAAGCTAGATGGGCTATTAAACAACTGAACTTTGATTTTAAAACTGCGGGAGAAAAGAGAATTCTTGACCTAAACCTACTTGACGAATGGAGAAATGAAGCTTATGAAAGTGCCAGGATGTTTAAAGAAAAAGTTAAGATTTGGCATGACAAGAAAATTAAGAAAAAGGAATTCAAAGTAGGTGATCAAGTTTTATTATACAACTCTCGTTTCAAGTTTTCTGCAGGGAAGCTAGCTTCAAAGTGGCAGGGACCATTAGTGATACAGGAGGTGTACCGTTCAGGAGCTATCCGTCTTCACGGTGACATGAAAGGTAAACCTCATGTAGTCAATGGACAACGCCTTAAACCTTATATTGCAGGAAAGAGCTTCATCGGAAGGGTGGAGGAGTTGAATTTACAAACACCGGAGGAGGTAATTGAGAGAAACCGTGCAGTTTCAGAAACCCAAAACAATAGAAGGTAACTTACTGTTGGAAAGTTTCTCGGAATTGCATAATATTTTACGGAGGTCAATTTTTATGGAAATCATCGTATGGGACAAGAAAACTGGACGAAACGGAGACCCGAGGGAGGAAAGAGAGGGGCCCACGCGGCCCATGTACCTGGCCGCGTGGGGCTGTCCCTTTTCCACCTCGGAGTCCTTTTTCGTCTCGTTTTCGATCCCGACGCTTCGTCTTGACCTAAAAACCCTCAATATATACCCTCTCTGCCGATCTAATCTCGCACCGAGCGTTCTCGAGCGATCTTTGTTTCTGCTGTTTCTGCCTGTCAGGTTTTAGCCATGTCTTGCTCCGGATCCAACCAAGAGGGGGAGAGCTCTCCCAAGGAGGTGTTGTGAACCGCTACCTCAACTCCGTGATGACACCACCGAAGACCGTGTGCTTCAAGGAGGGCGTGATGCTCGTGGAGGAGGTGAAGGCTCCCAAGGCCACCGGCACGGTGGAGGAAAGGCTGGATGAGTTAGAGGACAAGACCTTCAGGTATGGCACTGTGGTTTACCGCAGCCTTGATGCTCACCACTTCATGAACCTGGAGCTGGAGAAGAAGGTTGAAGAGTACAAGAAAAGGCTTGAAGATCTGGAAGATAGGTACAAGGACGTCATCAACAAATGGGAGAAGTTCCAATGCTTCATGTGGGATGTAGAGAACCAGAACTGCGAATATGAAGAACGCTTCAAGAAGATTGCAGCAGCCGCCACCCTCAGGTACAATGATCCACCTACATCTTTCCGTGATGGAAGGCCTTTCCCATGGAAGATGGCTGAATGGGAGGAAGAATATGAGAAGGAGGAGGCTGCAGCAAAGGAGAATCTGGAGGAACGCCAAGCTTGGGGGAGTTCCATCTAGTCTTTCTCTTTATCAATCTATCATATCTATCTAGTCATGGTGTGCTTTGCTTTTATCGATTAGTTATCAATATCTCTTAGGCGTGTGTGAGCTCATGGAGCATTATCATGTATCCCTATCTTATGGTTTATCAATGAATATTAAAGTATGGTGTCATCCATGATTCTCTTGTTTGGGGATTTATGGGTAACACTCATGCAAATGAGCGTGGCATATTTAGAATTTCAATCACATCTTGCCTTGAAATTAATTAACTTGAGTATGTTGGACAATTATAGAATTATCTCAATATAGAAGAAGTAAAAAGACTTGTGAAAATAGTTTGAGGTTAAGATATAGTCTTGTAGGATAAGAAGTTGAGAAGACTTAATGAAAAGGATATAAAACACTCTTGTTACAACCTAGTATCTTTTGAGCAAATTAATGATCATGGATATTTCAATACTTATGCTCTTGAATGTGAATGAAAGGAAGGCACCTGAAATTTCAGCTAGCCATGGAAAGTGTAAGAAAAGGGTTGTGTAGAGCATGGGAACTTGATTGAGATATCCATGACTAAAGTTTGCACTAGTTACTAGTCAAGCAAGAGTGATAACAATTTTTATATCTATCTGTCTTTTCATTTGTCTTCTTTTGAACTTGTTATCCAATGAGAGTTTATCTTGTCTTTGAATTTCAGCAAAGTATAAAAGATTATAATGCTTGCCATGAAGAGCAAAAGCATGTGAAAAACAATATGATTCGATTGTCCAACATACAATGGTTATTTGCTTTCAAAAGTAAGGGGTGATTGCTAGAGTTCTACTTATGTTGCCCTCATATGTATGAGTTTTAGATCATTAATCTTATCTTGCAATTGAATATGATGATGATACAATGCCCGTATTTATTTATCAACCATAAGTCCATTGATGCATGTAATGATCTATGTCCTTACTTACTCGAGGACGAGTAAAGGTTTAAGCTTGGGGGAGTTGATACGTGCATTTTATATCATCATTTATATAACTTTTAGTATCATACTAGAATGTTATTTGCATGATTATATGATTGTTTCTACATGTTTTAGATGATTTTGGGGACTTTCATACAAAGTCCCTATTTTTGGTATTTAATTTCTGGGAGGCAGAAAACCCCCTTTTCTTGTCTTTAATGTTTCAGGAGCTACAGGACTCAAATAATAAAAGGAAAAATACTGCGTCAGTTTTTCATCGGGAGAAAGGCAGAGGGAAGAAGACCGAAGAGAGGAGAGCCACGAGGGCCAAATGGGGGTGGCCCACGCGGCCCATGTACCTGGCCGCGTGGGACCCACCCAAAGGTGCCTCGGGCACCTCCTCGCCTGGGGCTTTTTATCGACGCCTTCGTCTCGCCCGAAAAGTAACGCCCTAATTTTTCCAAGTCCATCCGAGGTCGCGGCGGCGGCGAAACTCCTGATCCCTTCCGAGGGGGGTCAGATCCTGCTGCTCCGGAACTCCGGAGAAGGGGGAAATCATCGTCATCGTCATCACCTCTCCTCCTTGGCGTGGGAGGAGGCCTCTACATCATCACCCCCATCAAGACCAGCACCATCACCATCATCATCACCGTGATCCACTCCGTTCCCCTCGCAGTTTGAGAGTTGCTATACCCTAGATACTTGTCTTGTGCTACTATTCATGTTTGTGATTGAGTACTTGTCATTATTTGGTGGTGAAGTTATAATTTCAGATTGTGTTGTACCACTTATGCCACTGATTATGATCATGTTCGCACGTTGTGAGTAGTTCCCGTATGTTCCTGAGGGCATAGGATGAATTGGCATTGATTTATATATGACATGTGTTGGTATTTTGTCAAGAGTTTATCTTTTATGTGATTCTATGATGGTGTTGTGCGAACGTCGACTGCACAACACTTCACCTTTATGGGCTCATAGGAGAACACCGTAGTGTAATGAATTGATGGAGACTTGGGAGGACACGTAAACCTGAGACCGAGTCATGAAGTTATATTATGAGGGTATTAGTATCGGGGACCTTAGAGTGTAATGCTATGGTGGGACTTTAGGTCTTAATAATTCTTGTGCAGTCATTTGCTTGGCCACATGATCCATCATAAGGGGTTGTAGTTTATTTATTTAGCTATACCTAATTATGGCTCCGTCCAAAGAGGATTAAAACTTGACAAGATATTCAACGTGTTGTTTAATAAATCTCTATGCCTAGCATCATCCATGCCGCCCTCGGGAACGTTTGCCACATATAAGTTACACATCACTTGAGCTTGTCCTCTTGCCACATAAGAGGATTGGGCTTTCTCTCTTTGAGAGCTTTCACTTGCTACTATCTGTTATCTGCTTGCAACTATACAACAAAAATACCAAAAACATTGCATCTTTTATTGTTTTATTTATCAATCTTACTAACCAATACCTTCAGCTCCTCGTGGGTTCGACAACCTTTTCTAATTGAAAGGTACTACAATTGATCTCCTGCACTTGGGAGCCATCAAGATACTTTTCTGGCGCCGTTGCCGGGGAGCGTAGCGCTATTGGTAAGAAGTTTGGTAAGGAAACTTGAAAGCTGTTTATCTCATTGTTACTATGGCATTTATGAATCGTGCCTCGCTGCATCTTGCTCTATATGAAAGTGCTTATGCCACTACTGCAAAGGTGGTTGAAACTGCTGTGCCTGAGATACCTAAAGTGGGATATAAAATTCCCATGGGTCATGTTAAAAGAGTTATGAAAAATCCATTTACAGGAGATGGAACTAAGTCGGCACGCGAGCACATGGAAATAATTGAGGACATATGTGGCTTATTCAGACTACCTGGTATTTCAGAGGATCAGGTAAAAAGGAAGCTATTGTATTTGTCTTTATCTGGTAATGCTCGTGATTGGTACAGGTCTTTGGATGAAGAGGTCCAGAATGAATGGAGTATCTTGAGGAAGGTTTTCTTTCTTAAATATTTTACTCCTAAAGAAGCTTATGATAACCGCTGCTATATATTCAATTTCTGGCCACATCTGGGAGAGAGTATTACTCAAGCTTGGGGGAGGTTAAAGGAACTCCTTCGCAAGAATCCATGTCATGATCTTACAAGGAAACTTATATTGATAAACTTTTATGTGAGACTACCTATGAAGCACAAGGAGATTCTGGATAATTCATCTGGTGGAAGTTTTACTAATAACACTGAAGAAGAAGCATGGAATTTATTGGAGACTATTTCTGAAAATACTAGCCACTGGGATCTTGATAAAGGTAATGAGCCATATTTTGATTATAATATTCATGTGTAGAGAATTTCTCTACTTCTATTCTGTTTAAAAATCTGAGTGATACTTTTGGTCTTGATCCTTATGTTATAATTGAAATAGCTAAAGGTTTTGCTGATCATATCTGTGTTCCAAAAAGTGGATTTGAAGTTTATGTTGAACCTGTTAAACAATCTATTGTTGTTCCTAAAGTTATTAAACAGGTTGAACCAATGTCATCTGTGACAATTGAGGAGTATGTTGAACCACCTCCATTTCCAAACCAAGTTAAGGAGAATTTACTTAAAGCTGTTACTAACAAGAGTAACAAAAGATGTTCTCAGCCTTATGAACAGGTGGAAGTCAACACTCAAATTTCTGTTATCAAGCAACTAAATGAAGAAGACCCAGTGGATGTTTATCTATGTGAAGATGCTACCAAAGTCATCAAAGGTAATTCGGCCAAAGTTGGGAAACCTGTTATATCATGCTCTATTGGGACTTCAAGTTATCATGGTCTATGTGATATTGGAGCAAGTATTAGTGTCATTCCATATTCTCTTTATCTTGAGATCAAGCCTGATATTGATCCCATTGTTATGGAAGAGACAGGTATGACAATTCAACTTGCTAATAAAGATTATATTAGTCCATTTGGAATTGTTAGAGATGTTGAAGTATTGATTGGCAAAATAAAATACCCTGCTGATTTTATTGTGCTTGGTTGTCCTCAAGATTCATTTTGTCCTATCATTTTTGGTAGACCTTTCTTACATACTGTTGGTGCTGAAATTAATTTGCCTAAAGAGAAAGTGTTTATTAAATGTGCTGGTGAGAAACTTGAATTTAACTTTTCCAAATTTGCTGATAAACATGTTGAGAAAGAGCCAATTCCTAATAATTTAATTGAAACTCTTGCTCATATAGCTGTAGCTTCAACTGATGTTGTAGAACGTTATATGCTTAATCAAGATGAACCATTTAATGATGAGGAAAAAGAGGCTTTGGAACAAATATTATGGCAACAACCACCACAATTACAATTGCATATCCCACCTGATAATTTAGGAGTGCTACCACCACCTAAAGGGGATCCTAGTTTTGAATTGAAACCTTTGCCTGCAAATCTGAAATATGCATATTTGGATGAGAAGAGCATATATCCTGTCATTATTAGTGCTAACCTTTCAGCTGAAGAGGAAGAGAAATTACTTGATGTGCTAAAAGCTCACCGACCAGCCATTGGATACTCTCTTGATGATCTTAAAGGTATAAGCCCCGCTCTATGTATGCATAAAATTAATCTGGAGGAAGATGCAAAACCTGTTGTTGATTTTCAACGCCGCCTCCATCCAAAAATGAAAGAAGTGGTAAGGAAAGAGGTAATAAGACTTATTGAAGCTGGTATCATTTATCCTATAGCTGACAGTAAGTGGGTTAGTCCTGTTCATTGTGTTCCTAAAAAGGGTGGAATGACTGTTGTTCCAAATGAAAAGGATGAACTTGTGGCTCAACGTACTGTAGTTGGTTATAGGATGGTTATTGATTTCAGAAAATTGAATAAAGCAACTCGAAAAGATCATTATCCATTGCCATTTATTGATCAAATGCTAGAAAGGTTGTCTAAACACTCTCACTTTTGCTATCTAGATGGTTATTCAGGTTTCTCGCAAATTCCTGTCCATAAGGATGATCAAGAAAAGACCACTTTTACTTGCCCATATGGTACTTTTGCTTACAGGAGAATGCCATTCGGTTTATGTAATGCCCCTGCTACTTTTCAAAGATGCATGAATGCTATATTTGCTGATTATATTGAAAAGATAATGGAGGTTTTTATGGATGATTTTTCTGTGTATGGTACTTCCTTCGATAATTGCTTGTTCAACCTTAACAAAGTTTTACAGCGTTGTGAAGACCAACACTTGGTTCTTAATTGGGAGAAGTGTCACTTCATGGTTACTGAGGGTATAGTTCTTGGGCATAAGATTTCTGGAGAAGGAATAGAAGTTGATCCAGCAAAGATTGAAGCTATTGAAAAACTACCATATCCAAGGGACCTCAAAGGTATAAGAAGTTTTCTTGGGCATGCAGGTTTTTACCGTAGGTTCATTAAGGATTTCTCCAAAATATCAAAACCTCTAACCAATCTTCTGCAAAAGGATGTTCCTTTCTCTTTTAATGATGATTGCATTGAGTCCTTTAATATTTTGAAGAATGCTTTAATCACTGCTCCCATTATTCAACCTCCTGATTGGAACTTGCCTTTTGAAATTATGTGTGATGCTAGTGATTATGCAGTTGGGGCTGTTTTGGGCCAACGTGTTGATAAGAAACTGAATGTTATTTATTATGCTAGTAGAACACTTGATGCTGCTCAAAAGAATTATGCTACAACTGAGAAAGAATTTTTAGCAGTACTGTTTGCTTGTGACAAGTTTAGACCTTATATTACTGATTCAAAAGTCACAATACATACTGATCATTCTGCTATTAAATACTTGATGAATAAGAAAGATGCTAAGCCTAGACTAATAAGATGGGTACTTCTATTGCAAGATTTGATTTACATATTGTTGATAGGAAAGGGGAGGATAATCAAGTTGCTGATCATCTCTCTAGGATGGAAAGCATACCTGATGATCCTATTCCTATTAATGATAGCTTTGTTAATGAACAACTTGCAATTGTTAATGTTTCTAGTGCTAAAGTTGCATCTCCTTGGTTTGCCAACTATGCAAATTTTATTGTTGGTAAAGTTTTGCCTCCACACTTCACTTCTCAACAAAGAAAGAAATTCTTTTATGATCTTAGACATTATTTTTGGGATGATCCTTTCCTCTATAAGAAAAGTGTGGATGGTATTATTAGACGTTGTGTACCTGAGCATGAACAACAGGCTATTATAAGAGATTGTCATGACAGTCCCTATGGAGGGCATCATGCAGGAGATCGCACAGGAGCAAAGGTATTACAATCTGGTTTCTATTGGCCTACTTTATTTAAGGACTGTGCTGAATATGTTAAATCTTGTGATAAATGTCAAAGAGTAGGAAACATTGGTAGGAGGAATGAAATGCCTATGAATTATTCATTGCCACTTGAACCATTTGATGTGTGGGGTTTTGACTTTATGGGTCCTTTCCCAGAATCAAAGACAAAGCATACTCACATTTTGGTTGCAGTTGACTATGTTACAAAGTGGGTGGAAGCAATTCCAACCAAAAGTGCAGATCATGCCACAGCAATGAAGATGCTCAAGGACATCATTTTCCCCAGGTTTGGTGTTCCTAGGTTCTTAATTACTGATGGTGGTTCTCATTTCTTGCATGGTGTTCTTAGAAAAACTTTGGCAAAATATGATGTTAACCATAGAATTGCATCTCCTTATCATCCTCAAACAAGTGGGCAAGTTGAATTAAGCAATAGGGAAATTAAACTCATTTTGGAAAAGACAGTGAATAAGTCTAGATCTGATTGGCCAATTAAGATTAATGATGCTTTGTGGGCTTATAGAACTGCTTTTAAAAATCCTATGGGAATGTCTCCTTATAAAATGGTTTATGGAAAAGCTTGTCACTTACCTGTTGAACTAGAACATAAAGCTAGATGGGCTATTAAACAACTGAACTTTGATTTTAAAACTGCGGGAGAAAAGAGAATTCTTGACCTAAACC
Source organism: Poa pratensis (assembly GCA_947311845.1). NCBI lineage: Eukaryota > Viridiplantae > Streptophyta > Magnoliopsida > Poales > Poaceae > Poa > Poa pratensis. The sequence goes on along the minus strand of CAMZMU010000097.1, from coordinate 35,659,128 downwards.
TACTTGACGAATGGAGAAATGAAGCTTATGAAAGTGCCAGGATGTTTAAAGAAAAAGTTAAGATTTGGCATGACAAGAAAATTAAGAAAAAGGAATTCAAAGTAGGTGATCAAGTTTTATTATACAACTCTCGTTTCAAGTTTTCTGCAGGGAAGCTAGCTTCAAAGTGGCAGGGACCATTAGTGATACAGGAGGTGTACCGTTCAGGAGCTATCCGTCTTCACGGTGACATGAAAGGTAAACCTCATGTAGTCAATGGACAACGCCTTAAACCTTATATTGCAGGAAAGAGCTTCATCGGAAGGGTGGAGGAGTTGAATTTACAAACACCGGAGGAGGTAATTGAGAGAAACCGTGCAGTTTCAGAAACCCAAAACAATAGAAGGTAACTTACTGTTGGAAAGTTTCTCGGAATTGCATAATATTTTACGGAGGTCAATTTTTATGGAAATCATCGTATGGGACAAGAAAACTGGACGAAACGGAGACCCGAGGGAGGAAAGAGAGGGGCCCACGCGGCCCATGTACCTGGCCGCGTGGGGCTGTCCCTTTTCCACCTCGGAGTCCTTTTCGTCTCGTTTTCGATCCCGACGCTTCGTCTTGACCTAAAAACCCTCAATATATACTCCTCTCTGCCGATCTAATCTCGCACCGAGCGTTCTCGAGCGATCTTTGTTTCTGCTGTTTCTGCCTGTCAGGTTTTAGCCATGTCTTGCTCCGGATCCAACCAAGAGGGGGAGAGCTCTCCCAAGGAGGTGTTGTGAACCGCTACCTCAACTCCGTGATGACACCACCGAAGACCGTGTGCTTCAAGGAGGGCGTGATGCTCGTGGAGGAGGTGAAGGCTCCCAAGGCCACCGGCACGGTGGAGGAAAGGCTGGATGAGTTAGAGGACAAGACCTTCAGGTATGGCACTGTGGTTTACCGCAGCCTTGATGCTCACCACTTCATGAACCTGGAGCTGGAGAAGAAGGTTGAAGAGTACAAGAAAAGGCTTGAAGATCTGGAAGATAGGTACAAGGACGTCATCAACAAATGGGAGAAGTTCCAATGCTTCATGTGGGATGTAGAGAACCAGAACTGCGAATATGAAGAACGCTTCAAGAAGATTGCAGCAGCCGCCACCCTCAGGTACAATGATCCACCTACATCTTTCCGTGATGGAAGGCCTTTCCCATGGAAGATGGCTGAATGGGAGGAAGAATATGAGAAGGAGGAGGCTGCAGCAAAGGAGAATCTGGAGGAACGCCAAGCTTGGGGGAGTTCCATCTAGTCTTTCTCTTTATCAATCTATCATATCTATCTAGTCATGGTGTGCTTTGCTTTTATCGATTAGTTATCAATATCTCTTAGGCGTGTGTGAGCTCATGGAGCATTATCATGTATCCCTATCTTATGGTTTATCAATGAATATTAAAGTATGGTGTCATCCATGATTCTCTTGTTTGGGGATTTATGGGTAACACTCATGCAAATGAGCGTGGCATATTTAGAATTTCAATCACATCTTGCCTTGAAATTAATTAACTTGAGTATGTTGGACAATTATAGAATTATCTCAATATAGAAGAAGTAAAAAGACTTGTGAAAATAGTTTGAGGTTAAGATATGGTCTTGTAGGATAAGAAGTTGAGAAGACTTAATGAAAAGGATATAAAACACTCTTGTTACAACCTAGTATCTTTTGAGCAAATTAATGATCATGGATATTTCAATACTTATGCTCTTGAATGTGAATGAAAGGAAGGCACCTGAAATTTCAGCTAGCCATGGAAAGTGTAAGAAAAGGGTTGTGTAGAGCATGGGAACTTGATTGAGATATCCATGACTAAAGTTTGCACTAGTTACTAGTCAAGCAAGAGTGATAACAATTTTTATATCTATCTGTCTTTTCATTTGTCTTCTTTTGAACTTGTTATCCAATGAGAGTTTATCTTGTCTTTGAATTTCAGCAAAGTATAAAAGATTATAATGCTTGCCATGAAGTGCAAAAGCATGTGAAAAACAATATGATTCGATTGTCCAACATACAATGGTTATTTGCTTTCAAAAGTAAGGGGTGATTGCTAGAGTTCTACTTATGTTGCCCTCATATGTATGAGTTTTAGATCATTAATCTTATCTTGCAATTGAATATGATGATGATACAATGCCCGTATTTATTTATCAACCATAAGTCCATTGATGCATGTAATGATCTATGTCCTTACTTACTCGAGGACGAGTAAAGGTTTAAGCTTGGGGGAGTTGATACGTGCATTTTATATCATCATTTATATAACTTTTAGTATCATACTAGAATGTTATTTGCATGATTATATGATTGTTTCTACATGTTTTAGATGATTTTGGGGACTTTCATACAAAGTCCCTATTTTTGGTATTTAATTTCTGGGAGGCAGAAAACCCCTTTTCTTGTCTTTAATGTTTCAGGAGCTACAGGAACTCAAATAATAAAAGGAAAAATACTGCGTCAGTTTTTCATCGGGAGAAAGGCAGAGGGAAGAAGACCGAAGAGAGGAGAGCCACGAGGGCCAAATGGGGGTGGCCCACGCGGCCCATGTACCTGGCCGCGTGGGACCCACCCAAAGGTGCCTCGGGCACCTCCTCGCCTGGGGCTTTTTATCGACGCCTTCGTCTCGCCCGAAAAGTAACGCCCTAATTTTTCCAAGTCCATCCGAGGTCGCGGCGGCGGCGAAACTCCTGATCCCTTCCGAGGGGGGTCAGATCCTGCTGCTCCGGAACTCCGGAGAAGGGGGAAATCATCGTCATCGTCATCACCTCTCCTCCTTGGCGTGGGAGGAGGCCTCTACATCATCACCCCCATCAAGACCAGCACCATCACCATCATCATCACCGTGATCCACTCCGTTCCCCTCGCAGTTTGAGAGTTGCTATACCCTAGATACTTGTCTTGTGCTACTATTCATGTTTGTGATTGAGTACTTGTCATTATTTGGTGGTGAAGTTATAATTTCAGATTGTGTTGTACCACTTATGCCACTGATTATGATCATGTTCGCACGTTGTGAGTAGTTCCCGTATGTTCCTGAGGGCATAGGATGAATTGGCATGATTTATATATGACATGTGTTGGTATTTTGTCAAGAGTTTATCTTTTATGTGATTCTATGATGGTGTTGTGCGAACGTCGACTGCACAACACTTCACCTTTATGGGCTCATAGGAGAACACCGTAGTGTAATGAATTGATGGAGACTTGGGAGGACACGTAAACCTGAGACCGAGTCATGAAGTTATATTATGAGGGTATTAGTATCGGGGACCTTAGAGTGTAATGCTATGGTGGGACTTTAGGTCTTAATAATTCTTGTGCAGTCATTTGCTTGGCCACATGATCCATCATAAGGGGTTGTAGTTTATTTATTTAGCTATACCTAATTATGGCTCCGTCCAAAGAGGATTAAAACTTGACAAGATATTCAACGTGTTGTTTAATAAATCTCTATGCCTAGCATCATCCATGCCGCCCTCGGGAACGTTTGCCACATATAAGTTACACATCACTTGAGCTTGTCCTCTTGCCACATAAGAGGATTGGGCTTTCTCTCTTTGAGAGCTTTCACTTGCTACTATCTGTTATCTGCTTTGCAACTATACAACCAAAAATACCAAAAACATTGCATCTTTTATTGTTTTATTTATCAATCTTACTAACCAATACCTTCAGCTCCTCGTGGGTTCGACAACCTTTTCTAATTGAAAGGTACTACAATTGATCTCCTGCACTTGGGAGTCATCAGGCGCGGACCACGATCTGGTCAAGGAGCTCCTTATGCTTCGAAGCATCTTATTCCCGCTGCTTCAGAGCTTTCTCCACCTCGGACTTCTGGTTCTGAACCAGTTCAAGCTCCTTCTGGAGCCGAGACACTTCATCTCGTTCCTTCTGGAGCGCAGCGTTGTGCGCATCGTTCTGGTTCTTCAACCCCTCCTGCAGTTGCTTATAGGCGTTCTTGAGTTTCTTGTGCTCCAAGAGCAGCTTGTGGAACACCTTGGTCCGAGTGTTGGTGCATTCCTGAAAAAAGGGAAAGTGCTGGTGTTATTTTAAAGATGTAGGCCGAGTAAACTCGACCTGAGTCTCGGGGACTGGATGTCGGAATTTTTTGAAGATTCACGCCGAGTGATCTTTACTCGGTCGAGCATCAACCACTCGACCCGAATCTCGGGGACTGGGGATAATATATATCTATTATCTATTGTAAAAGAAAGAAGAGCTAAGCCGAGGAAGGTTTACCTCGGCAATCTTGCTAGGTTTGAGGACCGCAACCTGCAGCGTGTGCATGGACTGCGCAAGCTCGCTTGGGCCAGCTAGATGCCGGGACGCCGGGTTCTGGGAAGAAACCTCGCTGGTGTCGGCAGCATTCCAGTCCATGTTGTAGTGCTCCAGCGAGCCCAGGCTGCCACCACTTTGAGTTCGCAACCGGGGAAACTCCGAGCCAGCAGATGTGACGACTCGGGAAACGGATGCAGATAGAGCTTGGGTCGGAGTCGGCGCCAGTTGTGTACTCGGAGTGGCCAACACTTTCCTGGTGGCCAGTTGGCGTGGCTGTGTCGGCTTTGGCGGTGGTGCTGGTTTCTGGGATGCCGGTGCGGAAGATGTCGGGGGTAGCTGTGGCTGCTGCGATGGCTGTTGCTGTTGCTGCTGCTGTTGCTGCTGTTGTTGCTGCTGTGGCTGCTGTTGCTGCTGCTGTTGTGGTGGTTGTTGCTGCTGATCCGGTGCTACCGGAGTTTCGGTCCGCTCCGTCGCGGAGTCCGTGATGTGGGCACCGAGATCAGCATCTCGGTCAAGGGCCGAGGTGTCGGTATTGAAGGCAACCGGGTCCATGACCTCGGTTTCAGCGGCGTCTTGGCCTCCTCCGGGTGCGGCATCAGAAGTCGGCGGTGGTATGTCGGCTCCAGTGTCGGTTGGCCGAGATACCGCTGGCGGCGGAATAGGTGAGCGCACAGAGGATGCACTTTGACTGACTTCAAGGGCAGCACTGCATCAAAGCAGGAAAAGATGTTACCTCGGGGAATGTTATCTCAGTTAAAAGAAGAAAGGAAAACGAGCATATATCGGCAAAGGATATCTTACCCTTCTGTAACTGGCGGCGCCCTCTTGCCCCGAGGCTTATGTCCCGATTTCTTCTGCATCTTCGGTTTCTTCGTTGCAGGGACTGGGGCTTCTGAGTTCCCGGTATCCGAGGTACCGGTCCCGGCACGTTTGCGAGACACACCTCGGTTGCCCGTGGTAGCAGGGCGTGTACTCGGAATAGGGCCGCCCGGGTTAGCTGGTGCCGAGGATAGTGGGTGAGCAAATGCGATGGGACGAACATCAAGTGCCTCTAAAATTTCACAATCATCGTCATCGTCATCTGACCAATCTCTGATTGAGGCTCGGGCTCGAGGCTTACCCGAGGTAGGGGCGCCAGCAGCCGGAATCGGCATATGATCCTCATCGTCCGGGTCATCAACCTCGGTGACGACCGGGGCAGGTAGATCTTTGCCCCATTTGGCGGAGGGATCCGCTCCATCTTCAGTCCTTTGCCGAGCAAACCTCTGCAAATCAGAAGCAATAAAACCGGTTATTTTAGGAGCCAAGTATGGAGCCGACATAAGAGTTGTCTCGGCGGGAAAAATATGTCGGTCTAAATTGCAAGTTACTTACTTGCTCCGGAAGCCGAGTTCTATCATGAGGTTTTATACCCCATTCCCATTCCTCTGTCATCCGCGTCCTGGCGATTGACTTGACACGTGTCCGGACGGCGGCCTTGCTCAGCTCATGAGTGCTGACCCGAGTATGGTCGTATTGGCCACTCATGTGGCAGATCTTGTGAACTCGGTTTTGGAGGGGGGAGACTCGGCGGCTAATGAATGTTCTCAAGAGGTCATCGCCTGTCAGTCCTTCCCCCTGGAGCTGATTGATGATCTTGTGAATCTGGTTGATCTCGAGGTTCGTCTCCTTCGGGTTGAACTGCCAATTAAATTGCTCCGTGGGGGCACCGATACTGAATGTCGGCAGGTTCAGGAGATCGACATTGTCCGGGCTTTTCACATAGAAGAACATGCGCTGCCACTTCCGGCATGACTCCAGGCCTTGAACCCGAGGAAAGATTGAGGCTTTCCGAGGTATAATTGTAGCGGCTCCGCACGGGGTCATCTCCTTGGAAAGTTCTTGTTCTCCGGATCCGGAACACTCTGCTTCCGGAGTTGGAAGTACTTGGCCCAAAGTTCAACGGTGGGCCAGAGACCGAGATATCCCTCGGAGAAAGAAACATATGCCGAGAGATTGGTGATGGCATTGGCTGGAAGGTGATGGGGTTGAAGATGGAACCGATCCAAGAAAGCTCGGAAGAACGGGCTCGCCGGGAGGCCAAAGCCGCGCTCAAAGTGCGGATTCCAGATTCGGCTCAGCCTCTTTGCTAGGGGCCCGGCATATCACCTCTTTTGGGATACGCTGAGTTCGGATCAGCCACTCAATCTCGTCTTGGGAGACATCGGAGCCTTCCCATCCAGCGCGCTCACCCTCCTCGACGGCGGTGTCGGCGGGATCCGCGGGGTTGCTAGAAGACATCGCGGCGGCGCGATAAGGAAATGAAAATTGCGCACCCGTGCCGGCGGCGGAAATCTGCAAAGAAGCAAAGATCCATCGGCGGTGAGCATTTCTCAATGTTTACACCGTGGAGGAAAAGAAGCAACAAAGACAAACATGAATCTATGAGCAAGAAATTAAAAAGAAGATCTACGGAGAGGATCTAAAGAAAATCTATGGAAGAACTACGGAAGAACTGCGGAAGAAACTGAATCCTAGCCGCGGAAGGTACTATGGATGAGCAACTCACCGTAGGTGCGGCGGCGGCGCGAGGCGAGGAATGCGAGATGCGCCGGCGGAGAGCTTGGCTCGGCGGCGGCATGAAGAACTCCGGTCGGCGAGGGCTCGCGGGGTCCGGCGTCGTGCGGTGGCGGAGTGCTCTGCGTGGAGCGCTCTGCGCGGTGGCGACGAGGAAGAAGAAGGAGAATGAGAGAAGAGGAGAAAAGGGTTGCCCCGCTCCCCTATTTATGGGCGTGGGAGGTGTGCGGTTAGCGAATTTACCGCGCACGATCCCCGTAACCGCCGCGCGGATTAACTGCGCACGATCTGCGTGGTTAGCGGTGAAAACGGCCGCACGTTCGGCCACATAGTGGGCCACGGAGTGGAAACCTCCCAGGGCATGGTTAAATGGCGCAGTTACTGGCGCGAGAATCGAGGAGCCGCGCTGCGGTCAAAGCACTCAAGTGCGCATGAGATGTGACCGCTCGTGGGGCTCGCATGACGTGGGCGGCGTGCGCGCAGAGGCATGTCTGTCCGCGCACCAGAACCGAGGCGACGCGCAGCGTTTCGCTGCCGCGTGCCAGCGCAAGATCTTTGAAAAGATCGAAGGAATCTTTTTGTCGGAGAAACCGACATAAGGGCGTATGTCGGAAGCAGTTGGAGGTTTGGCTCCTGATGTTTGAGGTGGACCGACATAAATATGTCGGATTGTTGGTCGAGTTGGTTTGGTTGTGTAAACCTGGTGTGGCCCTTCATCCGAGTCTGCAGGACCGCACCAGCTTCGGGGACTAATGTCGGGGGGCTACCCCGAGGTAGGGTCACGGTATGGTATAACTCATGTCCAAGAGTGGACCGAGGTGCAGCAAAACCGAGATAAGCAGGCCCAGAAGGGGCCGGGACATAATGTTAGTGCAAACCGACATATCAAACCGACATATCCATGCCGAGGTATCCGAATGTCGGTATCCTCGTATTTTCTCTTATGTGCAGGGAGGATAATCAAGGAAGGGGAATCCGGCATATCCATGCCGGGTTAAAGAGAAGAGGCGTGTTATGCCGGTTGGAAGTCAATGCAGAGGTCACATCCCGCCTGACACGGGAACCTGGCAGACGTCATGACGCGGGTACGAGGTGACCGGTCACGCCTACCGCTGACCACGGGCGTACCTGGGAATAGAGTGCGAGGCATGGGCAGGCCACGTCCTGTCCGTGGCAGAGGACACAATCATGACCGAGTTGCTGATGCAGAGGAGCGTGGCTACAGCATAGCGTACGGCACCAATCCGGTGACCCGGGGTACTAGTATATAAGGTGCCCCAGGCCCTCCTGCGTGAGGGACGAGGAGCGAGACATTGAGCTGCACTGAGAGAGACAGAGAGAGAAGTGCTGAGAGATCTTTTCCCTCACAGCTTGATTCTCCTTCCTTGAGAGCTTCACCATAGCGGAGAGCATACAGCTCGAGGAGCACCTTTGTATTCATGATATCCTGATATACTGAGACAGACAGGCAGGAGTAGGGGTTTTACCTCCTCACGAGGGCCCTGAACCTGGTAGATTGTGTGAGTGTTTGTGTCTTCCGTGTGCGCTCCTTAGCGCGCTATCCCTCCCCGGTTCCACCAGCGTCCATCGGCCCCAACTTAAGCCATCCTATGGCATCTGCCGTGATACCACCACGACAGCATCCGACGTTGGTTTTGTCTTCAATTCTAAGAGAAGCCGACAACTGATGACCAAATTTTGAATCCATGCCGAGGTCGCATTTATGAAATTTGAGGACCCTTACTTCGAGGAATGGATGGAGTCAATGCAACCAACCTTCAAAGTAGTTGGTCGTCAGACAATCCGGAATGATTGCATCCTTGAACATGATGAGATGAAGGACAAGCTGAAACTCGAACTAGAGAGTCTTGATTCCCGTATTTGCCTCACCTCAGACATGTGGACCTCTGTTCAAAAGTTGGGCTACATGTGTGTCACAGTGCACTACATTGATGCTAATTTTGTCTTGAAGAAAAAGATAATATCCTTCAAAGACGTGAAATATCCACATACAAAAGTTGCCATTGAGGAGGCCCTTTGTAGGTGCCCGTCGGATTGGGGTATAAAGCGTAAACTGCTCACTCTAACCTTGGACAATGCAGCAAATAACACAGCGGCAGTTGACACATTTTTGGAAACTCAAGACCATGGATTGATGTTTGATGGTGGTGATTTTCACGTGAGGTGTTGTGCCCGTATCTTGAACATCTTAGTTCAAGATGGTACTAAACATATCCACCCATCAATCGAGAGGATATGTGACCTGTTTAGGCACGTCAATTCTTCAGACGGGAGAATCCAAGCGTTCAATGCAACTGCCACCAGCAAGGGGCTACCTCAGAAGGCTGGTCTTGGCCTTGACCTTCCGCATCGTTGGAATTCAACTTTCCACATGCTTGTTGAAGCTATCAAATATAAGGCAGTCCTAAATAGCTATGCAAGTGAGAATGGTGAAGTTGCACCTGATGTGAAAGAGTGGGACAATACTGAAGTGATATGTGATTTTCTTAGAGCTTTTGAAGAAGCTACAAATGCAGTTTCAGCTGATAGGAAACCAACTTCACATCAGTTCTTGCATATGATCTTGTGCATCCGTAATGTCTTAAGGGATCCTCAATGGAAAGTTAATGCAACCATGTATAATCTGTACCTTTCTATGGATGACAAGTTCGAGAAGTACTGGAAATAATCCAAGCTGAATACTGTGCTTGTCATTGCCACAGTACTTGATCCAAGGAAAAAGTTTTACTACTTGGAATTCTTTTATGAAAAGTACTGTGAGCATTTTGTGGACATTGAGACTTGCCTTGATAGTATAGCCAAAACAATGAAGTCATACTATGAGTTTGTACGAAGAGCAAGTCAAAAGAAGCAATGAGCAATCTGTGTCTCGTGAAGCTAACATTAATGTGGGGTCACCTGTTCTTGGTAAAAGAAAACTTGAAGAAGAATTTGCCCGATACAGGTCAAGGAGGGTAGCCTACACCCAACCAAAGTCGGAGCTGGACGCATACATAGATGAGAATTTCATTGAGAGTTTAGTTGAACCATTTGATATACTTGCATGGTGGAAATCAAATGCTAAAAAATACCCCGTACTCTCAGCTATGGCTCGTGACTTCCTTGCAGTGCCTGTTAGTACTGTTTCATCCGAGTCAGCATTCAGTTGCGGTGGAAGAGTTTTAGGAGATTCACGAGCCTCACTGAAACCACATGCCCTCGAAGCTTTAGTTTGTGGAAAGGACTGGCTTATGAAAATCCGAACGAATGAAACTCCAAGCTCAGCAGGAGATCCAAGTTCAGCAGGAGGTCCAAGCTTAGAGCATGATGCTTAGATCGTCAAATGCTTCGAATGGTTAGTACAAATACATATCAAATGTGTTTCATTTCTACTAGTAGTTGTTGGGTCATTTCATGATGTCCACTAGTAGTTGCTGGTACATTATTCAGATATTAGTCATTTGTCTCATTGGAGATTTGTGCATCTGTTTAGCAAGCTGTACTCGTTTCTAGGAAGAGCCGCATCACTTGGTTCTTCTTGAATGCCAGTTAGATTCTGTACTCAAGTTTAGGACTGCCGTAGCTTTCATACTCAGGTTTAGGACTGCTGTAGCTTTGCTTTGTATGTTGTGCAGGTTTAGTTGAACTGAAAATTAGCTACTGTTTTACAAATGGTCAATACTACTCACAGTAGTGAACTGATGGTTGTTTTCATATTGTTTATTTCCTGTGTACACATATCAGGAACTAATGATCCATTACTACTTACTAGTATGATGGCATATGGCCCCCATGTAATCTGTGTGTTAACTCTGATAAGGCAGTGATTTATCTTTTTTTATACTCTGTACTGTACCAATGAGCTTTGTAACCATGATACTTTATTCTACGGATATTAAACTGACAAGGATTTCATCATGGAGGTCAATGGCCATCACAAATCTAGAAGCGTGTCCTGGCAGAGAGTTTTGATGTCAAGTGGCTGTGTTTTGGTTACAAATGGTTGGACGCGAAACATGACCAGAATTCATATTCCAAATTTAGTTCTGCACCATTGCATATTCTGTAACATCTTCTGTGGCTGCATGATGTGGTGCGCGCTTGAATCGAATGTCCTTGCCATTGTACTTTTACATGTCAGTACATCATGTACCACTAGTTCGACTTGTTATTAAGTGTGACATGGTCAATCTAATTCTGAACTTGTAATATAGTTTTCCAGAAGTTTTTTGTGATTTTCGTGGTATTATTGTTTATTGTATAATCCATGATCATTATTCTCAGATGTTCTGGTTGATATTTCCCATATATGATTTTTCATTTATAATGGCAAATCTAACTCCAACAATTAGCTTACAGTAATCTACATATATCAGTTATTAATACTACAACAACGATTACCTTACTAGCTAGCAGCAGTAGCAGTCAGTTTAAGCTACCAGCGACCAATGCACAGAGCCACGGTCCGCAATTTTCATGCGGGTGCGGCCGGAGTTTGCATGCGGTGTGGTTTAAGGAATCAATTTTTTGGCGCGGTGTGGGCTGGGAAATGAAGTCAACATCCTTACCAGGTGCGGGCTGGACTCGGTGCGGGCTTTGCCCATTCCCAGCCTGACCAGCCAAGCTATGAACCAAGAAAAAGCAAAAGAGAATAGTTCGAGTTGATGCACAATCCGAGGAAGGACAGGCACAAAAGGAGTTGAGAGAGTTTACGTCGTGGTTAGTGCACTTAACGAAAGCATGCATGTTTGTTCGTCGACGTTTCAGTGAAACTCTCTACCACGCGCCACCGGCAGCTCGTGCACTTGATCAGTGGGAGCGGCAAGCGGAGATTCACTGCTGAGGAGGATGCCGAAAAGAATTGGGAAAAAATATAGTAGAAATTTCGGGTCGACAGAAAAGTCTCAATTTTTTTTTGCGAAACACAGTACAACGCAGACGCTCATATACACGTGCACACACTCACCCCTATGAACACACGCACGCACACCCTACCCTATGAGCACCTTCAAAATACTGAGTTGACGGTCGGGTCATGAGATTGACGAAGTCACCATTTTAGATTGAGCGGGTAAGGATCTTCCTTGCCAATCCAATAAAGCTTGCGCGACTAATTGGCCCCACCTAGATTAGTTGTTATGAGTGACTTCTGAACAACTTTTCTAGCCACCAACCACCTGAGGGAGAAAACAATCTACTCTACTGCTTCTTTCTCCTCCTCCTCTGCTTCCCCTTCCAAGTACTTCCAGAGCTCCTTCAGATCTGGGGCTGCCGGCCCCTCCCCTCTCTTCTCCGGCTTGCCGGCGTTGAGCAGGGCGAGGGTCCCACCCTTGTGCAGCAGTAGGTAGGAGTAGTAGTTAGGTTTAGTGGTCTGGGTCTGCGTGCCCGTTGTTGGCCTTTATGGCTGTTTGGAGCTTGGCCATGGCGGGTGTGAGCACCGCCTCGTGGCTGCGGCCTCTTCTTCTTGGTGGCTATCCATTTTGGTTGGCGACGGAGGAGGTGGAGACCGGCTTTGTCTCCGTAAATGAGCTCACGGGTGTGTCCGATCTGCTTCGATCCAGTCACCATGGTGGTGGGGGATTGAGGGAGAGGGAGGCTGCGCTGTTCTTGCGTCGAGGAGGAAGATGCCTGTCTGTTCTTGCGTCGAGGCGCGATGTGAGGCAGAGTTCGTGGGATGCTTCCGGCAAGCTTCCATGGTGGAAGATGGACCGCGAGTATGCTGCTGCAGGTTCTTCTTCTTTCTTCAATAAGCGCCTCTGCATCAACTTTCTGCTAGCTACTCTGCTTTTCCTGGCCGGCCTTGGTGGCGAGGAGGAGAAGATGAGGAACGGGTGGAGGTTGGTGATCTTGGGAGCTGACCTTGCGTTCGAGAGCGGCGCAGGACAGATGCTTCTGTGCGTCACCGCTGGGCTTCCAAGGTGGAAGCAGTTGCAGGTGATGTCGGCAGCAATCTCCCTCATCAAGCGCTTCGACCTTCTTCTTGGATGCGGGGCGACGCGTCTTCTTCCTCTGGCCGGCCGTGGAGGCGAGGGAGAAGGAGGTGCTGCTCGTCTTCTTCAACCTTGGAGGAGTGGTCGCTGCTGCTTCTTCGAGCATCTCACGCGGCAGCCTTGATTGCTGTCGTGTTCTTCGGCCAAAAGGGTGGCCTATCTTCAACCTCCGCTGCGGAGGCCTTCTCCATCCAGCGCCAGTGCTCGGCGGCTCGCCGCTGCCAAGTGGTTCGTCCCCGGCGGCGTCTAGCTTGCTGGTGGCTGAGATTGCTCGTCGGAAGAGAGAGACCGAGCGACATGTGCTCTGATGATCTCGGCGTCGGCGCCTGGAGATCGCCGGCGAGATGTGGCAGAGGCACTCAAGGGTTTGATTGCTTTTTATCTTTTAGCTCTAGGGTGCTTTTTGTAAAATTGAAGGCCCTTTCTTCGAATATTAGGTCTTTCAGGCAAGATTTGTAAAGGGCTTTTTTTATAAAATGTACCTGCCACGTGGTTATATAAATTGCAGCTGCGGGGTCTTTTGACCCCACCCCTTGTTCAAAAAAAAAGACTAATTGGCCCCACCTAGCGACTTGGCACGACAGTTAGGCTGGAATTAGCCTAATATGATCGTTAAAGTACGAATTTGCACCCCCGAGACAAGTTTAAATATTTGAGAAAACCATTTTTCAAGTTGTTCAACCTGTTTGCACATGCAAGAAAAAAGTTTATGTATACTTATTGTTATTTACCTCTTTCTTGAATCTGTGTGAGGCGTGTTATAAACGATAAGAAAAGTAAGATCAACACAACGGGGACACACAATTTTAACGTGAAAAACCCTTCCAAGATGGAATAGAAAACCACGGGCGCCAGCCAGCAAATTTTCACTATGATCGGGTGAGGTTACAACTCCGGGATTTACAACTTTTCGACTTATACCAAACCAGCGGCTTATAGGAGGTATATATAGCAGTGGAACTTTAAATTGTCAGGAGTTCGACTCGGCAACGATCCGTATTGCGGAGGGCGAAGCCCCTCGCATCGCCACGTGTTTCCGGGTACAACATGGCAACGTATGTGCTAACTTTAGACTCCTCGCCACTCAGCCCAAGCCTCCCGCGACGGGGACGGGTTGCTCTGCTCGCCAGAAGTTAGCCTCTATTATCTTTATAGTATGAATTTGGATTACGTCAAAATAAATAACAAGGTGCCGAATGAATTGAAACAATATAAAGCGAGTTACCAACTCATTATGAAGTGAAGTGAAGTGAAGTGGCGGTACTTTTTTCAGGACACACACCACCGTCCATCCCCTCTTGTCACTTGTCAGTCATCACTCATCAGTCGTCACAGGTCGCTCCCTCCCCAGTAACGTTAAGGCTCTGCCGCCGGTACCGCCTCTCCCCTCCCTGCCGGCTCTGCCCTGTTTCACACAACAGAAGCAAGCAGCTCTTCGTTCTGCTCCCCACACAGCAGCCCACACTGCCTTCGACTTCGTCTCTTCTCTTCTCGAGGAGGTGCATGGCATGAAGCCAGCAGGTCTCGCCCGCCGAGGATGAGAGGCTGGGCTACCAATAGCAGCATAGGACGACCGCCGCCAACCACCACACCGCGAGCGAGACGAGGAGGAGGAGGGAGATGGGGAACTGCGGGACGCGGGAGGAGAATGTCGTCGTCGCCGCGCACGCGCAAGTTGTCGTTCTTCCTTTCCGCTTCCGACGTTGGGTTGGGATTTCTTGTTTTGGGTCCGGAGGTTGCTGGGATCTCGGAGTTGGACTCTCCGTATTGTATCCAAGTTTGGAATTCGTGGCGGAATCGCGCAAAGAACCATCTTTAATTGGCTGTGATGGCGTCCGGTTTATTAGGATCTTCAGCTTTGTGATTTTGGTGGCAAATTCAGTTTTTTGGTAGGGTATGTTCCAAATCGTCAATGCTAAAAGAGGTTTTGATTGAAATCTTAGTTTGTGGCCTGACAATTTCTTCTTGTTCTTTTTCTGTTAATCGAATGGGGGATTTTGGTTTGGAATATGTTTTTGCTCAAATGTCATCCTTTTTGTTGGGGACGACCTTCGCCTCCAGAAGCTCCATTTTGATTTCTCTTCTCTGATATTTCTACTTTGTTGATCTGTGGTTCGTTGCCTCCTGCATTTGCTGACAAAGTTGCCATTTTTCTCTTCCTCCTTATCTTCTTGGTTCTTGCATCATAATTCGCTGCTTGATTGTGCTCATTGGGGGAATTTTACAACCACTTACCCCAATGGGGGCTGCAATTTCTGTGCTCCCTACCTCACTGTGTAGTGTTGACTTCAGTTTTGCAGAAAAGAGAACCATGATCCTGCACGTTGCATAAACATAATCTCTTCTAGCAGCAACTTGCATTTTAAAACCAATTTGCAACTGTGCAGTAGATCTGGTTTCCTGTCCTGCTTAGCCCTTGCTGTAACTAAATTGCGCATATGCTTGTGTAAATGTGTATACCTTCCTTGTCTTACTCTCGGAAATATAGTCGAAGCTTGCTAGCGTTTATGGCCGGCTCTCATTTCACTTGTCCTCATGTTACTTTTACAATTTACAGGCTTCCTAAACATAGAAAATTGATGTTTTAGCCGGTGAATAAACAGTTTTTCTTCTAAACATGACTGTCAAAATAATAATAATGATATTTATCCAATCCCTTCGTAATTTTCCGACTAGTCACGTAGAGTCAGCTCTATACACTACATAAGTGAGCTCAAGATATTTCTTAAATTTTCCAGCTTACGATGTTTTTTTTTATATAAAATGGCTACTTGTTTCTTGAATCCCTGCGCGTGGGGATTCAATCTTTTATGCTTGTACGGTTGTACCTTTTTTGTATGATAATGCTTGTTACCTTTATCCCATTGATGCATAACTGGCAATAACATGAACTTTTTTTTCTTTCTTCTTATTGCCGCTGTGTTTTCAGTTCAGCAACTCCATTTGTTACAACACTCTGCCAAGAATGCTCATGCAGATAGGAAGCACACCCGCACCTCTTCAGATGTAAGTGATCCTCCAACGCCTAGGAAAATCGAAGATGCCAAGAACATTTCCATATACAACAATGTGATTGCCTTCACGTTGTTTGAGCTTGAAACAATCACAAAGAGCTTCCGTGCTGAT
The DNA here is from genome assembly GCA_947311845.1 of Poa pratensis. Classification (NCBI taxonomy): domain Eukaryota; kingdom Viridiplantae; phylum Streptophyta; class Magnoliopsida; order Poales; family Poaceae; genus Poa; species Poa pratensis. Next base: position 35,643,162 of record CAMZMU010000097.1, on the reverse strand, counting down.
TATGTTCTTGGAGAAGGAGGCTTTGGGACTGTTTACAAGGGTTACATCGATGAGAATGTCAGGGTTGGTCTGAAATCACTGCCTGTTGCCGTCAAGGTGCTCAACAAAGAAGGACATCAAGGGCACAGAGAATGGCTTGTGAGTAACCAAGTTATGCTGTATATTTGCCATGCTTGGTTGTGTTCACTATGTACATGCGCATGCAGATACATAATAACATTACAAGAACTTTGATATTAGATATGCATGTTACTGTGTGACATCTGCAAGCGCTCTGTATGGCAGCACAAAAGAAAACTTACTGAGGACTCCCTGCACAATTTATTTCCTTAATGTCATGCAAATTACACTGCCTGGTCAACATAATTGCCTATAAGCTACATTAAGAAAATACTAACAGCTTCTTTATGCATGCATTTCAAAGAAAGAGAGTGGAAAGTTCATTAGGCAAGAAAGGCTATTTGTTATCGAGTGCATTTGACTGATATAAGCTTAACCTTTGAGTCATCCTTACTAAAATCATGCATTCATTGTCGTGATTGCATTTGAAACATAATAGTGCTTTGCTCAGTACAAGCAGCAACACCAACCAAAGGGACTGAATTGTATGTAATTGTGAACAACTATGATAGGGCTATTGAATTAGTTTATAGAAACTGCATTCGATGGTTTTATGCATATTATTACCCTGTTAAATCATCACTTGTTTGGTATTTCTTTTTTGCTAAAGTCTTCCCAGTATGTTAACTCATTTTTATTTCTTGGTCAGACTGAGGTTAATTTCCTGGGGCAGCTAAGACATCCAAACCTAGTAAAGTTGATTGGATATTGCTGTGAAGATGACCACAGGTTGCTTGCTTATGAGTTCATGTTTCGAGGAAGTCTGGAAAACCACTTGTTTCGAAGTAATACTTCTACTACTCTTCGCACCTCGAATGTTATCATAGCAGAGTTTCTGTGGCGTCAGATGCTTATACATTTTTCTTCCGATGCTTTCTCTCTAATGCCATTGAAACCATCCTCATGATGACCAGAATGTGGACAGTAAAGTATGTTGTTTCCTGTCAGTATTACTGGTCTGATATAACTTTTCATGATGTAGCACTAGGCATGTTTTCGTCGCACTTGTGGCTTCTTTATAAAGGAGAGACAACCTTGAGCTTCCTGTGGAGCCCAGGAGCCCAGGAGGGAGGGCTGGGGCTGGGCGTACACTAACGCACATAACTAAATGAGCGGTGCCCAGTTTTGTGTATCTTCCCTGATCAAGAATAGCTCAATAAATTCCACTTGACATAGAAATCAGCTTCCAGCTTTTTGGGAACATATACTGGTAGAATCAGTTCAAGAATAGCAACTTAATCATCAGCATTGGTGTCAGAGCTTATCTAGTAAACAAGCGATTTCCACATATAACTGCCAGTATTGCATTTCTGCTGCAGCTGAAATTGGTTTGTTCATTTAAAAAATAACAATTACGAGATATATCCAAATTGTCACAGTTACCTACTTATATAAATATTCACTGTGGTTATTATTCGAGCTATACTTATATGTTGGGTTAGAGTTGTATGCAATTTTTTTATTTATTTAAAGGGATCTCTCCCCGATTTCCATTAATAGAACCAGAAGCTACAATATAGAGTTGTATGTGATGCAAAAAGAATTGTTTCTCTGACTCCATGTCTTGTTTACCCCTCAGAGCCTGCTACTCCATTGCCCTGGGCGACTAGGATGTCTATCGCACTGGGAGCTGCCAAAGGGTTGGCTTGTCTCCACAATGCTGAAAGGCCTGTTATCTATAGGGATTTCAAGACCTCAAATATTCTGCTGGATTCTGTTGAGTGTTCATTACTTGCCCATTCCTTTTCTTTTCTTCTCAGTTTTGTGCATATCCAGTTGCAGTTACATATTTGTTTGTCATAATGATATTTTCTCGTGTTTACGTTACCACAGGATTATGCTGCTAAACTGTCAGACTTTGGCCTGGCAAAAGCTGGACCAGAAGGTGATGAGACCCATGTATCAACACGGGTGATGGGAACATACGGTTATGCCGCCCCTGAATATGTGATGACCGGTATTACTCTCATTTCCTAAAATTTACTTTTTTAACAAATTCTGCTAGAGATGCCATCATGCCAGTAAACAGTATGAGCTTCTTTGTGTCATATTGCCCAGTCACAAAAGCAACTACATGATCTTCACACATCTTGTCCTGTTTTTATTCAGCATGGAATAATATTGTACCTGGTTTTTTAGGTGATACTCATTTATGGAAGCATGCATGCAATATTTATCTGTCTCTGTGCATTCTCCTCATGAATATACCTTCTAGGCAGGTCACTTGACAGCCAGAAGTGACGTCTACAGCTTTGGGGTGGTCCTTCTCGAGCTCCTGACAGGGCGAAAGTCCATCGACAAGTCCCGGCCCAGCAGGGAGCACAGCCTGGTCGACTGGGTTCGCCCCAAGTTGAGCGACAAGAGGCGTCTTCTCCAAATCATCGACCCAAAACTTGAGGGACAGTATTCAGTTAGAGCTGCTCACAAGGCCTGCAGCCTTGGATACTACTGCCTGAGCCAGAACCCCAAGGCTAGGCCCCTCATGACTGACGTCGTCGAGACTCTCGAGCCATTGCAGGACGGCAGTGGAAGCGATGGAGCTGTTGTTCATGTCAGTGGCCTCCCTGACTATAGAATTCGTCGCAGGCTGACCGGAAACAGCATCCACTGCAGGGCCATTCCGAACCCCAAGTGCTCCCCTGTCGTCCCGGCATGCAGGGTGAGGTGATAACAGCTTCTGCAGTTTCAGGTTTTACCCCGCTGCTGCAATAGGTCCAGTTGTACATTGCGAGCTTTTCGATGTGTAAATTTGATCTGCACACCGCTGCTGCTTTTTGGTTCTGCTGCTTGTAAGGCCCCTCCAATTTTCGTGGTGGTCTTAAGATATCCTTGACGGAGCGATCCCGGCCGAAACCGGCGGGGTTTAGTCCCTGGATGTGCAGTGCTGGACCAAGAGTGGCTGGTTGGCAATGGTATGGAACTATGCAAGTTACGTCACATGTTGTAGCTTCTTTTTTTCAGTTATCAGTCTGGGATTGCTTCAAATGTTTCTCACATGATAAGCAGCTACTGAGAATTAGAGAAGTACCATATTGTTGTCTGATAATGTTATGTTTGCATGATTTCTAGTTCCTTGCACCATATTGTTGTGTTCATTTGTTAATTATTTAGTTCCATCTCCCTGGACAATAGCAATCGCCTGTGAGCTGGTTTGTTGATAAAGGACACAACCTTACTCAAGTGACCAGTCATTCTCAATCAATTCGAGTTAAATTTTGTAAATTGATGGTGCCATGGAGCCGTGGTCGTTGTCACCATCATCGCTCCCATTACATGATCGTTGTGTGTGACGTGGAGCGAGCCAGATAAGCTCCGGCAAACGAAAGTGATTGGTAGCTTTTCAAGGATGCTAATGAAGAGACATTATCTCCATTATCTATCTATATGTAATGCATGGAAGGCAGACAGAATGATCAACAACGAAACATCTGTTTGTATTGGACTTGTTGATGTATAATTTGTCTGAATACGATTTTAGAGGTTTGTTTGGTTCATAGGAATTTCATAGGATTTTGGAGGTTTTCATTCCTTAGGATTTTTTCTGTAGAGCTTGTTTGGTATGTAGGATTTTAAACCATAGGAGCAAAACAATTCTAAGATCCAACCTCGGGAAAATCTGGAGGTTTTATTCCTTAGGATTTTTTTCTTTAGAGCTTGTTCGGTATATAGGATTTAAAACCATAGAAGAAAAACAATTCTAAGGTCCAACCTTGGGAATTTTTTCCTTCGTTTCTATGACAACTACGGCAAACACAGAACCTTTCGAAAAATTCGTGTGCCTGCAACGCAACCAAATATTATGTAGGAGTATTACAAATTTCCGTGTTTCAAAACCCTTTATAATTCAACATGTCATGGCATGCTAGGTTTCTCCTATTCATACTTTTCAAAAATCCTTTGAACAAAACATGTCCTAGTCGTGCAAATTACATCAAGTAATTGGGCTTGTATAATCAGACGGGTGAAGTACTTTTGTGACGCAACGGGACATCAGTCGCTCTCATTAACTGGCACGCACAACGATTGCTCGATCAATTGCTCTATGTGCACATAACTTTCTGAAACGTTGCACCTTTCAGCCTTTGTTCATATTCCCTTTTTCTATTCTCCGCTGTGGAAAACTGAAAAGAATCAAGCTCTATAGTTCCGCATGTATATGGATGTTTAGTTGCAGAAGCTTCCTCGACTGGTCGTGTAATACTTGCCTTTTTTTTTGTACGTGTACACACATTATTGCTGTTCGCTAGCTTGCCACAGTGTAAAAGCATGTTTTGAATTATGTACTAGAACTGTTATTATGGTGTATATTATCAATCAGCTAGCTACCTTTCATGCATATTTCACAAAAAAATCAAGTTGCCACAAGAAATTGGAATGCCCATTGGAAACGTGTTTCCAAACAAGCCCTAGATCCCGTTCGAAACAAAAACAAGCCTCGATTCCTGCTTGATTTCTATTGATCTGACAAGATCTATTTCAGCGGAAAACACTTTCAACCGGAAGGGATCTGATGTATTAAAATGCTATTAAGCCTTTAGTACTCCCTCCGTTTAGGTGTATTAGGCCAAACAAACTAGCAATAAGGCCGAATCAATTAATTATGCTAATAAATTGGCGGACCATGATCAATGCATGTACGTAACAACCAGTGCATGCACGTAAAATTACCGTGCCACTAATGCATGTACGAAAAGAGAAGATTGATTGGAACCAGTAGAAACCAACCTTGATCACGGTGCAATTCATTAGGGGCCCAAGCCCAATACATCTAAACGGAGGGAGTATTACGATTCGGCATGATATTATTTCAGCATTTAGACCTTGTTTGCTCCTAAGCATTGAGGTCTCTGTGTTTAGCAAGAGTTAAATCTTGTTTTACGAGAATTCAAACTTGATTCCGAAATATTTAATTTCAATATTTAGTGTGGGTGCCATGTGGAAAGAAAATATTATCCTTTTGTCAGAGAATTTTAATCTCAAGTTCATATTGTATAATTTGCTCACAACGATTTGATTTTTTACTAAAATTCGATGGTTATTATCCATGTGCAGAGAAACTCTCTGAGGTTAACAATAAAACAAAGCATGCAAGCGGGGTGCACGTACTCATAGAGGTGGTTTTTGTTTTGGTATTTAAAATTTGACCTTGCAATTACACTATAGAAAGGCTAGGCCTCTCTTTCTCTGGGCTGATAACTAGTACTGCTTCCCCGCCTAGAGTGACTAATTCTTATTCGAATTTTGCTGAAATTGGATAGCTATTGTTCAAGTGCAGATAAGCTAGTTGTGCTTATTTGTGTTACATATAGGGTTGACATACTCATAGACCGCTTTCATAAAGGCTGAGCCCATGTTTGACCCCTCGTCCCCTCCCGAGGCGATTGCCTCGGCGACCGGCCCGGCCGACGCGGCCGCCATAGCCACCACCACCCCGCCCAAGAGCCGTGCTCGGCTCTCTTCGCTGCTCGTCCTGCCCACCCCAACGCGGCTCTCCTGGGCTGATGAGGCGGAAGAGGAAGATGGCGTCGGTTTCGTCCCCGACTCGCAGCCGCAGGATCTAGATCCCGCTTTGGTGCCGGATTCGCGGGAAGTGCCGGATTCGCTGGGGGAGGTTCTGGAGGAGGGCGAGCTGTCCCCGGGCGGTCAGGTCTCGCGACCGCTTCGTCCCTCCTCAGCGGCGAAGTGAGGGCGCGGCCGCCATTGCTGGCCCTGCCGTCGGGCTGGGAGGAAGATGCCCGCCTCCTCCTCCGCCAGGCTCCCCTCCGCGTGGTCAGCCGCGGCCTTTTGGGTCGCCATCGGCTCCCTCTCCTTCAAGGCCACGCTGCGGGGATGAGGGTAAAGAGGACGGAGGTTCTCTGGCGACGCCTGTGGCGCTGCGGCTTCAGGACGGGTGGGAGCTTGTCCGTCCTCCGCGTTGGTGGCGACGGGACGCGGGTGGTGCTCGAGGCCGCCCTGCTGGAGAGGAGGCGCGGGCTAGGGCCAGCCTGGCTCGGCGTCTGCTCCTCCTAAAGAAGATGCGGGGGAGGTGCTTTCGATGCTCAGCCACCGCCACAAGGCCATCGACTGCCGTGACCCCAAGGTCTGCTAGAGGTGCCATCTGCCAGGCCATCTCGCCGCCGGTTGCAAGGAGCCACCCGCCACTCCACCTCCCGCCGCCCCACCGCGCAGAGGCTCGGCCGTCGTCTCGCCGCGCCGCTCCTTCCGTGACGTCGTCTTGGCGCCGGCGGACCTCGCGGGCAGGCAGGTGGAGGATGAGGTCTTCGTCGCTGCTCAGCCAAGTGAGGTGATGCTAGCCAACCTGCGGTGCTACAGGGAGGGAGTGGATGGTGCTCTCTCGGAGGAGAATGAGCGGGCCGGCCGGATTTTGCTGGTTGCTCTGGGGGAGGTTGGAGATCCGATGTGCGATGGCGGGCTTGTCAGCACAGATGAGGATGCTGTGGTTGCTGATGCGATGTTGCTGCAGCTGGTGCCTGGTCTCGTCGAGCTAGCTAGGGAGGTGGTGCTGATGGACGATGAGGTGTTGGAGCAAGAACGGGAGGGCAGTGCCGATTCCGGTGCGGGCTCCGCCCTGTTGCCCGATCAGGGGGAACATGTTGGGGAGAAGGAGGCCGGGCAGAAGTTTGTGATGGACACCGCCTCGCCGGTGCGGACTGGCCCTGGGCAGCAAGACGTGGAGGTGGGTGCACCTCTGTGCCCCTTGTCGAGCTTCCTCGCCCAGATCACGGTGCCGCTCGCGGCCACCATTTTGGGCACGCCGGCCACGGCGTTGGCCCCTGAGATGGAGGTGGAGGCGCCGTCTGTGTGGAAGAGCGGTAGGCTCGCCAAGCTGCACCCGAAAGGCGCCAACATTGAGCAGCTGGCCAAGGAGACCGTGGCGCGCCGTCTCGGCTCGCTGCCTGAGGAGGCCCACCCCTCGGGGCGCCGGCGAGAGGACTTCTTGGCCTTGTTAGATGTCTCGGACCAGCCCTTCTCGGACCAGGCGGTGGCGGCCATCGACGACCTCGTCCTCGCCGTGAAGAAGACCAAGAAGAAGAAGACGACGACAGGGACCAGGATGGAGCGGCAGATGCCGCCGGGGGTAGCTAGATGATGAAGCTTATGATGACTGGGCACTCCTCCTTGCAAGTGTTGGGAGGAGGTGCTTTTTGTGACTGTGGGGCTCACGTTTGCGTCACCGAGTTGGGGTGTCGAGCTGCTGCTAGGAAGGGCGATCTGCGCGTTGCTGATCGATGCTGGTTGTTGGCATGGCGAGCACTTGTGGGTTTTACACACGAGGCTAGGAGAACGGATGGTGAGACCATCATTCACTCGATGTGGCGGACAGGGAAGGAGAGGAACCAGTGGTCCTTCTGCAATGTGGCAATCTTATCTTCGGAGGTGGCGGCTTTGGTGTGGGAGGAGTTGGCGATGAGGGCTTTCGCCCACACGCAAGATCCTGGAGACTAGTTTTGTTATTTTTGATTGTAGAGGGTTTTTTCCCTAGATCAAAATTCTGTACATAACACTCTATTCTATCTAATCGAATGGCGGATTCGACCGCCTTGTCCTCAAAAAAAAAAACTTTGATTTTTAAAGTTTTACCCATGTTTTTAGTCATCCATAACATTTCGTCCTAATCATATGAATTTCTTTTTGGGTGACTTGGTGCATAGAGGAGCAAATATGTGCATATCAGCTGCACAAGACAAAAGTAAAATTTAAACCTTGCATTCACATCTTATGTTTTTCAATCAACTAACATGCGTTGCACATGAATAAATTTGTGCAGGAGTACTAGGAGGCCCACCATAAGTACTCGGCTCGCTCAGCCTACCAAGCGTTCTTTGAGGGCAAGACTTGGATGGATGGGCCCCAACAGATCTGGCGCTCGCGAGCTCCGAACAAATGCAAGTTTTTCCTCTGGATGGCGCTGAAGAATAGATGTTGCACTACAGACCGCCTAGGGCGAAGGGGCCTACCTCGACCTGCCTGATGTCCGTTCTGCGACCAGGAAGAGGAAGACATCTACCACTTGCTTCTTGGGTGTGTTCTATCTAGGGAGGTGTGGTCCTCTTTCCTGAGCATGTGGGGTAGAGAGGATTGGGTCCTTGACCATGATGACCGCCTCGTGGATTGGCTGCCATCAAAATCCCCCAGAGGAAATGATGCGAAGGACCATGTGGACGGCGATCATCTTGATTTGTTGGAGCCAGTGGAGACATAGAACGGTGTGGATCTTCGAAGGTCACATACCATCGGTGGAGATTGCCATCAGGATGGTGGTGACCGAGGCAGAACTGTGGCGGGCAGCGAGGCTGTTTAGAGGTAGCCTTGCACCCGTAGATAGTTGGAGGATTGGTGAGTGATTCCTTTTTCTTTTTCAGTGCATGGCGTTTATGGCGCATGTGCCTAAACGCATTGTAATCGGCCGCTTGGCCTCTCCTTCTTGGACGTATCCTTTGAAAAATGTGTGCAGGAGAAACTTTGTGCATTTAATTTGTTGGGCCCATCCATATATGTAAATCACACTAATTTGTGTGACCTATGAATTCCATTTGATTCCTCACGATAGAAAATAATTGGTTAGGCAAATTGTGGTTACAATTTCTGATTTTATTTTGTGTGACAACCAAACATTTATATTTCTAGAAACTCTGTATTCTTTGCACAATTCATGGTAGCCTATGACTACCCACTATGGTTTCTATCATACCCCTTTTATTCCGTTCATCATATCGTACTGCATGATATTAGTTTAGTTACTACCATTTTCAGATTATAGTATCATATGCTAGTATCGTGCCATTATTCATTCATTCGTTGAATGTAAATGTGAGGGCCTCTTTGGATTACCGGATTTTAAAGGATTTTAAACGTAGGAATAGGAAAAACGCAGGATTGAGATGTCATGTGAAGTGGATTCCTACAGGATTCTGAAACGCATGAATTTTGCAACAGGTGCATTTGGATGATGCACATGAATTGAACACAGGAATTTTGAAAGATTGATGAGAGAGTAGAGAGAGATAGAGTGAAACTGCATTGTACTTCGCATAAGAAAATTAAAACAAGGTTTGATCTCATGGTGACAATCCTATGGAATTGGGGTCATAGGAATGGATTCCATAGGAATTTGATGACCCCAATTCTATGATCCAAAGGGTTTTCATAGGAAAAATTCCATAGGATTCAAACCCTTCAAAATTCTTATGAAAATCCTACAATCCAAAGAGGGCCTGAATATGTACACGAGATTTTAACTCGCGTTAATTTCTTGTTCATACGCTATGATTAGCATATCGTATATATCATGATACCACTACCACTTCTCTTATCGTGCTACGTCTCATTTTTCTTGAGAGCAATTCACGATGCCACGAGCCCACGATAGTTGCCAATTGAAGTGGAGCACTGAGACATAACCTGGTTCCAGAGTCTTGATTTGATCTGCAGTTTATTAAGCCTTTATTGTCGCAAAATAGTTTCATAGCCTTTACTTTGTACCCAGTTTTAATTTCCAAGTTTGTGCGTTTCCTTTCCAAGAGGAAAAAAAAACACGGTACGTACGGATTGCCCACACAAACACAGGAGTATATATTCTACCCATACGTGGAATGGTATTGCCATCTTGCCAAACCCACCACATTTCCTAGTGCAAGATTCCAAGCTGCCAAACCAGCCATGGCCGCGTCCGTCCCTCTCGCCGGCTTCGCGCTCCTATTCTTCCTCCTCCTCCAAGTCGCCCATGGAGGAAGCACGGCGGGCCTTGCCGGCGGCGCATCATCGGAGGGGTACGTGCCGGTGAGCACCGTGGTGTACCGGCCGTCGTCGGTGGCGGCGGCGTGGACGGCGGAGGCCTACGCGCCGTTCCAGCTGTGCATGGGGTGCCGGTGCTGCCCGCCGGGCGCGGGGGCCGGGAAGAACGACAGCTCGTCGTGCGTGGACACGAGCTGCTGCTACGGCATCGACTGCAACATCCCGGCAAGCCCTTCGGGACCTGCGGCTTCACCCCGCGCACCTGCGGCTGCGGCGACGCCGCCGCCGGCAGCAACTGCACGTCTGCACCCGCCCCGCCTAGCTAGCTCACAGAAATCCGATTAATTTTGATCATTTGATCTGATGATCCACGTACGTATGTATGGCCGGATGGATGCATACTTGCTGCAGTCGCAGCCTAGCTAATTACTAGTTACGGAGTATGAATCCGAATTATTTTCATATATTCATCGTTCGTTCTTGCCGGCCGATCTTTTCAAAGCTGTTCGGTCATCGCTGTTGACATGTGTGATGGTTCTACCTGAAAGTTCGACAGTAACCTCGCATCGTCGTTACATCCTTGTCTGATTAATCAAACGATAGGCTCCTTGGACAAGTACTAGATCTGCTTAATCGATCACATGTTTTGAACAAACTACTAGTAAATCAAAGCTTGTTTTGAACAAACTACTACTAGTAAATCAAAGCTTACGGCCTCTTGATTAAGATCATCTCCAACCCGCGGGTTAGAGAGCATCCTCTAGACCTCTACGGCCCAACATCGGCGGCTGTTGTTGTGTGGACTCTCGGTCTTGGAAGACAAGCAGCAGCGCCACCTAACCTTGTGAAAGTGACGTTAGTTTCCAAATCCTCGCCCAAAAATAAATGTTTCTAGTCCTCGAACGATCGATCGAGCTTGTTGCTAGTAATCGATTTTTGGCTGATTTTGTAAGTTGAGCCGATCGTCGACCAAACGCAGGCACGTGAGTGAGGGCACTCGATCGATGGATGAGCACACAAAAATCGATATACCTGCCTCCCTGCAAGATACTCTTGTCTGTCAGAGTGAGAGCCGAGCCGACAAAGCAGCAGTGCTTAATCAAAGTAGTAAGTCGGCATCTAGGAGATGATCAAGAGGTAGCTTTGTCTGACAGCCACAAGCATATTTTCTTTTCTTTGGAGGTCACTACGTACTGCGTTCAATCTTGAACTGCAAAAATGCAGGAACATTGTAGAGTAGACAAGTGGTTCGGGATGCGATGCTCAAGGCCGGGGAGATGGGCATGCCAGCCACGTACGTTGGTCGGGCCGGGCCGGCATCTCCGGCACGCGCGCGCGTGTCCGCCCGGCGGTGAGCCGACGGCGCCCGCGCGCCAGGGGAATCACGCACGCACGAAGATGAATGTGATGGCCTGATAGGAAAGCGCACAGACAAGCATCGATCCGGAGATGGGCATATGCGTGTGCCCATCATCAACTCTTTAATTTCGGTTAAGAAAAAACTCTTTAATTTCGGTACCAGAAACAAAAAAAACTCTTTATGAGCAACTGTTCGCCGCAACTTTCTTGCACCTGACGCTGATGCCATTCTGAACATTCCTCTCAGAGCGTCGGGTGGTGAAGATTATATGGCTTAGCCTCTAGAAAAAAATTGGACAATACACTGTGCAATCGGCTTATCGTGCTCAAAACGAGCGTACGTCTCAATAGGAAGGGACGGTAGCGGGATCTTCATTATCAGATCAACAGCTATGGTCCGCTTTGTGGAAGCTCAAGGTAATCCCGCGAGTTAGGGTTATTTGGTGGCATGCTCTAAGTGGAATTCCTCTTGACAATGCTACCTTAAAATATCGACATGTCAAATCGATCGCTCGGTGTGATCTTTGTCAAGCCATGGAGGAGGACCTTCACCATGCTCTCGTGCTTTGCTCTCATGCTAGGAAATATTGGAAGCTGCTAAGGAGAGTTGTGTCCTGAAGCTCCCGCCATTGCATCCGGCCACCTGGGCTAAAGATATTGTCTTGGACAAAATGTTTTCTGACCAAGATAGGTGCAAGATTATTTCTCTCATGCATGCTTTATGGAAAATGAGAAATCGGTGGACACATGATAAGGATATCTCCAATCCGGAATATGTGGTTCTCATGGTGAGAGAGGATCTTCTCTTGCTGGAATTTCCGTTGGTGCAGCGGTGAGTGGTGGCAGGCCACTGTTGGCGACCGCCTGAGCCAGGTTGGATCACAATCAACACTGATGGTGCAATTGACTTGAGAACCGGAATGGAGGAGGAGGCATAGCTCGATCACATATGTCCTTCCTGGGTGCTTGGAGCAAACCCTTTCCGAGGGTTACTGATCCACTGATCATCGAGACTCTAGCCCACCGGGAGGGTGTCATTCTGGCGAAATTACATGGATTCTCGCATGTGGTGACGGAGGTGGATTGCGTAGAGGTGGTGAACCTCTTCTTTGCGTCAAGATTCAAGATCGACCGTGACGCCTATCCTAGATGAAGTTGGAGAGTTAGCCACTTGTTTTTCTTCATTTAAAATTATGCATGTTAAGCAAGACTTGAACATTCCTACGGACCTCTGTGCCAAGCGTGCATGTTCTCCTTTTGAGACATAATGTTGGTTTCATGAGTGCCCACCGTTCCTACGGGCTGATTGTAATCTCCTGTTAGTTAATCAATAAATCTCTCCAAGTTTGATGGCCAAAAAAAGAGGATTCCCTGAGCACGGCGTACCGTGCACGGTGAATGTGGATCTTAATTAGATGGAATATATGGGTTTGCCATCACACAAGAATCATGGGAAATGATTTTAAGATGGATTGACACGTAGGATAAATGACACAAATTGCTCGAACCGAGCACTTTGACTCTCTCTCGTTTTTGTAGGCTTTCTCCGTCGAGTGAGAAATAGAGCCATATGCCCATGTATAGGTCTATGCTATAGCGGTTGTGGTCGATCTGGATCCAGCGTCTATCAAAGTGAAAGTGCATATATCTTACATCTCGTTTTGGTGACTAATGACAACATAGTACTAACTGTGTGATAAGTATTTTCAGGTTTATCACATTTTACAGCGTCACAGTTAGAAGATCAAAAGGAAAAAGAAAGTGAGGCGAAAATGTGCTTGTTGCAGCCATTTTGGTGAAGGGTGCACCTCTAGGGTTGCCCGATCTTCACAGATTGACGGCGGGAGTGGACGAACTCACGCAAGAACACGAAGAACACAAGAACACAAAGGGGAATTCCTGGGGAAAGTGGGGATAATTAGCAAAGCAACACAGACGAAATCAACCGGTAACAAATCCCCAAGGGCAGCCCCCGATTCTCAATCTCCAAGCAACCTTACTCTTAGGATTGTTTCTCATATCGGTCAATCCAACCGATCCAATAGCGTCACCCGAAGATGAAGGATTGGCATGTAATCTCAATTACAAGAAGAGGTCTTGAAATCCACTAGAGGGATCTTCTCCACAAGGGGAGTCCTTGATTCATCTCCACAAGGGGAGGCCTTGATTCATCTCCATAGGAGGCGACACCACAAGGGGTGGGAAAGGAGCTAAACTCAACTCTATCTCATCATCTTAGCTCTAACCCTAGAAAGGAAGGGGGAAGTGATATTTATAGTCTTAGTACAAAACAGGGTGCAGGACACGAGTGGCCGGTCTGGGAGCCGGCCTGGCTGGGCTGGAGGCTGGGCTGGAGGCTGGCTTCTCTGGCTGGCCTGGGAGCCGGCCTAGGCCGGCCTGGAGGCCGGCTATCTCTGGCGTGTGGCCGGCATGGGAGCCGGCCTAGGCCGGGCTGGAGGCCGGCCAGACTGGCTCCGCCACCTCCTTCTTCATCTTGACGCTTTCTCCTCCTCTTCCATGCGTACGCCTTGGATGGCCTTGAGGCTTGGGCTTCCTCGGCATCTCCCTTGACGTCTGTCCTCGTCGTATCAAACCTAGCATAGTAAAGGGGTAGATGCTCAAGTAGTATACCACCCAATGGTGCACGAAATGGATTCTCATCGAGGAAGGAGTTCACCTTTAAGCTCAATGACGACTTGTCATATGTTGGGGTGCTTGACATGGTGATGGACGTGGGTTGCACTACATCATCTCCCCCCGCTTCAAAAAGAGTCGTCCTCGACTCTTGCTCGTCATCACCATGTAAAAGAGGTAGATGTGTTGTCGAAGAATTGGAATTCACCATGCCTACAAACACTAAAGACCAAGCAAAACATGTGTGTGCAAGAAAGAGGAGCATATCAACAATGACATGTCCATTCACTAGTAGGAAACTGCCTTATTGTGGATCACTTTTTGTGGCTCACCAAGTAGCCATGCGCCACACACAAAAAATTATGTGGCGCATTGTTTCGCATGCGCCACAGAAAGTCACATTTCTGTGGCGCACCTGGCCATGTGCGTCACAGAAAGACACATTTTTGTGGCGCTGATACGTCCAAAACGTATCTATAATTTTTGATTGTTTCATGCCATTTTTATGCTTTTAGCACTTGTTTTATATTAAGTTTATTATTTATTTGGACTAACCTACTAATAGTTGCAAAAGTGCACAATGTTCTTGTTTTACTCTTTGATGTGTAGAAATTATCAAGAATACAAGAGGAAACCTTGTTGGAGTCGAATTGGGACTTTCCTGAAATCTGTCTGAGAACTTTTTACGAAGATTGCCAGTTTGACCCTCGAAGATGACGTTATATGGAGACCTGGCTGTTACGAAAGTTGTCACAATTTTCCATACGAAGATTTTAAGCCCGAGATCAGCCCGTTTTGGTGGAACCCTAAAAGGGGGTGACGGAAATCCGAGAAGATATATAAAGGGAGGAAACCTAATTCGTGGAGGACTCCTCCACCCACGAATTTCAGCCACCAAAAGCCACGTTTTTGCCTCCCCCATGGATCCCATCTCCATGGGGGAGGGCTCCCAAGAAGCCATGAAGGAGGGAGGCTAAGGGGCGGCGCTCCCCAAGCTTGCCGGCGGCGGGGAAAGGAGTTCCCCGCACCGCCGGCGCCGCCGCGCTGCCCCTCTCCGCCGTCTTCACCGCCATCTCCATCACCATCTCCTCCTTGTATTCAGTGGTTCATCCTCCCACAAACCTCTGTACCGTCCTATGTAAACATGGTGTTTGATGCTATAATATTTATCCTATGATTTACATCATGTTTCCGTAGTTTATTTGTCTTTTGATTGCTTAATTGAATGCATGAGGTTCATTAGAGTTGTATGTCTATATGGTGCTGTCCTTTGGTGTCCATTATATTGTGTGCGCATGGATCAAACACCCTAGGGTTGGTAGTATTTGTAACGAAGCGGGGGAAGTTCTGCCGGAGTGACAGAAACCTGAGAACGCGAACCGATTAGTTGCACGTATGGGAGTAAGAGGACCTTGAACTTAAGGCTATGGTTGGGGAAACCTTAATGCATTGTTAGTATTTGCGGATGCTTTCTAACAATCCAATCATATAGTACTTGTAATCCCAAGTAGTGGAGTGCATGTATATTTAGCCTCTCCCACATAGAAAACTGCATCGAAGACAATGAACCAAGTACCTTCACTAATTAATCTTGGACAAAGCCACCACAATTACCACCACTTTTCCACACTCATGGTACTGTTAGTATATGGTTACTTAGTGTATTTTATTGCTGCAGCACTAACATTTACTTTCTTGTATTTATTATCTTGCAAAACTACCTCTCATACCCGTATTGCTACCGTAGTTTTATTTCTAGATAATGCAAACGTTTAGTGTGCGTAGAGTTGTATCAGTGGTTGATAGAACTTGAGAGAATACTTATCCTACCTTTAGCTCCTCGTTGGGTTCGACACTCTTACTTATCGAAAAGGCTACACGCGATCCCCTATACTTGTGGGTTATCAAGACCTTTTCTGGCGCCGTTGCCGGGGAGCCATAGCGTAGGTTAATGTTCTTGTGTGCACTTGTTTGCTTTATCTCTAAGTAGTTTTTATTTTCAGTATTAAGTTGTTCTTTATCTTACTATGGATAGGGAATGCGAATTACAAAAAAAATTAGGTGTAGTTGTTATCTAAAAACGTTTTCAAAAAGAAAAGTGATTGGAAAGATGAGTAATGGTTAAATGGGGGTCGACCTTGAACACTTGTGTTCATGCCTATGAAACCAAAACAAATCTTTCCATGGAAGCTTTTCATTAAAAACATGTAAATATTGTAAATATTGTGTATATACCTCTGTACATAAAAATAAAATGCTAATATAGTCTTAGTTAATTGAAAGTTGATAGTTTTACTTTGCTGTCCAGAAACAGATTTTCTGTGCTCCACCGTATTAAATGTTTAAAATCACCAGAACGTGATCTTGATCTGAAATTTCTTGAGTGCAAAGTGATGCTTATTAGCTTTCTTTCATTAGACTAACTTTTTCTGATTTAAGGTACGTAGATAGGTCGAAAAATTCGATCTTTACTGACTGTTCTGTTTAGACAGATTTTGTGCTTCTCTGTAAATAAAATCGTGATAAATCTCAGAATAGTATTTTGACTTGAAAATTTTTGTGCATAAACCTGAGATTATTATCTTTCTTTCATTAGACTAAAGTTTTTCGATTTGAGCTACTTAACTATCTCGTTGAATGCCATCTTTACGGACTGTTCAGTTTTGACAGATTTCTTTGTTTATTCAATATTGTACTTGGTGTTGTTAGTTTCATTAGTTTTTCGACGGACAACGGAAATCATGAACACCTTAGTATATACAGTGGCTAATGTTGAGTAAAATTATAAAACTTGTCAATGCTTGAACATGAGTGGATTTTATTTAATGAGTACTAACCCTACTAATGAGTTTTGTGAAGTTTTATGTGGATGTAGCTTATAAGATCTAATCAATATGGTGATATGAGATGAATAAGAAGACGCAAGAGCTCAAGCTTGGGGATGTGTAGGTGCATCCCAAGAACATATTCAAGAAGATACAATCATCTAAGCTTGGGGATGCCCGAGTCATCCCCCTATTCATCAACTAACATGAGGTTGTCTCGTTCATACTCTATATTACCCGTCCACATGATATGTATTGTCTTAACTTGTATTATAATTGCTTTTATATGTCTTGGTTTTACCTTCTTTAGTTTTATTAGGCTCCTTATTTGGTTTCGATTGCTTCTTTACTTTCACTTATAAATTCAAAATAACAAAAATATTTTCTTTTGTTTTGCTTCTTTGTTTGGTTCTTTATTTTAATTTTATTTGGGTTTTACTTTTGATTTTTATTTAGAGTTTTCCTTGCTGTAGCTAGCATGTTTAGGTCTTGCTTAGCCTCTGGTTTCTTAGTTTATCAAAAATAAAGTACCAAGTTTTATCCATTTAGCTTAGTTGATACATATGTAAAAAGTGATTTTCTGTTTTCGGTATCTACTGCTTATTGCGCGATTTTTCATATTTTACTGGAAGCTCTAAAAATCACGAAAAAATTACTGATGTTGTAGCACCTAATCCTCTGCATGTACAAAAATTGGCTAAAATTTCGGGCATGTTTAAGTGCACCTAAAAATTGCGTTTTCCAGCTGCTGTTTTTTGGACAGATTCTGACTTTTGTTGCAAGAGTGGCCTCTTTTCGTTTTCATTTGATTTTTAATGGTTCTTACCTTTCATTTATAAGTTGGCCATTTAAGCAACCTTTCTGTAACTTAAAAACAAAATTTTATTTGGTTTAATAGTAGCACTTGGGAAATATTATCTATTGTACTAATGTCTAACCGCAGAAAAGAATGGGAAAGTTTTTGTGTTGAAGTTTTTTCACAGAGAATGAAGGAACACCAAACTATGGAATATTGAAGAATTACCAAAGTCATAAGCTTGGGGATGTCCCCGCATCCCTCTTCATCAATAACCCCACGGTTTGCAAACCTTTAAACTTTGTTTTTTGAGCAACATAGGAACTTAACTAAACTTGAAGCGGCTGTATTTTATTATCTATTTATCTTAGCATCAAACACCAGTTACATTAATAAGTGGATCGTCACATATTTTATTTATCCTCTGTTTTCAATGTTTACTTGGTTAATGGATTACTTGTTGAAACTTAAAAATGATGTGTGAATAATACTGTTTAGTAGTTTATGTTTTCTTATGGTTAGTCTCAACTAGCTAATAGTGCATATTATGTTATTTTGATATCAACATGCATTGTCCTGTTCATAAGATGGTATGGTATTGTGGTATCCTCCTCTGAATAATTCACTTGAATCGACTTGGCACATGCTCACACATGTTATGACTGAAAAATAAAAGTCAATTAAGCCTTGATGATCTATTTTGCCTCAGAGTTTTAGTATCGTTTTTATGCCTCCGTTAATTTTATTTTGTCGCAAGCATGATTATGACCGTTATCGCTCTCGTGGTTGTCGCTTCCCAGTCTATTGCTAGCCTTCACTTGTACTGAGCGGGAATGCTGCTCGTGCATCCAAATCCTTAAAACCAAGTTATCCCAAAGAGTCCACCAAAAAATTCCTATGCATGGTATTTCAAGCCATTCCAAGTAAATTTGCATGTGCTACCTTTAAAACCTTCAAAATATTTCTCTTTTTGTGTCAATGTTTACTAGCTCATGAGGAATTAGTGTGGTTATTCTTTATTCTATTTGTCAAATGGACTTTTACACCTGGACTAGTGGCATATACATCCGCTTATCCAATAACTTGCAAAAAGAGCTGGCAACGGGGTGCCCAGTCCCAATTAATTACAACTTTAACCAATTAATTCTCTTCACACTTTTGCCCTGATTCATCAGTAAGCAATGACAAACAGTGAAATACCTGAATGTGTGTAAACCAAAGAGAAAGAGGGATGATCTGCCTTGCTGGTAGAAATAACGTCCTTCATGGGAGCCGCTCTTAAAAGTCCGTTTGACAGGTAGAATACTGTTCTCACCCGCTACCATTCGTTGACAATTAACAAACACCTCTCAAAACATTTTTACCTCTGTTTTTAAAACAAAAAGCTCTAGCACGTGTTAATCCCTGCTTCCCTCTGCGAAGGGCCAATCTTTTATTTTTATGTTGAGTCACCATCCTTTCTTTGAGCACTTCTTCGAGAGCATAGCTGTCGTTCTTAGTGTAATGTGCTTGTCCCAGAATACGATTAATTGAGGTATAACCATGATGCTTTTATCTTTGATATCTCTATATCTAGTCTTCACTTGAACTTCAGAGGTGCCTTGGCATTTATGTTTTGCTCCACAATTAAGGGCAAGCGAGATACCACTCTATCATGCTTTATTATGGTCATTACAATCTTGTTGATGTTTATAAATTTCATGTTATAAGCTCTTAGTTCGTTGATACTTTTCATTAGGAAACATGATTGCTAAGTTTTATTATCCATACATCATGCAATTGTTAAAGACCTGATCATAGCATTTACAATCAAAAATTATTTTGTTATCATTTACCTACTCGAGGACGAGCAGGAATTAAGCTTGGGGATGTTGATACGTCCAAAACGTATCTATAATTTTTGATTGTTTCATGCCATTTTTATGCTTTTAGCACTTGTTTTATATTAAGTTTATTATTTATTTGGACTAACCTACTAATAGTTGCAAAAGTGCACAATGTTCTTGTTTTACTCTTTGATGTGTAGAAATTATCAAGAATACAAGAGGAAACCTTGTTGGAGTCGAATTGGGACTTTCCTGAAATCTGTCTGAGAACTTTTTACGAAGATTGCCAGTTTGACCCTCGAAGATGACGTTATATGGAGACCTGGCTGTTACGAAAGTTGTCACAATTTTCCATACGAAGATTTTAAGCCCGAGATCAGCCCAATCGGAGTTCGGACGCGGCCTGTAGGCCCGTTTTGGTGGAACCCTAAAAGGGGGTGACGGAAATCCGAGAAGATATATAAAGGGAGGAAACCTAATTCGTGGAGGACTCCTCCACCCACGAATTTCAGCCACCAAAAGCCACGTTTTTGCCTCCCCCATGGATCCCATCTCCATGGGGGAGGGCTCCCAAGAAGCCATGAAGGAGGGAGGCTAAGGGGCGGCGCTCCCCAAGCTTGCCGGCGGCGGGGAAAGGAGTTCCCCGCACCGCCGGCGCCGCCGCGCTGCCCCTCTCCGCCGTCTTCACCGCCATCTCCATCACCATCTCCTCCTTGTATTCAGTGGTTCATCCTCCCACAAACCTCTGTACCGTCCTATGTAAACATGGTGTTTGATGCTATAATATTTATCCTATGATTTACATCATGTTTCCGTAGTTTATTTGTCTTTTGATTGCTTAATTGAATGCATGAGGTTCATTAGAGTTGTATGTCTATATGGTGCTGTCCTTTGGTGTCCATTATACTTGTGCGCGCATGGATCAAACACCCTAGGGTTGGTAGTATTTGTAACGAAGCGGGGGAAGTTCTGCCGGAGTGACAGAAACCTGAGAACGCGAACCGATTAGTTGCACGTATGGGAGTAAGAGGACCTTGAACTTAAGGCTATGGTTGGGGAAACCTTAATGCATTGTTAGTATTTGCGGATGCTTTCTAACAATCCAATCATATAGTACTTGTAATCCCAAGTAGTGGAGTGCATGTATATTTAGCCTCTCCCACATAGAAAACTGCATCGAAGACAATGAACCAAGTACCTTCACTAATTAATCTTGGACAAAGCCACCACAATTACCACCACTTTTCCACACTCATGGTACTGTTAGTATATGGTTACTTAGTGTACTTTATTGCTGCAGCACTAACATTTACTTTCTTGTATTTATTATCTTGCAAAACTACCTCTCATACCCGTATTGCTACGTAGTTTTATTTCCTAGATAATGCAAACGTTTAGTGTGCGTAGAGTTGTATCAGTGGTTGATAGAACTTGAGAGAATACTTATCCTACCTTTAGCTCCTCGTTGGGTTCGACACTCTTACTTATCGAAAAGGCTACACGCGATCCCCTATACTTGTGGGTTATCAAGAGGCGCACCTGGCCATGTGCGCCACAGAAAGTTACATTTCTATGGCGCACGCACCTGGCCAGGTGCGCCACAGAAATGTAACTTTCTGTGGCGCACATGAAAAGAAAATGATAAAATCTTCAAAAAATAAAATCTTTCGACATGTAGTTAGGTTTGAGTGTCTAGTTGGTATAGAATTTTTGAAATATGAATTTTGACCTTTTTTGCAAAAAAAAAAAAAATTATTGACATGGCCATAACTTTTGCATACGACGTAAATCGTGAGCAAAAAGGAGCTCGATTTCACCAGGGTTTACCCGGTGAACTTTTCTCAGATTCGGGAAATTCCAAAAGAGTAAAAAGTTATTTCAAAAAGAAGATTTTTTTCTACAAAATCAAAAAAACAAAAAAATTGGAAAAACATTTCTGTGGCGCACGGTGGTGGGTGCGCCACAGAATTGTTGGGCGGGATTCGAAATTTGAATCCCGCCGGCGCCCTTCTCTTCTTCCTCTTCTTTCTCCTTCTCTCCTTTCACTTCTCCGCCACTTCTCCTCCACTTCTCCTCTCCCTTCTCCTCCACTTCTCCTCTCCCCTTCTCTCCTCTACCTCTACTTCAACTCAACTCCGGCGACCTCCTCCTCCTCCACCACCTCCGGCGAGCTTCTCCTCCTCCTCTTCCACCACCTCCGGCGAGCTTCTCCTCCTTCTCCTCCTCCACCACCTCCGGCGAGCTTCTCCTCCTCCACCAACTCCGGCGACCTCCTCCTCCTCCACCACCTCCGGCGACCCTCCTCCACCACCTCCGGCGACCTTCTCCTCCTCCACCACCTCCGGCGACCTCCTCCTCCTCCACCATCTCCGGTGACCCCCATCCTCCACCCACCACCGACCAAGCCACCTACGGCCATGGCCACGGGCACCACGGCCTCCGACGAGCTCCGGCCAAATTCCGGCCAAATTCCGAAATTCCGACGAAAAAGGCGGCCAGATCTAGATCCTTTTTTTTTAAATTCAAAAAAAAAATCTGTGGCGCATGGCTGGGGATGCGCCACTGAAATATTTCTGTGGCGCACGGTTGGGGTGCGCCACAGAAATTTGGTCTTTCTGTGGCGCACGGTGGGGGTGCGCCACTGAATTTATATTTTAGTGGCGAGACTTCTGTGGCGCACCCACCATGCGCCACAGAATGTCTTTTTGGTGCGCCACTAAAAGGCCTTTTCCTAGTAGTGATTCTTTGTCATAGCACCGTTAGCACACCACAAGAATATGAAAAGGTATTGTAAGTGCAAAGTCAATGTGCAAGCAATCAAATGGAACAACTTCAAAATGTGGTAACACAAAAACTCCATACAAAATATGAGGATGCCATCGAGGTATCTCCTTTTGAATCATATGATCATTATTGCACACAAGGCATTGGAAAGAACAATTTGTCGTCATCCTTGAGGCAATAAGAGGAGAACTTGGAAAAAACACACAATGAAAAATGTCCAAAGTATCAACATGGGTGCAAACAAACCATAGGAAAGAGCAAGTTTTCGAAATATTTGTTGCAACACCAAATGTGTAGAAACCAACACACTCATGACAAGACATGCTCAAAATGTCATTATGGTTGCACACAAGCCATTTAAAAGAACAATTGTTCATCATATTTGTTGCAACACATAAATCATTCACATAAAAGATGGGGAAATTTGTTTTGCCATAGGGGAAAGCATTATCACAAACATGTTTGCAAACAAACCAAAACCAAGAGAAATTGTTCAACTTGTTTGATGCAAAACATGGGGGTATTAGAGTTGGTTTCGATCCACAACTCAAATGTATGCTCTCGTGTTCAATGGAGGTTGACATTATAGCATGCAGCCCAATGCACAAAAACCAAATGAAAAAGTTATGTGCATGGTACATGAACACATCATCCATCATGAAGTGTCTCTTCATTTGCACTTCACCAAACACACCAAAATCAAGTGGAATGTATGACATATGTGGATGGTTACTATGCAAAGTGAAGGATGGAACAAGGTCCATAAGAGAAAACGAGCAATCTCCAAAATGTGAGAGAGCTATGGGTGCAATCTCATAAGCAAGCCTTTCATCATTATTGCAAGCAACACATGTGAAATTGAAATTGTTCAACATATTGCAAGCAACAATGGGAGAAAAATGGAAACACTCAAAACAAGGCAAGTCTATGGTAGAAACATCACAAATGGGTGACTCCACATGATCAAAATTGGTTTCAAACAAGGTATCACATGGGAATAAGAATGTATCATATGATGTGTCAACAAAATCATCCATAGCATGCAAGCAATCATCATTCATCATGTCCACTAGTGGGATCATGGTCACATCAACACCCATACTTTGATAGTCCCGCTCATGTGAAGTAGGTGTCGAAGTAGTAGGGGCTTTCGTGTAGCCGACTTGTCCAATTTGAAGTAGACATGGGGTGGCCTCATGATCATCCTCCATGTACATCTTCTCCATTTGAATCATCATTGTGTCGAGGAGTGGCGTCTCATCATTCACGGAACCTAGCACACAATGAGCGAACACACTAGAGGTAGAGGGTAAGTTGTTAGAATTCGAAATGGCCTCACAAGACCTATCAACTACCTCTCTCAACTCGTGTGGTGTATCACTCATTCCCTCAAAGTTGGAGCACTCAATCTCACGTATGGTGGAGGCACTCAACTCACTCTCAATCTCACTCAAGTGGGCTAAGTGGCTCGCATTCTCACATGGGATTGGTACCATCTCATAACTTAAGCTCATAGGGATAGGCTCAGATTCCTCAACTCCATACGCCACCATGGTTGAAGGGAAACTCCCATGCTCAACCTTCTCGACCTCGTCGCCTCCAAAGATGCATGCCATAAGAGGGGCATCATCACTCCACTCCATTGCCGAAGGGAACATCCCATGCTCGGCATCATCATCACTTGACCCATGGTCAAAGGTGATAGCATCATCAATGCTCGCCTCCTTGGTCGAAGGGTTTACCCGTGCTCGACCATCGTGTCATCGTCGTGGTCACCTTCTTGTTCACCAACTTTGCACTCCCACATCATGTGACCATTTCCATTGCAGAGAGGGCACAAGAGCTTGGGGTATTCTCGTGGATCATGTCCTTGGCCTTGGCAATTATCGCATAGGAGGTCTTCATCTTCCCATATGGGGGCCATTGTGGTGGTGGCACTTGGTGTAGGGACCATAACATGAGGAGTGCTTGAGAAGGGTGCCGTCTTGGTTGTGTCCTTCCAAGTGTTGCCATGCTTCTTGCGGCGTCGACGTGAGCGTGAAATTTGCTCAAAGAACTTGTCGATGTCGGCCATGAACTCGTCAAACATAGAATTAACACTAGAAGGAGACACCATAGGATGTGCACTTGCAGCCATCTTGGATGTGGAGGGTGCACCTTGAACTTGGAGTGTAGGAGTATGTGCTTGATGGCGTGCCTTCCGTCTTGACTTCTCTTCATGTCGGCGTTGGCGTTCTTGAGAGGAGAATTGACGTCGAAAGTCGTTCGGATGCTTCTCCTCATGTCGATGTCGGCGTGCTTGTCGTCGAATGTCCTTGGTGATCCCACTAGAACTTGGTGATATGTTCCGAAGCTTGGCGAGTGTGTCGATGTCGTCTTCAAGCTTGGACATGGTGTGGTCCACCTTGGCATCTTTCTTGTGGCGCCTTCTTGAGCTAGATGGTCCTTGGCTTGTGTTGGCCTTATCGATGCACTTCTTGCAGCGCCGTCTTATTGTCGATGTAGAATGTTGAAGCTTGGCGATGTTCTTCTCATGGAACCTTCTTGAAGTAGATGGAGCTACATAAGATGGACTCATGGTGGTCTTTTCGGTGCGCCGTCTTGAGCTTGAACCATAGAAGGTTATGCCGCCCTTGAACATGGTGGTGATGGGTTTCATCTCCTCTTGCATGTTGTCGAAGGTGTAGTCGATGTCGTCGCACATGCATGAAGAGTGGTAGTCGGAGACGTTCTCCACCATGTCATCGTAGTTGTAGTCATAGTAGTGGCGCTCCACCATGTTGTTGTAGTCGAAGTCGGTACCATATGATGAGGCATATGAGGACACTTGCACCTCATTGTCGTTGGAGCTTGTGTGGTCGGAGTCGTGGTACCGCTCCATGTCATCGATTCATGTGTACTTGGAGTCGATACAATTTGATGAAGGTTGCTCGAAGTCATGGTACTGCTCCATGTCGTGCACGCTTGAATAGTCGGAGTCGTAGCGGAAGTCTTGGTGATGATCCATCATGTCATGGGGCTCATTGTCGGTGTAGAAGTCCCCCAAGTCCTCAATATATGAGGCATCATAGTCGATGTGGCTCATCGTGTACTCATCATTATTTTCGCCTCCATAGTTGGATTCGCTCTCCCTAGACATGTTAACTCACAAACACAAGTGTATATATGGAGTGATGGAGAACCAAGAGAAACTATATCGAAAGAATAGAGTTGCTTGACGAAAGAATAGTTGGAACGCAAAGAAAGCAAGATCAACTAGTTGAGCAATAGATCTATGGATCAAAACTTACCAAAATGCACAAGATTCACAGATCGATCCAAAAGCAATTTGGGGCTATTTTTGTTGGAATTTTTTGAATTTCTCAAAGTCAAAGAAAAAATTGGTGGATTTGGGGGTGGAAACACAAATCAATCCGTGGCAACCATGCTCTGATACCATATGGTGAAGGGTGCACCTCTAGGGTTGCCCGATCTTCACGGATTGATGGCGGGAGTGGACGAACTCACGCAAGAACACGAAGAACACAAGAACACAAAGGGAAATTCATGGGGAAAGTGGGGATAACTAGCAAAGCAACACGGACGAAATCAACCAGTAACAAATCCCCAACGGCAGCCCCCGATTCTCAATCTCGAAGCAACCTTACTATTAGGATTGTTTCTCATATCGGTCAATCCAACCGATCCAATACCTTCACCCGAAGATGAAGGATTGGCATGTAATCTCAACTACAAGAAGAGGTCTTGGAATCCACTAGAGGGATCATCTCCACAAGGGGAGGTCTTAATTCATCTCCACAAGGGGAGCCCTTGATTCATCTCCATAGGAGGCGACACCACAAGGGGTGGGAAAGGAGCTAAGCTCAAATCTATCTCATCATATTAGCTCTAACCCTAGAAAGGAAGGGGGAAGTGATATTTATAGTCTTAGTACAAAACAGGGTGCAGGACACGAGTGTCGGCCTGGGAGCCGGCCTGACCGGGCTGGAGGCTGGCTTCTCTGGCTGGCCGGCCTGGGAGCCGGCCTGGAGGCCGGCTGTCTCTGGCGTGTGGCCGGCCAGACTGGCTCCACCACCTCCTTCTTCTTCATCTTGACGCTTTCTCCTCCTCTTCCATGCGTACGCCTTGGATGGCCTTGAGGCTTGGGCTTCCTCGGCATCTCCCTTGACGTCCGTCCTTGTCGTATCAAACCTAGCATAGCAACGGTGTAGATGCTCCAGTAGTATACCATCCAATGGTGCACGAAATGGGTTCTCATCGAGGAAGGAGTTCACCTTTAAGCTCAATGACGACTTGTCATATGTTGGGGTGCTTGACATGGTGATGGACGTGGGTTGCACTACATCACATTTGAGGGGTCCGGAAATACTGGCCTACTGACCGGAATTTCCGGTGTGTCGAGCACCGGAAGTTCCGGCCCATAGACCGGAGATTTCCGGATTGCAGGATTTCGGCTAAGTCCTTTAGGACATTGCTTTCTGACCTCGTCGTTGCCTCAGCTGGAAGTTATGCCAGAGATTTCCGGTACTCCAGAAATATCCGGTGGCCTCCCGGAAATATCTGGACCGCATCGGAAATTTCCGGCACTCAGTCCGGAAATATCCGGTCCCCCGAATCTTGCAACGGACATATTTTCGGGAGGGGTATAAATACCCCCCCCCCACGTACCTCCAGCCAGCTTGCTCGCCCAAAATCATTGACCTCCATTGTTGCAAGCTCAAAACTCCAAGAACTCTCAATCCCTCCACCCAAATTCGTTGATCTTTGGAGGATTGAAGGGCCAAGGTACTCCGACATCCATGGCCGATCTCAAAACGATGGAAACATCATGGAGATCGTCCATGGATACCAAATTTAGTGAGATACGTGACGTGCTCACGAAACTCACATGTACCAAGGCTCCTTCTGAGACTATTCCGATAGAGGACCCCCTTAATTCCAATGAGGGAACCACCACGGGTGATTCCGAGGAAGGAAAGGGGGAAAAGAAAGGGGATGAAGAAACCGACCCTAAGAAATCTTCTTCATCCAACACCAAACCGGAAGGTGGGAAGCCCGAGTACCATGAGGTCCCTCATTGGTACTCTCCCAACCCACCTATCCCTCACCCTCATATAAACTCCTTAGGTCCTCCACCTAAGCTTAATGCATTGGCTTTTACTAGTTGGCAACACTCAATGAGATCTCATGTCAACAGTGCCTCTATCGAGCTTTGGAGGATCATTGAAGTGGGATACAAGGCCGTGGATCCAAACAACTTGACAAGAAGAGAGGTGGTTGATGCTCAACTCAATGCCACCGCTCTACAGATGATTGAACTTGCCGTTGGAGAAAAGGATCTTCATCACATTCAACATCTCACCACCGCCAAAGAGGTTTGGGATGGTCTCTCTGAGGTGTTTGTTGGGAATGAGAGCATGAAGAGGAATAGATTTGATACTTTGAGCAATGATGCCGAAGGTTTCTACATGCTTGATGGTGAAAATCATGAAGAGATGTACGGAAGGCTCAAGACCATTGCCAAAGCCTTTTATAACCTCAGTGCAACCTATGTGGATCATGCTTGGATCAAGAGGAAGTATGGGAATGCTCTTATGTGCTTCGAGCCTGTTGACTTGAAGGCTCTACAAGGAAGGCACAACTACCTTCAAATGTAGTCCAATGAAGTTATGCAAGAAATGCAAGCCTTCAAGGTTGCCGCCAAGAATTCTCAAGACAATCGTGCTAGGGCCATGGGGATAAAACAAGATTCCTCTCTTTCATTGAAGGCCAAAGTGGTGAACCAAGAAGAAGATGTGGAAGTTGATGAAGGCTCAAGCAACTTGCTACCCGAAGATCTCAAGCATGCCTACAACGAACACTTGGCTCTTGCGTCAAGAGCATTTTGGCGTGACCCGGCCAAGGCAAAGGCTCAAGTTGATCAAAGGAACAATTCAAGTGGGAAGAAGGAGTTTGCACCCAAGATAAGGACATGCTACAATTGTCATGACAAATATCACTTTGTCAAAAGAATGTCCTTATGAGAATAGAAAAGAACATGGTGGCAGGCTTGTGCCCAAGGATCAATCAAAGATGATTCAAAAGAAGCCTTTTGTTAAGAAGAGGCCATTCATAATTCAAGAATTGTGTTGTTGACTCAAGAAGAGTATCCATCTGATGATTCCGAAGAAGAAGAAGAAACCACTCGAGAGGTGGCCGCATTGGCTATCACCTCAACTTCATCACCTTCCCTCTTTGAATCCGCCAATGTGAACATCTCCAACAACACCGTTCATTGCCTCATGGCCAAAGCTACCGAGGACTATGCTTCCGGAGGGTCAAAATGGGTGCTTGATAGTGGATGCACAAGTCATATGACCGGAAGCAAGGAGCTCATGACGGAGTTGAGACCAAATACAAATCATTTAACTGTCACTTATGGTGATAAATCAAAAGCGGAGGTAAAGGGCCTCGACAAGGTGGTAGTAGCAAGGGATATCACCCTTGTGAATGTCATGCTTGTCAAGTCCCTCGGTTACAATTTAATGTCAGTTCGTGCACTTAACAAGATGGGTTTTGACGTCCATTTTGCTATTAATATGGTGGTACTCTTGTGGAGCAAGACTCTAAAGGTCGCTTTCGTTGGGTACGTTGAAAATGAGTTGTTTGTGGTGGACTTCTCGGGGTCAACCAACACTAAAGCAATGTGCCTTTTCGAAAAGGCCGACGTGGGGTGGTTGTGGCATCGCCACTTGTCCCATGTCAATATGAGAACTTTGCAAAGTCTTCACAAGGGTGGCCACATTCTTGGACTAAAAGAGAATGTTTTTTTTTCTAGAGATCGTCTTTGTAGGGCTTGTGTTGAAGGAAAGATGTATGATTCTCCCACCCACGCAAGACCACCATCTCATCAAAGAGGATATTGGAACTTCTTCATGTTGATCTCTTTGGTGTCGTTCCTCAACCGAGTCTTGGTGGGAAGAAGTATTGTTTGGTGATTGTTGATGACTATTCAAGATTTACATGGGTTTATTTCTTCAAGTCGAAGAGTGAGACTCAACAAGCCTTCATCGACTTCTCCAATGAAGTTCAACGTTAACACAATGTTCCCATATTGGCCATTAGGAGTGACAATGGTTCCGAGTTCAAGAACTACACCTTAAATGAGTTTCTTAGTGAAGAGGGAATTCGTCATCAATATTCCGCCGCATATACCCCTCAACAAAATGGTGTAGCCGAGAGGAAGAACCGGACTCTCATGGATATGGCAAGGTCCATGTTTGCGGAGTTTAAATCTCCGCTCTACTTGTGGGCCGAGGCCATCTCGACGGCGTGTCATTCATCAAACCGGCTCTTCTTCTGCAAGGGAAGGAAAGAAACTCCATATGAAATGCTTACCGGCAACAAGCCCAATGTCTCCTACTACCGAGTGTTTGGTTGGAAGTGTTTCTATAAGATCAAAGATGTTCGTTTATCTAAGTTTGAGTCTAAAGCTTTAGAGGGTATTTTTGTTGGTTACGGTGCCGAATCCCACACTTATAGAGTCTACGACAAATCCTCCGGGATTGTTGTGGAATCTTGTAGTGTGGAGTTCGATTAAAATGATGGCTCCCAAGTGGCGCAATTTCATGTTTATGATGTAGAAAATGATGAATCTCAAGAAGCAATAAGAAGGATGGGCGTTGGATTCTATCGTCCCATCGAGATTCAGCATGACGCACCTCAAGGAGAATCAAGTTCTATCCAAGTGGAGCCTCCTACATCACAAGATCTTCATACTCCCACCAATGGAGCCAATGATGCACCAACCCAAGAACAAGTTCAAAACCCTCCTCATGACCAAGTTGCTATGCAAGAACCAAGTACTCCTATTGTTGATGCTAGCCAAGGTCAATACCAAGATCAACCCTCTCCTTCTATTAATGAAGATGTGCACATTGATGATCAAGGTCAACATTACGGTGAAGAAGGGACTCAAATGATCAAGATGAATTTTGGGGAAAGTACTCTATTTGCTTTTTGAGTTTGGCTCTTGCAATTTGAGTAATCCCGAATCACCTTCTTCTCTGAAGGTGGTTCGGAACTTTGGCCGTAACTTGTGCCGGAAATTTCCGTGCACCGGATATTTCCAGTCCAAGGACCGGATATTTCCCGACTAAGTTATTCCGGGGTCAACTTGGTCTTCCTCGACCAGTTGCTCCACCCCCGCACCGCCCTCTTTCTCTCCCCTGCTCGGGAGCAACTCCACCGCCGCCGGTCTCCCCGGGGCCTTCCGGCCTTGGATTCTTCCGG
The DNA here is from genome assembly GCA_947311845.1 of Poa pratensis. Classification (NCBI taxonomy): domain Eukaryota; kingdom Viridiplantae; phylum Streptophyta; class Magnoliopsida; order Poales; family Poaceae; genus Poa; species Poa pratensis. The sequence goes on along the minus strand of CAMZMU010000097.1, from coordinate 35,612,812 downwards.
TTTCGAGCCGGATCTGCATCCCCACGCCTAGGGGATCAATCTCCTCCAACTAGTTTACGCCATGGACTCCGGTAACCTTCTCTATTTTCAAATCTAGGACGAACTCGTTTTTCGTTTAACCTAGTGATTCTAGAGGCTTTTACCATGATTCCTTTGGCTAAACTGCATATCTAGGCTTGCCCTATCCTGTCCTAGCGTAGATTTGAATTTTACTCGAAATTTTGAGAATTAGAGCGACTTTTCCGGCACAGCCATGTGGTCCGGATATTTCCGGCCCCCGTCCGGAATTTTCGGTTGGCTGCCCGGAATTTCCGCTCCAACTCTGAAAATTTTAGTCTACTTCATCTCGCGTTAATTTTTCCTTGTTACTCGGACATGAGTGCTTACCCCCTCTGCTTCCTACTACTCTATTCTATTTCTACAGGTCGTGACTCACCCAGGGTCCGTCAGAAACATGCTGCCGCCCGTGGTTCTCGTCCTCAAGATGATGATAGTCAGGATTCTGGAGGCAGTCGTGCAGCATCTGCTAAATCATCCAAGCGCAAGAAGAACAAGTCAGTGGCCCGGTCCATTTCTGATCGAGCAAGTCTGAGTTTCGTGCCTGGTGTTCCGCTTTCACATATGAGGTCCCGCAAGAAGAATACATTGATAACTGCTTCCAGACTTCTCAGATGGAGAAATTGCACCAGGAACTTTACTTACAGTTGTCTGAGAAGAAAAAGGTTTGCCCTCAAAAGCAATTGACTTCTCGCAGCTTGAGGCCAAGTCTGATTATTTTGCTGGGGTTGTCAGTGTGGTTGATACTATGGGACTGAGGCACTTGATGAAGTCCACTTGCAACTACAATGTTCCTCTGATTCATCAGTTTTACTCCATAGGTTGTGTTTGATTCCTCACCTGATCATGGTATGACTTGGATGTCTGGACCCCACAAACTTACGGCCACTTTCCATGACTTTGCTGAACTTCTTGGCTATCCGTTTGAGGGCAATCTCACTCCTCAAGGTGAGCGTATCCATGTGGATGGTGTTGCTTACAACAAGAACAAGTTGGTTGATCTGTATATTGCTGGAGGTTCCATTGGTACTACTGCAGGTTTGCTTCCAGTATATGATATTCTGCTCCGCATGTTTCGCCACACTATTTCTCCAAGTGGTGGAAACAATGATGATATTCGTGGTGGTCTTGTCAACCTTATGGCATTTGCACATGAGCTTATCTGATACTTGATGATCCCGCTCCCAACTCTCGCCCAATCGATGTGATGGACTTCATTTTTCATGAGATGCATCAAGATGTGATGGAGAGGAAAGTTCCTCCATATGCCCCATATGTGATGAAGCTCATTAAACACTTGTATCCTCTTAGTCTAGAAGAGGGAGATGATGTGGACACTGCACTGAATTGTGAACCTCACAACTATGTCAAGATGAACAAGAAGACTATCCATGTGGTACAAATACAAGCTACAATGCAAGATATCGATGAGGATATTGTTGGTGGCTCTCACTCTCGTGTTCCTAGAGACCCCAAGATCAAGAAGGCCGAACCAGAGAGCAGACCATGGTTTGTGCGTGCTATTGAGAAGCTTTTCTGCATGGGCACTGAACTTCACCTGGAGAATTATGCTGCATATGAGGAGAGGCCTTCTATTCTGACAAATCAGTCCAGGATCATGGAGGCATTGAAGATTCCCGATCCTCCCAAGCCTCCCAAGAAGAAGATTCCATATGAGCGGTGGAACAATGCAGAGATTGACTGGACTATTGAAGTGCCTGCAGATGTTGATCTTGACGAGGATGGCACTCCTATTGACCCGGACGTGTGATGCTTGGGATGCTAGCATCGGTCTTTTCCCTTTTTGGTGTCTTGATGCCAAAGGGGAGAAGTATCTCTATTAGGCCTTCGAGGATTTGCATGGGTGGGAGCACAAGCTCGTTCTTCATTTGATTTTTTATGGTTGTTGCTCCTATGTTATCTTATTTGTTTAGGTGAACTCTATTTGTGCATGTGGTAAGACATGTGAACCTTGTGTTAGACTATGTGCTATAATAACTCTATTATTTGTGTTTGTCTTACCTGTTGTAGCAAGTTCCTTGTTCTTCTATTACCTACCGTTTTGTGTGAGAACTTGCTTGGTTTGTAAAATATAGGGGAGCTTCTCCCAAAGTGTGTGCATTTTGTATTCAAAAGCAACTTTCTTAATAATGCATACACTTAGGGGGAGCCCGTCTATATTTTGCAAATCCCTCTAATTGTGTTGTCATCATTCACCAAAAAGGGGGAGATTGAAAGTGCATATATCTTACATCTCGTTTTGGTGACTAATGACAACGTAATTAGAGTACTAACCGTGTGATAAGTATTTTCAGGTTTATCACATTTTACAGCGTCACGGTTAGAAGATCAAAAGGAAAAAGAAAGTGATGCAAAATGTGCTTGTTGCAGCCATTTGAGGGGTCCGGAAATACTGGCCTACTGACCGGAATATCCGGTGTGTCGAGCACCGGAAGTTCTGGCCCATAGACCGGAGATTTCCAAACTGCAGGATTTCGGCTAAGTCCTTTAGGACATTGCTTTCTGACCTCGTCGTTGCCTCAGCCGAAAGTTATGCCGAAGATTTCCGGTACTCCGGAAATATCCGGTGGCCTCCCGGAAATATCCGGACCGCATCCGAAAATTTCCGGCACTCAGTCCGGAAATATCCGGTCCCCCGAATCTTGCAACTGACATATTTTCGGGAGGGGTATAAATACCCCCCACCTACCTCCGGCTAGCTCGCCCAAAATCATTGACCTCCATTGTTGCAAGCTCAAAACTCCAAGAACTCCCAATCCCTCCACCCAAATTCGTTGAGCTTTGCAAGATTGAAGGAGAAGGCCCGGATCTACATCTTCACCAAGCCGATTTACATTTCCCCCTCATTTAATTGAGGGACCATTTGTTAGGATTTCCATTGGGAAAACCTAGCCCCTTGTTGTACTCACTTGTTGTTGTTGTTTCACCTTGTTGATTTGGGACCCCCCAATTCGGTTGTGGGTGTGTGCCCCAAGATTGCTGTAAAGGCTTCGGTTTTTGCCTTGAAGGGAACCGATAGTGGAAGGTGAACCAATCCTTTATGGTGCGGTCCATCGAAGAATAGGGTGAGCCTGTTGTGGCATTGAGCAAGCCAGTGGTGGCGAGCTCACACCCCTCCAACGAGACGTACTCCCCTAAAAAGGAGGAACTCGGGAATACATCCTTGTCTCCGCGTGCTTTCACCTCCGTTACCGCTATCCTTGTTTACCGCCTTTACTTTGTGTACCTTGCTTAGTTGCTAGCTTGTCATATAGGTACTTTCACCTTAGTTGCATATCTAAATAATTTACCTTTGTGTCAAGCCTAAATTGAAAAAAGTACTAAAATTTTGAATAGCACCTATTCACCCCCCCTCTAGGTGCCATACGATCCTTTCACAAAGGTTGGCCTCCGAGTTTTCCAACAGGAGATCAGGGTGGGTTCAACGACAAGTTATTGTCGAGTTGGATGAAGGGCCATGTTCTATGAAGTAATGGTGCGCAGATAATTGCCAAAAATAAAGTAAGGGTGCAGCTAGCTCTCATTCGATAGAACTATATTAAACCTCGGTCGAACTACATCACAAATTTTTTGAGAGAAATTTTTAGTTCTTATGCAACTGAATTAATGTAATATGTGTAAAAAATGAGAAATAATTGGTTGCAACCAATATGCAATTGAACAAAGTTTACTTGAAAGCAGGGTGTAACTGAAAAATAATCGGCTGCAGCTGGAAAAAATCATTTAGAAACATCGTGCTATTTGAAAAAAAATCGGTTGCAATCACTATGCAACTCGACAAAGATGTTACTTGCACCTAGAACAACATGAATCACAACAACAATTGAATGAAAAATAACAAGATCAAGTTCTAACTTAATTATCGTCTAACTTGGAGTTAGATAAAACGATGAGTAAATTTGTTGGGTCAAAAATCCGTTGATGTTCCGACAGGATGGAGTTATATTAGTTTTTCCTATATAATTTCTAGTTTTTTAATGCCTTTGTTTTGAGGTTGTCTTCTACTACAAAGCACATACATGGTGCATCTTCAATACATGGCGCTAGGGCGGATCTACCGCCTCTAGCCCGGCAGCCGCCTAGACTTGTCGGCGACGCGACATGTTGCGTGAAGCGATTTCTATGGTGATTTGCCCAAATAAAAAAGAACTTAAGCATGCTTCCCTAGGCTCCGAGAATGTTCTAGGACCGCCACTTCACTGCATGTATGTTCAGTTTAAAATTCAATTCTTTCTAATTATGACCGTATATAGAAAAAATATCGACAACCGCAATATTGAACAAATAAATTATGAAAATCTTAGACTGGACCCTTTCATATTGGATTTGTATTGTACATCGACATATTTATATGTATTTTTGGTCAAATTTAGATAGCATTAATATTTGCTAAATTTATACCCATGTGTTTGGGACGACATGAGTATTGTTTGCCATTTTACTTTTGGTATATATTTGTTTAGCGGAGTACCATGGTACTTTTCCTGGAGGGCTGTTGTTATTATAATTATGTACAATAGTTAGAAAACAGATGGGGGCATGGTGAAAGAGCATGCATGGTGCTCCATTGTGGTTTTGGTAATTAATGACGATCCCTATGAACTAATGGTCACATTGAGTTATACTTGTAGGGTTTGTCCATAAGCAATACTTGATTGGGAAACATGCATTTTCTGAATCATGTAGATATCATAGAGGCATACACAGGAGGTGGCGAAGATGTTTTCCATATAGATTTTCCTGAAAAATTCTTCACAACTTGGTCCAAAGTGCGGGTGTGTGGGTGGGTGTGTGGGGGGGGGGGGGGGGGGTTGGCCCCCCTCCCCCGCGGTAAGCTCATCCACTAGAGTTTAACCATATTTGTCTAAGATATCCAGTAAGGGAATCATATCGTTCTCAAATATGACCAATCCATGTGCGGGAGTGGTTTTTATCATTGCAAAAGGTCACTTTTCATGCGCATGATACAACATGGACTTGGTAGAGGTTAACGTCTTCAATTACAAATTCTGAGTCTATTTGGCATAACATGTGCCCAACGGTTGCAGGTGTTGCTGATTTAAGGGAGCTACCCAATGCAACAGAGAAAATGCATGCCCTGCTGCCTCCTTACTCGTTCACATCATTTGACGTCGCTCTGGCTCACAAGCTTGTTTTCTGAAACAAGCGCTCTAGATCAAGTAAAAGTCACCGATGACATTAGTGACATGTTGACTAGCTGATGAACAATCAAGTATCTGGAATGGCACGACCGTTATATCTTTCATGCCATAATTATTCAGTCACTGGATTACTATATGTGAAACTATTCCGCGTATGATATACCAGGTACCTTTATTCTAAACTAGCACGCGAGAAACGTCTTTAATCGTTTAAAAATCTAGGAATGACACAAGACTGGTGATATATCAGATTTGTTTTTGATGCTCGGAACCTTTGCTGGATTTATTAACGGAAACGAGAGGAGTGAACGTTCAATTTATAGCTCCTGCCATGACGTATCGTCCACCAATTGATCCATCATCAATTGCGTGGGGAAGTTAGAAGGTGAAAGAGCATGGTGCCCCATCTTTGGTTATGGTAATGAATGACAATCTCTACGGACTATTATTTTCATTGAGTTGTACTTGTAAAGTTTGTCCATAGAAAATACTTGAATTCCATGTGTTAGATTCAAAATGATCAAGTGATGATTAAGTTGTTATTCATGGGGATATCCTAATATTGGTCATTAGAGAGTTGAACATAATGCAAGTATGTCTTGAAAAATAAGATGGTGTGTTCATTTATGTTTATCTTCAAGACATCATCATAAAGAAGAAAGAAAAGAAGATACGAGTTTGATCAAAGTTGAAGTGCAAAGAGTGGATTCAAGTTGATCAACACACAAAGCTAAATAATCCACCGTGTGGAAAAATTGTCTATATAGCTTTGTGAACTAACTCGTGATATACATTTGTGTGAAATTTTTGTGTGGAGTTAGGTATCTTGCCATGGGCTTTCATAAAACGGAGATTTTATATGGCCCATTTGAGATAATGGCCAAGTGAAGATGGTTTTAAGAGAGACTTTCCCATAATGGTTGGTGGGGAGCAGCTTGCGAGTCTTCACCAAGCGAAGCTCAATAAAGAAAGGTGGTCCAACTTGAGAAGATAGAGATCGTCATCATCTTGCTCAAGTGGAATGCGCATGGTAAATATATGACCTTCATAGGGTTTGTATTTTACCGATCTCATGATATTAGTTGGGAGACTTGGTTATAGGATAGGTAAACATAGTATCAAGAGGGGATGTCGAGTGAGTAGCTTGATTGTATCATTCGTAGAGAGCTCAAATCTCCGCATCATATTTTTTGTTCTTATTTGTCTTTTATCTATGTGAGGTTTTGGTGCTTGTCATGATCTTCATGACAAGCCCAAGTTCATAGAAAACGGATTTCATATGAAATTCTTGTTGCGTTTTTGGTATTGGATATTTTAACAGTTTGCGTTTGATGAAGGTTCCCTTTTTTCTATGGAAGCTTTGGGTGTTAACTTTCCAACAAAATTGGTCTCATCCTATTCCGAGCTTCCTTGCAAGATATATTACAGTTTTGGTTCCAGCTGTTTTGCCAGGGTCCGGTAGTACCGCCCGTTAGGTCAGTAGTACCACCCTCGTCTGGGTCGATAGTACCGGGTCTAGTGCTGGGCCTACTTCCGGCTCACCCGTTTCCGGTGTTGGTCTCTCCTTGTTGTAATCCAGCATTATCCCGGTAGTGCATTGGTTGTACTAGTCTGTCGGTGCTACCAGGTGATTAGGAAAAGTACCAAAGCTATAGTTCTTCGTGGGAGAGCCGTTGGCGCTGGATTGTCCGCAAGGACGGTAGTAACGTTGGTGAATCTGTGTATACCGACTTGTTTTTGGGGAGCCTATTTAAGGCGTCTTATTCCCCAATGTTTCCTAGCTTTTTGGCAAGTTTTATCTCCTCCATTGTTGACCTTTTTTGAGCTTTGTATCTCTCAAATGATTCATGCTCTTTCTCGAGAGAAAAGAGAGAGGCGATCTAGATCAATATTTTCACCAATCAATCTCTCCTCTGGGTGAGGGTAAGCTATTGGATATAAATCTTGGGGATAAGCTATTTAGGCATCGGGTTGAGTTCTTTATTTCTCTTCCTCTCTTGTTGCTCCATAGTATTAATTGTTTTGGTGGGATTTGAGAGTGAAGATTTGATCACCTCGTGTGGTCTTGCCATTGCAACGATTCCATAGGTTTGAATTCTCCACGGTGATTCGTCGCAGTGAAAGTTGAGAAGCTTATTACTCTTAGGTGCTTAGGTTCCCTATAGCTTGTTCATCTTGGGTGCATAGACGGTTGTTGTCGTTTGGGAGCTTTGAGATATTGTTAGGTGCATCCAGTTAAGTTGTGGAGATCGTCACAACCTTGTACCGGTTTGGTGGCCGCCCTAAAGGGTCTCATAGTGGTTCGTGAAACTCCACATTGGTACGGATACGAGGAGATTATGGACACATTACTTTACCCAGACTTTTTATGTGATAGCTTAGTTATGCAATATATAGTCCTCTTATGTGATATATCTTGCTATCACATAGTTGTATTTCTTTTCTATCATAATTTGTGTACATATGTGAGCTTATATGCCCCGTTCTCACTACTGGACATTTAGAATTGGGAAGATCGGCCTTTCCCTGTCCTATCCGAAGGGCTGCCCATAGTCCAGACTTATTATGGGCCATTCTAGAAGCGAGTCCAATCTAGTGGCTGTGATGGACTTATGGAGCCCACGAAGAATCGGAGGCCCGACACGAACGTGTATATCATGTAAGTTTAGCCCTCTAAAGTTAAGCCCCAAAACACCCAACACGATTACGGCCTCTTGTTCGGTTTAAAACTTAAGAAAACACTCATGGTGTTACCTTTTTTTTCTTGCGTGGTCTCATGGTGTCACCTGGGAACCTGCAACTACACTGCATGTCGGGCATTTCATTTCAATATAAACTACTACCTCCGATCCATATTAGTGGGCACAAATTTGTCTAGATACACATGTATCTAGTCTAAATACTTAACTAGATACATATGAATTTAGATAAAGCTATGCCCACTAATATGGATCGGAGTGAGTACTAACATATGCACTGCACTCGCACTAATCATGCTGTCTATCCATCTCATAGAGGCGTCTAATGAACTAGTAACTCGCTCCGTCCGCATCTGGATTAGTCAGTCCCCCCTAATCCGAGGCAGGAGCGGTGAACACCAAACCCACTATTGATTGTTCTTCCCTAGTAAACTAATCAAGTTTAAGAGTGTGATGATTAGGATCACATTGCAAAAAAAAAGCAGTATCATCACGAGCGAGCGACGTACTGTACCGGGAGCTAATTAATTCGTCAGAAAAGCTAGCTATAGCTTAATTAGCTGGTTAACCTCTTCCTCTTCGACCTAATCTTGTCAGTAGTGTCGGCTAAATCCGGTGTCGTTTGCGGTGTGCAGGATGATTAGTGACGCAGCGGACCCTGTCTGCTTGCCATTAGATATCCTGCATGTGGATCAAACAGTGGAGGCATTAGAAACCAATTGCTGTTTATTTAGCAAAAGCAGCGGATGATTTTCTCACCCAAGTCTTCACTCTTTCGTGACCAACTTTGCCTTACGCGTGCATGGATGGATGCCACGCATACGCATTCGACATTTTATTCGACCATCATATACAGTTATATTGAAATTCCAGGTAATGTACTTACACATATATGAATGGACACACATGATTGATCAATATGTAAAGAAAATTCTTGCATGCGTGCACTAATTCACACCATATGCGGCGCTAGGTATCACAAACGTGGAGCTTGGAAACCTAATTCCTGTTAGTTACTGAGTACTGAGAAACGGGGTTCGTGAAATTTCTTTTACCGAGAAACAGGAAGATCTTTTCTTTGCCGATGCGCATTATATATATATATATCGTCACGCAAGTTGCACGGCATGTAGAGCATAGATAGCTGTTTTTTTAAGATCAATAGACCGGTTGTTGCTGAAAAGAAGAAGAAGAAGAAAAACCCGGCCTATATTATGCTTACGCACGTAGCATATATGTGGTGGATCGGAGTGGATGTTTAGTTCCAGCTGCTGGCGGCCAGTCAAATCAGAATCTGCAGGTCGAGGAGGATCTCCAAATAACCTTTCCGAAACAAGTTGTTCGTTGTCAGGACGTCCTTTTCCGTACTAGGAGAGACTTGATCTAGTCATGCTTAATTTCGGCCACTAGTTTCTTCACCGCTGTTTTGTGATGCAACAGCTCGATCGATACATCTTATTACGCATGCATGACAGCGGTGACCTAATTCCTATCCAAGGAACTCGATCCACTTCAACCACACCACCGAGTCAGGAACAAGATTTTTTTTAAAAAAAAGGAACAAGATTTTTATTTTATGTTTGCGGCATCTTTGGGCTTTTCACGCTTGCTCCCACGGGCAATTATACCTCCAGTGATTACTGATAATTAACCAGCTAGTAGTACAGTATATATATGTCCCTAGAAAAAGGCTATACTGGACACGGCGACATGCTCGATCGGGGAAATGATGAGATGCATGTGAAAACAAGGGCATGCATGCAATTCAACCGGACACGAGGAAAATATATGGAGCGTGATAGGGTAGCTTGCCCAAGGTACATACTATTCCGTAGGTATTTGGAGAATTTTTATCGGTACATTACGATAACTTAATTTTCGTAACAAATTAAATTTTCCTTCACCACAACAAATGGATGATCTGCCACTATGGGGGGCTAGTATGAATAGGTGTCTCGCCCAAAATTCTGAAGTTGAAATCGTGGCAAGGGGTGAGACACAATATGGTTGAACTTTATAAACCCCCCACCGATATTAGACCCGACGGCCCGACGAAACACTCTAGGGTTCAAACCAGGAGAGGCTAGAAGTATGGCGGCATGATAGATCCCCAATTCCCCATAATGCCAAGAGGGTGCACTGGATACCAAGAAAATTTAATTTTCTTCGTATATCAACATAATCTCACCATACGTGCACCCCTGAAAATGGAGATATATCTGTTGTGGCACCTTCTTCTCCGCCATGGCTCCATGGTTGGCTCTGCTCTAGCTCCGCCCCTAGATGGCGGAATGTGGGAGGGTGGGTGGGTTTATGCTCTACTACTATTTTACGATCATATAAATAAATATTGATAGAGATAATCTAGATAAATCACACACGTATAATAAGGGATTGTCTAACTTTCCGTTGACTTAGAATTAGTAGCAAAACCGGTATAACAATTATGTTCATCCTTGCGTGCATCGGTTGATGCAAAGGTGGAAATCGAGTGGATCGAGCTAATCGATTCGATTGGGCTGCTATGAACACTACTTCGGACGTAACATATTCGAAGAACTTCTTGCATGTACAGTTGTGCCCTATTTCTTGAATGTGCGATCCAAGGTAGACCGAAAACCAGGCCCGGGCCCATGCATGTGCAACCTGTGCGGCCGCACAGGGCCCCTAAATTTTGGGGGCCCATAATCGAGTAAAGGTCCTTAAGAAATAAATACCTTCCCAGAAATATTCTTAAAGAGTTCACTGCCACGATGGTTAGGGCCTTTGTTTTCTTTCGCCTGGTGCTGGCTTCGAATCCTGCCAGTCGCTATTTCTCCTTTTTGATTATTTTAACGTCGGGTGAGGCTTGGCATGCTAGCTCGAGATGCTCTGCGCCAACATGATGTTTTTTTTTGTTGACAATGCGCCACACATGATGATAGTTGTATTGCTTCTCTTTGTTTATGATTTTTTTTCTCCGTTTTGAGGAGAGCGACCATGTAAATTTCTGAAAAATTACCTTGTAAAAAGGACCAATATAAGTATTTGCCGTAGTATTACATGATCAAATAAAAAATATTTCAAACGGTAGCTATATTTGTTGGAGTGAACCAAATTCACGGTTACAAATACAGAGGCCCTCACCCGGGTGCCTAGACATGAGAGTACGAGTCCGGAGAGTCCCCTTGCAACGCGAGATAGGCGAGAGGCCCCTTCGATCGATCTGACTAGTGACACGAGAAAGCTGAGACGAGAATCGTCGAGTGACAGCCGCGAAACGCGAGTTTATCTTTTGCTCCTTCGTCACTTCCTCCGCGCTTGCATCTACAAATCGTTAATGCACAATCGGCACTTCAACAATAATCGATCACCGGATTTAGTAAAGAGGGAGTAGGGCCCATTTCAGAATTTGGCACAGGGCCCCGAAATTTTCCGGCCCGGCCCTGCCGAAAACCACTTTCAGTACATTCTTAGAAGGTTCCTCCCTCCCTCACCAAGCCAAGCCTAGCCTAGCCTAGGGTTACAGAATCTTCTAACGCATGCGCCCAACACACTCTCATGTGTAAAGGCGCGACGCCACGTCACGCACACTCACATGCCACACCGGAACCAACGCAAGGCAAAACGTCCGGCACACCGACCCATTCCGTTTCGATCCTTCCATTCCACGCCGGCATATATAAAACCCACGGCCCTCCTCGATCGCATCGACGGACGATCATGAGCCGGATACACCCCAACGCGGAGGCCTCGAGGCGGCGGCTGCTGCTGCTGCAGGACGCCGGCGCCGGCGCCGGCGCCGCGGCCTCGGCGTCGGCGGCGTGCTACACGGTGTGGATGAGATCCAGCATGGGGTTCCAGGGCACGGACGGCTTCTCAGTCTATGACGCCGGGGGCGCGCTCGCGTTCCGCGTCGACAACTACTCCCGCCGCCGGAAAATCTTCGCCGGCGAGCTCACGCTCATGGACGGCCAGGGCGCGCCGCTCCTCTCCCTCAGGCCGCAGGTCAGGTTCCGATTCATGAGACACCGTCGTGTAATTTTTGGTCTGGGTTTTAGTTCGTTAAACAACTACTATGGGTTTGATTAGATCGACTGAACGACCCTCTGATGGATGCGCGCAAGGTGTTCGCGGTATTGGCCCCACCAGGCTCTAGTACATCAAATTTTGTTGTTTAGGATGTGTGCCGTCTCAGTCTCAATTTCATTCACAGACATTGTATGATAGTATCCGTGGAGAACGAACACATCTGAAAATGAGAAAAAAAATCAAACCCTGTTTCCTATTTGTACCCTGTTGTCACTTCATCGATACCTCCAATATTACAGCAGCGATTTTATCAACATTAACGGGCTAAACTGATGAAATAAGAATGTGGTGTTTGTAGTTGTATCCCATTTTCTGTCTCATTTCAGAGAGGGGTTAAAAAACATAGGACAACTGGTTGGAGTAACAGCTGACATTGTCTTGTTGTGTTGCGACAGATCATCAGCATGCACGACCAATGGAACTGCTACAAAGTAAAAGAGGAAGGCCAGGCAAAGAGGGCAAGATCACAGCAACTCTTCTCAATGAGAAAATGCTCAGTCCTGCAGAGCAACCGTGAAGCAGAAGTGTACATGTCTTCAGCCTTGTCAGACCCTGGTCCTCCTGGCCACCAGTCCCCAAGCTTCTGGATAGAAGGCTGCTTCCGGAGGAGAAGCTGCAAGATCCGCAGGGGTGGCGACGGGCAGGAGGTGGCGAGGATCGCCAGGAAGAAAGCCGGGGCAGCAGCAGCGCCTGAAACCGCACCTCTGACGCTCGGAGAGGACGTGTTCAGCCTCGTAGTGCAACCGGGTGTCGATTGCGCCATGATCATGGCTCTCGTCGTCGTTCTGGACCGGATCTACTGGAGGCCGTACACGCCGTTGATATGTTCTTCCTAGCCCGTGATGTCGATGAACCTCTGTTTGATTGACACAGGGGAACAATAGATGTTTTTTTTCTTTTTTCATTTTCAGTTCTTCAAGCGACGGTCGCCTGGAGCCAGTAGGGATAAAACTGCTGGCCGGTGAATTGCGGCGATTAGTTTTCTAAAAATCCTGAAACTAACTTGTAGTAACATTTTTCCTACAAATTTTACGTTGCAGTAATGCAGTTCATCATAACGTAAGTTCCCTAAATGTGAATTCCAGACATGAAATGCTTGTTCAATTAATCTACAGATTATTGTCCTGTACCATGTTAATTGCCCACCTTGGATTAGTCACACCATCAGAAAAGGTGTCGAGAACAGTGGAAAAGACAACAATAACATTAGCTAGGTTTGTTGAATCCTACCGGTAGGATAATATTGAATCTATCATGATGAATCTATCAATATTATCCTACCGGTAATAAAATATGGAAATATTTCAAATACTAACTTTGACTAGGCTTTTAAAAGAAACTATCAATATTTCAAATACTAAGATAATAAAATATGGAAATATATGTCATGATGAATCTAATGGTACTGATTTGATATTGTAATTGCTGATATTTTTTTCTAAAATCTTGGTCAAAGATAGTCAAATTTGACTTTTCGGGAAAAACTATACACCTTATAACAACGAACGGAGGGAGTATCAGAAGAGTCAAGAAGATGGACGAAGTTGAGGGATATTCCTATAAAGATTAGCCGTCTTGTCTTCACTAGTCTTTTCGTATCTAAGCTACTGCTGTTGAAGTTAGCTGGAAGCACAATGCAACATGGTACTCCAGCTAGTAAAAAGTAATTGAGAACCACGCAGTGGCGTGGTGGTTGGGGAGCGGTGGCTCTACCCAGCCCGCCCGTGTTCGACTCCCAGGGGAGCGAATAATGGGTGTTTTCTCACCTGGCACTGTGTGCCAGTTTTCCCTGCGAGCGGTGCTTCCGAGTGGTATTACAGTGTGCCCACTGTCGCAAGGGCTTTGCCCTGGTAGTTTTAGGCTCGCTTCGGCTGGTATTAGTTGTCTATCTAGCCTGCGTATTAGGGTGTGCGTGTGTGTGGTGTGTGTGTGGTGTGAGTTTAGTACGTAAGTTCAGATACTACAGCTGTACTTAGCCTAGGGGACTCTCAAAAAAAAAAAAAGCTAGTAAAAAGTAATTAGTAGCCTGTCCGTTCAGAAATAGACAGAAGACGGCAAAAAGAATCGTGGCCCAAGAGGCCTAAGACATATTGGACCTTAATGCCAAATTCAGTGACTTGACCCAGACGCACTTGCCTGGTTCATTGAGAGGCTCATCACTTGGAAAATTTGGAAGGAAAGAAACGTTAGAGTCTTCAACAACACCTTTTTGATCACTTTGCGCCTCATTCAGAAGATCAAAGATGAGAGCAAGAACTGGATTCTGGCTGGAGATAAGCCTCTTGCCGAGATCGTTGCTTGGAGGCGACCGCTACCCCAAGATATGACGATCTTTCTCTCTGAGAGACCGGACGGTGTTGGTTGATTGTATCTGTACTTTACTTTGGCCTAGGCCGTGTTGTGTTTGCTCCTACTATATCAATATAAAAGGCAAAGCTTTTGCCCCGTTTAAAAAAAAAAGAGGCCGTTTACCGCGAAATTGATCAAGGCTATTGATGCGCTACTAAAGAATGTGGCAATTGGGACGCCCGGATGCGCGCACTCTGAACTTCAACTGGGAAACCCTTGACATGACATCCTACAATCTGGACAATTTGGGGGTACCTTTCTCCTGTGACAAGATTAAAGCGGCAATCGGGCAATTACCAAATGACAAGGCTCCGGACCCTGACGGATTCACTCGTGCTTTCTTCTCTTGGTGTTGGGGCATATCTCACATGACCTCACGCGTGTGGTGAATTCCTTTATGTCGGAACAAGCTCACAACTTTCACATCCTCAACACGGTTCTCACCACTCTCATCCCGAAGAAAGATGGTGGTGAATGCATCAAAGGTTTCAGACCCATAGTCTCATCCATGGTGTGACCAAGATCATCTCCGGCTTAGCCTTGAGACTTCACCGAGAAATGAATGACCTTGTCTCTAGAAGTCAGAGCGCTTTCATAAATACTTGGAGCATCCACGACAACTTCATTTATGTTCGTGGGGTCAGTAGGCGCCTTCACTACAACAAGTATCTCGCCCTCCTGGTCAAGCTTGAAATAGCCAAAGCTTTTGCTAGTGTCTGTTGGGACTTCCTCCTTGATCTGCGCCATCGTCTATGCTCTCCAGATTCCTGCAGGGCTGGATTGGCCGGCGGCTTTCGACCTTACCTCGAAAGTTCTCTTCAATGGAAGCTCAGTCCCACCAATTGTCCATGACAGAGGATTGCGATAAGGGGATCCGTTGTCTCCCTTGCTTTTTCATTTGGCCACAGATCTAGTCCAGTGGCTCCTGCACCTCGCAACTAAGGAAAGTCTCCTTTCAATTGCTCCCTGCAGATACACCAATCTCGGAATTTCCATGTATGCCGACGATGTGGTTATCTTCCTATGGCCGCTCTGGGAGGATATCAAAACCCTGGCCCCCATCCTCGATAAGTTTGGCTAGGTTGCTTGATTATACACCAACATTGCCAAGAGCAGCTTTGCATCTATTAGATGTGAGAATCTTCATCTCAACTTCATCCTCCAGGATGCTAAGGTCGATTTCCCAAATAAGTACCCGGGCCTCCCGTGGAAGGTTGCACATCATGGGCAAGACTTCGAACAAGCTTGTAGCTTGGCAGGGCCGCTTCATTGCCATGGTAGGGCAATCTTCCCTTATCAAATGAACAATAATGAGACCCAATACATTTTCTTACGATCCTAAAGATTAACAAAGGCTCAACCAAGACTCTTCAAGAAAAAGTGCACAAGCTCCCTATGGGCGAAAAAGAATAGGTTATAGGTGACCAATGTAAGGTCAACTGGGCTCGCGTTTCTCGCCCCAAAAAACTAGTGGGCTTGGGAATTCTCGACATTAAGAAGTTTCCCAGGGCTCTACGCCTATTGTGTGTGGTTGTGTGCTGGCTTTGTGATGTAATCCCCTCTCTGTTTGCTCCTACTTAATCAATGAAAAGGCAGAACTCTTTCCCCGTTCTAAAAAAGAAGAAGAATGTGGCCATTGTCAGTAAGGGAAGAGTAAGGTGAAACCCTAGGTGAGTTGTATGTCGCCGCCATTAAATGGCATCCTAGTTGTTTGGAAGGCCCCGAAGCGAAATCTGAAAAAGGCTCCTCGTTTCTTCAACCTAAACTCTCTGCAACCATACGTACAAGATACTACACGGGGTGCTGAGAAATACTCCCTCCGTCCTAAAATAAGTGTCTCAAGTTTGCACAAAAGTGGATGTATCTATACATGTTTCATGTAAAGATACATCCACTTTTTGACAAATCTAAGACAGTTATTTTTGGACGGAGGAAGTATCAGAAATGCAACCGTGAGCTAAGGTTTCAGGGAGTTCGTTATTTTAAAATTCAAAGCCGGGTTTTCATAACTTCAAAATGTTACGACGACAAATACATGTACATACAGGTGTGTAATGTTTCATTATGAAATGCCTTATACCCTACGTTACAGAACAAGTGAGTCAAGTGACAAAATCTGACAAACCGTGAGTCCGAAAGTAGTGTATTTGTTCTTTTTTTTTTTTCATATCCATGTTTTTTTAGAGTAAAACGCCCACGGTATATGAAGTTGCGAAGTAGGAGCGGATTGGTCACCAACTCAAAAAATGCTAATTGTTGGTCCGTAAGTTGTGGGAATGTTGCACGTTAGTCATTCCGTCACTCCCACCGTTAAAATGCTGACGTGGACAATTTTTTATACAAAAAAGACCTTACCTTCTATTTCTCTCCTTACTCGGTCCTTAGTCGTGCACTCCATCAGCTTGAACGCGCACTCTGGCGGCGACGCCGTTGACCGCGTTTCCCGGCGAGCTCCTTCCCGACGGTTCCCGGACGCGTGAGAGAGCCTGAGCAACACGTTCGACGCGCATCCACGCGACGCGTCGATTGATGACGGCGCGCAGACCAAATGGTCACCGGAGCAACGCCGGTGACCATCCCGTGGCGGCGTGCGGTGGAGGTCGGCGACTAATGGCGCTGGAGAGCACGCGTGAGAGGGAAAAGTGGTCGGCAAGGATGGCCTGATCACCTTGAATACATGTGCTTGACCGGAAAGGTCAGAGGAAGCCGAAATCGAGCTAATCGAGCTCGGCGGTCGGCGGCCGGCGACGGAAAAGAAGGTTCGATTCAGCAGTCTATGTACACCCCAGCACGCGAAACTTGGCAGGGAGGGAGAGGAGCTCGCGACGAAGCTGTACGTATCCTCGGCTGGGCTCAGGGAGCTCGGAGACGACGGCGGCACGAAGAACGGACGGCGGCGGAGCTAGGCTTCCGTCGCAAGATAGGAGCAGAGCGGAAGAGAGCGAGCGCACGCGCGAGAGAGAGAGAGAGAGAGAGAGAGAGAGAGAGAGAGAGAGAGAGAGAGAGAGAGAGAGAGAGGAGACCGAGCGCGAGCGAGGAGAGGGAGCAGGACTGCTGGAGGTGTTGCTCGCGCGGCCGCAACGAGGTGCGTACGTGACCAAGGTAGAAGACAAGAGGTACCTGACAGGTGGGTCCCACCGATCAGGACGTTGTTGGATAAGAAAAAGACAGTAATAAGAATAAATAGAATATTAAGGGGTCTTTTGTAAGAAAAACATTGTCCACGTCAGCATTTTAACGGTAGGAGTGACGGAATGACTAACGTGCAACATTCACACAACTTATTGACCAATTTAGCATTTTTTAAGTTGGTGACCAATCCGCTCCTACTTCGCAACTTCATAGACCGCGCGGGAGTTTTACTTTTTTTTTACTTGTTTGTGTAGCCTAAAGGATAAAGTACTGCATATTCAAATTTCATAGACTTGTAGGATAAATCCTTGTGAGCTAAAAAGGTGATAAATAGTTAAATACATGTCGCCTGCAGATAGCAATTTTGGGTAGCGGCACTCATTGTCCAGGATGCATGCAAGCCAGGGTCTCCGACGTTCCATTACTTTACTAACTATAAAAGACCCCCCATTTCGCGGCCTCCCAGCACCTCACGGCATTTTGCAAAAAAAAACCTGACAAATAGGGATATTAACTCGCAATCCACAGGGCAAAGGAGGCTTCGTCGTTTCGCACGTCGGAGGGAATTATTTGCAATTTTCGGACAATCCAGAGACCTTTTCACAACGACGCGGTCATCGCCGTGATCAACTATTTGCAATTTTCGTATAATACAGGGACCTTTTCACAAAGACGCGGTCATCTTCGTGATCAACAGAGGGGGACTTATTTGCAATTTTCGGACAATCCAGGGACCTTTTTACAACGACGCGGTCATTGCTGTGATCAACTATTTGCAATTTTCGGACAATCCAGTGACCTTTTCACAACGACGCGGTCATCGCCGTGATCAACAGCAGTGACGTCATCGTGGGCCCCAGCCGTCAGAATTTTATTCATTTTGATAAATAATTTTAGTAATTACTAAAACCCTGACATGTGGGTCCCGTTGTCAGAATTTTAAAACATTTCCAGAAATTTCAGAAAAATGCTCAAAATTGTATAATCTATAACTTCTGATGTGTAATTCAGAAAAATGTGTTCAATATATCAAAATGTTCAGAAATTAAATCTGTCTACTGGTATCAAAATTCATGCAAATTTAACAACTTTTAACCATGCTTAATTAGGAGAACAAAATAATTTTTTTATATTTTGTTTGTTCATCCAGCGAATTTCAAGGAGAGAGAGAGCTGCAAATCAAATTGCTCAATGTTTTCCACATTAATAGGTTTTCTCCTTATGTATTTCTTAAAAGTAATATGAAAAAATTGAAAATCAGTATTAACAATGCAAGACTACTTGAAGTATTTCGTTTTGCCACAAAAAGTTCCCTCCAACTGGACATAGTTCTAAATGGTATGTACATGAATATATTATCTTCACCGACCAGCATTTTTCTACTCTATAATCAATGTTAAACATCACTGTAATATATCACTCAATAAAAGTTAATTTTTTTTGTTCAGTCTAGCAACGATTAAATTTAAAGTTGGAGACATTTCGATTTCTCATCAAGGGTGCGGCGTGCCGCCGCGCCGAATTCCACTAGTTCGAGGATATGAGCGTCCTCCTCCGTCGAGCGCCCGCTCCCTCACGACGCCCGCCCCTACTCCCACCCCATTCCCCACGCCCACGTACACCAATCGCGATCAACTCGTCTGCATATGTTCAGTCCTCACTCCACAAATCAAAAAAAACACCACCAATGATTCCCGTCTCATTCTCATCACCTTCATATGTGCCTGCCTGCTGCTCTCTAGCTAGTACTAGCGGACCAACTGACCAGCATGAACAGGATCCACCCTTCCGATCGCCGCGGCGACTGCGCCGGCGAGCCGCGTCGACGGCAGCTGGTCAGGAGCTGCCGGCGGTTTACACGGTGTGGAAGAGATCCAGCATGGGGTTCCAAGGCACCGACGGCTTCTCCGTCTACGACGCCGCGGGGAAGCTCGCCTTCCGCGTCGACAACTACGCCCGTCGCCCAAGGCCTTCGCCGGCGAGCTTCTGCTCATGGACGGCCGCGGTGCCCCTCTCCTGTCCCTCAGGCCGCAGGTGATCACCGCTTCTTAATTTGCACCTTTGCACCTAGCACCATCTATCTGAATTTGGCATGTTTACAATTCTGCGTACGCTGAATCTGATTAATCTTTCTTTACCCTGTTCACGACAGATTCTTAGCCTGCACGACCGATGGAACTGTTACAGGGTTGCACCGGGAGAAGGCTGCCCGGACAGCGCGGACGGAAGCTCCTCCCTGCCGCCGCCGCCGCCACAGCAGCGGCAGGTCTTCTCGATGAGGAAGTGCGCGGCTCTTCAGAACACGGACGACGCGGAGGTCTTCATGTCATCATCATCCTCGACGTCAGGGCGTGGCTGCAGGGCTCAGCCCTCTCCTCCTCCCGGCTTCCGCGTCGAGGGCAGCTTCACCAGGAGGAACTGCAAAATCTCCGGGAGCGACGGCCGGGAGGCGGCGCGGATATCTAGGAAGAGAGCTGGTGCGGGTGCGGCGGCGTCCAGGCCGGTCTCTCTTGGCGACGACGTGTTCAGCCTGGTTGTTCAGCCGGGCGTCGACGCCGCTACGGTCATGGCTATTGTTGTTGTCATGGACCGGATCTGCCGGAGGCCGTACGCACCAATGGCGTGTTGTTCACAGTAGTACAACAGTAGCAGTAAACACTTACAAAAGTCGAAATTCTTTGTCCTTCGTTGGATGGACCCGAGAACTGCGGCACATAAACGCCGCCCCATTCATGAAGCCATTGTGATGTTAGAGTTGTTCTTATATCTGTTTTAGTGTAATTTAGACGATTGTACGGATTGTAAGAATAGCATGCCGTGAGCCCGTGACCGGCATGGGTGAGAAGGTTCAGAGTTGCATTTATCCATATTTTGTAAGACTGTTTCAGCAATCATCTAAAATAATACTACGCTGAAACTAACCTGAGCATCTAACCAAGCGCTGAAAATAAGCCAAGTAGTTGCTTGCTCTTGCCATGCAACTAACCTGAGCATCTCCTGCTGATGAAGGATACCTTACGAATTCCAACCACCATGTTGGGGCAACCGGCCAACGATGGGCAAGCACCTGCTAGCAAGGCGACAGCATAGTTGCCAAGCGCTCCAGGACACACGACTACGACGGACAGAAGATTACTTGGTGTAGGTTACCTAGTACAGAGGCAAAGCATCCAACAATAATCATCACCGTAGTCCAAGATCTGATCCTAAAACCGAAAGCTTGATCTCCCTCCTCCAGCATCCTCTCCGTCCACTGCAAATAGATCCGACCTCCCCGCCATCCGCTCGGCATGTAAGGGCTCAGACTACCGGCGCCGCGGCACTGCCGCTCCGGAGCTTCCGCCTGCATCCCCATGCTCGCGACGGCGGGCTCCCTGGCTACGCCGCCCTCCTCCGCCGCGCTGGCTGCAGCCGCCCTCGCCTCCCGCAGGTCGGACCCAGCCATTCGGGGCCGGATTATGGTGATGCGCCCCAAGGCTGCGACGACGGCCGTCCTTGTTAAGGATTAGCTCGTAGAGGTTGTTAGGTTGTTACTAACTTGATGTATACGGTACCAATCTGTTGATAAAGATTGGATCGTTATCTTTCTATCTCGTGTAACCTCCTCGATGTAATCCTGTGTAAACCCTAGCCATTGTGGCATATATAACACGTAGCCGAGCCCGAGAACAAGAGCATCGTTCCACCAAACTAAACGTGGTATCTCCACATGGTATCAGAGCCCCTCTTCCTAAACATCTAGATGAGTTCATCCTCCTCCGCCGCCATGACCGTCTCCCTCCCTAGCCAGGGTACGGCGGAGAAACTCACGAGGGACAACTTCCTGCTTTGGGAGACGCAAGTACTCCCTGCAGTCCGTGGCGCGCACCTGATGGGTTACCTAGATGGAACCTGCGCCGCCCCTGAGGAAACGATTGTCATCGACAGCAGCGACGGCAAGGGCAGGACCAAGGTGAGCAACCCAGCCTACGAGGCATGGGTCCAGACCGATCAGCAGGTGCTCGACTACCTGCTCCACTCCTTGTCAAGGGAGATCATGGTCTCCTGCATCGGCATGAGGACGTTGGCCGCTGTCTGGTCAGCGATCAAGGCGATGTTCGCCGCCACGTCCCGTACCCGCATCGCCAACCTGCGGGTCAAGCTCGCCAACACGAAGAAAGAAGGCAAGACCACGGCGGCCTATTTCGCCCAAGTCAAGGCGGTCGCCGACTAGCTCGCCGCTGCGGGCCGGAAAATCAAAGAAGACGAGCTGGTGGAATACCTGCTCGCGGGGCTAGACGACCCCTACAACCCACTCTTCGCCGCCATCGGAGCCAATCCCTCCGCCAAGATCACGGTGAGCGAGCTGTACGCCCAGGTGACGGCGTGACAATCACATGGAGCTGCTGCTCGGAGGCGACGGCAGCGGCCCATCTTCTGCAAATGCCGCCGCGCGAGGACGCGGTGGACCACGCCGTGGTGGGCGAGGAGCACCTCGCGGCCGTGGCGGTGGCCGTGGCTACGGGCGCGGTCAGGGACGTCATCAGCAAGGTGGCGGCTACGGTGGTGGCCGTGGTCGTCGTGGAGGCGGCAACAGAGGCAATGGCGACCGCATCACCTGTCAGATCTGCCGGAAGCCTGGCCATGGTGCTGGGCAGTGCTGGTACCGCTACGAGATGACGTTGAAGAAGAAGAAGAAGAAGAAGAAGAAAGGTGCCAACGCAGCTTATGGCGTGGACACAAACTGGTACGGTGACTCTGGCGCCACCGACCATATCACCGGGGAGCTCGACAAGCTCACCATGAAGGAGAAGTACCGGCCGTGAGAAGATCCATGCGGCCAATGGGACAGGTATGAACATTAGTTATGTTGGTCATGCAATTGTTGATTCCCCATCTAAACAACTCCATCTTCATAATGTTCTTCATGTTCCACAAGCAAAAGAATCTTGTTTCCATTCATCGTCTCACTAGAGACAATAATGTCTTTGTTGAATTTCACCCGTGGCAATTTTATGTGAAGGACCAGGAAACGAAGAAGGTTCTGCTTAAGGGTAGATGCGTGAAGGGTCTCTATCCGTTGGTGTCTTCATCAAGCACAAATAAAAAGCATGTTTTTAGTGTCACCAAGCCTTCAGCTACAAGGTGGCATGATCGATTAGGTCATCCTTCATCAAAAATAGTTCAACGAGTGCTTAGGGATTTTCATCTTCCTTATTGTGATAAGTCTAGCCTTGAGTCGGTTTGTGATTCATGTCAAAGAGCAAAAAGTCATCAATTGCCCTACACAAGATCCATTAGTACTTCTACACTACCTTTAGAGCTTGTGTACTCCGATGTGTGGGGGCCAGCACCATCTTCTGTTGGTCGTTATTCTTACTATGTAAGCTTCATTGATGACTTTAGTAAATTTTCATGGATCTATCTCTTAAAGAAAAAATCTGAAGTCTTTCAAATCTTTCAGAATTTCCAAAATCTCGTTGAACGCAAATTTGATAAGAAAATCATTGCCATGCAAACAGATTGGGGAGGAGAGTATGAAAAATTAAATCCATTTTTTCAAAAAGTAGGCATCTCTCATCATGTTTCTTGCCCCCATGCCCATCAACAAAATGGGGCAGCCGAAAGAAAACATAGGCATATTGTTGAAGTTGGTCTTTCACTTCTTGCAAATGCATCCATGCCATTGAAATTTTGGGATGAAGCTTTCTTGACCGCTACTCATCTTATCAACATGTTGCCTTCCTCGGTCATTAACAATGAAGTTCCCATGCAACGTCTCCTCAAAGAAACACCCGACTACTCCTCTCTTCGTGTATTTGGGTGTGCATGCTGGCCTAACCTTCGTCCATATAATAAGAGAAAGCTTGCTTTTCGGTCAAAACAATGTGTTTTTCTTGGCTATAGTCACATGCACAAAGGAGTAAAATGCCTAGATGTTTCTACTGGCAGGGTCTACATCTCACGAGACGTTGTCTTTGATGAAGAAGTCTTTCCGTTTTCCAAACTTCATCCCAATGCTGGGCTCTTCTCCGGCAAGAAATTCTTCTCCTACCCAAAACACTCCAAAATCCATCGGTTTTAGATCAAGGGGAGCAACATTGTACTGATCTA
This sequence comes from Poa pratensis, assembly GCA_947311845.1. Lineage (NCBI taxonomy): Eukaryota > Viridiplantae > Streptophyta > Magnoliopsida > Poales > Poaceae > Poa > Poa pratensis. The sequence continues at coordinate 35,589,228 of CAMZMU010000097.1, read as the reverse complement.
ACACCTAATGTTTCTACTGTTTTTACTCCCTTACAAAGTACTCAGGTGCAGCAGCAGCAAGCAGAAGAAAATTCGGAGCAAAATGATGCTCAAACGAGTGAAAACGAGTCGGAAGAAACGAACTCGCTAGAAGACAGCGACGTCGAACACGAGGCTGATTCGCCTCCGACATCCGCCTCGGGATCGCCTGCAATCGGAAGAATCAGCCTCGGGATCGCCTTCCGCCCTCTTCCACTGGTGGGTCCCAGGCGCAGCAGCACGACGCTGCGAACAGCGAACCATCGGGTGACGCGTCCGGCTCTTCGCGCACCCAGGAGGCAGAGGCGAGCGGGCCAGCTCGCCAACGTCGTCAGCATGGAGCCACGACCGGATCCACGCGCGGCCAACCAACCAGATGGCCCAGCGCGGCACCTGATGGGCCAAGTGGGCCAATCCGCAGTCGCCCGACCGTACGTGGCGACACGACGCAACGCGGACGACAGACACGGTCGTCTGTGCCTCCCGAGACCGAACCGGGATCTTCTGCGGCCAGAAGCCTCTGCATCATCTCCTGCACCTGCTGTGCACCGTACCAGGCACAAACTGGGAACAGTAAGCCAAAAAAATTTACTGACGGTACTGTTCAATATAAATCTACTAAAGGCACTGTTAAATATAGTTTATCAGCTGCATCAAATGAACCTGAAAACCTTCAAGTAGCATTAAAAAATCAAAATTGGAAAAATGCTATGGATGATGAATATGATGCTTTAGTAAAAAATAAAACATGGCATCTAGTACCATATAGACAAGGCATAAACCTCATAGATTGCAAATGGGTATATAGAATCAAAAAGAAAGATGATGGTACTATTGATAGATACAAAGCTAGATTAGTAGCAAAAGGCTTCAAGCAAAGATATGGCATAGATTATGAGGACACTTTCAGTCCTGTTGTTAAAGCTGTCACTATTAGACTTGTCTTAGCCATTGCAGTTTCAAGAGGATGGAATCTAAGACAACTAGATGTGAAGAACGCATTTCTCCATGGTGTTCTGGAAGAGGAAGTTTATATGAAGCAGCCACCAGGGTATGAAAATCCCAAAACTCCACAACATGTGTGCAAGTTAGATAAATCTTTATATGGTCTCAAGCAAGCACCAAGAGCGTGGTTTGCCAAGTTAAGCTCAAAGCTTCAAGAACTTGGTTTCTCACCATCAAAGGCTGATACATCCTTATTCATTTATAACAAGTCAGGTATCATGATTTTTGTACTAGTTTATGTTGATGATATCATTGTCACCAGTTCATCAAGCAAGGCCATTACCGCATTACTTCAAGATTTAGGTACAGCTTTTGCATTGAAAGATCTAGGTGACTTGCATTATTTCTTGGGAATTGAAGTGAAGAAACATAGTGATGGTATTGTTCTAACCCAAGAGAAATATGCCTTAGACTTGTTAGCCAAGGAGCGCATGAAGGATGCCAAGCCAGCTCCAACACCATTATCAACCTCTGAAAAATTGTCAGTTACACAAGGTGTTGCTCTCGGACCTGATGATGGAACAAGGCACCGAAGCATTGTTGGTGCACTTTAGTACCTCACTCTCACTAGACCAGATATTGCTTTTTCGGTCAACAAGGTATGTCAATTCCTGCATGCACCCACCACTGTTCATTGGACAACAGTTAAAAGAATATTGAGGTACATTAAGGGAACCACAGACATTGGACTGGCATTCAGAAAGTCCAACTCCACTCTAGTAAGTGCCTTTTCTGATGCGGATTGGGCTGGATGTGTAGATGATAGAAGATCTACAGGTGGCTTTGCAGTGTACTTCGGTCCAAATCTAATTTCCTGGAGTGATAGAAAGCAAGCAACAGTTTCCAGATCCAGTACAGAAGCAGAATACAAAGCATTAGCAAATGCTACAGCTGAAATTATTTGGGTAGAATCTCTGCTAAAAGAACTTGGTGTTATCAGAAAAAGAGCTTCATGTCTGTGGTGTGATAATATGGGTGCTACATACCTTTCAGCCAATCCTGTATTTCATGCAAGGACAAAACACATAGAAATAGACTTTCATTTTGTGAGAGAAAGAGTAGCAAACAAACAGCTTGAGATCAGATTTATTGCTTCACAAGATCAGGTGGCAGATGGCTTCACAAAGGCATTACCAGCAAAGAAACTCGAAGAATTCAAGCACAATCTCAACCTTGGACATGGTTGTGATTGAGGAGGGGTGTTAAGGATTAGCTCGTAGAGGTTGTTAGGTTGTTACTAACTTGATGTACATGGTACCAATCTGTTGATAAAGATTGGATCGTTATCTTTCTATCTCGTGTAACCTCCTCGATGTAATCCTGTGTAAACCCTAGCCATTGTGGCATATATAACACGTAGCTGAGCCCGAGAACAAGGGCATCGTTCCACCAAACTAAACGTGGTATCTCCACAATCCTGGCCTCACAGCTCACCGCCACGGCTCCCCTCGACTGCGTCATGGCGCCGCTCTCCTCCTCCCCGTTGCCTCCGCTGGCTCTGGACAAGAACCCGCGCCAAATCTCTCCCGCCGTGGCACCGGACGTGCTCGTCCCCGCTCCCAGCTCCAGCTCCTTGTCGCTCACCCCACCACCGTCGTCGGCTTCTACAGACCAACTGCAGTGCTGCCCCTTGGCTACCTCGTTGGTGGAGGTCGTCCCCGAGTCACCCGGGTTGGGGCTGGCGCCGTGTCGGTCTGCGGGCACGATGCCATCCTGCTCCGCAGCGCCGACTGCCCCGGCTGCTGCTTCTGGCCATGTCGTTGACCCTGTCGCGTCTTTTGTTGTTGCTGGGTGTGGAGGTGATGCAAGACAGTGTGGAGGTGGAGGTGATGCAAGGCGTCACTCTTGTGCCGAGGCCATGGCTTCTTTTCCGGCCTCTCAGTTGGGTGCGGGAAGCAAGGAGGATGTGTCCAGGAGATGGCAAGACGTGCCTTCGAGGCGCCGCCCGCACAACTCAGCCATGTCCACACCTCCTGTCGTTCGTTGTTCTCGTCTGGCTACTCCGGCATGGCTGAGGGATCGTTGCTTTCGCTGCCTCTCCAGAGGTCACCGTGCCCGCTCCTGCAGGAACCCAATTCGGTGCATGAGCTGCCTCTGTTTCGGCCATGTCGCTCGCTTATGTCGTGCTATGCCCAGTATCGATGAGTCCTCGCCGCTTCGATGTGCTGCTTCATCGCCTCTCCAATCGGCTGTTCCCTCGCCTGCCCCCGCCGACGATGCTACCTTGACTGGCGTGCCTTTGCAGCACATTCCCATGGAGGATGTCGTGCTGCTTCGCTCTCAGCTTTGCGACTGACTTGCTCAGGTTCGGAGTGTTTTAGCCAGAGCGGAGGATGCTCTTGGCAAACTGCAGACTGTGCCTTTGCTACCTCAGCAGGTTGGTTCCTTGAACCGTGTGGACGTGTGTGCGGCTTATGAACATGAGTCGTCTCTGGTTGTTGAGATGATGTCGGAGACTGGCGCTGAAGCCATTGTTGTCGAGGCCCATGAGGAGTCGTCTGTGGACGGGGAGGATTGCTTCTTTGGTTGTTTCTCTCCTCGTGCAAGCTCGTCCCCGCAGCCAATGATGCCAGTTGTTTCTCAGTATGAGGAGATCATGCAGATTATGCCCGAGCTTCACGAGCTATGTGGGGAGAACTCAACCACTCCTCCTCTGTCGATGGTGCAGCTGCAGGTGGATTCGCTTTGCACCTCGACGGTGACTTCCACATCACCTCTGCTAGTTCCCAGCAAGACGATTGACTTCATTGACTGTGGTGTCAAGGTTATTGAAGCGGATGCTTTGGCTCCGGATTCTGAGACGCTCTTTGCCAAAGAGCTTTGCAACCTGCTCTCTAGGTTGGAGGCGGCTAGCCCTGGATCTTCCCAAGAGATTGCTAGCCTCCTGACGGAGAAGGCTAAGATGGGCAAAATCAAGAAAGTGAAGGAATATCTCAGAACCAAAAGCAAGAAGAGTGGTGCCGCAAGAAAGGCGCCTGCGGTTGATTGATGGATTGTCCTGGATCTATGTTCTTGTGTTTTTAGTGGGTTTCCCTTGCGACGTGGTTTTCTTTATGTCGGAGTTTGCGGCTGTAGCAGATTGAGAGAATTAGGTAGTCTGCCTAGGCGATTTGGGAGTTGTGTGTTTTGAGAGTTGTCCGCATGTGTTTTGTTGTAACGGTTTTCCATTAATTAACTGGGCAATTCTCTTCTTCTTAATTAATAGATTGAGGCAAAACTTTTGCCTCCGTTTCAAAAAAAAAAATCCAACATGAAGAAAGAACTGGCCACTCACCACTTGGCAAATATGCCAGCAGATGTAGCAAATTGCAATCCAAGGCATTAAACACAAATACAAGACAAAATTATTTTGTTCCTATCAGGGCATCCCATCAACGTTGATCGAACGATGGCATCCAGCTAGGGGCATCCATTGAGACAAAAGTCATCTTTTTGTTGCCACAAGAACAAGTCCTCTTGGTATGTCAGGCGTAGTGCAAAAGATGAAAGTGACCAAAGTTGCACAAACTACGGAGCCAGAATATGCAAAAGATGAAAGAGATAAAAGTCGTGCACATTCCAGAAGCAAAATTAGCAAAAGAGATTCAGCTCTAACCAGTTGCCTGAGGTGTCTTCAGTAACACGTAAAGAAAACCCGAATATTGCCCTTCGAATACGCTAAAAAGGGCATTGCTGCTCAAGACTAAGCAACGGTTTTCCAGTTTTTCACCACAAAAAAGCTTGGTGCCAGAATGTTTCATGGGCAAAAAAATGCTGTAAACAGTCAGGTTTCGTGTACGTGGAAGTCGGTATAAACTTAGGATACATTAAGTGGATTCTAGACTGATTTTATTTTGCTAATAACCAATTTATAACATGAAGAGTCCACTTTCGGCCAAAGCACAGAAGGAATGTTTAGTTCTCGGGGAATAAAATTTTAGCCCATCAGCAAAGAAACCACATACAGCTCGTCCAGTCCCCATCAAGAATATGTTGAACTGAGAATACAAATTAGTTTTGGCAATGTTGTGCATACTATCAGCGGTGCTGCTCTGTGACTTCTTAGGCTTTAAAACGGGACAACATTTTCCTACCTAAAGGAAATATGGGCAGGTGACGTATAACCCTTAATACACTATCTGAAGTAATATCAAGAAAAAATTGTCTGTGTCAACTTAATAGTATGGGCAATCTGGAGTCAAGGTGAGAAACTGAAAATAAATGATGCTTCCAATTTGTTGATAACTTGATATTAATTCGTGATGCCAGTTTACAAGTGTAACTCTTTGTATATCGTTAGCAGAATCTGCAGGAGGCCTAGTTCAATGTCTTCCACATTTTCAAAGATTTACATCACACTTCCATGCTAGAGCTGTTGTCTTCAGTCATGCTATAATCACAAAATGTAAAACAAAAAAATGCTTTTCGGTCAAAAAGAGAAAAAAATGCTCCATGCCTAGGAGGCTATTACTTACGAAGTAATGGAAAATCTTAAATAGTACATATCATTTTGGTTAAACATCAAGCCAATAGCATGTGTATCTCATGAATAATACTCCACTCAATACTTTTTCGCTATCTTGTAGGATTTAGAGACTTGCAAACTGCCAACGATTCAGGCATTGTAAGGCTTGAAGCCTTTATTTTTTTCAGGATCAATGGACCATCAATATCCATAAGGCAACAACTAATGGATGTCTAACCTAAGAAGGTATCCATTCAGTACAGATCGAAATAAAAAAAAGCAAACAGTAAAAAAAAATCTTCCGAGAGACAACTGTTGTCACACACCCACAACATCAGACTCATCAGTTTAGACTGCACAAGTGCACATCATAAGGTGGAAATAAATATTCATTGCTATATTGCAGAAAAACAATCCTACAAGTTTTATTTCAGGGAATGCAGCGAGCGAAAAATTAGAGAACAGTTTCTGCGAAATACATCTAGGAGAAAAGAGCACGGTACTCGCTGGCCTCATGACCCATTTCTTCCATGGTTCTATCTTTTCTTTCGATGTCCAGATCAAGCTTTTCCTTCAATTCTTTTTCTCTCACATCAATCTATAACAAAATAAAATGGTAAGATATAGTGAAACATGCTATAAGAAATTATAGAGATGCAAAATAGAGTCAACGAACCGCATCATATATTTCATCATTATTTTCAAAATCTCCTTTCTTCCTGGGGATCACATGGATGTGGACGTGCGGAACTGTTTGGCCAGATTGAGGACCATCCTGTATAAAAAGTCATCAATAAGGAAATGCTTTTTCTCCCATAGTTTATGAAAAGGTAAAGGTGAACAAGATAAAAGAGCAGATATGGCAGACTGGCAGTGTAAGTGTAATTTTGGTGATTAGCTTGATCTATGTTGTCCTGGATCCCAATAGCAAAATCAATTAAGTATATGAAATTTGAAGCATAAGCTATTCATGATATATATAGAGAGAGTTTACCTGAATTGTAAATGTAAGAGAAGATGCTTTGTGGTACTGCTCAAGCCGTACACCAACTTCCTTTGCAGTGACCCATAAATCGATATCTCATCCGTACTTAGATCAGCAAACCGTTTCACTTCACGCTTGGGGCACACAAGGACATGTATGTTTGTGAAGGAAAAAATATGTAAAACCAAACTTTATAATGCAAGTAATGTTTTACAGTTTCAATTATGAAATCTGTGAACCACAGGACAGAATGGGCAGTGGATAACTACCTCTAGTTAAAGTTATAGTATACTATACCATAAGTAGATGTATCTCATGGTAATGGTTGTAGTAATAGTACATTTCCAGCCTTTCCTCAAGAAGCTAATATTTTGGGTGAACTAGTTGGTGCATGAAGTGATGAAACGCAACAGCAAAGATAATAATTCATGAAAAGATGACTGTGATGCCGTCAGCCTATCAGGTATAAACTGGTACCAACAAGAGACGATTTACCCATTTTGTATAATTACCATTCACTTCTATTAATCGCTAACTCTAGCATAATTCTCTTGTCATGCTTGATGTTCAGATTTACACTAGACATGCATATTTACAGATCCGTGCAAACTAAAAGAGCGGAATTACCATAAATTTTTGGTTTTATCGTTTCTGATCTTTGGTTTCTACTTTGTTTGGAAGATGGACGCCCTTCCAAACAAGCAGGAGGCAAAGTTTATGAACAGTCAGTCCTGGCATTCCATTAACATTTAACTGTAAATCTCAGAGATGATTTTGTGAAGATAAAGGATATGACCTGCAGAATAAGGTTGAGACATGTTAATATAGATTAGTCTAAATAGTATATGCGGTAAATATAAAAGTGTCATCATTAGTAACTGTTTATATGTACAAATATTAACAACATTTTCAAGATTTAAATGTTGTACCCATGATGCTCAGTTATCGTTGAGGGAGTATCTCAAACTTATACGGTGCTTCGGTTGGAGAAAAAAAGTGAGCCTCACTTCACTTCACATAAAGTTTGTCAAAAGAAACTGCAATTTGAAAACTGTGCTAGTGCTGGAAACCTAAGGAGTGGTTTCTTATCTCGTATCGCCAACCGCATTCACATCTCCGTCACAAAAAAACGCAATCACAACAATTTCCTTGAAATATACTGCGATTTTGGGCTGGAGCTGGAAGACTAGTGGTGGATACAGTAAATTGAATACCAGAAATTAGGCAAGGGAGAGGGGGGCAAGCGTAGATATTACCAGGAGGAGGGGCGGAGGTTGACCATGGCGTGGCGTGGCGTGGAAGACCTGCCTCGCGTCGATCGTGTAGGGTCCGAACTTGTACGCCGACGCCTCCATATCCGGCGACGGCGGCGAAGAGAAGGATATATGGCGCGCGGCCAAGTCCCGCGGTGAAGGGTAGCTGTGGTCGTGGCAGCGGTGGCAGAGTGAGAGGAAGGAGGAGGGCACGCGAGCGAGCGCAGGACGGAGCAGAGCCCAAGCAGCATGAGGAGTTGACTAGTTTTCTGTTTTTTTAAGCGGAAAGGAGGAGTTTACTAGGTTTTTTTTTAGGGTGTGCAGCGAGCATGAGAAGAGGAAAGCGTCAAAACAGGCCTGGGCTTGAAAATATACTTTGTGGCCCGTGTTAGCTTATCTTAGCGTACATCTGCAGATGGAGCGGGGTGGGCTGCCAACAGCTGGGCCAGCATTGTACAGTAGCATGAACAATCTGCTAAAAAAGTAGACATGAACAAAGCAAATGTGGTGGCTTCAAGAAATACGGGAAGAAGGTTCACCTAGGAATAGGCCTCGACAACGGCTCGGATCATTTAAATCGAACTCTGCTAAGTTCGAACTCGCCAAACTCGTTACTTTTAACGAGCAAAAAGCCAGCTCGATTCGACTCGTTATAGCCCCGAGTTGGCTCGTTAAACTTGGTAAAAATCGTTAAGATTTTCGTGTGTAATATAGCAATCAAAAAAGGCAAAAGAAATATTTTAAAAATTCACAAAAAATACACACAAGCGATGTTGGGAAGGTGAATTGGGTATGTGGCTTATTCTGGCCTATGGATTGGCTGGTTGTGGCTTGTTCCGGCCTAGTACATAGAGTTTCACGAGTTAAGCTCATGAGTTTGAGCTAAACGAGTCGAGTAACTCGCGAGTTTCGAGTATTATATCAGCGAGAAATGACGGTTTTTTCTTAGGTTAAAGTATATGTAGCTAAATCAAACTATAAACTTGATGTATCATGGACCCTATACTTGTTTAGCATACCAAGAAAGAGACAATCTAGATCGACACAATTTATTACTCTCATTACAGTTTCCATTCTCTCTCACGTTGTGTTGAATGTGTATAGACTACATTGGAGTTGGATACGCCGAAGGTGTAATGTTGGAGTCGAACACTTATACCTGACCTATTGTATAAAGGCAACGGTGGTAGCCAAAATAGACTAAATAAAAGCTAGTTTAGACAAAAAACCCATTGGAGGGCGGTCTGGTGTCCATGAGAAGGGCGACAGAACGACGTGGCGTTCGTGATTGATGTTCTGTATGCTGAGGTGTGCTTGCGGCGACAGTACTATGATTAGTACATGGGGATGAGCGCCCGTTAAGCATGCCACACATATGTAGGTGTTCATCGCAAAACAATGTTACCAAATATCGTCTCTCGCTCTATTTTCTGCAATGATTTAGCTGCATATATGATTAGCCCTTCTTTTACTTTTTTGTTGCTAAAACTATGAAAGTGGGCCATGTTTTCTGAAATAATATTGTACCCAAAATATCGACGGTCCAGGATATACCGGGATCACTAAATCAGTTTGCCAATTCACGGATTTAGTGATTGAGGTTTGGTTTAGTTAAACACTACAAGTTCAAAGTTTATAATGGACTTTACCATTATTTTTCGTATGGCCTTTCTAGTCTATATTATACTATTAAAAGAGCAAACATGTGTTGACACATTAAATTTGGTCCGTTCAATATTCAATCAATGGCCCAGATCGTTCCAATGTTTGACAACTCAACACAACTTTTCAGTTTCGTGTTAATTACACGAATTTTGCCACCGCCTAAAACGAACAGTTCATTAATCTTAGAAATATATATCTCGGCGTCGTGCACCGATTGTAGCGTGCGCGAGCTCCTCGCCAAGGCCTGTCATCGCGCCACACCCTCCTCGCCATGGCCGGGTCCCTCTTCAGGGCGCGGTCGGACAAGGCGGCGGGATGCTCGCCACGGCCACGTCTGCCTGCTCCCATCAACATGCTGACGGTGAGCTCCATGGCAAGGATCAGCAGGCGCGCGCCCTGTTGCCGCCCCACGTCCGGACGGTGACGAGCGCCTCGACCCGGCTCGCCGACGCGCGTAGCCCTATCCCGGTGGGCGGCGAAGCACCCGCGCAAGCACAACCGCCCCTAGGCCATAGATGTGCGGTCGCGTCGCCATGCTGCGCCGAGGCAGCACGTCCGGCGAGCATCACACCTATGTCGCCTAAAAAAATCTTTTCTGTCGCCGGCGGCCGAAAAATAGATCTCCCTCGCATCCTCTCGACTCGATCTGCCGCACCATTGGCCTAGCGCTGCTTCCTCCTCCGAGGCCTCTCGATGTGTCTGCAATCCATCTTAAGAAGATGAACCACGTCACAAATCCAGTCGCTCACTCTGAATCCCCTTTGCTTATCACGTCTGTATCATAGCGTTGTTGCTTCAGTGCAGAAAACCCACGGATCCAGCGGCAGTGACGTACTTAGGTCTCATGGATTCGTGCCGCCTACACATGGAGGCACAACGATGGGCTAATATATGGCACCACGGCTCATACATCAAACGCTATTATATTTTTCTCCAAGCAATCATGCACCAGCTCCACAGGCAAGTAACCCTGAACAACCATTAACTCTGCCTGATACGTGGTGTCTCTGAGAAAACAGGTTTGGTACATGTATTTCGGCATTGCTCTCAACCCATGCGTTCTAGGGAGCAGAGGAGAACTCGCTGAGGTGGTCTGCATTCGTTCGGTGGTCTCGTTGCTCGGCGTCAATTCCTGCACTCGGGCAAGTGGTGTTGGCTCATGGCTGGTGGTGGACTCGTCCCAGTGCAGCTTGTGCTTCAGTCGCTATGGTGGTCGTCTTCATAGTCATGTTTTAGGTCCTGTTGTTTTACCGACTGCAGGCTCTTACTGTGGATGTTTTCCACTATCTTGCCCTGCGTGGCACTCTTGTTCTAGTCTAGGCTGGTTGTGTTGTCGTCTTGTCGTGGATCGCTGATTATGGGATTGGCGATAGTGTTTGGTTCTCTAGTTGGGTCGTGTGGCTTGGTGTCGTCAGCTGGGTTGTGCCTTCTTTGGCGTTGTATTACCTTCTATCTTAATGAAATTACATGCAGTTCTGGTGCATGGTTCGGAAAAAAAAGTTTCTTTCGGTCAACTCTTATGATTATGAATATAGAGTCGGCCAATCCAAGTTCTTAAATGATCTTGTTAAGGTTGGTTTAATATTTTGCTATTGATGTATAGATTTCATTTTTACACTCATGTTCTGTACTGCCTATCAGTAATTGTGTATACCATTGGATCGTCCATGAAATTTTTGGCACAAGTACAACTCTCTTTGTCAGTCGATTAATCTACATGAAAGTTAACAATTGTCTGATGTCTATATTAGAGTGGATTAGACATGTTTACCATTTTCTTATTAATTATTTGTGTGCCGCTATCATACAGAGTAATTAAAAGGGTTTTCTCACTAGTAGAAAATAGGTCTTCCGTTCGGAGCTTTAGTCCTGGCTATGTTTGAATTAGTCCCGGTTCCAACGGTTAGGACGCCGCATGGTTTTAGTCCCGAGATACCAAACGGGACTAAAGGGCTCCCACCCTGCCACAGCCCCTTTAGTCCCGGTTGGTATCTCCAACCGGGACTAAAGATGTTATGTTTGAAACCGGGACTAATGTGATCATTAGTCCCGGTTCCAACGGTTAGAACGCCGCACGGATTTAGTCCCGAGATACCAAACGGGACTAAAGGGCTCCCACCCTGCCACAGCCCCTTTAGTCCCGGTTGGTATCTCCAACCGGGACTAAAGATGCTATGTTTGAAACCGGGACTAATGTGATCATTAGTCTCGGTTCCAACGGTTAGGACGCCGCACGGCTTTAGTCCCGAGATACCAAACGGGACCAAAGGGCTCCCACCCTGCCACAGCCCCTTTAGTCCCGGTTGGTAGATAGACCTTTAGTCCCGGTTGGAGATACCAACCCGGACTAAAGCCGTCGTGTTTTTTTTTTTTTTCTTTTTTTCATTTAATACGGAATAATTCATATCTTTAAATCCGTAAATCGAAATTTAACAATTAAAATGTCTAAATCGATTAGAAAAATGAGAGGAATCCAAATATGACAAGTATATCATCTTTTGTATCACAAAAACTCATTTACCTAGGCGAAATTACTTTCAAAAAATTGGCATAAACACATTTATCTAGGCGAAATTAGGTAGAAATCAAGAAAATTCCTAATACTTGGTGATTATTCATAAAATGTGGATTACTCTTTGTGAAATTAGATGGGTGCCATTTTGCACCATATCTTTTTTGGAGGTTTTTTTTTACTTTATTAGATTTTTTCAAAAGGCGGTCAAAATGGCCACCATGACTCATCGAAAGAGGTCAAATTTTCTAAAACTATCGATATTTCTGTGATATAACCACTAGTTGTGTATCTTAAAATGATTTTAAAAAAATTCAGACCAAATTATCAAACACTTATAGTTCAAATTTGGATTACTTTCGGAAAATCAGTATAAACTCATTTAACTAGGTGAAATTAGATAGAAATCAAGAAAATTCCTAACCCTTGGGGATTATCCATCTAATACGGACTACTCTTTGTGAAAATTAGATAGGTGTCATTTTACACCATATTTTTGTAGTTGGTTGACAAAAAAAGTCATTTTTGCCACTAAGAAAAAGGAAAATGATATTTATAAAAATAATTTGAAAAATCCCTTCGGAACCATTGTTTCCTATACCAAGATACACCTATTTGTTGAATATGAGAACTTTATCACAAACTATGTCGTTGGAATGGTTATAACTTGGTCATTTGGCTTGAAACTTATATATGTTTATACATGACAGACTTTTTTGTGAAGATTGTTTTTGAACAATTTGTCAAAAATCAATTTTATCATTTTTCATAGCAACTAGTACAAAGACTCCATGCCAGAGGATATCTTTTTTTTGAGGTTTTTTTCACTTTATTTGATTTCTTTCAAAAAACTGTCAAAATGGCCACCATGACTATTCATCGAAAGAGGTCAAATTCTTTAAAACTATCGATGTTTCTGTGATATAACCACTAGTTGTGTATCTTAAAATGATTTAAAAAAAATTCAGACCAAACTATCAAACACTTGTAGTTCAAATTTGGATTACTTTCAGAAAATCAGCATAAAGTCATACAACAAGGCGAAATTAGATAGAAATCAAGAAAATTCCTAATACTTGGGGATTATCCATCAAATAGGGACTACTCTTTGTGAGAATTATATGGGTGCCATTTTGCACCATATTTTTTGTAGTTGGTTCACAAGAAAAGTCATTTTTGCCACTTAGAAAAAGGAAAATGATATTTATAAAAATAATTTGAAAAATCCCTTCGGAACCATTGTTTCCTATACGAAGATACACCTATTTGTCGAATATGAGAACTTTATCACAAACTATGCCGTGGGAATGGTTATAACTTGGTCATTTGACTTGAAACTTATAAATGTTTATACATGATAAACCTGTTTGTGAAGATTGTTTTTGAACAATTTGTCAAAAATAAAGTTTATCATTTTCCATAGCAACTAGTACACATAAAAGGACTCCATGCCAGAGGATATCTTTTTTTGAGCTTTCTTTCACTTTATTTGATTTTTTTTAAAACGATCAAAATGGCCACCATGACTATTCATCGAAAGAGGTCAAATTCTCTAAAACTATCGATATTTCTGTGATATAACCACTAGTTTTGTACCTTAAAATAATTTAAAAAAAAATTCAGACCAAACTATCAAACACTTGTAGTTCAAAATTGGATTACTTTCGGAAAATCAACATAAACTCATTTAACTAGGCGAAATTAGATAGAAATCAAGAAAATTCCTAATACTTGGTGATTATCCATCAAATGTGGACTACTCTTTGTGAGAATTAGATGGGTGACAATTTTGCACCATATTTTTGTACTTGGTTCACAAAAAAGTCATTTTTGCCACTTAGAAAAAGGGAAATGATATTTATAAAAATAATTTGAAAAATCCCTTCAGAACTATTGCTTTCTATACCAAGATACACCTATTTGTCGAATATGAGAACTTTATCACAAACTGTGCCGTGGGAATTGCCATAACTTGATTATTTGGCTCCATGCTAGAGTTTTTTTTTCATAGCAAGTTTATCGATGTTTCTGTGATGCAAAAGATGATATGGATGGCATATTTGAATTTCTCTAATTTTTCTAATTGATTTAGATATTTTATTTATTAAATTTTGATTTACGTATTTAAAGATATGAATTATTCAAAAAATATTATTGCATAATGATTGTTATTTATTTAAAAAATATTATTACATAATCATTATTATTTATCCAAATAAAGGTTGAAATTTTAAACAATAAAAAAGTATAATATCATGACTCAGGGGTTAATATGATTGATATGATACTAATATCAGTAAGTTTCAACTTCTCATTTGGAATCTCATTTGGAAGGAAGTCAAAAGGTAAGCGTGCTTGACCTGGAGCAATTTGAAGATGGGTGACCGAATGAGAAGTTTGACCAGGGTAAGTAATTTGACCTAAGATTAAGTGTATAATTAGAAATTAAATTTGAATTTCGGAGAGATTAAGTGTGTGGCTAAGTGTATAATTAGAGATTAAGTGTGTGGCTAAGTGTATAATTAGTGGAAAATTAGGATGGGTGACCGAATGAGCCAGTGAAGTCCTGACCTTAGACAAAAAAAAATCCTCTGAAAATCCTGCAGTCCTTTAGTCCGGGTTGGTAATACCAACCGGGACTAAAGGTTCTCCAGCTCCAGCGCACTGCTTCGCTCATGTGGAATGCCTTTTTGGGCAAACCGGGACTAAAGGGGACCTTTAGTCCCGATTTGGCAGTCCCGGTTGTAAAACCGGGACTAAAGCCCTTCCCTTTTTACTAGTGCTCTTATTCTGCAAAATTGTGCCAGGATAGTTTGATAGTTTATAATGTTGCAACTGGACCCGTATAGCATAAAGTTGTGTCCCTTTTAGTACATCAATTTCTGAACATGCATATGATTCAATTCTGAATTAGTCCAAATACTGGATACAGATTCAGACTTCCATGCTATACTCATTGAACTGAGAGCACTTAAAACTCCCGAAGGTATATTATCCAAATCTCAGCGACGTGTTGCCTGTTACGTGTATGCATTGCATCCACTATCCTTGGTTGATCTTAGACAACTGCAACTTTTTATACTGTCATATTGTTATTGGGTGTCGAATTCCATTAAACATCTAGCGCGCTCAGGTCGCTGGCAACCAAGTCGATTACATACTCAGCATGCCCAAACCACGCAGGACTGGCAAGCTCGCCCTATGACCATATTCAGTGATGGCGTGGGCAACTTTATTACAAACACGACCCCATATATTGAACTCGAAAGAGTCAAAATTTAGTATGCATCAACTCCTAACTTCAGGGATAAGGACAGCAAAGTCTGAGAGATCATAATCTGCAGAATTCAGAGCACGAACCAGGGTCAAATTCGATGCATTGATCGCTTCGGTACAGGCAAAAGCTTCAGCATGGAGAGTGGATCGCACATAGTCAATTTTACCCGTTGCCACCGCCGCAAGGAATTCATCTTGATCCGAACGGATCACAAAGCCCCGTGCACCCTTGCTAGAGGATTCAAGAAAGGAAGCATACAGAGCAACATAAGTAGGTTCTTCTTTTCGAGCTACATGCTGCACTAAAAGTGAGCTCTGTTCTCTCCTCGTCGCTTAGGTGCAAAATAGTGAATGGTCGATTACAGAAAAACTACAAACACGAATCCAGAATGACAAGTATATAGAGCACACATGAATGTCTTTCACTGTTGCTAAGTTTTCATAATAGATTATGATACATGCGTTGCACGTGCGTGTCCACTAGTAAAAATCAAAACACAATAAAGCGAACACCACGCATACAACTCCAATGTCACGACACCCTACCTGACCAAAGCCTTGGAGGAAAGAAGGCGCATGGAGGCAAGACGTCTTCGACGTCAGGAAGACCACGACGCTACCCAGGGCCACCTAGCGGCGACCTCCACCAACGACAACGACGTGGCGGCTTACAAGAGGCGGACGTGACCAGGGGATCGGCATCGAATGATTGAGTGAACACAAGGACCCGAGCTGGGCATCTCTCTCTTCCTCTCTCAGCCTGCGAGCTGTTCTTCTGCTCTGCGTGACGCGAGCTTGTATCCCTTACTAAATTCGTGTGAATTCGAGAGAGAATCGAGTCCAGAACCACTCCTGTGATCTGTATCGTATCATATGGTACCAGAGCCAGTCGATCTGAACCTCGCTGACTGAAATTTCGATTCGGCGGACGGCGAGCATGGGAGGCGAATTTCGACTCGATCTGCGCTGAGGTTGGACGTTCCGTAAAATCCCTCTCCAGATCCGGGCGAGGCGGCGGCGTGGGCGTGCGGCGCGAGCGCGTGCCAACGTGGGGGCGGATTGGCGGCGGTCAACTGCGTGCGGATTCCGGCGGGACGCTCGGTTGGTCACAGGTCTCTGCTGTGATCGGTAAAATCCCGACGGCGTCAGCGGGATCCTCGCACAATTGGAGGCGGCGATCGGAAGAGGTGCACGCTAGCACCAGAGGCGACGACTTGGAATCTCTGCGGCGAGGTCCAAATGGAGAAGCTTCAGCAGGAGTTGGCGCAACTGGCGGCGCAGATGACGAAACATGGCGAGGACACGAGCTCTGCACTCGGGTCTGTGCGTGACTCGCTCAAAGCCTTGGCGACCACGAACGGGCAAGTCGTCGAGAACATCCACGGCCTGAACAAGTGGGCGCCGGCGATCGACAACTCGATCCGCGATCTGCACAAATGCCTGGAGGAGGTGGGCACGCGCGTTGCCGTTCTGGAGACCGAGCGCTCCAACAACGACGCAATCACCCCTGGGCCCGGTGGCCACGGCGCTGCAACAACAAACCAGGGCTCGATAGCTACTGCCCCTCGGGGTATGGCACCGGCCCTGGCAAAGGGTACGCGTGCTTGTCGCCATACACCCATTGCTTTCGATTTGGGAGAGAATTCTGGGGGTGGTGGAGATGATAGTGAATTCCCTATGCATGATAACCGTGGTAGATACCGTAGTTCTAGACCACCTAAATCAGATTTTCCTAAATTTGATGGGGATAATCCAAAATGGTGGAAGAAAACATGTGAAAAATATTTCCATATGTATGGGGTAGAGCATGAAACTTGGGCTAGTTACGCTTCGATGCATTTCATTGGCAACGCGGCTCTATGGCTGCAAAATATGGAGGCAGAAGGAGACTTAGATAATTGGGAGGAACTTTGTGTAGCTGTGCATGGAAAATTTGGAAAAGATAAACATCATCGTGCATTAGAAGCGCTAGAAAGATGCAAGCAAGTGGGTAGTGTAGAGCAGTACTTCTTCAAGTTTGAGGAGCTTAGGCATAAAGTTCTGGTGCATAATAGGCATTATGATGAGGCTTTCTTTGTCACTAAATTCATTGGAGGGCTAAAAAAGGAAATTCAGCGTGCTATTCGCTTGCATAAACCACGAACAGTTGATGCTGCGTTTTCTCTTGCTGAAACACAGGAGGAAATGTTGGAAGAAGCTCGGACATACTCATCATCCAGATTCAAACACGAGTACAAGCCGGGTTACTCCAGAAGTGGACATTATGGGAGAGGCATCCTTTCCAATGTTCCTGAAGAATCCAAAAAGTCTGAAGAAAAACACTCTAGCAAACCACCCTGGGAAAGCAAATTTAACTCCCTGAAGGCGCAGAGAAGAGCAAAAGGTGAATGTTTCACGTGCGGTGATAAGTACCAGCCTGGCCACAAATGTAAGGCTTCAGTGCCTCTGAATTTGGTGGAAGAGCTGTTGGAAATTCTGCAGTTATCTGCATCAGACAGTGACGGTGATGCTGATGGAGAAGCCACAGAAAAGGAAGACATGTGCAATGTCGGGGACTGTTCAGAAAAAGAGCTTCAGATTGTTGGCTGAAATTGAGGGCAAGCAAGTGCTTATGTTGGTGGACTCGGGCAGTTGTGGTAGTTTCATCAGCTCGGATACTGCTCAAAGATTGAAGCTCAACATCACCAAGGTGCCTGACATACAAGTGGCGATGGCCAATGGAGCTAAAACAGTGGTGAACCAGGCAGCCCATCAAGTTCACTGGCAGTGTCAAGGTGCTGCATTCTGCACTGATATGAGGGTGTTTGACTTACCACACTACGATGTAATTGTGGGGATGGATTGGCTGCAGACATTGGGCCCCATGTGGATAGACTGGGACAAGAAAACTTTCAGAATTAAACAAGGAGGGAAGAGAGTCACTATTAGAGGAGTGAGGGACAAACCAAAGGATTGTGCTCCCATCACCATGGAAGAATTACAGCAACTTGAAGCAGATCATGCTATCTTTCACGTGGTTGAGTTACAAGCTGTGCAAGGACAAAAGAATGAGGAACCCATACCTGACAACATTGTCCAGCTGCTGAAAGAAAACAATGACTGCTTCCTGAAACCACAAGGCTTACCTCCCAACAGGCCATTCGACCACAAAATCACTCTATTGCCAGGAGTGCAACACGTGAACGTCAAGCCTTACAGATACTCCCCACAACAAAAGGATGAGATAGAGAAACAGATAAAAGAAATGTTGAAACAGGGGATTATTAAACCAAGTCAAAGCCCCTTTGCATCTCCGGTTCTGCTGGTAAGGAAAAAAGACGGTACCTGGCGTTTTTGTGTCGACTATAGGCACCTGAATGCTGTGACAGTGAAAGACAGGTACCCAATGCCAGTGGTGGACGAACTATTGGATGAATTGGCCGGGGCCAAATGGTTCACCAAACTAGACCTGTACTCAGGCTACCACCAAATTCGAATGGTGCCAGCAGATGAACACAAAACTGCATTTAAAACCCACAGTGGACACTACGAGTTCAAAGTGATGCCATTTGGATTGTCTTGTGCACCAGCAACCTTCCAAGCAGCTATGAACTCTATCTTTGCTTCCCTCATGAGGAAATCAGTGTTAGTATTTGTCGACGACATCCTCATATATAGCAAAACAGTTGAGGAACACAAGGAACACCTGCAGGCAGTATTCCAATTATTGCAGCAGCATGGCTTACAGATCAAAAAGAGCAAATGCTCCTTTGCTCAGCAATCTCTTGAGTACCTGGGTCATATAATCGGAGCTCATGGGGTGTCTACTGACCCTTCCAAAATTGCAGCAGTGCAGCAATGGCCCAGACCAATGAACATCAAGGAGCTCCGAGGGTTTCTTGGCTTGGCAGGATATTACAGGAAATTCATTCAGTTCTTCGGAATTATTTGCAGACCACTCACAAATTTGTTGTGCAAAAATGTTCCCTTTGTTTGGACCACAGAAGTGCAGGATGCATTTGAGGCACTGAAGCATGCTCTGGTAAATGCTCCAGTGTTGGCCTTGCCTGACTTCGACAAAGAGTTCTTGCTGGAAACTGATGCATGTGCAGTTGGTGTGGGAGCAGTACTTATGCAGAAAGGGCACCCCATCGCCTTCCTCAGCCAAGCTCTAGGTCCCAAGAATCAAACACTGTCCATCTACGACAAGGAATGCTTAGCAATACTCATTGCAATCGAGAAATGGAAGCCATATTTGCAGCACAAGCAGTTCACTATCCACACTGATCAGAGGAGCTTAATTCATTTGGGGGAACACAAATTTAACACGCCAATCCAACAGAAAGCATTCTTTAAGCTGATGGGTTTTCAGTACAGGATTATATACAAAAAAGGGGTCACCAACAAAGCTGCTGATGCTCTGTCTAGGCGCACACATGAGACACATATATGTGCTGTGTCTTCTATTAAGCCCAAATGGCTCGAGATGGTAGCTGAAAGCTATGCCCAGGATCCAAAAGCACAACAACTGTTGTCAGAATTGGCACTAACAAACTCCAATGCCCAGGGATATACTCTGCAGGATGGCATCATCAGATATAAGGGCAGGATATGGCTGGGTACCTATACAGATGCTCACAAAGCTGTGCTGACGGCCATGCATTCCAGCGCGGTTGGTGGACATTCAGGAGTATTGGGAACTTACCAGAAAATTAAGAAGGTTTTCTACTGGCCGAATATGAAATCAGACATCATCAGGTATGTGCAAGTGTGCACCACATGCCAGCGTGCAAAAAGTGAACGGGTGAGATTGCCAGGAAGGCTCCAACCGTTGCCTATTCCTCCTGATGCTTGGCATACGGTGAGCATGGATTTCATCGAAGGCTTGCCGAAATCTGGCAATTTCGACACCATTCTTGTCATTGTTGACAAGTTCTCCAAGTATGGACACTTTGTGCCTCTCAAGCACCCCTTCACGGCACACACAGTGGCGCAAGCATTCTTGAACAATGTCTACTGCCGACATGGCATGCCGCAGGTGCTGATTTCAGATAGAGACAAGGTTTTCACAAGTGGATTTTGGCAAAGTTTGTTTAAATTGGCAGACACCACGCTGAACCTGAGCTCGTCATATCACCCCCAGACTGACGGCCAAACTGAAAGGCTCAATCAATGTCTGGAAACATACTTGCGCTGCATGATCCATGCGAATCCTAAACAGTGGTCACAGTGGATTCCCCAGGCAGAATTCTGGTACAATACAACACACCACTCAGCACTGGGAAAATCACCGTTCGAAGTGTTGTTCGGTCGCAGTCCCAGGCACTTTGGCATCACTCCTGCAGCTGGGACTGGCAATGCTGACTTGGATCAGTGGGCAAAGGAGAGAGCGATCATGATACCTATCATCAGGCAGCATCTAGCTCGAGCACAAACCCGCATGAAACTGCAAGCAGACAAGGGGAGGTCTGAAAGGGAATTCAAAGTGGGCGATCGCGTGTACGTTAAGCTTCAACCATATGTCCAGTCGTCGGTGGCTGAGCGTTCTTCACAAAAACTTTCATTCAAATATTTTGGGCCCTATCTGGTGCTGCAACGTGTGGGGAAGGTGGCATACAAAATTCAGCTGCCCCCGTCTGCAAAAATACACCCTGTGATTCATGTCTCTCAACTCAAGCAGGCTCTAAGCGAGAAAGACCAGGTGTGCTCTGAATTGCCTGCATATTTGCTAGCAAATTTAACTGTCCAGCCGCTAGCTATATCTTCTGGCAGGTTGATCCGGCGCGGCAACAAGATGGTGCCTCAAGTCTTGGTGAACTGGACGGGGCTGCCAGGGCAATGCAAGACCTGGGAGCTGCTGTATGCTCTGATGGATGTCTACCCGACGGCACCGGCCTGGGGACAGTCCGAGACTCGAGGGGGCGGAAATGTCACGACACCCTACCTGACCAAAGCCTTGGAGGAAAGAAGGCGCATGGAGGCAAGACGTCTTCGACGTCAGGAAGACCACGACGCTACCCAGGGCCACCTAGCGGCGACCTCCACCAACGACAACGACGTGGCGGCTTACAAGAGGCGGACGTGACCAGGGGATCGGCATCGAATGATTGAGTGAACACAAGGACCCGAGCTGGGCATCTCTCTCTTCCTCTCTCAGCCTGCGAGCTGTTCTTCTGCTCTGCGTGACGCGAGCTTGTATCCCTTACTAAATTCGTGTGAATTCGAGAGAGAATCGAGTCCAGAACCACTCCTGTGATCTGTATCGTATCATCCAAACCTTTTTTATTCTTACGAAACAACTTCAACGGGTTATGTATTACTCCCACCGTCCCGCAATAGAAGATGTTTATATAAGTTGTTGTAGCTTGTAAAAAAGTGTTATATCATGGGACGAAGGAATACCACCTAAAAACGGTCGGTCAGATTCTAACTATATTATCAGCACATGAAACGTGGAAAAGAAATCACAAGAGCTCGATGGGACGTCTTATCTACGGCAGGCTGAGGCTGCCTTTTCGGTAGCAATGATGGACATTGCGCTACTGTTGCTAAAAACTAAAAAGCGATGCAATATTTTTTTCTCTCCCTAAGAGCATCTCCACCGGAGGTCTCTAAATTCGTGTCCGGCACCCCCCAATCGAGGCCCAATTGGGGGTGCCGGACATGTGTCCGCCCATGTTTTCGACCGCGTCCACAGCGGCTCACCCCAAACGTCCCATGATATAACATGGCGATGGGCGGTGCGGCCGGCGTAAATGCGACGCGTGGGGAATCCGCAACGCCGGCCGCGTGGCCTGGGGAGCCGTCGCGTCGACTGGCCGCCGTTTAATGGCATACGTGTGTGCGGGCGCACCGGCGTCCAGTCGTGCCGCGTTGGAAACCGCCGGCGACCGCGCCATTAACACGGCCAGAGCGGCCTCCGGCACGGCACGATAAATGACGCCTGAACGCGGCGTCCCTATGACGGGCGGGCCACCCCTGTCAGGCGCATGTCCGCCCCCATGTCCAGCACCCCCGAGAATTGGAGGCCCTCTCGGGGTGCCGGACACGATTTTGCTAGGGGCGAGGCATTAGGGATGCCGCTGGTGACGTTTTTTTGCCGTCCGAACCCCCAATGGACCTTTGGGTGGTCACTTGGAGGCCCCCCGGTGGAGATGCTTTAAAGGTGGAAACGACGAAATGATGTGCAGTTGACTTCTGAGTGGATAGGGCAGCAAAGATACATGCATGCATGCATGCAGGCTCGAGATAGTAGAGCAAAATAAGCAGCAACATCGTTGACTAGGAAAGTAGGAAAGCACTCCCATGATGATCCACCGTCCAATGCTCCATCTAGTAGGAAGAATGTGATCTGCTAATTAAGTTATCCAAGCCGCCACCTGGCATGCACAAACGAAAAAGGCAACCTGACAAACAAGATCCAACCTGTAACCGATAAAAACTTGTTTGGTGAGTTGACCTTAATCAAAAGTCGCATGCATACGTCCATGACATGCATCATCCTTCCAGTAATGCTACAGATAGTTATGACTAGTCTAGCTAAGTGCCACTTTGTGCAATTGTGCTGCTTAATCGATTGTGGCATTAGTTAGCATTAAGTGGCCGGCCTCCGGCCGGGTAGTGATCTGTGGAATTTGTTCATGCTGAGTAGGTTTTCCACCAACACCCTGATTTATACCAAGGATAAAGTTGCCATCAATATATGCGCACGACGCACTAGCTAGCCATGGCTAGGCGCAAGAGCAATATACACTTGCATGGGTTATTAAACGGCATGAACCAAAGCTACACTGAGTATGATTTCATCCACATATAGCCATTAGTGGGTTTACCACTCGGCTATTCTCAAGAAAAAAAAATGCTCTATAGTTCATAGTAAAGCATAGTTGACCCGGCCTAATTAAAAGACCAAAAAAAAAAAAAGACTCTCCTTGTAAGCAGCATGCATGCTGCAGATAAGCGTACCAACATCATGACAACCACAAGCTTAAGCGGAGCTACTCATCAAGTAGTATATGGTTCGACCTGGTGGCTCTTTGTTTGGATGGCGAGCGCCATGACATGGCGCGTTGGCTGCTCCCTCCCAAGCTTACAGGCTGCAATTGCATGTCTAATTGTCTGTTGTCTGTCTCGTCGATCTACCCGGTGCATATTGCATGTGTCATGAGTGCAAATGAACAGTATACGCACATTGTTGTATGTTTCCACAATATAAGATGTTCTAAGTAGCTCACATGTTGACTAGCTGCAAAACCAAATGAGTGTACATACACATTAAAACATGTCCACATACATCTAGAGCATGTGAATATGGACAAAAACTAAAAATCTTATATTTAGGAACGGAGGGAGTACTTGTTTATGATTCAATAAATGGTTTAATTCGATTTCGAAAATAAAAGACAAGAAGCACTTCAGCCTCCAAGACACTTGATCGACAATACGCATGTGCCATGCCATGGGCACACACACCTCTCATGCACATTGGACTACATCTTGGCGTTACTTGAGTTGATAGCGTAAAACTACCACTTTTCACACCAAATTTACCGATTGGTACCATCGAGCTCCGTAATCTCATTTTGATACCACATTTTGCCCAGGTTTTCTCAGAATGCCCAAATGACGCTCTGATTCAATTTAGACATCCATTCTGACAGGGTGGCCCCACCTATAGGATGACGTGGCAAGTGGGCCCCACTTGTCAGTCCAATTAAAAAATGAATATATCTCACAAAAATAAAAAGCCGGTCGTTCCTCAGGCGTTGACCACACGGGCTCGGGCCAGCTCGCCAGTCTGTGCGAACGTCGGGGCGGAGCACCACCGTGTCCGGAGCAGGAGCACCGAAGGCGGCGCAAGCACCGGAGAATAAGACCAAGAAGCTCGCGGACGCCTCTATCCGCGCCAAGCTCACCCGTGTACGTGCTGCTCGAGGCGGCGACGCTGGAGGTCGGAGAGGGACGGCGACAGGAGGAGGGAGATGGGGGCGAGCTTGGCGGCGTGGTGGGGCAGTACCGACGGCGGAGACGACTCGGGATCGGGAGGGGGCCACGGCCACGCGGGCGGCGCCATGGAGAACTGCGTCGAGATGGAGTCGGCGGCGGCGCCGCCCAGCGACAGCGACATCAGTCGGCGGCAGGGTGGTGCTCTCGGACGGAGCTCATGCTCGAGGCGGCCACCACTTCCTGGCCGACGCGCGCGCTGGCGGGGCGCCGGATCGCGGCGCTCGGGGCGGACAAGGACCTCTACGCATTGGACAAGGACGAGACCGACGCGCTCGTTGCAGGCGTTCGTGCGTGCTCGCTAGCTGCACGTGCGCGGGGCGCTCGCCAGCCGGCCATGCGTGCGTGCTCGCCGGCCGGCCGGCCAGGCGTGCTAGCTAGATTTTTCAGATTCTTTTAGAATTTTTTTTAGATTTTTTTATTTGTTTAATTGGGATGACATGTGGGCCTTGGTCATAGACTGTCACCAAACTTGCCATGTCATCGGGCCACCCTGTCAGAATGGCTGTCTAAATTGAATCAGAGCGTCATTCGGACATTCTGAGAAAACCTGGGCAAAATGTGGTATGAAAATGAGATTGCGGAGCTTGATGGTATCAATAGGTAAATTTGATGTGAAAAGCGGTAGTTTTACGCTATCAACTCGCGTTACTTCCAGTTGAAGTACTAGTAGAACTTGTCTCTGCCTGCCATAGAGGGCAACGGCTCTGCTTTGTGTTCCCGTACAGAGGAACAGCTGGATCGATCTCGGCTCCCACGCGCCTTCCAGATGCATGCACATGTATCTTGGCCAAAGTTGCACATAATCCCTATAAAGATTTTCCCTGAATTTGCACCAATATATTCGCGTGCTCATTTTATATCCCCTGAATTTGCGTAATATATGGCGCTGTGTTGGATGCATGCATCCATCCATCTTACGATAATATCGTCGAACACGGGCTTCGAGGGAATGACCTCAAACTGTGTAGCCACCCCTTGACCCTTTGCTAATTACTATTTGTTTATCCTGGCTTCGTTGATGGGATCATGGGAATGACCTCAAACTGTGTAGACACTGGATGGAATACGCTGAATCAACCAGCTGGACTGCGTTGCTGATCGAGCCACGTGTCCCCGTCCAATATATCGATATATCACACTCCATGTGACGCACATGCTAGCTTACATAAATTCGGTGCCGAATTTGGTAGGCTAGGCTAGCTACATGCATGCATGTAATGGTACGTACGATCTACATGCATGAATGCCGTCGTGTAGTATGCAACGTAGATTGGTACACTGCCGAAATGAAGTTAGCTACATGCATGAATGCCGTCGTGTAGTATGCAACGTAGATTGGTACACTGCCGAAATGAAGTTAGCTAGGGGTGGCAGATATGACTGCATTAACTATTTCCTCCTTTTCCTCTCACCGCCACTGTAGCTGAGAGGGGGCGATTTTTGGAGCGCCTTCGCCGATCCACCTCGCGCCGCCGCTGAGCCGCGGATCCTTCCCCTCCGCCGGCCGCTTCGGCGGCGGGAGGGTGATGGATCCCCGGCTCCGGCGTGTATATATGGTAGGATAGGGGGAAGTTCTCACCGGCGGCGCTCAGGAGGAGGGGCGGCTGGTGGTGGGTTTGGTGTCGGCGCGGGCTTCTCCGGCGATGCGGCTCCTACGGGTGCGGTGTCTCCGCGCACGACTTGCGGGAGCTCCAGGGCCGGCGCGCCGCTCGAGTTCTTCTGCCTGCCGCCGGATCCGTGCTGGCGGCGGATCTGGCGGGTGGGTGTCAGGGCCAGGCGGGCTTCGCGGCTTCGCGCTCGTCGAGGTTGAAGGTGGCCGCGGCAAGGTGGTGGTGCTGGTGCAGGGGGCCGTCTGCCCGGGTCGTTCATCGACTAAAGATCCGTCGCGGCGCGGCGGAGAAGCTTGGCGGCGTCTCTCATAGGGTTAAATTCTCCCTGGCAGTGGCGAGATGGCGGGTGGCGGCCTTCGTCTTCGACGACGGCGATGTTGCTGATCTTCGTGCGTGTCCTTTTTCCCCTTCGTTCTGTTCTTCTTTTTCTGTGTTTGATCCATGTACTTTGTATGTGTTTCGTTCTTGAATATATGGAGTGGAAAATGCAAAAAAAAAAGATATGACTGCATTAAAATTCAAAAAAAAGTTAGCGATCGAGCTCGATGCCGACATGGCAGAAAAATACATGAATCCACTCCAGGAGTCACATGGTTAAATTCTGTCGTTGCTTCATTATGTCAACAATGCCGAAATTTGGTCCGACGACGGATATATGTCACTCCCTCCGTACATAAAAGAATGTCTCAGTCCAAATTTGCATGTATATATACACACTAAATCATGTCTAGATACATACAAATTTGGTCTAGGTTGAGACATCCTTTTGTGGACGGAGGAAGTACTAGCTAGTAGTGTGTTAACCCTGATTCATTCAGCTAGCTAGCTGCTCCTGTCCAAGTATATATATGCGGTGGATATGCCATTGAATAATTTCATCTGGATCAAATTAATATGCTACATTACTAACTATATCAAAGACAGTCCATTTCGCGGCCTCTTAGCGAACGTTTTACTATAGATCTACAGTGTTGAACAGTGTTCAACAGTACCCGTGCCTTTTTTGCAGAAAACCCTTGCATTTACTAAAAATTACGAACAATTCCCTCGCGCGCTCTCCTCTCTCCCCTCGCTCTCGCTCCCGCGCTGCTGGTCGCCGCCGCCGTCGCCTCTTGATTACGGCGAGGTCCGGCCACCTCCGCCGCCGTGCTGTGGCGCAAATGACGCGCCACGCACTCCTCTGCCTCCCTACCCCGGCGATTCGCCTTCCCTCTCCGGCTGCGGCCGCGCGCGACCCCAACCCGAACTAGGGTTTCTCGCCGTCGCGGACGAGGCGACACCCAGAAGAGGAGGCGGCGCAGTCCCTTGAGGGAGGAGACACGCTGCCACCATCATCGTCACCTCCACGCGAGAGGAACAGAGCGGGAGGCACTGAGAGGGCGGCGCAACGACGGCGCGCCATCTGCGGCAAGGACGCCACCGCCACACATCGACCTCCAGCACGGTCCCCGCCTCCTACCTCGACCCTATACGAGCCCCACACCGTCCGTGCTGGTCTCCTCGAGGATCCATTCCTGGTTGGATTTTCGGATTGCTTCCCCACGCGCGGGCAGCGGGCTAAGGTTCTCCGCGTGGTTGCTAGGGACGAGGGCATGGATTTGGCGTCGGTCAACGAAGAGCTCGCCGAAATCGACGGGCAGATTTCCGACATCTTCCGCGCATTGCTAAGTGACCAAATTTCTTCCATGGTAAGTTCTCATTTTGGTTGCAAAACCTCGGTCTTCAAATTAGCCAACTGCAATCTCTTTTACAAGTTTAATGGTAACTAGGTAGTTCTGCCACTGCTTATTTATCTCTTCCCAATTAATTATCCTGTGGTTTTTTACACATTTGTACCACGATGGCATTGTCTAAAGCTGCAGGATAAATGGGCATGGCATAGGCAACAGACTACTTTCAATATGTTTGATGGAATGTTCCACAGATGCTAAGGTTCAATTTTTGGCTACTCTTTACCTTTATTTTGTTGTAACTGAACTACTCATGTCTACGGTGAATTTGTCTCATACAGGTTCAACCTGCAGCTGTCTAGATGGATTGACTGTTTAATAACTGTTTTTTTCTTACGAGGAATGCTTGATCTGTCCTTTACTTAGGTTCTCAGATTCTAAACTATTCATTTAACAAGCTTCAGGCAATACCTTAACAAAAGATCCTTTACTAGGTTTATTGTTGACATTGATTTGGCAGCAGCAAATCTCCTGTCATAATTTTTTTGTCTTATCTTCTGAGCCTAATGTCTAAACCTATGAATCCACTCTTCTTTTGATGCCCTTATTCTATATGTGTTAATTACTCATTATGCTTCGACTTCATTCTACCTGTTTCAGCTATATTTACTATGTAAGAACAAATTCCTGAGTTGTGTCTTCTATTTGGTAATCTTCTCAGATTCTAATCTATTCATTTAACAAGCTTCAGGCAATACCATAACAAAAGATTCTTTACTAGATATTACTGTCTTACAAGGTTTATTGTTCACATTGATTTGGCAGCAGCAGATCTCCTGTTATAATTTTTTTGTCTTATCTTCTGAGCTGAATGTCTAAACATATGAATCCACTCTTCTTTTGATGCCCTTATTCTATATGTGTTAATTACTCATTGTGCTTTGACTTCATTCTACCTGTTTCAGCTATATTTACTATGTAGGAACAAATTCCTGAGTTGTGTCTTCTATTTGGGAATCTCCGTTTCCAATGTATTGTCAACTGTGCAGATTTACCGAAGAGACTAGCGAGGATGCCAACTCGAGGATATGCACTGCTGGTTTCAAGTGCACTGGCTTCTAGAGATGGTACGGGAGGGAACAATAACATAAGCGTTAGTGTTGCGACAACAGTTGTTTTAGTGGTCAACAATAGTGAGCCATAGTGAGCCCATTCGCTTCAGCTCCAGTATACCTTAAAGGTATTGCACATACATGGTTTTAGGCTTTCATATTTGTTAATAGAGTGGGGATCTTACATTAATTGCTACTAGAATGTTTGCTATGATGAGATATACATTAATCATATTTCAAATTTTTCAACACAGATTAAAATATTGTTTACCTGGATGTTGTTTCTCTTCTGCTGTGCTAAAGATAATGTAGTTGGAAATACAAAATGTTGAGTATTCATTTAGACTTTGTGCCTTTTCAATTTTGGATAGTGATTGAGATTCAGTTAAGGTTGTGCCTTTATTTTAGCTGTCCTTTTTGAAAACATAATTCGTTTCAAGTTATGCTTTAGTGCTTTGTATTCTCCAGCTCTGTTACCTTATATGATAGTTGCATGTACCTAATCATGATGTGCCATTATTTTCCTTTTAAGTTTTGTGGTATTTCGAATATCATCTTTCCTCACGAATCTACTATCTGATTGTTGGTTTTGTCAGATCCAATAACAATTCCAATGTATTTATTTTTCTGTAAATCATGTACGATTCCAGGTTATGTAGTTCATTTAATAGAAGTACCATAATCATGCTTTTTTTCAGTGAGAAGCCACATGTTGGTTAAATAAATGCAAGATAATTGAACTAACCACAATTGGTTTACCACATGATTGAAAATAATAGAACTTACTACCTGATCAAAGACCTGCTTTACGTGATGCAAACTGTAACTCTTTTATTTCTGGAGATAAAAATGCATAGAGGATCGCGTACTGATGCCTCACTCTTTTTTTTTGGTCATCTTGCTGAAGATTTTCTATGAAATAAGGTGGTTGGACATGTATAGCCAGAGATATCGTGCCCTATTAAAACATGTCGTAGCGTTTGTGAGTACCTCTATCACTCGCTGGCATTTTAATCCACCAATTCCAGAAACTGAAACTCTTCAGAACAGGTTAGCCGTTTTCCATATTTCTGTACATATTTTTTCATGTTATATACAAGCTTGCTACATAATAAAAAATTCTTAGAATAATATAGCTTTGAGGACCAGCATTACTTAGTTGAATGGGATGGACATAGCACTATATTACTGATAAATGAGAAAAACAAATCTTTCCCCTTAGACCCACCGTGCCATAAAGCAACTCAAATTAACAAGTCACGCCGCGCAAAATTCCACTAGTATACAGAATATCCCTGACTAATTTTGTATGGATCATATTAACTTGCTAGCTAGCATATCCTTGAATAATTTTCTCTGGATCATGTTTACTTGTTGGCATATGCCGATCAAAACCTGATCCATATAGTGAGCATATGTTCTGTTTTGGTCGTTTCCCACCATAAAAAAGATCATACACGTCAGTTTTACAAGTAGGAGTTAGATCATTCGCACAAGTAGCTTTTAGAGCGGTAACATGCATTTTGACGCAATTATCATTCATGGAGCAATGACTAATATTCTATTGTGGCAGACAACACCCAAAATGTCAAACGTGCTCTAGTCTAGCTTGTAGTTGATCACCCAATGATACAAACGGCATAGGCTAGTCATGGCATTCAAAGCATGTAGCAAAAAAAAACCTAAATCTAAACTTTACATGGAAAATTCTTGGTCAAGTGAAAACAATATCATTAGAGTTTTAATATATTTTTTCATAATATATGTACCATAATTTTATTATTTACACTAATATATATCTTCATAGAAACTTACATGTTGAAAACCGTGTCCTTGCATGTGTGTTACAACTTACTCCCTCCGTTCCACAGTACTCTACATCCTAGAAAGTTTAAGACAAATTAGCATTCTTTTTCATAATACTATTCAAGTATGTAAACACCCAATCCAACTCAGATTAGCATTAATGATACCCAATAGAAAAAGAGAGAGGCTGCTTAGTTTTTTGTTGTTGCTGATTACCGAGGAGATAATTAATGTTCAGAACCTAGAATGTAGATTAATATGGAACAAAATACTAGTGTAGAATGTAGACTATTATGGAACGGAGGGAGTACTTAACAACTTATGGAGAATTTTATTTTATTAAAAGAAGGAGTATAACCTCCCTCCTCCACAACGATATGCACATAACCATATATCGTTAATAATACCAAGTAAATCAAGCATTGATGCCCTATAAAATTCGCCGAAAAAAAGCATTCAAGGGTGGATCCATGAACGTCTAACAATGTTTGCGGGTCCAACCAAAGATCAAACATGAGACCATGATCCCCAAAGCAAAAGATTCGAGTAAACACCTTTAATAATGGCCTGAACGCATGCACGAGGACAATTCCCTAAAGTAGCCAAGGCGATAGCCAGAAGTCGCGTGTCAAAACATGAACGCCGAGAAAACTAGATCGTTCCCCTACGAATTTGTTCGGAAGTTGGTATGAGGGATTCCTGCGTCGTCGCCGGAGATGAAGCATATTACAAACAAGAAGCACACACGGTTTTTACCCAGGTTTTTTTTGCAGCTTTCGCAATTGCTGAACTATGTGGTATGGGTCAGCAACGACCCCAATCGATTGATGATGGATCTAGGATACAATGGTGAGTATCTCTTCCGCTGGGAATTGGCTTCTCCCATGGTCTCTCTTTCTCTCTCTGATGCGTTTCTCTTTGTACTGAGATGAACTCTCTTGTTCTCTAATCTATCCTTGTAGTGGAAGACTTCTGTTGGTTTAATTTTAATTTATCTCCTCCCTACTAGGTGGACGAGGCCTTCCTTTATACTCAAAGGGATATACCACAGCCGTCCACCGCGCATGGGTGACACCTCGCCGGCAGGGGCGGAGCTACAGTGTACGAGTGGGTCTGTTGACCCCGATGACTCTGGGCCAAACACTCGTAGGTATAGCCCAACACAGAGAAATGACCCCAGTGAAAATTGTATTGACCCCAGCCCGTCAGGCTCCATTCACGTGCAAGCCATGCGCAAAACAAGCAGCAGTAACAGCCCCCAGTTTGATGAATCGATTAATCCCCAAAGAAAGGAATCGCTCGGACTTTACGCTCGCTTCGTCGCCGCCTCGTATTCTATCTTTTTTTTCTTATGACTTATGAGATTTGCGGCAGTCGGCAACTCGGCATAGGTCTGCTCCGTGTGGACCGCCGCCAGCCGTCCCTCGTCGCCACTCCCCTCTGCAAATCTGTAAGTGCCTCTGAAACTTGTCTTTCCATCTAATCCGAAGAGATTTAATATTCACTATTCCAAATTGTTCATCTTAGGGTTTCTTGATGTATTGATTTATTTACTTTTTCAAGGTTTGGCAGTTTGAGTGGGTATTGGCCTATTGGTGGTTATCAGCTATCTAGGGGATTTTACAATCTAGATTAGGCCTCAAATTGACCCCGAAAAAATGTCAGGTCATCTAATACAAGGACCTTGTGCAATTTCACATGTATATTAATGTTTACATATTTTGGTACTAACGATCCCTTACTAATTTATGAGGAAGTGAAAATTCAATGGAGCGTTTCTTCAATTAAAAAAGAAAAATCGCCTCCACCCACAACCAATGATTCTGATCATGAAGTCCATCAAACGTTAGACCTACTACCCAACATTGCCCTTTGCCGGTTCCTCCAGCTCTAAAAGAGGTAAATTAAATGAGGTTCCGTATGACCAAACATATAGGAAGATAATATCAACATATATAGGGCCAAATTAAGATATAAGTGAGATAACACGGAAATATTTGATTTCCTGTTCTTGTAGCCTTATAGGCCACAACCTGATTTAAGCATGCACAAAGGAGCACAAAAAATTTGCAACGCCGTTTAGTGCTAAATGGTATGGAAAATATGACTGGCTAGAGTACAATGAGAAGAGTGATGATGAATTTCCAGATACGTAATAACTTTTGTGCTACGCTGCACGGATACGTGTTCTGGAGCTTGTGTCCGCTCTCGGTCATTTTTACTCCCCCCCCCCCCCCCCCCCCCCCCCCCCCCCCCCCCCAACACACACAACCCCGACCACATCCCTGACCTAGTCGCCTCTCTCGGCCACCCAGAGCCCAGATCTGCTATTCTTCTGTAGTTTATAGCTACTAAATTTGTTTATTTATTATTCTGTAGTTTGGATGCTTCAAAACAAGGTAATCTGCTATTCTTCCGTAGTTTATAGCTACTAAATTTATTGATTTGCAAAAAATCAAAACGTATCCTCGTATCGACGCATTTTCAAAAGTCGTATCCCGTATCTGTATTTGCCCGATACCGATACACGTATCCGTATCGGTGCCGAGTAGCTTTTGTGATCATACTTATTTTTATATGATCGTTTGACAATTAATGTTTTGTATTATGTGAGTTTGCTAGAAATTTTAACTAATATCAGTTACGCATCTAGTCGTGTGAGCTTTAGCTATACACATTCGTTTTGACACCGGCAACCCTTTTTCCTGGCTTCGCCCCTGCTCGCCGGTGGGCATGCCACCAAGCTCGCCGCCTGCCCCTCCACGCGTCGTGCCGCTCCTTAGCATGAGTGAGACAGAACGCCATGTCTTGTCAAGCCTGCCGCGCCGATAGTTGGCCAATGCTCCTGCCGCGCCTCAGAAGGGAAGTGCCAAGTGTTCGCCATGCGGTCTTCTGCTCTCCCCGGGATGATTGGTGGTGTAGACGTCCCAGGAAGGGCCGCAAAGCCCCCTTTGGCACTTCCTCGTGCCACGAGCCGCCTGCAAGTAAAACTGGGGCACCGAGCTTGTCTTGCTGGGTGTATATACCTCTTTGCCCGCAGGGCGTGATCCGGCGTCTCCTGGCAAGGGCTCCGGGGCGAGCTCCCCAAAGATGCCTGAAGGCAGAGCCGTCTGGCATGTTCAACAAGCTCACCACAGTTGCTTCCCGTGCTGCTCGCCGCCGAGGTGCTACAGTGTTAGCTAGTGTTCCTTAAAGACGTGTTCCTTGTAGGTCTCCGCGCTCCGCTAGGGGTTTATATTCCTTCAAGACCGTGGAGTTGTTGGCCTCTTTCTCCTCCGGGAAGATAACCTGTCATGATGGGACGAATCGGTGATCTTACACATAGCTTATCGTGTTGGAGGTGGCCCACACGACCCGCCATCATGACACCCCCGGTTGGCAGGGTGTCGACACATGGACACCCATGTGTAGACTATGTTAATTGTTGGGCGTTAGCGGCAAACCCACGGCCCATTTAAGTCCAATTATTACTCCGCATCCTCACGTTGGAAGGCTGCTAGCGTTGGTGCCCAATTGGGTGGGACTCTGATCCTGCGTGCGTACGGCTTGACAACATGCAACTCGAGTAGCTGACTCTCGCTTTTGTCAGGCTTAAGCGGGGCTTACGGATGCCGTGGACATATGGTGGACTTAATCGGGCATAATTTTAGTACCGATTAATTAACTGGGCATAAGCGGCAATCCCACGGGCAGCCGTGGGCCTGTCCAGCCTACAGGCCACGGGACCGCCACCCTGCATCTGAGCACTCCCACACCAACTTTGTTCCCCACCATTGGGAGAGGGAAGGGCAGTGGATGAAGATCTATTGTCGTCACCTTGTCCCAACAAGATGCATGGACAAGTCAATCTTCGGGTCGTGAGCCTGACTGCCACGTCGGTTGTTTCAAATGTGCACACTGCACTACCGACCTCCTCACCATTGAGGGTAGTATTTTATGGCATATTCTGATATATTTACACAATTATTCATTACCTTCACTACAAAGCCATAATTTCGCTCATTCTACCAACTCTAAGAAACACATTTTACTCATTCCCTCCCACACCCCTAGCTACGTCTGCCTACCTGATTCCTCGTCAATTTGTAGAAGCTAGATTATTCTGACAATTTTCATCACTAGCATGCCAATGTAGTTTTAGTAGAGTACCTTCATCGGACCTTTTCTTGTTGAAGGTAGTTAACATCGATCAACCTTTCGGCAGAGTAAATATACGTTTTCAATCTTGATTGAGTCTAAATGCACGTTGTTGATCACCGTCATCAAGGAGGTGGGCAAAATTGAGGATCATGTGCATAATAGAGTTAGTCATTATCCCCCAAACTTTGCGAGAGCGGAGTACTGAACTGTTGTTTGGCTATGATCAGGTTCTGAAGCGGCACTTTAGGTCATTCATCTTGACCGCCTTGTAACCCCTTACGCTTAATATAATCTATTTTACACGCAAAATAAGTAAATATATAAGCAAGTGAAAATTTCCATACATAATATTTAGACTGTGAATATTGACCGTGGGGGTAAAATACTATGTTAAAAATTATGTAATTAACATAAACGCGGTGACAAGAAATTTATTTATGATGATGTGAACAAAAATGTATTTTGTTTTACTGACAAAAAATGGATGACTAAAATATGACATACTCTAGATTAAAAATCGGGAATGGAATCATACGCGGACATACATGCATGCGATGTTTGAGGACCCTTGCTTTGTAGGCAAGGTATACAGCTTTCTTTCTTCCTTGCCGCAGCATCCACTATGAACCATATCGCTTCACTTTATCTATATATCTAAACTTTGACAAAATTACAAAGTGGTCGAATTAAGACGGTGCGGCTAGCTAGATGACGAATAAATTCTTTGCCGGCCGTCCAGCCGCCCGTCGACGATTTATCCTGATTCCTGCATCAAGGGTCCGTCATATCAAATACCAACAACAGATTTTTTTTTTGAAAAAAGAGAGTCTCCTCTCCGATTTCTATTTATTAGAAACCAAGAGGTGTTCAAGTAACAGGCATGAAAAGTAAACCAAAAAAAGCAGGAAATAAAATCGCCACCACGCTGCCCCTCACAGGCGAGTAGAGCAAGCACAATCGAACTTCGAAACCCATAAGCAACTCCCACCAAACAGTTTCCTTCACCAAAACTTGCTCCAACTAACACCAGCAACGTACTACTACCTAAACACGGCACCATTTTCTCTTTTTTCTCTTCCCAAAGCTTTCTCATTGGGTTGATCCTCAGAGCCCCGGGTCTCCACCCAAACGACGCATTGAAAGCTTCATTTGACACCCGCTCTAGCAGTTTTGCTCCCCACATCAGCACCTCTCTTGTTCCCTGTTTTTTCTGGCCCAAGAAACAATCCAATGGTTAACTCTATGATACCAACAACAGATGGAGAAGGATAAAAGTTTTATTATCACTTGATACTCGTTTGTAATTTCTGGGTCGATCGGGCTACGTAACTTTAAGAATTAAAATGTGCATCTGTCTTTCATTATTGTCGAGTGAGAAACTGACAAGGCATGCATCCGATGCTCCACCTCAGCTTAATATTCCCCGCTCCAGCCCAAGCTACCCCTTATATAAATCCCTCCCGCCTACCCGTGCTACTCCTCATTCTCCACCTCTCACCTCAAAACCGCAAGCTCATCGATCAGATCGATCGAGCCTCCTAAGAACAGAGGAGTAAGGGCATCTCCACTCGTTCGCCCCCCCCCCCCCCCAGGTTTTGGTGCGGCGTCTTTTGCGTTTCCCCGGCGCAAACCTGGGCCGGGGGGCGAAGTTACCAGCCGTTTCGGCCCCCAGCAAAAACACACATCAACATAAATTTGAAAGTTCATATTCCCGCCCCCAAAAACAGCCCGAGTTCGGCGATCAAAGCAGCCATAGTTTCGGCAAATGGATCAAGCCGTAGTTCGGCGATCTGGTGAAATGGCCACATTCGGCATTCTGCTGATACGTAATCAGATGGTCGCCGGTGACACCTCGGCATCATCGTCTAGCTCGATGGGCGTGGTCGTCGGAGTAGGGGCAGAGGTCGGAGTGGCCGTAGGCTCGCGGTAGGCTCAGTGCCCGAGGCGGCGGCGGCGGCGTCTCGGCTGGACTGGCCGAGCTCGTGTCGCCTGAACTGGCGGAGCTTGTGTCGGCTGGAGTGGTGGAGCTCGAGTCGCCGTCGTGGTCGGGGCCGGGGCGATCTGGCCGAGAATCTCGCGACGCTGCGCCATGAAACACGTCCTGACCTCGGGTCCATCGCCGCCGGGTCGCCTCCCATGAGGAAAGTGAGGTCGTTGTTCCTCTTCTTTGCCGCGGTGCCGGTCTTGAGGAGGTCGAGCTTGACGTCGGTCTTGTCCATGAGCGTCTTCCACCTCGCGTCCGCCTTCTTCTTCCTCATGGCGGCGTGGGTTTGAGCGTCGGCGATGCAAGTCTCGATGGACGATTGGAGCTTCGCCGCTGCCGGCGCCCCGTCTCTCGCCGCCTTGGCTTTCTTGTGGCCCATCTCAGGGCGCCCATCCGACGCACCAGCCGCTGCCGCGTCCGGGACATACTCCTTGCCATTACCGAGAGAATGACGAACTTGCACCCACTTCTCGCACCCCTCGAGGACAACGAAGACGTGGAGGAACTTGAAGTCGGCCTTCTCGTCGTTCCGTACGCCTCGAACATCCGGACAATCTACATGCCAAACCGGCAGGAATGAGCAAACCGGCGAAGTAACGAAAGGAAATCACGGCGGAAAGGCTCACCTCCATCTCGCAGTTGGCGACGCTCTTCGGCCGGTTCGCGACCTCCTCTTGGATGCCATGCCATTTGTTGCAAGCGGATTGGATGTTCGCCCAATGGTTGGCCATGGCCTTCTCGCCGCGCGAGTGACACACATGGAGTAGTCGGGATCAATCATCCGGCGCTCATCGTATGCCGACTTCACCCTCTTCCAGTAGTTGTCCATGTTCTGGTTCACGCCGACGATCGCGTCCAGACTGATCGTCTTCCATGCTTCGGCGAGGAGAACATCTTCCCTGGCCGTCCACTTGATGTGAAGCTCGGCGGAGGCTTCGGCACCTTCGGGACCTTCTTGGGCCGACGGCCGCCGGCTTCGTCATCCTTGGCCGGTGCCTCTCCTTCGTCGACGGCCGTCGGCTCGAGCCTGTCTTCAGTCGCCTCCGTGCCGCCAACAGAGCCGCCGAACTCCCCGCCGCTTGTGAGAAAAATTCCCCACCTTGCGAGAGGAAGCCCGGGCATGCCGCCGTCGCCATCGAGCCGGTGGTGATGATCTCCTCCATGAAGGAGTCGGTGGCGTGCATTTCGCCTAACAGGCTGCGGGCGTCCCGCTGAGGGCGAAAGGGAGGGCGCGGCGAAACGACGGCGAGGTTGAGTAGCCCGGCGAGCCGGCGTGCATCATCGCCAGAGGGTGGGGAAAGGCGACGTTGGGGTTGAAGCCACCGTGGGGGTCAGCGTCGGCGTACCCAGGGGAGTAGCGGTGCAGGGACGCGCTCCAGCGCGGCGATGGAGATGGAGAGTAGCCGGTCGGCGAGGCGACGCTAGCTTGGCCGGTCCATCCGCGAAGTGGGGACGAGGAGAAAAGTCGACCCTCAGCTTGGCCGGCGGAACCGACGCAGCCGGAGTTGGCTCCTCCACCACCTCCATCTCCTCTTCCTCTTCTTCCTCTTCCTCCTCTTCTTCGCCGCCCAGGCCCTCGGCTAGGAGCTCGGCCAGGCGCCTCTCCCGCAGCACCTTCTCCCTCGTCCGGCGGTGCTCGTTCTCCGACTTCCAGCGCGCCTGGTCCGCGATGCACTTGGCGTTGCTCCAGCCCGCCGGCCTCTTCATCGGCGCTCTTGGCTTCCTGGCTTCTTCACCGTCTCCACGGCGGCGGAGGGCGCGGCGATGGCGACGTTGCGGGGGCCGGTGAATTTGTTGGGAGCCATGGCGGCCAGATCTGAGGGAAAATGGCGGGAACGGCCGAAGGGGGAGGGTATATGTGGGTGAAATGGAGGAAAGAACAAAATTGTGGAGGGAAGGCCAAATTATGGAGGGAAATCGCCTTGCCTCGCCGATAGCTCTAGCCCACGCACGCCTTTTGCCCCCCAAGCGAACCCCGGCGCGCTGGGTTTCGCTTAGGTGCGCCGGCGCGAAACGGCGCTAAGCGGCGCTAAATGAGGTCTTGGGGGCGCGAAACGGCGCTAAGGCTCCCTGGGGCGTTGGGGACGAGTGGAGATGCCCAAAGCTAGCTAGATGGCAAAAGTGCACCCGAACGTCGCCGTGCCTGTAACAGCCCGGAGTTTGAGCAACTAAAACCTGTGTAATTTTTCCACTTTTGTGTTCCTTGCATCATGGCATCCATGCATCATGTTGTTCTAGGGAATTGTTGAGGTTGCTAGGGAATTGTTGTGGTGTGGCACCACCTAAAAACGAAATGCCAAATTTGATTCAACAAATTTCAAAACAGTGAAGACACTCAAACTTGCAAAACAAAAATACTTTGACATCTTATAATTGTCAAGGAAGTTTCAAGAGTCCAAAATAATATTTTGAAATTGCTCTAAAAATAATAAAGGAGCAACACTTCTGAATTTAGCAAAATGCCATATCCCACCTTTCTAAACAAAAGTGGTTCCAAACATTTTATTTGGAGGCGCCAATTTTTGTGGAGCTTCCACATGATATGAAAAGGCCACGCAAATTATTTCATATTTTTCTAAAATGTCTAAATGCCTCAAAATCTCCAAAGTTTGCTGGTTTTAAAAGGTTTTATAATTAATTCAGAAAAGGACCAATCTGTGTTAAAATCAAAAGTGCAGGGTTTTTTTTGCAATTTCGCGTCTTCTTCCTGTAGCCATGGCACTGGCGCCACAGCGCCGTGGCCATGCCGTCGCCGTGGCCGTGCAGCACGCCGCGCCGGGGCCCCCTCCGCTGCCTCGTCCCTGCAAGGAGCATGCCACCGAGCCCCACTTGCCCTGCTCCCCCTCGCTCCTCTCTCACCTGCTCCCCATTCTTCTCTCCCCACGAGCCGCACCGAGCTCGCCGTCTCCGCCACATCGCCGTCGACCTGCGCCTCCCGAGCCAAGCCGAGCAGCGCAAATGCTCCGCCGCGTCCCCAGCTCCTTCTCCGCCCGAGGAATCGAGGCGGGAGGCTGCGAATCGACCGCGCCACCAAGTTCTTCGCCGACCACCGCCGCGACTTCGCCGGGCGATTCCGTCGCCGTCGAGCCGTCTCCGGCCTCACCAAGCACGCGTGCGAGTTCCTGGTGAGCTGCTGCTCCTCCCCTGCCCTCCTCTCGCCCGCGCATGGTCCGTAGCCTCCGTTCATCGGAGCTCGCCGTCGTCGCGATGGGTGCAGTACAGTGCATCGGATTTTCCGAGTATGGAAAATTCGGATTTTCTGAATACTTCCAGTACGAGAGAGTTTCTGGTCCTTAGTGAAATTTCGGACACTGGTAGAGGATCGGATAATCCGAGACAGAATCAATTCGGATGTTCCGAAGTTCAGCAGTACAGATGTTCTTCTTTCCTTAGCCGAAATTTGGGGTTACCTTTCACTCGGATATTCCGATTTGGGAAAGAATCGGAATTTCCGTTTTGGTCCAGTACCAAAAGAATTTCCCTGTTCTTTTGTTCTTTTAAATTTGGTTAAATATGGTACTGTGTGGGAACTAAATCTAACCAAGGCATAATTAAAAGAGGGTTTATAAATGTAATAACGTTTTAACGGTGCATCCGAAAAATGCGTGTATTATACCCAAATGTCCGGAATTTCGGGAACTAACCTTTGGAAATGATATCATGCATATTGGAGCACCACTAAAGAACGACACTTGTTACAAATTCGTGGAATCACTAAGTTAAATATGGGGTGATTCCTTGTCTAGTTAAAGTAACTGTTTTTCACACCCCATTTAATTTGTTGGATAGCTGGTAATAAGTCGGTGCACTAAAATGTCATGTCATCATGTGTTTGCGCATTGTACCGGTGTTATCCGTGGTTTTGATTGTTCTTCCGGTGTTGGTTGTGCATCGGTAGATCAAGGAGTGGAAGTGCCCCCACCGTATCGCGACGATCCGTACTACCAGCACCTTGATCAAGGCAAGCGTAATCCCCCCTCTGAGCATGTCTTATCCTATATTTCCGCAAATATTTTCTCCACTATAATATTGCATGCGGTTCCAAATGTCAATTTTATTGGATTAGAGTATCCTATAGTTGCATTAAGATTCCGATGCCAATACCTGTTTTCCCTCCTATTATTCATAGGATTGTTTGTCGGCCGAGATACTTAGTATGCTATGTTGGTGCTTAGCCATGCTTAGTGAATTGCATAGCTGTACGATGGATGGTTCATGTTGGAAACAGGTGATGAGATGAGAATGATGGTGGAGAAATTGTGGTGACGGATAATAAAATGCTTAAAGGTGGGGATGAGAGGCCACTGTGGTTGTGGTGCTTTGTCTCGTTCTCGCCGCCTAGGTGCGAGTTCTATACCTCTTGAACCAAGACTGAGCGTGCAACCATGCGTGAGGCCTATGCATTGCAGGAACCCCATAGACTAAATAACTCGGGCGGGACTAGCCAGGGTCCTCTAGTTCGGGCTTCCATTTGCGCGTGCGTGATGATGGTGGGATGAACTGAGATGAGGATGGTGGTGTTTAGGAAAATGAGTGGCCACGGGGCAGTGTGTTGGATCGCTGCTCCGTCCTCACTGATGATCCTGGGTTAGTCCTTAACGAGGGAGAAGTCGACACCGCTCCCACCCAGCCGGCTTTCCAAGGAAGAGAGCTAATGATCAGGTAATGGGCCGGACGGTACGCGTGGCAAACATTGTACACCCCTGCAGGGTAAATCTTTTCGAAAAGCCGTGTCCGCGGTTATGGACGACTTGGGAAGTGAAGGTAAGATCATAGAATAACTTTAACGGAATGATTAAAAACTGGGTACTAGAGGTACCACTCACAAATGCAAGGTGACTTCCTCGAGGGTGATTCGGGGAGGTGCCTTTGATGAACAGGTACGTGGTTGATGTTGGTGATGATGAGAAAGGTGATTCAAAGAAAGAGTTACTTCTTACCTCTTTTGAAAATACTCTGAATAGTCGATGCCATTGAGTTATGTTTTCATAAATAAAATCAGCTTTATGCAAAACAGCCATAAAACTTTGAAAGCCTCATCGAGCTAAAGCTCTATATATAATCTTGCGAGTTCGTCGAACTCAACGTCGTTTGTTTTGTTTCAGAGGAGGACTTCACCGACCTCGAAGGTGGGTTCTTTGTGGACGTCGACGAGTAGTCTGGGGTTCCCAGGTGGCAGCTTGGGACATCCCGGAACAGCTGGCGCTGGATGTTTATCTAGGCCTCTTAGGCCATATTTGGATCTTGTTGTTTAGAACAACTAATTTGCTTCCGCTTGTTGTAATGTTGGGTCTGTGACCTCTGGTTGTCATTTGCTATCTTTCTCTATTATAAGAGTTGAACTATATGATTTGTGTCGTAGAGTCTGTGATGTGCCAGTTGTTCCACAAGTCTTGATCTCTCTATTATGCTTTGATAGTGTGTCTGGTGGTATCGGATAACCGGGGACACAGTATCACTGTATAGCAGTCGGGTCGGGGCGCCACAAGTTGGTATCAGAGCAGTACTGCCTGTAGGAAACCCTTCTACTGGTCGATGTTGAGTCTAGTGTTTGTGAAAATATTTTTAACCTAAAAATGAGTTGTGAAAACCATCTTAGGATTCTTTTTACTCCTTATCTGGTTACCCTCTAATCTCGGAGCAATCTTACCGATTTGAGTTTAAAGGTTTTACTCCTCGTCTGTTACTTCAAAATGATTAGAAACGTGGGTGGGTTCGACCTTTAGTGTTATGTGTCCAGTTGCTCCCGCTGCGTTGCAATCCAAATCAATCAGTTGTTTTACCGAATCAATCATTTGATCCTTTCTTTGGGTTTTAACCCACGGACTTGAACATAAGGTCCCGGATTGTGTCAACTAGAGTGTGTTAAGTTGTGATTTCTTAACTCTCACTAGTAGCACATGATGCTGATCTTTACCCAAGTTCTATCTTGTTGATTCCTTGTTTTACAATGTATTATCGTCCCTAGTCTGTGTACTTGTGTAGACGCTAATGCTATTGTTCGACCATTCGGAGAAAGATACTAACGTGTCATTGTCAAATCTCCAGAATGGCTCGAGGAGGCCGTGGAGGCCGCGGGGTCGCGGTAACCACAATGATGAGAGGATGATCTGCCGCCACCACCCTCGATGGCTGAGGTCTTGATGGCCATTGAGGAGAACCGTGGGCGCAATGAGCGCTTGCTGGCAGTTGGTGCAGCAGAATGCACGGAGGAACGAGTGCAACACTCTCACCGAGTTCCTGCGCTCGCAGCCACCCACTTTGCTGATGCTAAGGAGCCACTGGAAGCTGATGATTGGCTTCGTGCTTTGGAGCGCAAGTTCTCCGCGCTCATGTCCCATTGGCGGAGCAAGTCAACTTTGCCACCTACCTCTTGGTTGGTGCTGCTGGCTGTTGGTGGAGAGCCATGTGGCTTTGTTTCCAGCCAACCATGTCTTCACTGGGCTGATTTCCGCACTGCCTTCCGTGCGGAGTACATTCCCCAGCCGATCATGGACTTGAAGAGGAGGGAGTTCCTGGATTTGCAACAGGGACGGATGGACCTCCGCACTTATGGTCGTGAGTTCAACCATCTCTCTCGTTACGCCCCAAGGGACGTGACCAATGATGCTGACAAGCAAGAGCTGTTCCGCAAGGGTCTGCCCAGCAGCTCGCTATGAGTTGCTTCCCTTCAGGTTCCAGACCTATCAGGAGCTGTTCAACCAGGCTTTTACTCTTGAGCAAGGAAGAAAGGAACTTGAGCTTCCAAGAGGCCCGCACACGGGGACCACCAGAGTTCCTCGGGTTCTGAGAGCAAGAAGCGCAGGGTTTTGTCCCTACAGCGCGTGCCGCGTGCTCCATTCATGCCGAGAGCCGCAGGATACAGGCCACCTCCTCCGCGCCCCACTACTTCGACACTTGGGGTAGGCGGAGTGGGTACCGTCCTATGCTACCTGCTCCACCTGGAGTCACTTGCTACACCTGTGGCCAGGCTGGCCACTACTCCAGGGAGTGCCCCCAGAAGGCACCTCTCGCGATAACTCCTGCACGAGCCCCTGCCACTCCAACTGGCAAGGCTGGACCTATTGTGCGTGGTCGCCTGAACCACATCTCTGCTGAAGAAGCTGAAGAGGACCCCGGCGTTCTTATGGGTGAGTTCGAATCAACAACAATCGTGCTACAGTTTTGTTTGATTCTGGAGCATCGCATTCATTCATATCCATAGCTTTTGCAAAAGACCACAAAATACCGTTTGAGAAAATGAGCCGTCCCTTGGAGATCTCCACTCCTGGCTCCAAATGGCAAACCGATGGGGTTACTCCTGAGTCAGATTACTATCGGTTACTACTCTTTTCCTTTCGCTTTGGTAGCTCTGAGGTCAAGTGGCATTGATGTCATACTGGGCATGAACTGGCTAGCCAAATACCAGGCTAATCTCGACTGTGCTGCCAAGACCGTCACCGTGACCAATTCTTCCGGTGACAGTGTGAAGTATTGGTCTGCATTCAAGACCTCCGTCCTCATCATACCCAACTCACCTGAGATCTCCTTTGCTTTATGGAAGGCGAATCCCCTCCTGAAATCCAGGACATACACGTGGTGTGTGACTTCCCGGATGTGTTCCCGGAAGAATTGCCTGGCATGCCTCCTGACCGAAGTGTGGAGTTTGTCATAGATCTACTTCCCGGTACTGCTCCAATTTCCAAGAAGCCCTACCGTATGCCGGTGGAAGAGTTGGCTCTGTTGAAAGAGCAAATTGATCAGCTGTTAGCAAGGTTCATCCAGCCTAGCAGTTCACCTTGGGGTTGTCCGGTACTCTTTGTCAAGAAGAGGGATTCTACC
Source organism: Poa pratensis (assembly GCA_947311845.1). NCBI lineage: Eukaryota > Viridiplantae > Streptophyta > Magnoliopsida > Poales > Poaceae > Poa > Poa pratensis. The sequence continues at coordinate 35,544,942 of CAMZMU010000097.1, read as the reverse complement.
GTGCCTCGTCTAGTCTCTGACTATCGACCGTTGAATGCGGTGACAATCAAGAACAAGTATCCTATTCCTCGCATCAATGATCTGTTGGATCAGTTAGCTGGTGCAACGGTATTCTCCAAGATGGATCTGAGGTCAGGCTACCATCAGATAAAAATCAGAAAGGAGGATATCCAAAGACGGCATTTGTTACTCGTATGGCTCATATGAGTATACCGTCATGTCCTTTGGTCTCACAAATGCTCCAGCTACTTTCATGAGGCTCATGAACTCCATCTTCATGGATTATCTTGAAAGTTTGTCGTCATTTACATTGATGACATCCTCATCTATTCCAAAACCAATGAAGAGCATGAGGAACATCTTCGTTGGTTCTGACAGACTTCGAGAACACCGCCTCTATGCCAAGTTCTCCAAGTGTGAGTTTTGGTTGGATAATCTTGTCTTCCTTGGTCATGTGATATCCGCTAATGGTGTGGCTGTCATTCCGACAAGATTCAGTCCATTTTGGATTGGAAAACTCCAATGTCAGTCAAGGACATTCGAGCTTTCTCGGATTGGCGGTTATTACCGCCGATTCATCGAAGGTTTCTCCAAGATAGCCAAGGCCTGACTGACCTTCTCAAGAAGGATAAAAAGTTCGTATGGTCGGCCGAAGCTGAAGAGAGCTTCAAAACACTGAAAGCCAAACTCACGTCCGCTCCTGTGCTTGTCCTGCCGGACACAGCAAGGATTTCGTCGTCTTCTGTGACGCCTCTCTACAAGGCTTGGGCTGTGTGCTAATGCAAGATGGCCATGTGGTGGCATATGCTTCTCGCCAATTAAGCCGCATGAGCACAATACCCAACTCATGATCTAGAACTTGCCGCTGTGGTCTATGCTTTGAAGCAATGGAGACCATACCTGTTTGGTAACCGTTGCGAGATCTTCTCGGATCACAAGAGTCTGAAGTACCTCTTCACCCAGCCGGATTTAAATCTCAGGCAAAGGCGTTGGTTGGAGTTAATCACGGACTATAATGTGAGTCTGAACTATCAACCCGGCAAAGCAAACGTCGTGGCTGACGCGCTAAGTCGGAAGTCCTATTGCAACAATCTGATGATTGAAGAGGCCCAACCTGCCCTCATGAAGAGTTCTCTTTTTGAACTGGAAATTGTTCCCTCGGCTACCTTGCAAATCTGGAGATCAAATCTACTCTTGTACCAGATTAAGGATGCTCAAAGCGTGACAAGGGTATTCTAAAAATCAAGGAGAACATTGCTAGCGGGAAGGCCAAATGTTTTCTGTCAATGAATCCGGAGTTGTTTATTTTGGTGACCGCTTGGTAGTGCCAAAGAAACGAAAATTGAGGGAGTATCCTCCAAGAAGCTCATGAATCCCTCTCTCTATTCATCCCGGTAGTACCAAAATGTACCAAGACCTTCGACCACAATTCTGGTGGACTCGGATGAAACGGAAATTGCTAAGTATGTTGCTGAATGCGACACCTGTCGACGGGTAAAGGCTGAACATCAAAGGCCTGCCGGCACTCTTCACCCTATTGCTATCCCGAGTGGAAATGGGATGAAATTGGTATGGACTTCATTACTGGTCTGCCGAAGTCTCCAAAGGGACATGATGCCATTTGGGTCATCATTGATCGACTATCAAAAGTGGCTCACTTCCTCCCCGTTCGTGTGGACATTACAGCTGCCAAGTTGGCAGACCTGTATACCTCTCGTATCGTCGTCCTTCACGGCATTCCCAAGAAGATAATTTCTGATCGTGGAAGCCTATTCACCTCCAAGTTTTGGACTAGTTTCCAAACTGCTATGGGAACTCGTCTTAACTTCAGCACCGCGTTCCATCCCAAACTGATGGTCAGACCGAAAGAGTGAACCAAGTTTTGGAAGACATGCTTAGGGCATGTGTAATCTCTTTTGGCAAGGATTGGGAAAAGTATCTCCCTTTCGCGGAATTCTCCTACAACAATAGCTATCAAGCTAGTCTGGGCATGGCTCCATTTGAGGTTCTCTATGGAAGAAAATGCCGCACTCCTCTAAATTGGTCCGAGACCGGAGAGAGGGCACTCTTTGGTCCAGATATTATCAATGAAGCTGAGGAGAAGGTTAGAATCATAAGGGAGAATCTGAAGATTGCTCAGTCTAGGCAGAAGAGCTACTATGATAAGCACCATCAGGAAATTCACTATGAAATTGGTGATAAAGCTTATCTCCGCGTCTCTCCCCTTCGTGGCGTTCGCCGCTTCGGTATCAAAGGGAAATTGGCCCTCGCTATGTTGGCCCTTTCACCGTTCTGGCCAAGCGAGGAGATCTTTCTTATAAGTTGGAGTTACCGGTCATCTTTCCAATGTACATGATGTGTTTCATGTCTCTCAACTTCGCCGGTGTTTCAAAGATCCTATCCATGGGGTCAATCATGAGGAGCTGGATCTCCAGGAAGATCTTACCTATCGCGAGCATCCTATCCGTGTCCTGGATGAAGCCGAAAGGAAGACCCGTAACAAGACTACCAAGTTCCTCAAAGTTCAGTGGTCTCACCATTCCGAGGAAGAAGCAACTTGGGAAGAGAGTCTAGTCTTCGTGAGGAGTATCCCGACTTCTTTCCGCAACCTTAGAATCTCGGGACGAGATTCCTGTAAGGGGGGTAGAATTGTAACAGCCCGAGTTTGAGCAACTAAAAACCTGTGTAATTTTTCCACTTTTGTGTTCCTTGCATCATGGCATCATGCATCATGTTGTCTAGGGAATTGTGCTAGGGAATTGTTGAGGTTGCTAGGGAATTGTTGTGGTGTGGCACCACTTAAAACGAAATGCCAAATTTGATTCAACAAATTTCAAAACAGTGAAGACACTCAAACTTGCAAAACAAAAATACTTTGACATCTTATAATTGTCAAAGAAGTTTCAAGAGTCCAAAATAATATTTTGAAATTGCTCTAAAAATAATAAAGGAGCAACACTTCTGAATTTAGCAAAATGCCATATCCCACCTTTCTAAACAAAAGTGGTTCAAAACATTTTATTTGGAGGCGCCAATTTTTGTGGAGCTTCCACATGATATGAAAAGGCCACACAAATTATTTCATATTTTTCTAAAATGTCTAAATGCCTCAATTAAATCTCCAAAGTCTGCTGGTTTTAAAAGGTTTTATAATTAATTCAGAAAAGGACCAATCTGTGTTAAAATCAAAAGTGCAGGGGGGTTTTTGCAATTTCGCGTCTTCTTCCTGTAGCCATGGCACTGCGCCACAGCGCCGTGGCCATGCCGTCGCCGTGGCCGTGCAGCACGCCGCGCCGGGGCCCCCTCCGCTGCCTCGTCCCTGCAAGGAGCATGCCACCGAGCCCCACTTGCCCTGCTCCCCCTCGCTCCTCTCTCACCTGCTCCCCATTCTTCTCTCCCCACGAGCCGCACCGAGCTCACCGTCTCCGCCACATCGCCGTCGACCTGCGCCCTCCCGAGCCAAGCCGAGCAGCGCAAACGCTCCGCCGCGTCCCCAGCTCCTGGCGGGAGGCTGCGAATCGACCGCGCCACCAAGTTCTTCGCCGACCACCGCCGCGACTTCGCCGGGCGATTCCGTCGCCGTCGAGCCGTCTCCGACCTCACCAAGCACGCGTGCGAGTTCCTGGTGAGCTGCTGCTCCTCCCCTGCCCTCCTCTCGCCCGCGCATGGTCCGTAGCCTCCGTTCATCGGAGCTCGCCGTCGTCGCGATGGGTGCAGTACAGTGCATCGGATTTTCCGAGTATGGAAAATTTGGATTTTCCGAATACTTCCAGTACGAGAGAGTTTCTGGTCCTTAGTGAAATTTCGGACACTGGGAGAGGATCGGATAATCCGAGACAGAATCAATTCGGATGTTCCGAAGTTCAGCAGTACGAGATGTTCTTCTTTCCTTAGCCGAAATTTGGGGTTACCTTTCACTCGGATATTCCGATTTGGGAAAGAATCGGAATTTCCGTTTTGGTCCATACCAAAAGAATTTCCCTGTTCTTTTGTTCTTTTAAATTTGGTTAAATATGGTACTGTGTGGGAACTAAATCTAACCAAGGCATAATTAAAAGAGGGTTTATAAATGTAATAACGTTTTAACGGTGCATCCGAAAAATGCGTGTATTATACCCAAATGTCCGGAATTTCGGAACTAACTTTTGGAAATGATATCATGCATATTGGAGCACCACTAAAGAACGCACTTGTTACAAATTCGTGGAATCACTAAGTTAAATATGGGGTGATTCCTTGTCTAGTTAAAGTAACTGTTTTTCACACCCCATTTAATTTGTCGGATAGCTGGTAATAAGTCGGTGCATTAAAATGTCATGTCATCATGTGTTTGCGCATTGCACCGGTGTTATCCGTGGTTTTGATTGTTCTTCCGGTGTTGGTTGTGCATCGGTAGATCAAGGAGTGGAAGTGCCCCCACCGTATCGCGACGATCCGTACTACCACACCTTGATCAAGGCAAGCGTAATCCCCCTCTGAGCATGTCTTATCCTATATTTCCGCAAATATTTTCTCCACTATAATATTGCATGCGGTTCCAAATGTCAATTTTATTGGATTAGAGTAGCCTATAGTTGCATTAAGATTCTGATGCCAATACCTGTTTTCCCTCCTATTATCCATAGGATTGTTTTGTCGGCCGAGATACTTACTATGCTATGTTGGTGCTTAGCCATGCTTAGTGAATTGCATAGCTGTACGATGGATGGTTCATGTTGGAAACAGGTGATGAGATGAGAATGATGGTGGAGAAATTGTGGTGACGGATAATAAAATGCTTAAAGGTGGGGATGAGAGGCCACTGTGGTTGTGGTGCTTTGTCTCGTTCTCGCCGCCTAGGTGCGAGTTCTATACCTGTTGAACCAAGACTGAGCGTGCAACCATGCGTGAGGCCTATGCAATTGCAGGAACCCTCATAGACTAGATAACTCGGGCGGGACTAGCCAGGGTCCTCTAGCGTGATGATGGTGGGATGAACTGAGATGAGGACGGTGGTGTTTAGGAAAAAAATGAGTGGCCACGGGCAGTGTGTTGGATCGCTGCTCTGTCCTCACTGATGATCCTGGGTTAGTCCTTAACGAGGGAGAAGTCGACACCGCTCCCACCCAGCCGGTTTTCCAAGGAAGAGAGCTAATGATCAGGTAATGGGCCGGACGGTACGCGTGGCAAACATTGTACACCCCTGCAGGGTAAATCTTTTCGAAAAGCCGTGTCCGCGGTTATGGACGAACTTGGGAAGTGAAGGTAAGATCATAGAATAACTTTAACGGAATGATTAAAAACTGGGTACTAGAGGTACCACTCACAAATGCAAGGTTGACTTCCTCGAGGGTGATTCGGGAGGTGCCTTTGAAGAACAGGTACCGTGGTTGATGTTGGTGATGATGAGAAAGGTGATTCAAAAGAAAAGAGTTACTTCTTACCTCTTTTGAAAATACTCTGAATAGTCGATGCCATTGAGTTATGTTTTCATAAATAAAATCAGCTTTATGCAAAACAGCCATAAAATTTTGAAAGCCTCATCGAGCTAAAGCTCTATAGTTAATCTTGCGAGTTCGTCGAACTCAACGTCGTTTGTTTTGTTTCAGAGGAGGACTTCACCGACCTCGAAGGTGGGTTCTTTGTGGACGTCGACGAGTAGTCTGGGGTTCCCAGGTGGCAGCTTGGGACATCGCAGAACAGCTGGCGCCGGATGTTTATCTGTAGGCCTCTTAGGCCATATTTGGATCTTGTTGTTTAGAACAACCTAATTTGCTTCCGCTTGTTGTAATGTTGGGTCTGTGACCTCTGGTTGTCTTTTGCTATCTTTCTCTATTATAAAAGTTGAATTATATGATTTGTGTCGTAGAGTCTGTGATGTGCCAGTTGTTCCACAAGTCTTGATCTCTCTATTATGCTTTGATAGTGTGTCTAGTGGTATCGGATAATTGGGGACACAGTATCACTGCATAGCAGTCGGGTCGGGGCGCCACAGTGCCGGATCAGTCGCCGCTGGAGCCATCGTTCGAGAGGAGGAGCAGCAGCAGCCCACGGTGCTGACGGTGTGGCGCAAGTCGCTGCTCTTCAACTGCGACGATTTCAGCGTCTTCGACGCCACCGGTGGCCTTGCCTTCCGCGTCGACCGCTACGGCTCCTCCTCCGGAAGCCGCCAGCGCGCCAAGGACGTCGTCCTCATGGACGCCGCCGGGAAGCCACTCTTGACAGTTAGGAGGAAGATCAAGCTGAGCCTGAGACAGGCCGAGCACTGGGTCGTGTACGATGGTGACGCGGGCGCTGCGGGCGCAAAGCCGCTCCTCTCTGTGCGCCGCCATCCCGTCGGCCTCCACCGCCGCGCGTCCGATAAGACGCTCGCGCAAATCACGCCGCTGGGATCCTCCGCCTCTGGCGTAGATTACGTAGTGGAGGGCTCGTATGGGCGGCGGAGCTGCGCGGTGAGGGACGCGCGCGGGGCGGCGTCGCTGTGGCGGAGGTGCGGCGGAAGGAGTCGGTGGGAGACGACGTGTTCCGGCTGTTGGTGTCGGAGTCAGACCAACGGATGGGCGCGGCTCTGGCCATGGGCGTCGTCATCGCTCTAGACCAGATGTTCAGCAGCGCCTCGTCGCGGACGTCGCTGCTGCCTCGGAGCTGGACGACGTAGCAATCCGGGATCTTCGCAAGGGGAAAGCTACTGGCCCCACCTGTCGGCGTGAGCACAGTTTTAGGTGCCCAGCCCGCAAGACAGACACGATTAGAATCTGCTTTTTAAAAGGCTCCTTGGACCTTATCCTCTCCCGCAAACAGTACAGAGAGGCGATTTTCTGAGCGAACCCGTGCGTCCACCTCGCCGGCGGCGATTCGGCGGCTCTCCCATCCCTCCGGCGGCCGCTTCGGCGGCGGGAGGGTGGGGAACCCCGGATTCCGCCGTGTACATAGTGTAGGGCGGCGTGGGTCTCCAGCCGGCGGCGTCGGGAAGATGGCGGCGCGGCCGGAGTGGATTTTGGTGGCGGAGATCTTCCTCTTCGGCGTCGGAGCTCCTGGTGGCTCCGCCGTGGATCTCCTGTCTAGGCCTTGCTCGCAGTTCCTCAGAGCTGTTGTGCGAGGCTTCCCCTCGCCGGAGTTCGAGTTGCGGCGACTCCGGTTGTTGCTAATATGGAAGGTTCTTCTGTTTTGCTGCAAGGTGGTGACGATGGCGACACAGGATGGAGGCTCCGGTGGAGCTGAGCTTCGTCGACTTCCCGGCCATGGAGGGGCTCCTTCTGATCCAAGGCGTTTGCGTGGAAGGAGTGGTGGCGGCGCGCCGGCGATACGTGCTGCTGTTCGTCTTCGACACCGGGATCCTCAGGGCCTCGTTGTAATTTCGTTTCTTTGCTGGATCTCTCTGTAAGAGCTTTGTAGCATTATCAGTGTATCTTCCCCGCAAAAAAAAGAGATTAGAATCTGCTTTTAAATTCAGACGGAAAGAATTAAGTACGGTGCAGCGTGTTATGAAAAGAGGAGTAATACATAGATGATGCTAAGAAAGTGTGTACATGGATTTTCTGTCACTGATCAATTCTTAGTGTACGATAATTTAATTTCCCTAGTCACAGATTTAACTAGCTGTTTGAGTTGTTGAAGGAACAAACTATGCTGCTTAACCGGTGACCATGCAGCAACCAGCATGGTGTCATGCAGCAAGTCAGCAACAGCAGAATGCTATTGCTACTCTAGGTGCATATTGTTGGATTATGCTTCCCTGAAAATAGTAGTGGATTGTGCTAAAAAGAGCTGTTGACTTTAGAGTAATTAGACTACTTGTGTACTTGTGAGTGCGCATGCATGTGCTCCCCCTTAAGGGGGATGTGTAAGTGGGACCCCCTTACCACATCCCTAAAGAAAGTGGAGCATGAATAAATGCAGAGGAGGGTTGACTAATTAGAAGCACTAAATAATTTCTTTACTTTGCGTTCTGAGTTTAGTCAAAAAACTTTGTTAAGGTGACCAATAATTAGAAAAATATCAAAATCTATAATGCAAATCTATCATATTAGAATCTTCATAAATTATCATTTCATGTTCTAAACCCTAAACCCTGAATGTTGATATTGTTTCCTATATTCTTGATCAAATGTGACAAAGCTTGATTTTGACTAAACCCAAAACGCAAAGTAAATAAAAATTTACAAAGTTTATACTTCGTGCTGCTTAACCCGTGACATTAGCCAGCGTTTACACATTGCCTAGCAACTCCCTTCTAGTAGTAAATATTGGCACACTTTGTCGTAGGCCTTCCACCGCCTTTTACAACTGATTCAATCACGATCCATCCAATCCCGCCAGCTACCATGTCCCACACAAAATCTGTATCTTGGAAGAAATGCTTTTGGAGTTGTTAAAAATACCATGCCACTTAACCTTAGTGATGAGGGCACCCCTAACTCTTTACCATTTTCTTCCATTGATGATGTTGCTGTACAAGACAAATCCAATGAAATCAGAATTGAACCAATAGCAAGAACATGTGCAAAGATACTAGAAAAACATGTGAATTCACTCCCATAGCTGAATCTGATATTTTTGTTAATGAGAATTTTATATTGCCTAAATCTTTACACTTATGCTTAATTAGGTTTGAAGATAACACATGCGTGATATGTGAAGACGAGAAAACCAATGCCATCAAGTACGCGAGGGAGGAGAGGGAGGACGGCGTGTTACAAGAGATCAAGGGGTAAATGAGAACATGCCAAAAAGGAGTTGTAACCTCAGTCTGATTCGGGAAGATTCGGACAGGCATAACTACCGAATTTGAAACGACCAAGGACTCTTCATACGAATTTGGAATATGACAAAATAAGCACGTTTTGGAAAGATAAGTTTGAGTAATTTCCAATGGATATACCCACATGCAACGGTTCGCTATGTGTATGGCGTCGTGACAGAAACAAGTCAGGAGTTGTTTTGTGCCAGTTTCCAAATAGAGTCCGTTTAAGTTACGAAAGATAGAGATGTGATTGATTTTGACCCCAACCCTATGTTGGACGTCGAGTAGCCTTTATATATCCTTGTAAGTCGTGAATTTTAGGGTTTTAGACCATGTTTTAAGATCACACCTTCTTTTGATTTGCTGCCAAGCATTCATCTGAAATAATATTCATCTTCGCATCGATCAGGAATATTTACCCACTCCAAGCTTGCATCGATCTGGAGTTTTCCTACTGAAAGTCAAGTGCTATATGTCGTTCCATTGGGAATTGGTAGATTGCAAAACCACTTCGTGGTCGGAGGCTACGTGCGCAAGTGTGTGTGTTGCAAGTATCGATAGGGTTGAAGATTCGTCGCATTGGAAACAAGGGAACAGCCAGAGAGCTCGTGAGCGTCTAACAATTTATCCAACAAGTACATCATCGACACCATTGGCTCGCTAAGAAGATCGGTCGTCCCTGTATCACTAACAAAATCACATTAAAGAGAATTCGAGAGTTTTATCAAAAAATTATATTAAAAAAGGCTAAAGCAATGACAATACGAGAAGAAAAAAGTGGCCCTGAGATTTGAAGTCAAACAACATCCTATAGCTGGTTCCATTGGAAACATAATCTGATTGGCGGTAGGGCTCGAGACATCTTGGAGGGATGATATAAATAATTTTTTGTAGGAATCGTATATATTTTAGGTTATTGAGATTTTCTTAACTCCTCGGACGATTTAAACTGTTAGCTAGTGAAAAGTGCAACTTGCGCTTTTTTAAGCACATGCATTTTTGCTAAACTGGAGTTGCATTTTTTAGCATTGACCGAGACTTAAGGAAATCTCAATCGATAGACTGGAACTTAGAAAAACTGATATTTATATGCAAAAGCTTTACATAGTGGATATTTTTAGGTCTCAATCAATTAAAATTTCCCTACTTTTCGATCTATTCAAAAGTTTAACTACGCAGTTCCACTTATTTTATTTCAAAAGTGTAAGCACCTTTTGTTGGACTGAATTAAGCTTTTTCCGAATTAAGTAAAAGGCCTTCTTTGGCGACGGAGGGAAACAGATTGCGCTCCACACTAGTAGAAAAAGGACCTCTAGTCGCGGTTCCAGAGCCCCTTTAGTCGCGGCTGGGCAACCGCGACTAAGCAGGCGGGACTAAAGCCCCCCCCCCCCCTAGTCGCGGCGGGTTCCGAACCGGGACTAGAGGTCCCTCCACGTGGGGACGTGGGGACGTGGTGTGTTGGGACCTTTGGTCCCGGTTGGTAGCACCAACCGGGAAGGGTTTTTGGGTTTTTTTTTCGATTTAATTGCAGGGTTTAGGGTTTATATATGCCGAGGTTTGGTTATAGGTTCCCGTGTCCCATGTCGTAACCGTGGTTTCACTAGTAACCCTTCCCGTAACGGTAACCGGTAACCGTTACGGTGACGGTGACCGTTACGGTGACGGTTACGGTAACCGTTACGGTAACGGTGACGGTTACCGTAACATTTTCCACGTCGTAACCGTTCCCGTGTCGTATGAAGTCGATGCACATATTTATAACACATACAATTAAATTAAGTAATACTTTTAGATCGTAGTCAAGAGTTGATGCGCCAAGAGTTATCGTAGTACAAGAGTTGAAGCAAAACAACAAGTTATTTACACGCTTTCATGCTTTCAGCATCGTAGTACTCTCCTTTCTCCGATAAGGCCTCCGAAAGGTAAAATCCCGCCAATTCCTCTCCAATTGCTTTGAAGCGGTGCTCGAATGGTAGCTTGCAGCGCTTTTTTGACAACTCTGCACTTTTCATATTCCATTTCTCGGTGACTAGTACATGTACATACTCGCAAACGAAGTATGCACATAACTCAGTTCCCTTTGGTTGCTCCAAGCAAGACTATACAAGAATAGATTTCAATCAATAATAATGAAGTATGCATGAGAATGTTGTGTGGACGTAGGTAGCAGTACTTACCTTGTTCAACTTCCAATCCAGCTTTTTGGGCCACCCACCTGCAGGATCTTCCTCGACAAACCTTTTCCAAACGTTGCCCGAGAAAGAACATTCACAAATGATTTATTCGTTAATGACTTTACATGAAGATATGAATGACAGAGGCGGTAAGAAATGAATGTACCTTGCTAGGAAGTCGAAACAACTCCTGTATTTGTCAGGATGATACCTCAATGAGTCAAGTGAATGAATAAGTCCTTTGCGATGTTCAATGACAAGAAGAATCCAGTGGTAGCTGCGCACAGTCATGCATAACTCATCAGTTAAACTTAACATCGGGTGAGAAAATTAGAATGTGTAGAAGACACTAAAACTTACCCGAAGTGGTAAGGCCAATATATAGTTCTTTTGTCGCGGTATCGCTTGAACACCCTTAGCAAATCATCCGGTGTGTTCTTGTTATACAAGGAATCTATTATGGTTGCTTTGTTATATTTATCCGGGTCAATGAACCCAATGTCATGCTGGTTCATCTTTTTGAGCTCGAGCATCTTCAATCTGCATAATATAGCACACAAAAGATTAAAGTGAGAATAATTACAAACAATGAACGAGACTAGGTAAAGACTTAAATAAATCACTTACAGGCAATAGGAACTCATGATAGATTTGTCGAGTGCCCGCAGATTGTATAGCTGAAAAAGTTTGCTAAACCGAACAATGTGGTTGTAGTCTTCTAAGAAGTGCTCATCGTCTTTCCTACATTTCAGAACGACAGAAGCTGTCCCTTTCTTTGCGGCTTTCAAGTACCAAAAATGGAGAGCACGCATTTTTGTTGGTAACTTGCATTTCACCAAAGCTTCCCCCATAACAAATTGTCTTACTGGTGGAGCTGTTGGTGCAGTCTCAAAGTTCAATCTCGAAGCATATTCGTCTATAGGAACTTGCGCTTCGGCGGCAAGACGACGGATTTCCTCTAAGTCAAACACCATCGGCGCTTGAGGGTTAGATTGTACTAGTTGTTTTCCGCACTGGGGAACTCGACTATCTTTGTTCGTCGGTGGCGGGACAATTAGCGGGGGACAGAACGTACGGGTTGTTCTCCGAGCTGGGGAACTTGTTTACCTATCTTCGGCGGCGGTGGGACCGATGGTGCTGCTTTTGTAGCTTCCTTCGGCGGCGGGTCCGATGGTGCTGCTTGTTTATGTTTTGCCGCCGGTGGCGGGACTGACTCTGCGTCTTGTTCACCTTTTTTCGGCGCCTCCACCTCCGTCACCGCGTCATATGACTTATGAATATAACGGTCATAGTCAGATTGCGGCTTCTCTGGAGGGACATATAAGTTGTCGATGACTCGATTACAAGCCTGTGCAGTATAGCCGGCGGTAAAATTTGGCGGCGGCACTTTCGGTGCGAACAATGCTTTATTATACTCCGCCACGGCTGCTTCGTTTTGCTCATGAGTCTTCTGCCAAGGTAACCTCGGATCAGGCGATGTGGCCCTTTTAGTTCGCCTCCTGACCGGGGAAGACGCGCGCTTTCTCCGGAGAAGCGCTACGGACACTTCCTCACGCGATGGCGGAGATGGAGATGGACTGTGCTGACTGAGATGGTCCTCTACATCAATTTCCGGTGGGGGGTCCCTGTCACGCGGTGCCGGAGATGGATGTGTCTCATCGATACCCGGGCAGGATGGGCTTTGCTGAGTCGGTGGCTTTGAGAACTTGATGTATTTCTTGTTCCACTGGACGAAACCACCCTTGACATCCTACAATGTCTCCTCACCGTCACCTCCAGAAATCTCAAGAGCCAATGATTCAAATCCCGGCGCAATTTCATCCACCCCGACAACAGCATAGCCAGGAGCAATGTCACCATTATGGTAGCTTGCTCCGGCGTCACTCGGTAAAGCATAGTCGTCCGCCACCTTCGTGGATATGTTAACCACAGGTGCATGTAGCTCACATGGTGTCTTCTCCGTGACATCATCCACGGGGTAGTGAGCATCGACATCTATTTGCGTGGAACCCACGCTGCTTCTAAGCTGAGATCGAGCATCCATGAGTTGCTGCTGCTGAGACGGCCCTGTCTGACTATTAATTGACTCCATGAGTTGCTGCACCTTGAGTTCCAATTCCGTTAGCCGCTCTTCACCCTTCTTCTTCTTTCTTGCACGGCTTCTATAAGTGTCAGCGTGTTGCGGATACGCTTTCTTAATGGTGACACCGCCGGGCATGCCTCGTAAACGTCCCCAGTGTTCAGGATTCCCTAGGGCCCGTGTCAGCTCGTCGTCCTCTCTATAGGGTTTCCACACACCCCGTTTAACTTTCTTATTACCTTTTCAATCTTCGGGACGATTTCTTCTACTTTTTTCTTGAATTTTTCAACCTTCGGGACAATATACTCTGTTTCCTCGTCCAACGTTGCGCCATGCGCGAACAACCAGAATTTGGACCTTTCGGGCCAGTAGTATGTCTGTGGAGTGATATCTTTAGCAAAGATTTTATCTTCTAAGGCTAGCCACTTAGGAATGGCTGACCTGTAGCCACCTGTCCCCAAGTTATGGTGGTGAACCTTATTCGCAGCATTTGCCTTATTTATGTTCGATCGGGCCACAGCCGCATCCGATTTCTTATACGCCTTAAACTCTTCCCAGTGATCTCTTATCTTCACTAGTTTTTCTTCACTGAAATCTGGATCAACTGTTGCATATTTTGCCCATAATGTTTGCTTATATTTCCGAAATGCTTCGGCCATCTTGGAGAGAGTCCACTGCTTGAGTTTCAACTTCGTGGTGGGTTCAATATCATCCGGGAGGTTAAAATGCTCCAAGAGTGTGTCAAAGCAGAAATCTTTCAAATGCTTGTGGACATAGCAGGGGTCATCCTCGGCAACGCCCGCTGGCTTATTCCATTCTGGTATGGAGATCGGGACCGAGTCCCTAACAATAACTCCAGCTTGACCTATATATTTTTTGCGGTTCTCTGGGGGTTCCACCGGATCGCCCTCTTCATCAATTTTATAGATCGGTAACTTTGCATCTTTGCTCGTCATTCTTTTCATGCGGCCTCGAGGAGCTTGATTCTTAGCCTTTTTATTCGAGGTGGAGGCCTAAAGTAAGAAATATAATGTGTTACTAAGTGCAATACAAATCAGTTAATGCATTTTGTGATCAACAAAATATAGAATTCATATATATACCTCGAGGTGGAGGGTGTTCGAGGTGGAGGGTGTTATTTCTTCTTCATCTAAAAGACCCTCACCAGAGTCCATCAGAAATTGTGAGGCAAATTCCTCAAAATCAAGATCTACACCGGCACCGGCGCCTTCTCCACCGGCGCCTTCTCCACCGGCAGCATCTTTATCGCGATGCTCAAAAATACTCTGCATTAATATGTCTTCATTCTCCTCGTCTCGCACATAGCCAGGCTCCATAGCTCAATGTTCCTACACTCAATAAAATTTGCATACATTTGCATGTATAAATTTGCATTTATAAATTTGCATCTATAATTTGCTAACACATTGTTAAATTGCTAACACTAAATTTGCTAACAACCTAAATTTTAAATTCGCTAACAACCTAAATTGCTAACACTAAATTTGCTAACAACCTAAATTGCTAACAACCTAAATTGCTAACACTAAATTTGCTAACAACCTAAATTTCAGGTTTCAGAGTAGTTTCAGAGTACAGGTTTCGACAGTGTTATCCTGACTAGTGTAATCTATGCCTTTATATGCAAATTCAGTTACACAATTCAAAGATTGGAGTAGTTACTGTAATTTCACGCATGATTTGTACTTGCAGAGAATTTTCTCGGGCATAACTCACCAGTGGGAGCAGCAGAGGGGCAGAGGCTGGTGGCGGAGCAGAGGGGTAGTTCACAGGTGAGGTTCCCACGGCCGCAATGATTTTCACACGGCCGGCAGCAGCGACGAGGACGTCCGCGACAGGACCTGGACCTCGAGATCAACAGTTGCTCCCTCTTCCATGGCCGGGGTCCAGGGCAGGGGACGGGACACGGCGGCGGCGCGAGGCAGGGGAGGGCGCGCGGCGTGGGGCGCGAGGCAGGGGACGGGACACGGCGGCGGCGCGAGGCAGGGGAGGGCGCGCGGCGTGGGGCGCGAGGCAGGGGACGGGACACGGCGGCGGCGCGGGCGACGATTTCCTACGAGGCAGGGGAGGGATGAGGCGGAGAAGGCGATGGCGGCGGCGACGGCGACATGCATTGGATCGGGGAGAAAACGCACCTTGGGCGGCGGCGGCGTGGGGCGGCGGCTGGAGACGTACGGCGACCTGGGACGGCGCGCGGCGGAGCAGGGCTTCGCCGGCGTTGTCGGCATCGTGGGAGCCCGGAGACGCGGCGGTTCTTCTTCGTCGATTTGGGGGATTTTGCGAAAATTTTCGCAAAGTCCCCCACTAAACCGCGCGGAATCGACCTCTAGTCGCGGTTGCAGCCACCAACCGCGACTACAGGTCCCCCTGGGCCGCCAAGCCCAGGGGGACCTGTAGTCGCGGTTGGTGGCTGCAACCGCGACTAGTTGGGCTTTTTCTATTTTTTTTTGTTGTTTCTGTTTTCTTTTTCTGTTTTGAATGTTTTAAAGGTGTTACTGATTTGATTTAAAGGTGCCAAACTGGTTTTTGATCAGGGGTGTGTTTTTTTCTATTTTTTTTGTTGTTTCCGTTTTATTTTGTTGTATTTGTTTTCTTTATATACTTTGATTTAAGTTCTTTTTTAATTGTTTTTGTTTCTAGTTTCTTTTCCTGTTTTGTTTTAGACCTCAACAACAAAATGACTGCCAATATTTTATCATGTACTAACATCTCCAACTACCTAAATTAACCGACTACCTAAATTAACCGACTACCTAAATTAACCATGCCCCTTTCAGAGATCCTTGCCGCTGCTTGGATCCGACCGAGGGGAGGGTTCCCGGAACCGAATGATTTGTGTTCGGTCAATGAACTGAAGGATTATATAGATATATAGAACAGAACACACGGTTTCCCCTGCATACAGCCCAACGGTGGCTCGTGAGTGCCTGCATATCAAATGCACCGTTGGACGTATGCAGGGAATCTGAATGCTCTGTATACCAAAAGAACTACAATGAGTACACACTGAGAGTGCCGAAGATGTCCTAGAGGTGGGCTATATATAGGGTCGCTTGGCTTACGAAGTGGTCGTGATAGTGCAGATCCGACGGCTCACAAGCGCAGCGGTAAGACGTCTCTGATGATCTGCAACCGTTTGGAACGGTCGCAGATCATCAGAGACGTCTTGCCGCTGGTTGCCCGAACATGCCCTCCGAGTGACGCTGGAATGTTTTGTGTGAGTGAGTAACCTGTCTGAGGTGGGCTATATATAGGGTCGCGTGGCTTACGAAGTGGTCGTGATAGTCCCGGTTGGTGTTACCAACCGGGACTATATATAGCGCTGGAAGGAAACACACGATCCGTGTGCTTCTACCTGATCCAAGGGCTCACAAGCGCTCGAAACAAACACACCACTTGATCCAATGGCTCACAAGCGCTTTAAAGAAACACACGATCCGTGTGCTTCTTCAGTCCCGGTTGGTGTTACCAACCGGGACTAAAGGCGGGCTTTGCGGTCACGACTCGTGTCCTCCCGCCACCGTTTCCCGCCAACGTTTCCCGCCCAAATATTTCCCGCTATCGTTCCCGCCACCGTTTCCCGCCAAATGCCGGCATCGGTAGTTCTATAAAACCCAGTCGAAGGTAGGCATGGTACTCACTTGAGCGCAAGCATGGTGTGTATTGGTCCTTGCGAGAAGTGTGTGTCCGGGTTTCACATTTCCGCATCCGAGCATCTCGCCAGGCTTTCGAGCAATTTGAAGGTAGATGGTAGGGTAGTTCCAATTGAAGAAATTTTGCACACTGAGAGTCATCTCGCTTTGCTCGGGGCGAAGCTATGCCGCGATGGGTTTCCGTATAGGACCCCGCTCCAAATTCATGCAGAAATGCTCAGGCTTGCAGATAAGTTTGACAGGAAAGTTACGAATAGTCCGTTCTACCGAACTGAAGCTGACCGTGTTTCGTACGGTCGTTCCTGTCTCTGATTAGTTGACAGCGATGATGACGACGATTTCATGCCGTCGTCAAAGGAAAGGAGGGTTGAAACACTGAGCAAGAATGCTGAAGCTTCGTCCAAGGGGAAAGGCAAGGAGGCAGAATCTTCGTCAAAGGGCAAAGGAGGCTGAAGTTTCGTCCAAGGGCAAAGGCAAGGAGGCAGAGTCTTTGTTTTACTTGTGTTGTATCGTAATTTCAAGTTGTACCTTAATTTGTTCTATCCAGTATTTAGAACTAGTGAAGTTGTAACGTAGATCTCTAGTTCTATGTTATAAAAACCCCTTCTCATTGAGGTTGGTAAGCATTCTAGTCCACTCACTCGAACATGTCGAGCTTTCCTTCAGATGGTAGTTTCCGTGAAGCCCGCCTTTAGTCCCGGTTGGTAACACCAACAGGAATTAAAGAAGCACACGAATCGTGTGTTTCTTTCAAACGCTTGTGAGCCGTTGGATCAGGGGTGTGTTTCTTTTGAGGGCTTGTGAGCCGTTGGATTTTTAGAACTAGTCCGGTTGGTAACACTAACCAGGACTAAAGAATCACACGGATCGTGTGTTTCTTTCAAACGCTTCTGAG
This sequence comes from Poa pratensis, assembly GCA_947311845.1. Lineage (NCBI taxonomy): Eukaryota > Viridiplantae > Streptophyta > Magnoliopsida > Poales > Poaceae > Poa > Poa pratensis. Next base: position 35,527,397 of record CAMZMU010000097.1, on the reverse strand, counting down.
CCGTTGGATCAGGGGTGTGTTTCTTTTGAGGGCTTGTGAGCTGTTGGATCAGCACTCCCACCACCACCACTCCCACCTCATCCACAGGTACACTTTCTAATCGCCTATAAATAGCGGCGTCCCTGCAGCGAACGGCACACAACGAGCGTCTACCTTCGCCACCGAATCCAATGGCTGGATTTAGCCTACCTGCTGGCATGTTCCCTGGCATTATTGTGTTCGTCCTTGTTCACCGGCCAGCCATTGGAGCCACCTCCTGTAGGACGGTGAACAATGACAACACAACGACGCTGTTGGAAACACAAGCCCTCAGGTAGGTTGAATCCAGCCACTGGATTAGGGTGACGCAATGATGAATTGCCGAGGAGGTGGGAGTGGTGGTGGTGGTGGAAGTGGTAGCCGTGCCCCTCGGTCCGATCCAAGCAGCGGCAAGGCGCTCTGATGATCTGCGACATTCCCAACACTTTTTGGGACGGTCGTAGATCATCAGAGACGTCTTGCCGCTGTGGATCGAAGGTCGATTTGCTGCTCACGACGACGCAGACAGATGCGCAAGCTTCCGGTTTCGCCGGAGCCGGGCTCCAGTGCTTCGGAATCCCACCAAAACCGTGTGTTTTGCCGGCTTAGGACCCGGCAAAAGTTAGTGATATTATTCGTGATGTGTACATTATTACACAGTTTCACAGTTTCATAAAAGTTGAATACATTATTACACATCACCAACAACATCCCTATCTAGTGTTCACTTGTTCTTCGTGTGTGTCCCTTTCTTCTGATTGCGCCGTAACCAAGGACAATCTTCTTCATTTAACTTGATGCTTGGGTCAATTTTCACTTTGAAGGGCGGAATTTCATGAAACTTATCGTAATCTTCTGACATGTCTGTCTTGTCCTCCACTCCCACGATGTTTCTTTTCCTGAAAGAACTATGTGGCGCTTTGGCTCATCGTATGATGTATTCGCTTGCTTATCTTTTCTTTTTTTGGTAGGGTAGACATGTCCTTCACATAGAAAACCTGAGCCACTTCACTGGCTAGAATGAATGGTTCGTTCTCGTAATGAAGATTCTTGAAATCCACTGTAGTCATTCCGTACCGTGTGTCTACGGCTACACCGCCATCTAGGTTGAACCATTTGCACTTGAACAAAGGAATCTTAAATGAAGGTCCATAGTCCAGTTCCCATATCTCCTCTATGTAACCATAATATGTTACCTTTTCCCCACTGCAGCCATCTATTGCATCAAAGCGAACACCACTGTTTTGGTTGGTGCTCTTTTTATCTTGGTCGGCCGTGTAAAATGTATTTCCATTTATCTCGTACCCTTGAAAAGTCAATATAGTCGAAGATGGTGACTTGGCCAAATAGTATAGCTGTAGTTCATTTGTGGTGACATTCATCAGAAGTTTCTGTAACCAACCGCCAAAAGTCTTGATGTGTACTCCATCAATCTCATCTTCTGGGTATTGGGAGCGTAAATAATTCTTGTGTTGCTCGATATACGGAGCCACCAAGATGGAATTATGCAGAACTGTGTAGTGTGCTCGAGTGAAAGAATCCACGTCTTCACATATGATTGCTTTCTTTCCTAGCGTGCCTTTTCCACGCAGTCTCCCCTCATGACGCGATTGAGGAACACCAATCGGCTTAAGATCAGGAATAAAGTCAACACAAAACTCAATGACCTCCTCAGTTCCATAACCCTTGGAGATGCTTCCTTCTGGCCTAGCACGGTTATGAACGTATTTCTTTAAGACTCCCATAAACCTCTCAAAGGGGAACATGTTGTGTAGAAATACAGGACCGAGAACACGTATCTCTTCCACCAGGTGAACTAGAAGGTGCGTCATAATATTGAAGAAGGTTGGTGGGAACACCAACTCGAAGCTGACAAGACATTGGACCACATCATTCTCTATATCTTTTAGAGTAAGTGGATTGATAACCTTCTGAGAAATTGCATTCAGGAATGCACATAGCTTCACAATGGGTACTCGAACATTTTCTGGTAGAAGTCCCCTCAATGCAACCGGAAGTAATTGTGTCATAATCACGTGACAGTCATGAGACTTCAGGTTCTGGAATTTTTGCTCTGCCATGTTTATTATTCCCTTTATATTCGACGAGAAGCCAGATGGAACCTTCATACTGCGAAGACATTCAAAAAATATTTTCTTCTCTTCTTTCGTAAGAGCGTAGCTCGCAGGACCTTGATGATTATCAGAATGATCGTCGTCTCGTGAATGCATACGTCGATGGGCCTGTCTTGCTTCCGGTGTATCTTTTGACTTTCCATACACGCCCAACAAGTTAAGCAGGTTCAAGCAAAGATTTTTTGTCACGTGCATCACGTCGATTGCAGAGTGAACCTCTAGCATTATCCAATAGGGCAGCTCCCAAAATATAGATTTCTTCTTCCACATGGGAACGTGGTTCTGAGCGTCATTCGGAACAGATAGTGCTCCAGCACCCTTCCCAAATATTACTTTTAAATCCTTGACCATATCATGTATAACAGAACTAGAAGGTCGAGTAGGCTTCCGCCGAATATCTTCCTCACCTTTGTAATGTTGGCCTTCCTTTCTTACTGGATGCCTCGGTACAAGCCATCGACGATGGCCCAGGTACACAATCTTGTTACCTATATGTTTACCTTGAGTCTCACCTAAACAATGCGTACATGCATTGTATCCCTTGTTTGACTGTCCTGAAATGTTACTAAGAGCAGGCCAATCATTGATGGTTACAAACAAGAGCGCTCGTAGGTCAAATTCCGTTTGTCCGTGCTCATCCCACACACGCACACCTTCATCAGTCCACAACTGTAAAAGTTCTTCCACCAATGGCCTCAGATACACGTCAATGTCGTTGCCAGGTTGCTTCGGGCCTTGGATGAGCACTGGCATCATAATGAACTTCCGCTTCATGCACAACCAGGGAGGAAGGTTATATATACATAGAGTCACAGGCCAAGTGCTATGACTGGAGCTCTGCTCTCCAAATGGATTAAATCCATCTGTACTTAGACCAAATCTTAAGTTCCTAGCGTCATCCGAAAATTTCGGGAACTCTCTGTCGATTTTTCTCCACTGGGACCCATCAGCGGGGTGTCTCATCATCAGTCTTTTTTACGTTCTTCTTTGTGCCAGCGCAACAACTTGGCATGCTCTTTGTTTTGGAACAAACGTTTCAGACGTGGTATTATAGGAGCATACCACATCACCTTGGCAGGAATCCTCTTCCTTGGACAACCTTGCTCGCCCTCAACTTCACCTGGGTCATCTCGCCCAATCTTAAACCGCAATGCACCGCATACAGGACAAGCATTTAAATTTTCGTGCTTGCCGCGGTAGAGGATGCAGTCATTAATGCATGCATGTATCTTCTGCACCTCTAATCCTAGAGGGCAGACAACCTTCTTTGCTTCGTACGTACTAGAGGGCAATTCGTTTTCATTTGGAAGCATCTTCTTAATTATTTTCAGCAAACTTTCAAAGTGCTTGTCGGTAGTACCACTCTCTGCCTTCCATTGTAGCATTTCCAGTATGGTACCGAGCTTTTTCTGGCCATCTGTACAAGTTGGGTACAACAATTTGGTGTGATCGGCTAACATGCGCTCCAACTTCAACCTCTCGTTTTCACTTCCACAGTCCATTTGTGCATCATGAATGGCCTGACGAAGATCATCGTCAGGCTCATCTTTTTTTTCATCCTCTTCAACTTCGTCTTCCCCCATTGAAGTACCACCGTGTTCATCGAACATAGGATAGTTGTCATTATCCTCTTCTTCTTCATTCTCTTCCATTATAACCCCTGTTTCTCCGTGCTTGGTCCAACAATAATAACCACGCATGAAACCATTTTGCAACAGGTGTTGGTGAAGCTTGGCTGAGGAAGGGTAATCCTTCTTATTCTCACAGAGACTGCATGGACAACACATAAAACCATTTTTTCGCTTGCTTATCTCGGCCACAGTGAGAAATTCATGCATGCCCTTAAGGAAATCGTCAGAAACTCGGGAACCGTACATCCATTGACGTCTCATCTGCATTATGCATGCCAGTAATGAATAGATAAGTGACCATAATAATTCTTACAAGTTCTTCAAGCAAAGTAGAGTGGCGACAAATGTAATACATTGTAGCATTAAATATTCATTAATTTAAACTAACATAGAACTATCTAAAGAATTTAAATCCAACAACAAATGCGAACATAATCGCAACTAAGGTCATTATTGAACCAACAGCATAATGATACCAAGCCTCTTGACTAATGGCATAACTTCTAATTTTTTTAAGCTTCAAGCGCATCGCATCCAACTTGATCTCGTAAGCATCAACGACGTCGGCAAGCTTCGAGCGCATCCCATCCAACTTGATCTCGTAAGTATCGACGACGTCGGCAAGCTTGAACTGGTGTTCATCGATGATGTTGGCAAGCTTGACCTCCAATTTCCTCTTCTCTTCTTGGCGGAGATCTTCACTTATTTTTAATTTAGCTTTCAAATCATCGTTTTCTTTCACAAAAAATTCAACAATAGGGTCCATTGGAATTTCCGGTTCAACTACCTCCTAGACAAATATATATTTATGTCAAAGTTGGTCGGCATGATTGTCATAAACACGAAACGAAACAAATATATAGTTATTAACAGTCATACCACATCCGAATAATAGAACGGACGAGAGCCGGTGGGGGTATTTGTGAAAACCATGGCACTATATATATATATAAAACAATTATACAACTTATACAAAAAAACAAATAATTATGGAACAAAATCATACAACAAAGATTTTTTTTAAATAAAAAAGAAGGCTCACCTAGGTGGTGTCGGTGACAAGACGGCGCGGTCTATCGACGACGGTGAGGACGTGAATGTTGTGACACTGAAATACAAAAACATAATTTAGTTTAAGCTCAAACTGAATAAACAAAATTGAGCTAAATAAGCAAAATGAGCTAACTTAGGCATTTCATCAAACACCTACCTAGCACTAGAAATATAAAATGAGCTAAATAAGCTAAACAACTAAAGAAACGGGCGCCGGAAGAGAGAGTTTGCAGTTGCTAACCCTTGGATAGATGCACCGCCGTCAATCTTAACAAATGGGGCAAAAAATCGTGGAAGAAATCGAGCTCGGTGGAGAGAAAATGGAGATGAAACTCGAGCTCAAAATGGCCATGGCTGGCTCGGGGTGGAAGATATAGTTGAAGGACCTGCAGTCCCGGTTCCAGCCACGAACCGCGACTAAAGGGTCACCTTTAGTCGCGGTTCCAGCCACGAACCGCGACTAAAGGTCCTCGCGCAGGCCCCGCGCGGCCCCCGGCCGCTAAAGCCGCAGGCGGAGGACCTTTAGTCGCGGTTCGTGGCTGGAACCGCGACTAAAGGTTCCGCACCAACCGGGCACCTGTCCTAGCCATTGGAGATGTCGGAGCCGGAGCCCTCTAGTCGCGGTTCGAAAAGGAACCGTGACTAAACGTCCGGCTATATTGCCTCTTTTCTACTAGTGCCAGCTGGTCACCGGGCCTTTGTGGCACCGCTGGAGGGCGCGGTTGAACTTTTCAAGATCATGGATGCCCAGGCCGCCATGGTCGATTGTCATGTAGACAGTCGTCCACACAACCTTCAGTTTTCCCTAGCAAGGACATCAACCTGAGCACAACGGAGCCAGAGGGCGCGACAGTCGGAAGAACTGGGTCTCACCTTCTTTTTACCTTTTTAGTGTTGAAGTTGTGAGCCTGTGCCTTAGTACTTTTTAGTGTGTGAGAGAGAATTTTATTAGAAAATAATATTTCACGAAGAAAATATATGGGTCCGGAATAGATGGGATCACTAAGTTCGGTGTGTCAAGTTCGGTGATTTAGTGTTCGGGTGTTTAGCTAACCACATCAAGTTTACTTATGGCATTTTTAATAAAAGCGAAACACAACCAATTAAAACCACTCATCCAACTCACGAGAACATATTTTCGTACGAAACACCCTCAACGAGTTATGTAGTAGTGTATTACTTGCTCCGTTTTTAAATGTAAAATATTTTACGTGTTACAAATGTTGACTAGATGCGAAGCAAAGTGAGTGAACATACATAATAAAACGTGCCTAGATATAAATGTTGAGAACGGTTCGTTATATCGATAACCATATCAGCACTAGAAAGGTGCTTATGTACTGCAGGCTGCCCTTAATTTCGGTAGCAATGATCGATGTGCAGTTGACTTCTCAGCGATAGTGTAGCACAGATGCATGTATGCAGGCAGGCTCGAGAAAGTGGAGGAGCAAATTAAAGTATGCAGCAACAGCGTTGACTCACAAAGCACTCCCATGATGATTCACCATCCAATACTCCATCTAGGAAGAATGTGATATGTCTGAGAATTTAGGCAATTGTTCGGTTAAATTAATCCAATAATAAATCATGAACATGACGTGAGCAGTGCTAATGACATACTGAAATTTTATGATAAAATTATGTACTAGACAAATAGTAGATACATCTACACAAATAGCTAGTACGGCAAACATGCAAGTAATCAGGAGAGGGATAAACGTGCACCCTCCAGTAGGCCAATTGGCCGCAGCAGCGGAGGCGTTATCCTCGTCGGCGATCCTCTTGTCAGCAGCAGCCTTCTCGATGTCGGCGTCGGTGGCCATGACGAAGAGGAAGGCGGCGCGGACGTAGTTGATGCAGATGTATTTGAAGCAGATGAAGTAGAGCGAGAAGTCGCGTAGGAGACGCTCCCCAAAACCTAATCGCCCCTCTCCCGTACAGGATCTAGAGAGGCGGAGTTTCGGAGGCCTGCTCTCCCGTCAGCCGTGTACGCGGTGGACGGGATGGGATCAGCGATGGCAGCAACAGCGGGAGGAACGACGATGCGAGGAGCAGATGCGATGTGGTGTCTGTTGTGTATATCCGAGGGAGGAGCGACCTCTCTTATATACACACGCAGGCGAAAGACCAACGGAAACACACGCAATTAAGGGGAGAATTAAGAGACTGGTAACGGCCGTACTTAAGAGCACTTAAGACAAAACGTTTCAGCTCAAATTCATTTTCTATTAAGCGCAATGAATTCTGAAAACTCCCGTACTTAATAGCACTTAAGACGGACGTTTCAGCTCGCAACGAATTCTGAAAACTCCCGTACTTAATAGCACTTAATACAGACGTTTCAACTCATATTCATTTTCCATTAAGGCAAATGTTTCAATTGACCGCATGACAGCATGGGCCTTTAGTGATTTTTCTGGAATTGTTATATGCTAATATTTCAACAATATTTCAGCAATCCCCCACCAGATTCCAAAGACCCATGATGTTGTTCTCTGTTCCAAACACTGTTTTGATATACCAGTATTTTCAGTGGGGACCTGTTAAGGTTGAGCTCCACCTAGAAGGAATAGCTACACTCCTTCACAACTGACAATGGACTATGCCTTGAATTGTCAATTTGGCGTAAAGTATTTTCGCCAAACGTCTTACCAGTACTAGGCTGCCGAAGGCTGACCCCTCGGGTGGACCATATTAGTCACACTCCTGACCTATTCATGAACTTTCTAGAGATCAACCCAATCTCATAGACTGTGACCAGCAGTCAGGCTTATATAGGTGTGTTTCTCCAAAGATCGCTCTATAGGATAGCATCTTGCTTATACAAAGCCTTGAACACATTAAGATAAATGTCAACCTGCCATATAGTTAACGAGAGTAGTGCATCTCCAACGGAGTGGGTTACTAAAGTTACTCTCCTCAGTTGACCACTAGCTTGTTTTCCCAGGTCCTACTTCACGGGATTTCCGATCACATAGGTTGGGTTACTACCATGGCAACTCATGTGGTTTCATCCCTATCTCGCTCGATGCATTTTCTATCACAACACGTGATAGCCCTTTAGTAAAGGGATCTGCCAGATTCTTAGCCGACTGGATATAATCCAGCGCTATCACTCCAGAGTTTCTCAAATGTCTGATAGCTTTTAATCTCATTCTTATATGTTTGTTGGACTGCATGTTGTCCTTTGAACTTTTGACCTTGGTAATCACTGTCTGATTGTCACAGTTCATAAGGATAGCCGGTACTGGCTTTTCAACCACATGCAAGTCCATCAACAGATCTGGAAGCCATCCTGCTTCGACACTAGATGTGTCCAATGTTGTTAATTCTGCTTCCATTGTCGACCTCGTCAGGATCGTTTGCTTGCAAGACTTTCAGAAAACAGCACCACCTCCAAGGGTGAATACATAACCCGTTGTGGCTTTCATCTCATCAGCATCAGAGATCCAATTCACATCACAATAACCTTCAAGCACTGATGGGCTTTCGGTATAGTGAAGTCCATAGTTCTCAGTACCTTTCAGATACCGCATAATTCTTTCAACAACACGCCAATGTACATCACCCGGATTGGAAACAAACCGGCTCAGTTTGCACACAGCAAACATGTGTCAGGTCTTGTAGCGCTCGCTAGGTACATGAATGAACCAATTACTTGAGAGTATCTCAGTTGATCCTTAGCTGTGCATGTGAACTTTCGAATCTGCACACTAGGATCATATGGTGTTGGAGAAATTTTGCAGTCTGAATATCCAAAGCGACTCAAAATCTTCTCAACATAGTGGGATTGCAACAGTGTAATCCCACCTTCATTATCTCTCAGTAGCTTGATGTTCAAAATAACATCAGCCACACCAAGGTCTTTCATCTCAAAGTTCTGAGATAAAAATGACTTAACCTCCTCAATCACTTTGAGGTTGGTTCCAAATATCAGTATGTCATCAACATACAAGCACAGTATAACTCCTTCGCCCCCACCATGGCGATAGTACACGCATTTGTCAGCTTCATTAACAACAAAACCAGCAGAGGTTAAAGTTGTATTGAACTTCTCATGCCATTGCTTAGGTGCTTGTTTCAGGCCATATAAAGATTTCAGTAACTTACACACTTTTCCTTCCCGACCATCTAATACAAAGCCATCTGGCTGTTGCATGTAGATTTCCTCGTCTAGCTCTCCGTTTAGGAAAGCCGTCTTAACATCCATTTGGTGGACGAGAAGACCATGCGAGGCCGCCAAAGAGAGTAATACTCGTATGGTGGTCAGCCTGGCTACAGGTGAATAAGTATCGAAGAAATCTTCCTCTTCTTTCTGGGAATAACCCTTGGCCACAAGCCTAGCCTTCTACTTGTCAATTGTACCATCGGGCCTAAGCTTCTTCTTTAACACCCACTTACATCCCAACGGTTTACAACCATAGGGACATTCAGTAATTTCCCATGTTCCGTTAGCCATGATGGAGTCCATCTCGCTACGGACCGCTTCTTTCTAGTAATCAGCATCCGGAGACGCATAAGCCTCTGAAATAGAAGTGGGAGTATCATCCACAAGGTACACAAGGAAATCATCACCAAAGGACTTTGCAGTCCTCTATCTCTTGCCCCTACCAAGGGTTTCCTCGTCATCTGATGACGTGGATCACACGTTCGTTGGGAGACCCCAAGAGGAAGGTATGAAGCAGTGTAGCAGAAGTTTCCCTCAGTATGAAACCAAGGTTTAATCGAACCAGTAGGAGCAAGAAATCACTTCTGAAGGTTGTCAGTGGCGCGCTGACGTGGAACCTGCACACAACACAATCAAACTACTTTGCCCCAACGAAACAGTGAGGTTGTCAATCTCACCGGCTTGCTGAAAACAAAGGATTAAACGTATGGTGTGGAAAACAGTAGTAAATTGCAGAGAATGAAAAGGAACAATGTTTGCAGTTGGTTGTATTATCAGTGTAAAAGAATGGACCGGGGTCCACAGTTCACTAGTGGTGTCTCTCCATAAAAGATAACTAACATGCTGGGTGAACAAATTACAGCTGGGCAATTGACAAAATATTGAGCGCATGACAATGCATATATATGACATGATGATTACTATGATATTCATGTGGGCATTACGACAAAATACATAGACCGTTATCCAACAGCGTCTATGACTAATAATCCACCTCCAGGTTGTCATACCGAGTTCCCCGTTGGTATTAAGTTGCAAGCAACGGATAATCGCATTAAGTAATGTGCGTAATGTAAACAAATGCATTAGACCTAACGGCGCACCCTTAAGCTAAGCATCGGTTATTTTATCCCTAGTGGCAACAGCACATCCACAATCTTAGAAGTTGTTGTCACTCTCCCAGATTACCGGAGGCATGAACCCACTATCTAGCATAAATACTAACTCTTGGAGTTACAAGCATCTACTTGGCCAAAGCATCTACTAGTAACGGAAAGCATGCAAGATCATAAATAACATATAAGATAGATTGATAATCAACTTGACATAGTATTCAATATTCATCGGATCCCAGCAAACACAACATGTAGCATTACAATAAGATGATCTTGATCATGATAGGCAGCTCACAAGATCTAAACATGATAGCATAAAGTGGAGAGACAACCATCTAGCTACTGCTATGGACCCGTAGTCCAAGGATGAACTACTCACGCATCACTCCGGAGGCAGGCATGGTGATGTAGAGCCCTCCGGTGATGATTCCCCTCTCCGGCAGGGTGCCGGGAAGAGCTTCTGAACCCTCCCGAGCTAGGGTTGACGGCGGCGGCGTCTCTGGAACTTTTCGTGGATAATGGCTCGGGTTAGGGTTTTCCGTGAAATGAATAAATAGGCGAAAGGGCGGCGGCTGGAGACCCGAGGGCCCACACCACCCCACGCGCGGGGGGGGGCCGCGCCGCCCCATGGTGTGGCTGCCTCTCGGTCCCCCGTCTCTCCTTTGGACTCCGTGTACGTGTTGGAAAAATAGGAGGTCTGTCCAAGTTTCGTCCAATTCCGAGAATATTTCCAGACTAGCTTTTCTGGAATACAAAAACAGCAGAAAACAGGAACTGGCACTGTGGCATCTTGTTAATAGGTTAGTCCCAGAAAATGCATAAAAATGCTATGAAGTGTATATAAAACATGTAACAATTGGTATAATATCAACATGGAACATCAGAAATTATAGATACGTTTGAGACGTATCAAGCATCCCCAAGCTTAGTTCTACTCGTCCTCGAGTAGGTAAAACGATAAAAACAAAATAATTTCTGAGGTGACATGCTACAATCATAATCTTGATCAAATAGTATTGTAAAGCACATGTTATGAATGAAGTGATCCAGGTCAATGGTCTATAGTTTGCTAGCAAGTAGATAATGAGCAAACAACTGAATCATATAAGCAAAAACTTTTCATGAATAGTACTTTCGAGACAAGCATCAAAGAGTTTTGCATAAGAGTTAACTCATAAAGCAATAGATTCTAAGTAAAAGGTATTTAACCAACACAAAGGAAGATTTAAGCTTCAGCAATTGCTTTCAACTTTCAACATATATATCTCATGGATATTTGTCAACACAAAGCAATATAATAAGTGCAATATACAAGCATATAAAAATTGTTGCACCAAAGTTGACACTAGTGTTTGCTTCTGAGATAGAAAGAAGTAGGAAAACTGACTCAACATAAAAGTAAAAGAAAGGCCCTTCGCAGAGGGAAGCAGGGATTAAATCATGTGCTAGAGCTTTTTAAGTTTTTGAAATCATATAGAGAGTAAAAATAAGTTTTGGAGGTGTTTGTTAATTGTCAACGAATCAGAAAATGGAAAGTACAATATGACCCCTGCCAACCAGACTTTTAAGAGCGGCTCCCATGAAGGACGTTATTTCTACCAGCAAGGCAGATCATCCCTCTTCTCTTTTGTTTACACATGCAGATATTTCACTGTTTGTCATTGCTTGACTGATAAATCAGGGCAAAAATGTGAAGAGAATTAAGCGGTTAAAGTTGTAATTAATTGGGACTGGGCACCCCATTTGCCAGCTCTTTTTGCAAAATTAATGGATAAGCGGATGTATATGCCGCTAGTCCGGTGGTAAAGTCTGTTTGACAGTTGACATAAAGACATCCACCCCGTCCTCATGAGCTTGGTAAACATTGACACAAAATAGGAGTAATAATTTTTGAATAGTTTAAAGGTAGCACATGAAAAATTTACTTGGAATGGCAAGGAAATACCACATATAGGTAGTTATGGTGGACACAGATGGCATGGATTTTGGCTCAAGGTTTTGGATGCACGAGAAGCATTCCCTCTCAGTACAGAGTTTAGGCTAGCAAGGTTATTTGAAGCAAACACAGGATATCAACCGACACAGCAAGACTTATATGAAAACATATTGCAAGCATTATAAGACTCTACACTGTCTTCCTTGTTAACCAAACCCTTTTACTAGAAAATATCTAGACCTTAGAGATACCAATCATGCAAACCAAATTTCAACGAGCTTTACGGTAGTTCTTCATTAATAGGTTTTAACTACATGATACAAAAGCTTAAACATGAACTACTTGATAACTCAAAACAATTGACAAGTATCAAATTATCCAATACAGTGATCTACAAGAATATGTAAGCTTTTTCCATTATACCATCTACCACATGCAACATTTTCTGTTCCAACCAAACACCAATCAATTTATTTCAACATAAACTCTCCAAACAATTATAAGTGAAGCAAGAGAGTACTTTCTTTAAAAGAACTAACAGCTCTGAATAAGAGATGCATGCAAAACAGGAGCTAAAAGCATAGCAATAGCTAGATAAGAATACTCAACAAGTATAAGTGAAGAATAGGAGTATTCATATGAAAAAGCGGAGCGTGTCTCTCTCCCAATCAAGAATGCTAGGGTCCAATCAAGTTGACCATAAGAAAAATAAAATACTGAAAATAAAAGCACACAGACGCTCCAAGTAAAGCACATATGATGTGAAAGAATTAAAATATAGTTTCACTAGAGATGACCTGATAAGTTGCTGATGAAGAAGGGGATGCCTTGGGCATCCCCAAGCTTAGACGCTTGAGTCTTCTTGAAATATGCTGGGGTGATCCATGGGAGCATCCCCAAGCTTAAGCTCTTCACTCTTCTTGATCACATTATATCATCCTTCTCTCTTGACCCTTGAAAACTTCCGCCACACCAAACTCAAGTAATTCTCATTAGAGGGTTAGTGCACAATCAAAAACTCACATGTTCTATAAGGACACAAACATGACCGTTACTTTTAACATTAACTACTGCCACTGATGTTATGTGAAGCTCTTCACCCTAAAAAAGAATTCCACTCAACACTAGTAAAAGAGAGAATGCGAAAAATAAAAGACAGAATCTGTCTAAACAGAACAGTCTGTAAAGACGAATTTTTTCGAGGCACTTACGTTGCTCAGATCGAAAAACAAAACTAACGAAAGATGCGTACATATCTGAGGATCACGCACAAAAATTTGCAGATTTAAATAATTTTTCTGTGATTTTACAGAAGTAAAACGGTGAACAGCAGAAATCTGTTCCTGCGCAGAAATCCAAATCTAGCATCATCTTCCTATTAGAGGCTACTTGGCACAACAATGCGATAAAATAAAGATACAAAGGAATTGTTACAGAAGTAAACAACTCCTTGACTCAAAAAGAAAAGAAAAATTGCAGAAATAAAATAATGGGTTGTCTCCCATAAGCGCTTTTCTTTAACGCCTTTCAGCTAGGCGCAGAAAGTAAGAATCAAGTGTTTCCAAGTGATGAAGCATCAACAGAATAATTTGCTCTAACAATAGAATCAAAAGGTAACTTCATCTTCTTTCTAGGGAAGTGTTCCATACCTTTCTTGAGTGGGAATTGATATTTAATATTCCCCTCTCTCATATCAATAATAGCACCAACAGTTCTAAGAAAAGGTCTTCCCAAAACAATAGGACAAGAAGCATTGCATTCAATATCCAAAACAACAAAATCAACGGGGACAAGGTTATTGTTAACCATTATAAAAACATCATCAACTCTCCCCAAAGGTTTCTTTATAGTATTATCAGCAAGGTGAACATCCAAATAACAGTGTTCCAAAGGTGCTAAATCAAGCATATCATAAGTTTCTTAGGCATAACAGAAATACTAGCACCAAGATCACATAAAGCATTGCAATCAAAATCATTCACCTTCATTTTAATGATGGGCTCCCAACCATCTTCTAACTTCCTAGGGATAGAAGCTTCATGTTTTAATTTCTCTTCCCTAACTTGCATGAGAGCATTAGTAATATGTTTAGTAAAAGCCATGTTTATAGCACTAGCATTAGGACTTCTAGCTAGCTTTTGCAAGAACTTAATTACTTCAGAAATATTGCAACCATCAAAATCAAAATCATTATTATCAAAGTAATGGGACCATTGTCTCCCATCTCGAAAAATTTCAGCACTTTTATCAGGAACAGTTTCAGTGTTTTCAGGCAATTTTAAACGTTTTGCAACAGAAGTAGAGACATTGCCAACACCAATTACTTTACCATTGATAGTAGGAGGTTTGTTAACACTTGAGTTCAGCATTTTCAGTAGTAGTAATAGTATAAACTCTAGCAATACTATTCTTTTTAGCAATTTCATCCTCTCTTGCCCACCTAGCATGTAAATCAGCTAACATCCTCACATTATTATCAATTTTAACTTGATAGCATTGAGAGTTTTGCTCTCTTTAACATCATGAGGCATAGTTTTAATTTTTAACAAATCAACATCAAGAGCAAGACTATCAACTTTAGAGGCAAGAACATCAATTTTCCCAAACTTTTCCTCAACAGATTTATTGAAAGCAGTTTGTGTACTAATAAAATCCTTAAGCATGACTTCAAGATCAGAGGGTACACTCTTATTATTGTTGTAGGAATTACCATAAGAATTAACATAACCATTGCCACTATTAAAAGGATAGGGCTTATAATTGTTATTACCAAAATTATTCCTATAAGCATTGTTGTTGAAGTTATTATTTTTAATGAAGTTCACATCAACATGCTCTTCTTGAGCAACCAAAGAAGCTAAAGGAACATTATTTGGATCAACATGCATTTTTCCATTTGTAAGCATAGACATAATAGTATCAATCTTATCACTCAAGGAAGAGATTTCTTCAACAGAATTTACCTTCTTACCTTGTGGAGCTCTTTCGGTGTGCCATTCAGAATAATTTATCATCATATCATCAAGAAGCTTTGTTGCAGCACCCAAAGTGATGGACATAAAGGTACCTCCAGAGGCCGAATCCAATAGGTTTCTTGAAGAAAAATTTAATCCTGCATAAAAGGTTTGGATGATCATCCAAGCAGTCAGTCCATGGGTGGGACAATTCTTTACCAATGATTTCATTCTCTCCCAAGCTTGAGCAACATGCTCATTATCAAATTGTTTGAAATTCATAATGCTACTTCTCAAAGATATGATCTTAGCAGGAGGATAATATTTTCCTATGAAAGCATCTTTGCATTTAGTCCATGAATCAATACTATTTCTAGTCAAAGATAGCAACCATTCTTTAGCACGTCCTCTCAAAGAGAAAGGAAAAAGTTTCAGTTTAATAATATCACCATCTACTCCTTATACTTTTGCATCTCACAAAGTTCAACAAAATTATTAAGGTGAGCAGCAGCATCATCAGTACTAACACCAGAGAATTGCTCTTTCATAACAAGATTTAAAAGTGCAGGTTTAATTTCATAGAATTCTGCTTAGAAGCAGGTGGAGCAATAGGTGTACTAATGAAATCATTGTTGTTCGTGCTAGTGAAATCACACAACTTAGTGTTCTCAGGGGTACTCATTTTAGCAAAATTAAAACAAAACAGAAAGATAACAATTGAAAATAAGTAACTAATTTTTTTGTGTTTTTGATAAATAAAGCAAACAAGACTAAGATAAAAATAAACTAAGCAAGACAATAACAAAGTAAAGAGATTGGAAGCGTGAAACTCCCCTTGCAGAAATCCTCTTGCTCCCCGGCAACGGCGCCAGAAAAATGCTTGATGACGTGGATCACACGTTCGTTGGGAGACCCCAAGAGGAAGGTATGAAGCAGTGTAGCAGCAGTTTCCCTCAGTATGAAACCAAGGTTTAATCGAACCAGTAGGAGCAAGAAATCACTTCTGAAGGTTGTCAGTGGCGCGCTGACGTGGAACCTGCACACAACACAATCAAACTACTTTGCCCCAACGAAACAGTGAGGTTGTCAATCTCACCGGCTTGCTGAAAACAAAGGATTAAACGTATGGTGTGGAAAACAGTAGTAAATTGCAGAGAATGAAAAGGAACAATGTTTGCAGTTGGTTGTATTATCAGTGTAAAAGAATGGACCGGGGTCCACAGTTCACTAGTGGTGTCTCTCCATAAAAGATAACTAACATGCTGGGTGAACAAATTACAGCTGGGCAATTGACAAAATATTGAGCGCATGACAATGCATATATATGACATGATGATTACTATGATATTCATGTGGGCATTACGACAAAATACATAGACCGTTATCCAACAGCGTCTATGACTAATAATCCACCTCCAGGTTGTCATACCGAGTTCCCCGTTGGTATTAAGTTGCAAGCAACGGATAATCGCATTAAGTAATGTGCGTAATGTAAACAAATGCATTAGACCTAACGGCGCACCCTTAAGCTAAGCATCGGTTATTTTATCCCTAGTGGCAACAGCACATCCACAATCTTAGAAGTTGTTGTCACTCTCCCAGATTACCGGAGGCATGAACCCACTATCTAGCATAAATACTACTCTTGGAGTTACAAGCATCTACTTGGCCAAAGCATCTACTAGTAACGGAAAGCATGCAAGATCATAAATAACATATAAGATAGATTGATAATCAACTTGACATAGTATTCAATATTCATCGGATCCCAGCAAACACAACATGTAGCATTACAATAAGATGATCTTGATCATGATAGGCAGCTCACAAGATCTAAACATGATAGCATAAAGTGGAGAGACAACCATCTAGCTACTGCTATGGACCCGTAGTCCAAGATGAACTACTCACGCATCACTCCGGAGGCAGGCATGGTGATGTAGAGCCCTCCGGTGATGATTCCCCTCTCCGGCAGGGTGCCGGGAAGAGCTTCTGAACCCTCCCGAGCTAGGGTTGACGGCGGCGGCGTCTCTGGAACTTTTCGTGGATAATGGCTCGGGTGTTTAGGGTTTTCCCGTGAAGATGAATAAATAGGCGAAAGGGCGGCGGCTGGAGCGACCCGAGGGGCCCACACCACACGGGCGCGGTTGGAGGTGGGGCCGCGCCGCCCTATGGTGTGGCCGCCTCCTCGGTCGCTCCGTCTCTCCTTTGGACTCCGTGTACGTGTTGGAAAAATAGGAGGTCTGTCCAGTTTCGTCCAATTCCGAGAATATTTCCAGAATAGCTTTTATGAAATACAAAAACAGCAGAAAACAGGAACTGGCACTGTGGCATCTTGTTAATAGGTTAGTCCCAGAAAATGCATAAAAATGCTATGAAGTGTATATAAAACATGTAACAATTGGTATAATATCAGCATGGAACATCAGAAATTATGGATACGTTTGAGACGTATCATCATCCTTCTCAGGATTTTCGTGATGTGTTTGTTCATAATATTCCATAGGAATGGCAGGTTCAGGAGTCTCATCAGATTCCTGTCTAGAAGTGCTTGGCATATCTCTCATAGGAAAAATATCTTCAAAGAATGTAGCATCTTTAGACTCCATAATTGTACCGACCTTCACGTCAGGTACCTCAGATTTCACTACTAGAAATCTATAGCCGACGCTATTCTTAGCGTAGCCCAAATTAACACAATCCACGGTCTTTGGTCCAAGCTTACGCTTTTTGGGGATCGGCACATTGACTTTCGCCAAACAGCCCCAAGTACATAAGTAAGAAAGTGTCGTCCTTCTCTTCTCCCATTGCTCATAGGGAGTAATCTCATTGTCTTTTGCCGGAACTTTATTCAGGACATGACATGATGTCAATATAGCCTCCCCCACCATGCCTTGGATAAACCCGATGTATCTAACATGGCGTTAACCAAATCAGTTAGAGTACGTTTTTTCTGTTCGGCAACCCCATTTGACTGGGGCGAATAGGGAGGCGTCCTCTCATGAATAATACCATGTTCCGCACATAAAGAATCAAACTCATTAGAGAAGTACTCTCCACCATGATCTGACCGGATTCGCTTAATTTTCTTTTCAAGTTGATTCTCAACTTCTGCCTTATAGATTTTAAAGTAGTATAGAGCCTCATCTTTGGTGCTTAACAAATATACATAGCAATATCTAGTGGAATCATCTATCAGAGTCATGAAGTATCTCTTTCCACCTTCAGTCAACACACCATTCATCTCACATAGATCAGAATGTATAAGTTCTAACGGTGCCAAGTGTCTCTCATCCGCAGCCTTGTGGGGCTTGCGAGGTTTCTTTGTTTGTACACACGAATGGCATTTAGAACCTTCGGCTAAAGTGAAACTTGGGATTAAATTCGATTTTACTAGCCGCGTCATACAACCGAAACTAATGTGACAAAGACGTGAATGCCAAACTTCTGCTTCATTAACATTCGAATGAATATTGTTCACGACTTTATTACCAAAATCAGCGAGGGAAAAGCGGAACAAGCCTCCGCATTCATAGCCTTTTCCAACAAACAATCCATATTTCGTAACAACTACTTTATTAGACTCAAATACCAACTTAAACCCTTCTCTACATAGAAGGAGCCACTAACGAGATTCTTCTTGATGGCGGGGACATGCTGCACGTTCTTGAGCTGCACGATCCTTCCCGAAGTAAACTTCAGATCGACCGTGCCAACACCAAGAACAGAAGCACTTGCGCCATTCCCCATCAATACGGATCCGTTCCCTGTGACCTGATAAGAAGAAAACAATGAGATGTCAGAACATACATGAATATTTGCACCTGTGTCAATCCACCAATCATTAGACTGACAAACAGAAAATACAGTAAATAAATTACCGTACCCAGATGCACCATTCTCATTGTTGCTCACAATCATGTTGACAGACTTGGAGTCCTGTCCTGGTTTCTTGAACTTCTTTGGGCACTTGGGAGCCCAATGTTCCTCTGAACCACATGTGAAGCAAGCTCCTTTCTTTTTATCCTTGTTGAAGGGCTTCTTGCCCTTCTTCTTGAAGTCGGTATTCTGTTGAACTTCATGTTTCCCCTTGGGCTTGTGGAAGTTGGAATTCTTCTGTACAAAATTGGCGACAGAAGTTCCCTCGGTCCCTTTTCCGTGCGAGTCCTTTGCTCTCGAGTTCTGCTCGACACTCAGATGGCCGATGACATCCTCAACTGAGAATTCACGCCTCTGGTATTTCAGAGTAGTAGCGAAGTTCCTTCAGGAATTAGGCAGCTTAGCGATTATGCATCCTGCGACAAATTTGCCCGGTAGCACACACTTGAGAAGCTCAAGCTCCTTAGCGATGCACTGTATCTCATGAGCTTGTTCCAATACAGAACTGTTTTCAACCATCTTGTAATCGTGGAACTGCTCTATAGTGTACATCTCGCTTCCAGCATCGGTTGCACCGAATTTAGATTCGAGCCCCTCCCACAGGTCCTTGGCAACCCGCACATGTAAATATGCATCAACCAACTTATCTCCGATCACGCTCTGAACGGCTCCAACAAAGACGATGGTGGCTTCCCTGAACGCCTTCTCCTGTTCAGGAGCAATCGTTCCAGTGGGAGTAACACCGGCGACCCAGAACACGTTCATCGCAGTGAGCCATAAGGTGGTTTTGGTTTGCCAACGCTTAAAATATGTCCCCGTAAACGGGGCTGGTTTCAGTGTAGCAGCAAAACCTTGGATCGAAAATTGCCTACACATATTAGGTTTTTTGGAATGCTGAGAATTTAGGCAATTGTTCAATTAAATTAATCCAATAATAAATCATGAACATGACGTGAGGAGTGCTAATGACATACTGAAATTCTATGATAAAATTATGTACTAGACAAATAGTAGATACATCTACACAAATAGCTAGTACGGCAAACATGCAAGTAATCAGGAGAGGGATAAACGTGTACCCTCCAGTAGGCCAATTCGCCGCAGCAGTGGAGGCGTTAGCCTCGTCGGCGATCCTCTTGTCGGCAGCAACCTTCTCGATGTCGGCGTCGGTGGCCACGACGAAGAGGAAGGCGGCGCGGACGTAGTTGATACAGATGTAGTTGAAGCAGATGAAGTAGAGCGAGCAGTCGCGTAGGAGACGCTCCCCAAAAACCTAATCGCCCCTCTCCCGTACAGGATCTAGAGAGGCGGAGTTTCGGAGGCCTGCTCTCCCGTCAGTCGTGTACGCGGTGGACGGGATGGGATCAGCGATGGCAGCAACAACGGGAGGAACGACGATGCGAGGAGCAGATGCGATGTGGTGTCTGTTGTGTATATCTGAGAGACGAGCGACCTCTCTTATATACACACGCAGGCGGAAGACCAACGGAAACACACACAATTAAGGGGAGAATTAAGAGACTGGTAACGGCCGTACTTAAGAGCACTTAAAGACAAAACGTTTCAGCTCAAATTCATTCTCCATTAAGAGCAATGAATTCTGAAAACTTCCATACTTAATAGCACTTAAGACGGACGTTTCAGCTCGCAATGAATTCTGAAAACTCCCGTACTTAATAGCACTTAATACAGACGTTTCAACTCATATTCATTTTCCATTAAGGCAAATGTTTCAGTTGACCGCATGACAGCATGGGCCTTTAGAGATTTTTCTGGAATTGTTATATGCTAATATTTCAACAATATGTAATTTATGTTATCCTAGCTGCCATTTGGCATACACAAACAAAAAGGCAACCTGACCAACAGGCGTACCGCGTACGTACATCACCTCATTCTCACCTGTAGCAGAAATCATTGATTCACTGTTTGGTGAGTTGACCTTAATCAAAAGTTGCATGCTTGCATCATCCATGCCACTGTCGTACCATGCATCATACTTTAAGCAACGCTACACTATTGACTAGTCTACGACGGGTTGTGCGGGTAAAATTTTGGCCACACGCTTCCTAAAGCAGCCTCGGGCCAGACCGCATAGGAATGGCCGAATCGGCCGTTTCCCTGGAGTCAGGACCGTTCTTTCTCCATCAATGCGAGAGCTATTTAGGTTACCTTCGCTTCCTCTCACTCTCCTTATTCTTACTTCATCCCTTTCATTGTAATCAGTGATACACTGCTCGGTTCGAAATAAGTTTTACATCAAAATGATGTGCTTTGATGTTGCGGTTTCATTCTGGTAATCAGCTCGAACTTTCGTTAACCGTGCGGCCCTAGTTTCGTGTTCTTGTCTGAATCTTTTTTGAACGAATTTTGTCATATTAGTCGCACACGTTTGACCGTTTTCGATTTCCTTGGAGGAGTAGCTTCAACTCATCATTCCGCATAACTTTCGTGTTGTAAGTTTTGCGTTTCGGTGCATGTAGATGGATAAGTCCTGTACTGTAAGATGCGCATTTAGACTATTCTTGGTGTACGCGTCTTCTTCAACCTCTGCTCTACCTCGTCGTCGTTGAGCTCTGCCGCCGCCATGCCGTGTCGTTGCCGTCAAGCTCCGTAGCCGCCATGCCGTCTCCTCACCGTCCAGCTCCGCCGCCATGCCGTCTCCATGCGTCCAGCTTCACCGCCATGCCATCTCCTCACCTCCGTCGTCGTCATGGTCGCCGCTCGCGGACAGGTTACCTCTGCCGCCGCCGCTCGCGCCGTCGTCATGCTCGCCGTTCTGCTGCTACTCAGGGTGAGAGGTAACTAAACCTAAGTGAAAAGAGGTGAGAGTAATCATCACCAACAACATAGCATGTTGTTTGGTTTAGCTGCATACACCCGGCCTGGCTGGAGTGGCTGCAGGCCACCAAATAACAACCACAACTTGGTTTTAGGGGTGACTGATACGTCTCCAATGTATCTATAATTTCTTATGTTCCATGCTTATATTATGTCAATTGCTACATGTTTTATTCACACTTTATAGCATTTTTATGCATTTTCTGGGACTAACCTATTAACAAGATGCCACAGTGCCAGTTCCTGTTTTCTGCTGTTTTTGATTCCAGAAAAGCTGTTCTGGAAATATTCTCGGAATTGGACGAAACAAAAAGCCAAGGTCCTATTTTTCTGTCACGTACACGGAGTCCGAAGAGAGACGAAGGGGGGCACCGAGGCGCCCTCACCATGTGGTGGCGCGGGTCCCACCCCTGGCGCGCCGCCACGTGGTGAGGAGCCCTCGGGCCTCCACCGACATCGCCCCTTCGCCTATAAATTGCCTTTCTCGGGAAAACCCTAAACACCCGAGCCTCCATCCACGAAAAGTTCCAGAGCCGCCGCCGTCGTCAACCCTAGCTCGGGAGGGTTCTGAAGCTCTTCCCGGCACCCTGCCGGAGAGGGGAATCATCACCGGAGGGCTCTACATCGCCATGCCTTCCTCCGGAGTGATGTGTGAGTAGTCCACCCCTGGACTATGGGTCCATAGCAGTAGCTAGATGGTTGTCTTCTCCTCTTGTGCCATCATGTTTAGATCTTGTGAGCTGCCTATCATGATCAAGATCATCTTATTGTAATGCTACATGTTGTGTTTGCTGGGATCCGATGAATATTGAATACTATGTCAAGTTGATTATTGATTTATCATGCCTATGTTGTTTATGATCTTGCATGCTCTCCGTTATTAGTGTAGGCTTTGGCCAAGTTTATGCTTGTAACTCCAAGAGGGAGTATTTATGCTAGATAGTGGGTTCATGCCTCCATTTAATCTGGGACAGTGACAGAAAGTTCTAAGGTTGTGGATGTGCTGTTGCTACTAGGGGTAAAACAGCAATGCTTTGTCTAAGGATATTTGTATTGTTTACATTATGCACCATACTTAATGCAATTGTCTGTTGCTTGCAACTTAATACTGGAAGGGGTGCGGATGCTAACCTGAAGGTGGACTATTTAGGCACAGATGCATGCTGGATAGCGGTCTGTGTACTTTGTCGTAATGCCCAAGTAAATCTCATAGTGATCATCATGACTTGTATATGCATTGTTATGCACTCTCTATTTTGTCAATTGCCCAGCTGTAATTTGTTTACCCAGCATGTTAGTATTTTATTATGGAGAGACACCACTAGTGAACTGTGGACCCCGGTCCATTCTTTTACATCTGAAATACAACCAACTGCAATCATTGTTCTCTTTAATTCTCTGCAAGCAAACATCATTTTCCACACCACACTTTTAATCCTTTGTTTTCAGCAAGCCGGTGAGATTGACAACCTCACTGTTTCGTTGGGGCAAAGTAGTTTGATTGTCTTGTGTGCAGGTTCCACGTTGCTGATTCCCTGGTGTTGCGCCGTGCCACATTCGCACCAACAACCTTCAGAAGACCCTTGACTTCCTACTGGTTCGATTAAACCTTGGTTTCTTACTGAGGGAAAACTTGCTGCTGCACTCATCATACCTTCCTCTTGGGGTTCCCAACGGACGTGTAACTTAACACGCATCAAGCCAGTTTTCTGGCGCCGTTGCCGGGGAAGTCAAACCTTCTGCAAGGGGAGTCTCTCACTTCCAATCTCTTTACTTTGTTTTTGTCTTGCTTATTTTATTTTTACTTTATCTTGTTTGCTTCTTTATATCAAAAACACAAAAAATTAGTTACTTGCATTTACTTTTATATTTCGGCCTAGCTTTAATTTTGCTAAAATGAGTACTCCTGAGAACACCAAGTTGTGTGACTTCACTAGCACAAACAATAATGATTTCATATGCACTCCTATTGCTCCACCTGCTTCTAAAGCAGACTTTTATGAAATTAAACCTGCTCTGTTAAATCTTGTTATGAAAGAGCAATTTTCTGGTGTTAGTACTGATGATGCTGCTGCTCACCTTAATAATTTTGTTGAACTTTGTGAGATGCAAAAGTATAAGGATATAGATGGAGATATTATAAACTGAAATTATTCCTTTCTCTTTAAGAGGAAGAGCTAAAGAATGGTTGCTATCTTTGCCTAGAAATAGTATTGATTCATGGACTAAATGCAAAGATGCTTTCATTGGGAAATATTATCCTCCTGCTAAGATTATATCTTTGAGAAGTAGCATTATGAATTTAAACAATTTGATAATGAGCATGTTGCCCAAGCATGGGAGAAATGAAATCATTGGTAAAGAATTGTCCCACCCATGGACTGACTGCTTGGATGATCATCCAAACCTTTTATGCAGGACTGAATTTTTCTTCAAGAAACCTTCTGGATTCTGCTGCTGGAGGTACCTTTATGTCCATCACTTTGGGTGCAGCAACAAAGCTTCTTGATGATATGATGATTAATTACTCTGAATGGCACACTGAGAGGACTCCACAAGGTAAGAAGGTAAATTCTGTTGAAGAAACCTCTTCCTTGAGTGATAAGATTGATGTCATTATGTCTATGCTTGTGAATGGTAAATCTCATGTTGATCCAAATAATGTTCCTTTAGCTTCATTGGTTGCCCAAGAAGAGCATGTTGATGTGAACTTCATTAAAAATAATAATTTCAACAACAATGCTTATAGGAATAATTTTGGTAACAACAATTATAAGCCATATCCTTCTAATAGTGGCAATAGTTATGGTAATTCCTATGGTAATTCTTACAACAATAATAGGAGTGTACCCTCTGATCTTGAAGTCATGCTTAAGGAATTTATCAATACCCAAACTGCTTTTAATAAATCTGTTGAGGAAAAGTTTGGCAAAATTGATGTTCTTGCTTCTAAAGTTGATAGCCTTGCTCTTGATGTTGATCTTTTGAAACTGAAAGTTATGCCTAATGAAGTTAAAGATACTAAGACTTTTGCTACTGCCAATGCTATCCAAGTTAAAATTGATAATAATATTAGGATGTTGGCTGAATTGCATGCTAGGTGGGAAAGAGAAGATGAAATTGCTAGAAAGAATAGTATAGCTAGAGTTTGTACTATCACTACCACTAGTAATGCTGAAGCATCACATGTTAGTAAACCTTCTACTATCAATGGTAACATTATTGGTGTTGGCAATGTTTCCACTTCCATTGCAAAACGTTTGAAATTGCCTAAAACCACTGAAACTGTTCCTGATAAAAGTGCTGAAATTTTTCGAACTATGGGGGACAATGGTCCCATTGCTTTAGATGACGATGATCTTGATTTTGATAATTGTAATATTTCTGAAGTTATTATGTTCTTGCAAAAGCTAGCTAGAAGTCCTAATGCTAGTGCTATAAATTTGGCTTTTACAAAACATATTACAAATGCTCTCATGCAAGTTAGGGAAGAGAAATTAAGACATGAAGCTTCTATCCCTAGGAAGTTAGAAGATGGTTGGGAGCCCATCATTAAAATGAAGGTGAATGATTTTGATTGTAATGCTTTATGTGATCTTGGTGCTAGTATCTCTGTTATGCCTAAGAAACTTTATGATATGCTTGATTTACCACCTTTGGAACACTGTTATTTGGATGTTCATCTTGCTGATAATTCTATGAAGAAACCTTTGGGGAGAATTGATAATGTTCATATTATGGTTAACAATAACCTTGTCCCCGTTGATTTTGTTGTTTTGGATATTGAATGCAATGCATCTTGTCCTATTGTTTTGGGAAGACCTTTTCTTCGAACTGTTGGTGCTATTATTGATATGAAAGAAGGGAATATTAGGTATCAATTCCCACTCAAGAAAGGTATGGAACACTTCCCTAGAAAGAGAATGAAGCTACCTTTTGATTCTATTATTAGAACAAATTATGATGTTGATGCTTCTTCTCTTGAGAACACTTGATTTTCACTTTCTGCGCCTAGCTGAAAGGCGTTAAAGAAAAGCGCTTATGGGAGACAACCCATCATTTTATTTCCTGTTATTTTTATTTTATTTGAGTCAAGGAGTGTGCTTACTTCTGTAACAACTCCTTTGTATCTTTATTTTCTTGCAATGTTGTGCCAAGTAAAGTCTCTAGTAGAAAGTTGATGCTAGATTTGGATTTCTGCACAGGGACAGATTTTTGCTGTCCACGGTTTTGAGCTTTATTCACTCCAGAAAAATTGAAAAATTCTGAAAAAATTCGTGCGTGATCCTCAGATATGTACGCAACTTTCATTAGTTTTGAGTTTCTCAATCTGAGCAACTTAAGTGCCTCGAAAAAATTCGTCTTTACGGACTGTTCTGTTTTGACAGATTCTGCCATTTATTTTGCATTGCCTCTTTTACTATGTTTGATTGGATTTCTTTGCTCCATAAAACATCAGTGGCTGTAGCTAATGTCCAGAAGTATTGGTGATGATTGTGTCACTGTAGAATATGAGAATTTTTGATTATGCACTAACCCTCTAATGAGAATTACTTTGAGTTTGGTGTGGCGGAAGTTTTCAAGGATCAAGCGAGAAGGATGATATGATGTGATCAAGAAGAGTGAAAAGCCTAAGCTTGGGGATGCCCCCGTGGGTCACCCAAGCATATTTCAAGAAGACTCAAGCGTCTAAGCTTGGGGATGCCCAAGGCATCCCCTTCTTCATCAACAACTTATCAGGTCATCTCTAGTGAAACTATATTTTAATTCTTCCACATCTTATGTACTTTACTTGGAGCGTCTGTGTGCTTTTATTTTCGCATTGTTATTTTTATTTTCTGAATAAATTGGATCCTAGCATTCTTGTGTGGGAGAGAGACACGCTCCGCTTTTTCATGTGAATACTCATATTCTTCACTTATATCTGTTGAGTATTCTTATCTAGCTACTGCTATGCTTTTAGCTCCTGTTTTTCATGCATCTCTTATTCAGAGCTGTTAGTTCTTGTAGAGTAATACTCTCTTGTTTCATTTGTA
This sequence comes from Poa pratensis, assembly GCA_947311845.1. NCBI lineage: Eukaryota > Viridiplantae > Streptophyta > Magnoliopsida > Poales > Poaceae > Poa > Poa pratensis. The sequence continues at coordinate 35,500,631 of CAMZMU010000097.1, read as the reverse complement.
AATTATTTGGAGAGTTTTTGTTGAAATAAGTTGATTGGTGTTTGGTTGGAAACAGAAAATGCAACATGTGGTAGATGGTATATCGAAAAGACACACATATAGATCATTGTCTTGGATAATTTGATACTTGGCAATTGTTTTGAGCTCTCAAGTATTTCATGTTTAAGCTCTTGCATCATGTAGTTAAAAACCTATTAGTAAAGAACTACCGTAGAGCTTGTTGAAATTTGGTTTGCATGTTTGCTATCTCTAAGGTCTAGATATTTTCTGGTAAAAGTGTTTGAGCAACAAGGAAGACAGTGTAGAGTCTTATAATGCTTGCAATATGTTTTCATGTAAGTCTTGCTGTACCGGTTGATATCTTGTGTTTGCTTCAAACAACCTTGCTAGCCTAAACTCTGTACTGAGAGGGAATGCTTCTCGTGCATCCAAATCCTTGAGCCAAAACCCATGCCATTTGTGTCCACCATAACTACCTATTATGTGGTATTTTGCCATTCCAAGTAAATACTTCATGTGCTACCTTTAAACTATTCAAAAGCTATTATCCCTTATTTGTGTCAATGTTTTATAGCTCATGAGGAAGTATGTGGTGTTTTATCTTTCAACCTTGTCATTTACTCCTGACAGACTTTCACCAATGGACTAGTGGCATATACATCCGCTTATCCAATAATTTTGCAAAAAGAGCTGGCAAATGGGGTGCCCAGTCCCAATTAATTACAACTTTCACCTTTAATTCTCTTCACATGTTTTGCCCTGATTTATCAGTAAGCAATTTAAAAAGTTGATCATTTAAAATAGACACTCCTCCATGGTATGTGATTGTTGGAAGGCACCCGAGGATTCGGTTAGCCATGGCTTGTGTAAGCAAAGGTTGGGAGGAGTGTCACCCAAATTAAAGTACATGTGTAAACAAAAGAGAAGAGGGATGATCTGCCTTTGGGTAGAAATAACGTCCTTCATGGGAGCCGCTCTTGAAAGTCTGGTTGACAAGGGGGTTAGAGTGCCCACTACCATTCGTTGACAACAACAAACACCTCTCAAAACTTTATTTTTATGCTCTCTATATGATTTCAAAACTTAAAAAGCTCTAGCACATGATTTAATCCCTGCTTCCCTCTGCGAAGGGCCTTTCTTTTACTTTAGGTTGAGTCAGTTTACCTACTCCTTTCTATCTCAGAAGCAAACACTTGTGTCAACTTTGTGTGCAACAATTTTTATATGCTTACTTATTGCACTTATTATATTGCTTTGTGTTGACAATTATCCATGAGATATACAAGTTGAAAGTTGAAAGCAATTGCTGAAACTTAAATCTTCCTTTGTGTTGCTTCAATGCCTTTTACTTAGAATCTATTGCTTTATGAGTTAACTCTTATGCAAAACTTTTTGATGCTTGTCTTGAAAGTACTATTTATGAAAAGTTTTTGCTTATATGATTCAGTTGTTTACTCATTATCTATTTGTTAGCAAACTATAGACCATTGCCTTGAGTCACTTCATTCATAACATATGCTTTACAATATTATTTGATCATGATTATGTGGTAGCATGTCACCTAAGAAATTATTTGTTGTTATCGTTTTACCTACTCGAGGACGAGTAGAACTAAGCTTGGGGATGCTTGATACGTCTCCAACGTATCTATAATTTCTTATGTTCCATGCTTATATTATGTCAATTGCTACATGTTTTATTCACACTTTATAGCATTTTTATGCATTTTCTGGGACTAACCTATTAACAAGATGCCACAGTGCCAGTTCCTGTTTTCTGCTGTTTTTTATTCCAGAAAAGCTGTTCTGGAAATATTCTCGGAATTGGACGAAACAAAAAGCCAAGGTCCTATTTTTCTGTCACGTACACGGAGTCCGAAGGAGAGACGAAGGGGGGCACCGAGGCGCCCTCACCATGTGGTGGCGCGGGTCCCACCCCTGGCGCGCCGCCACGTGGTGAGGAGCCCTCGGGCCTCCACCGACATCGCCCCTTCGCCTATAAATTGCCTTTCTCGGGAAAACCCTAAACACCCGAGCCTCCATCCACGAAAAGTTCCAGAGCCGCCGCCGTCGTCAACCCTAGCTCGGGAGGGTTCTGAAGCTCTTCCCGGCACCCTGCCGGAGAGGGGAATCATCACCGGAGGGCTCTACATCGCCATGCCTTCCTCCGGAGTGATGTGTGAGTAGTCCACCCCTGGACTATGGGTCCATAGCAGTAGCTAGATGGTTGTCTTCTCCTCTTGTGCCATCATGTTTAGATCTTGTGAGCTGCCTATCATGATCAAGATCATCTTATTGTAATGCTACATGTTGTGTTTGCTGGGATCCGATGAATATTGAATACTATGTCAAGTTGATTATTGATTTATCATGCCTATGTTGTTTATGATCTTGCATGCTCTCCGTTATTAGTGTAGGCTTTGGCCAAGTTTATGCTTGTAACTCCAAGAGGGAGTATTTATGCTAGATAGTGGGTTCATGCCTCCATTTAATCTGGGACAGTGACAGAAAGTTCTAAGGTTGTGGATGTGCTGTTGCTACTAGGGGTAAAACAGCAATGCTTTGTCTAAGGATATTTGTATTGTTTACATTATGCACCATACTTAATGCAATTGTCTGTTGCTTGCAACTTAATACTGGAAGGGGTGCGGATGCTAACCTGAAGGTGGACTATTTAGGCACAGATGCATGCTGGATAGCGGTCTGTGTACTTTGTCGTAATGCCCAAGTAAATCTCATAGTGATCATCATGACTTGTATATGCATTGTTATGCACTCTCTATTTTGTCAATTGCCCAGCTGTAATTTGTTTACCCAGCATGTTAGTATTTTATTATGGAGAGACACCACTAGTGAACTGTGGACCCCGGTCCATTCTTTTACATCTGAAATACAACCAACTGCAATCATTGTTCTCTTTAATTCTCTGCAAGCAAACATCATTTTCCACGCCACATTTTTAACCCTTTGTTTTCAGCAAGCCGGTGAGATTGACATCCTCACTGTTTCGTTGGGACATACTAGTTTGATTGTCTTTGTGCAGGTTCCACGTTGGCACCGGAATCCCTGGCGTTGCGCCGCACTACACTCCTGCACCAACAACCTTCAGAAGACCCTTGACTTCCTACTGGTTCGATTAAACCTTGGTTTCTTACTGAGTGAAAACTTGCTGCTGCACTCATCATACCTTCCTCTTGGGGTTCCCAACGGACGTGTAACTTAACACGCATCAGTGACTCTGCGTGGGCAGGTCCTCGAGAGCCCTTCTCCAGTGAGCTCCAAATCGGCTGCAGGCTACCAAACGTGCTCCTAGTCTAGCTAAGTGCCCCTTTGTGCTGTTGTGCTGCTGCTTAATCGACTGTGCCATAGCGTAAACGGACACCTAAATTTGTCCGATTTGATCCGTTTGGGGCGCACCGCGGACAGGTTTGGGCCTTTGTCCGTTTGGGGTGGGTTCACCCAACGACCGCTCGCATTTTTTTCCTGGTCCAGTGTTTGCCTATTTTTTTTGGCTATTTTTGTTCAATTTGACACAACTTTGTAGATAATAAATAGCAACTAATTATAAAATAATGATAAATAAATAGTGCACAAACAGATAAATAACACGGTTGACAATTTTACAATAAAGTTCGCAGAATGAAAAAATAACAAAGTTCACGAATGAAATAAAATGGAGAGGACACACTACTGATTACTAGATAAATCCACATATGCTAAATCAAATCATGCTGACGTCGATAGTGTGTGGTCGATCACGCATCTCATGATGCAGGTAGAGCTACTCCTGGAACGTCGCCAGCCCAATCGTTGGCTCAACCAACTCCCCTAAAATGCCCATCCTTGGTCGAATCATATTGTGCATGATCACACAAGCTGGCACACATGATCTCCTTGCTCCATGTTCTAGCAGGGTGCCGAACAATAGCACAACAAGATTGGAGCACACCAAATGCTTGCTCCACATCCTTCCGACTGACTTCTTGTTGTTGAGCAAATCGGCGAGTTTTCTCATCCTTAGGATTGCAGATGGTCTTCACAAATGTTGACCATGCAAGGTAGATACCATCAGCTAGATAGTACCTCTTGTTGTATGTATTGTCATTCAGCTCAAAGTTGATCATTGGAGCATTACCCTTGGCAACTCTTTCGAACACCGTTGATCGCTGAAGCACGTTGATATCGTTGTGAGAGCCTGCCATGCCGAAGAAGGAGTGCCAAATCCACTGATCCTTAGATGCCACCACTTCAAGTATGATGGTGCACTCTCCAATATGTCCCTGGTACTGTCCCTGCCAAGCAAAAGGACAGTTCTTCCACTCCCAATGCATACAATCTATGCTCCCAAACATTCTAGGAAAGCCTCTACTCTCGTTCATCGTCAAAACACGGGCAGTGTCTCCAACAGTTGGTTCTCTCAGGTACTCCCCACCAAACACCTGAACCACGGGTTGGCAGAACCGATACATGAACTATAGGTAAGTGGACTCGCTCATGCGCCGCAAATACACTTCTAGTAAGAAGAGAAGCCATACGTACAATTCACATCCGGCTTTGCCTCAAAGTAGTCCCTCACTCCTACGAGTAGACGCATGAATACATTCTTTGTCACGATCAGACGCCGGAGCACTCCCAATAACCGAGCCGACGGAGTGCACTCTCATTGATGTTGTGGACGAGAGTGGCCACAACCATCATAATATCGATGTCCATCTACACAAATAGAACAATCAAAACCTGAGATAGGCAATCCGCCGACCACCTTCGGGGCGGTGGACTTTGCGGACGAGTACGAGCCAAAGGCCGAGCCACTAGGCCTATCCTGGCGAGAAGATAGTTCTCCAACCTACCCGCGACGGCGTCACGGCCGGGGCCGGGGAAACTTGTCGCTAACAGGGCTGGAGAAGAGGAGGACGGCGGCCTGTGGAGAGCTACTCTGGGACAGGAAAAACGGACCTAGGGCGGGTCAGCCAACAGATCTGGGGCGTCGCCATGGTGGCTAAATGCGCCGTGACGGAAGAGAGTGAACGGCGGTGATGGCGGACCAGGGGGCGGCCAACCGACGAGGACGAGGGTCGATCGAGATGGAGAAAGGGTGGGAGGACAGGGCTTGTGTGGCTAGCGACTGGCCCGAGGCAGACAAGGGAGGACATAGGGCGCACCGAGAGGTTTTCCTTTTCGCCCTAAATGTGGACCAAAGTTGGGCTAGGTTTGGGGAGAAACGGACGTGTGCGCCCTCGCCGTCCATTCACGGTGGCCGTTGGAGCACGCCCCTCGTCCATTCGAACAGATGCGGACGCGGTCCGTCCATTTGCGCTGGGCCATTGGAGGTGCACTTAGCTAGCTTTAGAACTGCCAAGTGGCCGGCCTTCGGGTACTGATTTTTGTCCAAGATGACAATCGCGGCCTTTTCCTCAACCAGGTCATCTCGGCCAACTTCCTTGCTGCCTCCGACATGTCGGCCGACAACGCCAACCGCGGCTCCATTGGTGTGCTCAATTCCCTCTTAGGAGTAGAAGGAAGTAGCTAGGCAACTTGTAATGGTGACTTATGTCACGCATTAAGCAGCACGAGGTAGAAAAGTGTATCATCTAACATCTAGTGCTTCTAATTAGTCAACGCACGCGCCTCTGCATTTTATTAGACAGAAGGCTCGAAATGAGCCCGGATTTAAATTAACGAAATCATCAACCAGCTAGGGTACATACAAGCCCACCCGTACAACACCTACACATACAAAGGCCCCACACGTAGGTACAAGATGCTGGTAAACGGCTTACCAAGACCAAGAACAACAACAAACAGAAGATACACATGGCGAAGGCCAGTTTAAAGTCTTGATGTCCTCTACCAGAAATAGAGCACCAGGAAGCGGCCAAGATATGGCCTTCGGGAGAAACGCCAGCGAGGTGCAGTAGGACGCCTTCTTCTGCTCTAGGATAGGCAAGCTAGTGCCTGGCCATCCTCTTCCATGACCGAAGGGGAACCACTGTCCCCTTGCCCTGGCTCACCGTCGGCAATGGAGATGCTCCCCCCTAGAGCAAGGAAGGGCCAAGACAGGCTGCCAAAAAGAGCGAGAAAATCAGGCTGCCACCCCGCTGCGTCGAGCTCACCCAGAGGAGCATTGCCGCACACCACAGAAACATCCACTGAGAGAAGGTGCTTAGTGAGGCCGCCATCGCCGTGGCTTGGCAAGCCAAGGATTTCTCCTGCCCCCCCCCCCCCCCCCCCCCCGCCATCACGTAGCCCCCAATAGCTTCGCTGGCGAGATTCCACCGGAGAACATCAACATTCGGGGAGGGAACACCAGGAGGAGCCCTTCAGATATGAATCCGAGGGAAGCACAACATCCCATGAACCACAACCACCACCCATCTCCTCCCCGCTGTCCTCACGGCCTAGGAGGAGGACCAGCACCCACGCATGCTGACTGCCGCAGAGCCAACACCACCTCACCATCCGAGGCCAGCGCATCATCATCCCAAGTCCACCGCGGAGAGAACCGCACCGCTACCCTCATCGGCGGTAACCTCTGCGGCGTCGAGAGGGGGGGGGGGGGGGGGGAAGGGTAGGAGAAGAGGGAGGCGGCACTAGAATTTGGTTCGCCACCCGAGTCGCCCGAGAGGAGCGACGGGCGCCTCTGCATTTAGGCTCCACTTTCATTCTCCAGCCTCGAGTGCACGCATGCATGCGCACTCACAAGTACACTAGTCTAATTTCTCCCAAATAAACAGCTCTTTTTAGCACAATCCACTGGTAGTTTTTTTAAGGAAGCATAACCCGGCAAGATCGGCAAGGCGAGCACACACTTCTTGCATGGTCACCGGCCGGCCTGCAGCATATATGTTCCTTCAACAACTCAAACAGCTAGCTAAGTGTGATTAGGGAAAGCTAAAGGCAGTTTATCGCACTCCGAATCGATCAGTGATAGAAAAAAATTATGAAGCCGGAAGGTGCATTTTAATTAGCATCACCGACATATACACATCCATGTACTCACTTTTGTTAGCATCATCTATGTATACATACACTTGCATAGCCTTCCTAAATCTTGCCCCGTCCTTAATCTTCTCCGTCTAAATTTTAAAAGCAGATTTTTAATCGCCTGCTTTGCTGGCCGGGCACCTAAAACTGTGCTCACGCCGACAGGTGGGGCCAGTAGCTTTCCCCTTGCGAAGATTCCTGACTGCCACGTGGGGCCGCCAAACCAGCGGCCTCACCAGCTGGTAGCTACCTACGCCGTCCAGCTCCTGGGCAGCAGCGACGTCCGCGACGAGGCGCCGCCGAACATCTGGTCTAGGGCGATGACGATGCCCATGGCCAGCGCCGCGCCCATTCGTTGGTCCGAGTCCGACACCACCAGCCGGAACACGTCGTCCCCCACCGACTCCTTCCGCCGCACCTCCGCCGCCGAGGCGCCGCGCGCGTCCCGCACCGCGCAGCTCCGCCGCCCGTACGACCCGTCCACCACGTACGCCGCTGAGTCTACGCCAGAGGAGGAGGATCCGAACGGAGTGACGTGCGCGAGCGTCTTATCGGACGCGCGGCGCTGCAGGCCGACGTGGTGGCGGCGCACGGAGAGGAGCGGCTTCGCGCAGCCCGAGGCGCCCGCGTCGCCTTCGTACACGACCCAGCGCTCAGCCAGGCTCAGGCTCAGCTTGATCTTCCTCCTCACGGTGAGTAGCGGCTTCCCGGCGGCGTCCATGAGGACGACGTCCTCGGCGCGGCGGCGGCGGCTTCCGGAGGAGGAGCCATAGCGGTCGACGCGGAAGGCGAGGCCGCCGGTGGCGTCAAAGACGGTGAACCCGTCGCAGTTGAAGAGCAGCGACTTGCGCCACACCGTCAGCACCGTGGGCTGTTGCTGCTCCTCTTGGACGGTGGCTCCAGCCGGCACGACGACGTTCGGGTGCACTTTTGCCATCTAGCTAGCTAAGTCAACTCCTCTGTTCTTGTCCTAGATGGATCTGATGCGCTTGCGGCTTGGAGGTGAGAGGTGGAGAGTGAGGAGAGCAGGGGTAGGCGGGAGGGATTTATATACGAGCTTGGGCTGGACGGGAGGACGGCCATCGAGCGGGGAATAAGCTGAGGTGGAGCACCGGATGCATGCCTTGTCAGTTTCTCACTCAACAATAATGAAACCGGACAGATGCACATTTCAATTCTTAAAGTTACGTAGCTTGATCAACCCAGAAATACAAACGAGTATCAAGAGATAATAAAATCTTTTATGCTTGTCCGTTTGTTGTTGTTATTGGATCCGACGGATCGGTGATGCAGGAATCATGATAAATCGTCGTAGACGGGCGGCTGGCTGGCCGGCCGTGCAAAGAATTTATTCGTCATCTAGCTAGCCGGGCCGTCTTAATTCGATCACTTTGTAATCTTGTGAAAGTTTAGATAGATAAAGTTGAAGCGATATGGTTCATAGTGGAATGCTGCGGCAAGGAATGAAAGTTGCATGTATACCTTGCCTCCAAAGCAAGGGTCCTCACTTCTTAAAAGCCAATCCTATCCCCTCGCGTCGCCCCCCCAGGCGGCGCCAGGGGCGACCGCTTCCTCCGCCAGCCTCTCTCCACCGCCGGCCCGCCCTGCCGCTGCCGTCGCCGGCCTCAGCCGCGGCGGTGGCGGCCCCCCTCCGCTGCCAAAATGGTGGTCGGGGGGGAGGGTCTCTAGCTCAGGTTGGAGAGGGACCGCCCCGTGGGGGCGACGGCGGTCAAGACGGAGGACGCCGGCCGGCGGGCCCGGACGGAGGCGACGATGGTGCGGGAGGTGACGGCGCAAGCTGCGGGTGGCGGTGAGGGGCGCGGGGCGGCCGCCGTCTGCAGTGGAGGTGGCGGCGCCTCAGATGGGCTTGGCGGGCCGATGGGCCCGCCGGGCCCGGGCGGGCGCGGCTGCGCCGGCGAGGAGGGGGTGCCTGCGGCGGTGGCTCCAGGCGGGGGTGGGCGTCCCGGCGGTGGAGGGGGCCCCTGGCGCGGAGGGGGCGATGTGGTGTCGAGCCCCTGCCCGTGGTGTTTTTGGCGCTGGGCAGTGAAGAGGTGCGGTTGCAGTGGCGGGCTCCTGGCCGTGTGTTTGCCGGGAGGGCTGTGGCGCGCGAGGATGTTGGCCGCTGTTGGTCGCGTGAAGCTGGTGGAGATGCGGCGGCAGCGGCATGCGGTGGAGCTCGGCGGTTGACGACACGACCAGGACGCCGTCCTGCGGCTCCCGAAACTTTGCGGTCGGGTTGAACTCCGGGCGAAAGCTCGCACGGACTTCGGTCGGTGCCGACGACGGCGGCGCCCTCGGGCGTCGTTCTCCTTCCTGTTGGCGTTGTTGTGGAGCTTTTCGACCTCGACTAACGCGTGTGGTTCCAAGAGCTCCGGGTGAAAATCTAGCTCCTCGGGAGCGGGCGGCGGTGACGATCTCGTCACTACCTTGTTGGAGGCGCCGCTTTGGAGCTCTTGGCCTGCGTGGTGCGACGGTTTCGCGGCGGATGTGCGAAATGGTGCGTGTGGTCGTGGGTGGTGGACGTCGGGGCGGCGGCCCCGGATGGTGGTGGACGTCGAGGCGGCGGCCTCGGTCTCCCACGCTACGACGGTTCTATGAGGCAGAGCCGTTGTCTAGCGGGGGTCTGGGTGGCGACCTGGATGGAGACTGCGAGGGCAGAGGGTTCGTCGACCTGACTGGATCATCTTCGGGCAATGCGAAGGTCGATCTGGTTGCTTCTCCGGGGCGGCGGCCCCGGTACATGGTGGTTTTGGTGGCAACCTGGATGAAGACTGCGTGGGCAGAGGGTTCGTCGACCATGACTGGATCGCTTTCGGGCAACGCGAAGGTCGATCTGGTTGTTACGCCGGGGCGGCGGCCCCGGAGCGGGTGGTGTGTTTTGTGGCGTTTGTCGACTTGGGTCGTGTGGACGACGAGTTGCTTCGTTTGTGTCGTTCTTTTGTACAGATTGTATGGTTTTTGGACCCGGTTTTCCTTATAAACTGGGTCAATTCTTTCTATCTATTCGAGCGGTGGTACGACCACCTTGTCCTCAAAAAAAAAGCAAGGGTCCTCAAACATCCCATGCGTGTACGTGCGCGTATATGGTTCCATTAATTCCCTGATGTTTAATCTAGAGGCGAACTCGTCATTTCTGTTATGCCAGTAATAAAAAGGGGCTAGCCCAGTTGGAAAAATGTTTAATCAAGAGGATGTCATATTTAATCATCCATTTTGGTCAGAAAAAAAATAATACATTTTTGTTCACGTCATTATAATTAAATTTCTTGTCACCATGATTTATGTAAACTACATAATTTTTAACATGGTATTATACCATCGCGGTCAATTTTCAGCAAAATTTTCACTTTCTTATGCGGGTAAAAGGGGTTATATTAAGCATAAGGGGTTAGAGGGCGGTCTAGAGCAATGACCTATAGTGCCACTTCAGAACTGGTTCTTAGCGAAACAATAGTTCAGAGCTTTGCTCTCGCAAAGTTTGGAATGACCTATCCTATTCTGCACAATATCCTACGTTTTTGCTCACATCCTTGACGACATGATACGGCACGGTGCAATTGGACTCATCAAGATCAGCAAATATATATATATTTATTTTGATCATCAAGTCTGCTAAATCTTCATCGATGTTAACTACCTTCAACAAGAAATGGCATACTATTGATGAAAATATGTCGGAACAATCTAGCTTCTATTAGAGTTGGTAGCACAAACGAAATTGTGGCTTTCCGGTGAAGAGGGAAGGACAATGGATGAATAATCTGCTGCAGCCACCCTTGTCCTACGCATGCACATGTCAATTGTCGGGTCAAGAGCTTGTCATTGTCGCCGGCTCTGAAGTGGGCCTCCCCCAACACAATTCAGGGTAGTGCCCTAACCCTAATCCACGCGGAGGTTGCTAGAAGCGACGGTTTTACAATAAGTATGTAGATTGTCAGGGAGAAAACCCATGATCTCTCCTCGACTACTTTAGGGCATTGTCGTAGTGCTTGCATTTGTGTAATTATTAAAGGTGTTGACTCGAAACTTCTGCTTCGGGAATCATGATCCCAAGTTTGTATCTTTGGTTGGACATGCAAATATCGGCAGATGTTTGGGGATCCGTCCTTGAATGCTTTGTCTTGGAGTTGTGTACTTTTCACTGGGCCTCCTCCTGTTTCTCTCGGTGATTTGTCCTTGGTGATCAGATGATTAATATTTGGTGTGAGGACCCCAGATTAGGTATCCGAGATACTCGTTATGTTTCCTGCAACAATCCCATGATCAGTCTGTTGTTGCACATAACTCGAATTGGTATCACAGAACACCCATAAATACCGAATAAATATACTTACTTGATTGAAGTCATAACTTCAACAGGTACTTGCAGCGGAAATCACCAAACAGCGTGGAGCCCAAGTCATTTGCCTTAACCCTACAGGCAGCTGACTGGGGAGCGCCCTAGTTCGCATTGACGTCATTAACCACTTCTTCTTCGAACTGCTCCTCTTCAGAATCTGGCTAAGACAATAGCCAGGGACGAAACCAATATGAGTACATTTGAATGTACTCGCAAACTACCCCCGGAATGAGCATGCACTACTCCTTTTATTGTTTAAATAAAACTTTGTTTGCTTTGAAAACTCTACATCCTTGTTAAAAAGGGAAGGATATACTTTTGTTTAATAAAACCTTGTTTGCTTTGAAAACTCTACATCTTTATTTAAAAAGGAAAGAAGGTTTTAGAACTTTTTCCATAAATCTGTTTTTGTAAGAAGTCTCGTTTAAAACTCTTTCCCGAAAATCATCACCAAGTTTATTTCTCCCAAAACTCCTCCTTTTCCGACCAAACTATTCCTGGTCAAATCATTTTTCCGACAACCTCATACCAACCCCTTGGTATAGTTGCATAAAACATTTTCCACTTTCAGGACACAAAACTTTGCACTTCTCGATCACAGCCCCTCAGGGTACTCTTCTTTTCCAGTAACCTCATACCGACTCATCGGTATAGTTGCACATAAACAACATCTCCATTTTCCTTTCAAATCTTAAAACATTTCCAAAACTTGCACATGGTCAGAGGACAGCCTCCCAACTGTCCATATCCGAGGACTCGGCTATTCGAATAGTTTTACCCTCTGCAGAGGTAGCACGCTTTTAACCCACATCCATCCGGTAGCTCATCGTGTCAGCGACGTCCCGCCATACAAGGTGTATGCGAAGTTGAGCCACCGACCATAGCCTCTCCTTTGCTCATGCTAGTATAGGATCCTACCCACATGATAATTCCCATCGACACTCAGTCCGGTCCCCGTCGGCAACCCCAAGTGTGAGGACTCATATGTTTTTCCCGGCGACCACATTTATGAAGTCTTCAATCCTCCTCCTTATCTTTCCATAGAGTTTGAGCGAGGACCCAGGTCAGGGGAGTTCACAAACCATCCCCTCACGCATAACGGAGTCATCTCCGTCGATGAGGTATCCCATACTAATAAGAGCAAATTATATGACTAAGCCCCGTTCCCATATGGGGGTAAACGTGGTCGCACAGATTATTGGCTGGTCGTCATAGTACAAAGACACAATGTGCATTTTTCATAAACACCTCCATTCTCCAGTTCTCCACTTCCATACCGACATCTCGGTATTCCATATCCACACAAGTAATTTCAAAGGAGTTTTGAGTAAACAATATTTTTCCCATCCTATAGTTTGATATACTCTATCTTATATATCTACATATAGGGTGTCAAAATAATATACTTGTATTTTTAAAACAAAGGGTTTTCAAAATCATAACTTTAGTGGAAAACACCACATAAGTCACTTATGCTCTTTATAAGTAAAACATGTGAACCAAAATAGATGTATATAGATGCAAGCTCAGAGAGTAGCTTGCCTTGCTCGGCAAAGTGACCTTGGTCCTGATCTTCAGGTTCAGCAAATTCCCCTCCTCGATAACTCCGGCAACATTCTCGTCTAATCGATAAGCAAACAAATACAAGCAATCACTAAACTACTCAAACAAACATCACAACATTACCATCCTAATTACTCATAAAAGCTACTGCATACATCAAGCAACACAATTTGGTTTCAATTTAATTGATTTAAACATTAATTGATTATGTTTTATATATGGCAGAAACTTGTGGAACATGTTTACTTGCACAACTTGAGTCCTGTTTGTCCTAAAAATACAAACTAAAATTCTATAGAAAGCTATTGAGGTGTAGAAGACAACACAATTGGATTTGGATTAATTGGAGTTATCAAACTCCCTATACAAAGGTTTGAAAACAGTAACTAATTAATTAAGTTTTGGCTACCACAAATGTTCTGTTGCTCCTAAAATTAAATCCTTTTAGGGGCATGCAACCATGGCTATATGTGAGCTAACAAAATTGGTCCTAACTCATTTGGGTTAACCAATAAACATATTTATTTGTTTTAGTTCAGAGCGGCTTGGTAATGTTTAATCTAATGCCATTTATTTAATATAGCTTAATTAAATCTACCAAAATTAGGGGAGCTAAGTGAGAACATTACTAAGCTCACAAAATTGGATTGGCATCATTTGGGCTAATAGATTTTCAGAAACAAATAATTTGGTGTTTTAAACCTTCTATGGCATTTTAAATATTGTATTTTTGTTATTAATCCAAATGGGATGAAACTAGTTTAGTTGCACAGAAAATTTCATAAGCTTTCTATAGCATGTTCATTTTATTTATTTGGATTAATATTTCACGAGATATTGAGTTTTAAAGTGGAGTCCAGTGCTGGTTTTTCAGTGTCTTAAGTAAAATAGAAAAAAAATGAATCGGTACGTGGCCGTTGGATCGAAATCCTATGGTCCACGATGCATCCATCAGCGACGAGCAACAACGGCAACACCGCCGTGGCCGGCGATGGTGGCGACGGCGCAGGGGCTCACCTAGGGCTCGGGGGATGGCGGAGACGGCGGAGATTGAGTGCGGGGGTCACGGGAGAGAGGATGGCGTGGTCGACGTGGCTCCGGGAGGTCCAGAACGGCATCGGCGAACTCGGAGGCAGCTCTGGTCACGGTCGCCGCGACGGCGAGCTTCTGCGGGCGTGTCCCTTGGCAGCGCTTGGCCGTGATGTCCACCACGGCAGCGAGGCTGCGATGGGGGACTCGCCCTCCAAGCGGTCCGCGGGAAGGAGCGGAGTGAGGGAGAGCTGTGGGGAGAGAGAGTGGCACGGAGGGGAGAGGAATGCGAGCTCGGGGTGGGGATTAAATAGCCCGGCGACGGTCCACGGTGGCCGTGGTGCACGAAGGCGAGAGAGAGAGGGTCCAGGGGTCTGCCGGGGTCCGGGCGAGGTCCAGGAGGGGATGGGCGGTGCTGGGCTTGCTGGGGAGCAGAGGGGACAGAGAGCGGCGCCGGCGATGCCGTGCTCTGGTCGCGGGTCCGTGGCGAGCTGGGAGAGCAGGGGAGAGGGGACGAGGTAGCGGAGGAGAAGGGTAGAGAGTGGGGCGGTGCTCTCCTCGCAGAGCAGAGGAGGGGAGGGGCCCGGGCGGCGAGGCACGGGAGCGACGAACGGGGAACACGGCGGCGGGTCGGGCGGCTACAGGAAGAAGATGATGTTCTTGCAAAAAGCCCCCTGGAAGAACTATTCCCATTTACAATTTAGTCCTTTTCTGTTTTCTTTTGTTTCCTTTTTAAAACCAGTAGATTTTTGGGGATTTATTTGGGGCACTTAAGCATTTTATAAAAAATTGAGAAAATTCAGGTAGCCTCCCATATACATTTAGAAGCTCCACAAAAATTGGTATTTGAAAATAAAATGTTTTGAAACATTTTTGTTCATAGGGTTTCAATATGTTATTTTTGGTAAATAAAATGTGTTACTCCTTTAATATTTTTAAATCAAGTGTGAGATATTGTTTTGAACTTTTGGAACTTCCTTGACAAATATGTTAACTCCAAATAATTTATATTTCCATAGAAAGGATATTTGTTTGGAGGAAATAGAGAATTTAGAGAGGGAGAATAATTTATTAAGACCATTTTTAAATCATGACCTTAATTTCCTTTTTGTTGTCAAGTGTGTTTTATCTTAGTATTTAAGCACAATTGAGGAATCATCCTCACAAGCAATAAGCACAACAATATCCACACACAACAATATCAACAACACAGTTCAAGACCACACAATTCAAACCACAAGAATAAATCATACCACCAATTCCATAATTAACAATACTATCTTGTAAAAATGATCACACTCAATTATGACAAGATGAAGTTTAGGAAATGTCTCAACTCATAACTTAATAGTTTTCAAAAAGGTTTGAGAATGGAAATATGTGAGGTAATATATTTCCCACTAGTGTTATTTTCAAATGGAGTGAAAATAAGAGTTTATAAAATGGGAGTTGCATACACATGCAAAATATCCAGGTGGAAAAATAGATAGGAGGTATCATATAGATCTCCATATTTTTGGGAACACACAATTTTGGAAATACTTTTGCTTTCTCAAATCATGGGTATTTAGTTGTTGCTAAACCAAGCATCATTGAAATGGACTTTGGCCAAAATAAGAATGGAAAAGACATATGGAATATATTCTTGTCATAACATGATCACCAAGGTTAAATATATTTTTATCTTAGTGAAGATCTTAGGTTTATATTTAGTGGTCAAACAACTTCAACATCAGGTCTCACCAGGTCAAACATAGCAATGGGAAGGAATCCACAACCATTAGTGAAGCATTTCAAAAAGTTTTTGTCGGTTCTGAATTTTGGGTCTGGTAAAACTAAGTTTTTCTTAGTTTCAAAATTTGGGATGTGACAGCTCTTCCCCCTTAAAAATAAATCTCGTCCTCGAGATTTGCCCGGTGGTAACAGGGGAGCACGAGGGCACGGTTTTTGGGTTGACTACTCTTCTGAGGTCGTTGCTTCTTCAGTAAGGTCGCCATGTGAGATCTTGACAAATTGATGTTGCGAGGCTTTCTTTGTCGATAAACTTCTGTGCTGAGTTCGGATCCTTGATGATAGGGTTGACTTGACGATCGATGCTGATGGATAGTCCTGGTTGGTTGCTTCCAGATACTACAAGGCTAAGGCGCAAAGAACTAATTATTACTACGTTCTTGTATACCTATTGCAGGTCTTCCCCTTCAAAAAGGGGTTTTGAAGGTTCATCCTGAAGGTTGCAGCTGGAGTTGATTTGGAGGCATTGTTCTTCTTGGGTAGCTTGACGATCTTCGTCTTGGGTGTCGCGCCTTGGTGCTTGGAGTTGGTGCCACATCACTTCCTGATATGGTCTCCTTACGAGGGTCACAGATGGGGACGCGTTGTTTTCAGGATGCGTCGAGTCTGCATACTTGACTCTCTCCGGGTTCTAGTTAGTAGAGGGATGTTATAATCTTCTAAGTGCGTCTGAACTTGCTTGGTGGTTGATGTTGTCAACAGCGGTGCTTCCGTCTTCAGCCGAGTAAAGGAGGAACACCCTTGTTGACTTCCTTTGTCCTCTAAGCTTGAGACTTCATAGGTTAGCAACTCTTATACGCTCGGATCAGATAATTATCTCAAATTTGGGGAAAACAAAAGTTTTCGGTTTTATGTTAGCAAAACTATTGATTTACTTTCATGCATACACATGTTTAAAATAACAGGGTTTCTTTTAAAAGGAAAAAAAAATAATTGTGCCACCAATAATTGGCTCACAGGCACAGTAGGTTTTAGCAAGGGTTTTTCACGATGGGACACCAGAAAGGCGAGGGATAAAGGATAGGAGGACATGGAGGTTATCTGCTTACTCGCTGACATCTGGGACCGAGGCCCACATGGCAGTCCCTTCTTCCTTCTACCTTCTTCTTCCTTGCTCTTTCTTGCTGCATACTCGCTCGGGTTTCAGTGCGCCGAGCACTCCTCTGCGGTACTGCTGCGCGTGCAGTCCATCGAGGCAGCGGCCATCACGGCTTTGGGGAACGACGCCTCGATGATTTCGCGCCATTGGGCGAGCACTGCTCGCGATTCCTTCCCTTTTTCCCGCGCAATGCGGTGCCGAGGAGTGGCATCCGAGCCCCGGCTATAAATTAGAAACCCCCAAAACTTTTTTCCTATCGCATCTCAACCATGGGCTTCATTAGTGACTTCTTTAGAGTCTACGTCGATAGGATGGAGGACGCGGGCTTCATCGAGGGCATTATCACCTTCGTGCTCTTCGTGGTCTGGGTTTTGATGGTGTTGACCCTGCTGTTCGTGGCAGTGGTCACCCTCATCGTGGTATTGTACAATTTGTGGTCTGGCGCTGGTGCTGATGCTGCGGTGGAGGGGCAGGCTGTGCCACCGGCGGTGGAGGTGGCGGCTCTTCCCGCTGGAGGTGAGCAGGCTGCTCGAGTCGTCCGTCGTCGTCGCGCGGCTCGCGACTCTGCTTCGGGTGAATCAGGCTCATCTCCTAGTAGCACCGTAGAAAGTGAGAGGGAATAGAGATTTCTGGGGTGCCTTTGTATCCATACTAAGTAGTTGCAGTGGTCTACGTTGGGGTAGATCTTGTATCTTTGGATTCTGAAATTTCCTTTCTGTACTGATCTCAGCGGATGTATCGAATTCGTCTCCTCTGACGAACTGGAACACGACTTTCTTATTTAAAACTTGACCATTTCTTAAGTTGTACACTTGATTCAAGAAAATTATTATTGTCCTTTATTTAAGTTCCAACATCATTTGCCTCACCCTGCGGTGAAGACATCCACTAGTTCCAGTAAAGCTTTCCATTAGTTAGTTGCATAAGAATGTGGGTGTCCTTTATGACATCGAGTTGCCTTAGTCATACAAGAAGAATTTGTTAACAAGGTAGCTAGTCTTGTCATCAAACCACTTTTCATATTCCAGAGGCTGAGATGTACTTGATTATCTGACGTTCCGTTTATTTGTATATGACACTCAATTGTTTGAGCATACAAAAGTGATTTGTTAACAAGTTCATGAGGCTTGTTACCAAACTACTTCTATATAATACGAACATTGGAATGTTACACTATTTCTAGGGAGATTAAGAATAATAGATTTTGATATAAGAGTTTCCAAATATTCCGTGATAGTCTGGTATATTACTTCTTTGCCAACCTAAGAAATCTTTCTTCAGTGTATTCTTGTCGTAGTTCCTCCTTCCAGTGGTCTCTGAGCTCGAATCTTCATAGCAACTCTTATTCACCCCTTGAGTTCCTCTAGTTACCAATCCTAAATAAGCCTCCTTATGTCCTCGTTTCTTGTCAAGGCTTGCAGTCCTAGAAGATTAGTTGGTCCTACCGGGGACTTGAGTCAGATGTTAACCTAGAGTTAGATATGATACGTTAGTGTGGTATTCTTGTAATTTCACAAGTTATTTTTGCGAGGTGATGCTCGTGTCTTCACGAGGTTGGCGTTAAATTGCAGTTTCCTTCGAGATCTTGACGCACTTGCTCCAGATGGTGCATGAAGGCCATTATCTGATTTGCCGGTTAGGTTGCAAAAATCTCAGGATATTTGGTTAAAGATCGGGGGTCTTTTGTATCTCGCGAAACTGTCAGTTCTTATCGGGAGATGGTTTAGATGAGTGGAAAAATATTTTCAGAAAGATTTTTTTTTCCTAGGCAGATTTACATCTGCAACAAGGTGCAACTATGGCGAAGCGGTCAAAATTTAGTTTCTTTTAGGTGGCAAAAAGGAATTTTACAAAAATAGGATTTTGGGGTTACTTTGTGTTGCCGACAAGGCGTGATTGTGAAGCACACAGGAAAAGCAACACACAAGCAGAGGATTCACAAACAGACAATACCCAAGCAGAGTACACCCAAGCAAAGAGCGCACCAACAAACAACACACAAGGTATCTTTAGTACCAATGACATTTATACTCGTGGTAGTCGGGTAGTATAACCAAGGTTCCTATCATTTTTATCCTATGGGTCTTGGTTAAACAGGGTTGTTGAAGTCTTCATTTTATCGCCTCAGTCTTCAGCTGGAGAAATTGAGATTTGTCGAAGTTGCAACTTTGAGTAGAATTGTTGAAGTTGAGCTGACGTCTTTGGAGGTCTCTTGCGTTGTTGATACTGATGGTATTGGTATTTGCGGATCAATTTCCTTGATGTTGAATGTTGAGTATTTGTGATGGAAGCTTCCTCTTGTAGGTGCTAGCTAATTAGGTCTCACTTGGGTTCATCGTCAAGTATTTTGAACGGGTAAGAGGGAGTAGAGAAATCCTTAGAAAATCTTAAAATAGAGGGATGAGACTCGGAAATATTTGAGAAGGTGAGAAGAGTGGAAGTTATTTTTGGACTTCCTCAGATAAAAATTATGTTTTTGGTAACAATATATTTTTAACAAAATATTTCTTTCCTAACTAACGTCCATGCTAACTAAGGTCTGTTACAGTCAGGATGGCTCTGATACCAAGTCTGTGAGGACCAACAATCCTATGATCAGTCTGTTGTTGCACATAACTCGAATTGGTATCACAGAACACCCATAAATACCGAATAAATATACTTACTTGATTGAAGTCATAACTTCAACAGGTACTTGCAGCGGAAATCACCAAACAGCGTGGAGCCCAAGTCATTTGCCTTAACCCTACAGGCAGCTGACTGGGGAGCGCCCTAGTTCGCATTGACGTCATTAACCACTTCTTCTTCGAACTGCTCCTCTTCAGAATCTGGCTAAGACAATAGCCAGGGACGAAACCAATATGAGTACATTTGAATGTACTCGCAAACTACCCCCGGAATGAGCATGCACTACTCCTTTTATTGTTTAAATAAAACTTTGTTTGCTTTGAAAACTCTACATCCTTGTTAAAAAGGGAAGGATATACTTTTGTTTAATAAAACCTTGTTTGCTTTGAAAACTCTACATCTTTATTTAAAAAGGAAAGAAGGTTTTAGAACTTTTTCCATAAATCTGTTTTTGTAAGAAGTCTCGTTTAAAACTCTTTCCCGAAAATCATCACCAAGTTTATTTCTCCCAAAACTCCTCCTTTTCCGACCAAACTATTCCTGGTCAAATCATTTTTCCGACAACCTCATACCAACCCCTTGGTATAGTTGCATAAAACATTTTCCACTTTCAGGACACAAAACTTTGCACTTCTCGATCACAGCCCCTCAGGGTACTCTTCTTTTCCAGTAACCTCATACCGACTCATCGGTATAGTTGCACATAAACAACATCTCCATTTTCCTTTCAAATCTTAAAACATTTCCAAAACTTGCACATGGTCAGAGGACAGCCTCCCAACTGTCCATATCCGAGGACTCGGCTATTCGAATAGTTTTACCCTCTGCAGAGGTAGCACGCTTTTAACCCACATCCATCCGGTAGCTCATCGTGTCAGCGACGTCCCGCCATACAAGGTGTATGCGAAGTTGAGCCACCGACCATAGCCTCTCCTTTGCTCATGCTAGTATAGGATCCTACCCACATGATAATTCCCATCGACACTCAGTCCGGTCCCCGTCGGCAACCCCAAGTGTGAGGACTCATATGTTTTTCCCGGCGACCACATTTATGAAGTCTTCAATCCTCCTCCTTATCTTTCCATAGAGTTTGAGCGAGGACCCAGGTCAGGGGAGTTCACAAACCATCCCCTCACGCATAACGGAGTCATCTCCGTCGATGAGGTATCCCATACTAATAAGAGCAAATTATATGACTAAGCCCCGTTCCCATATGGGGGTAAACGTGGTCGCACAGATTATTGGCTGGTCGTCATAGTACAAAGACACAATGTGCATTTTTCATAAACACCTCCATTCTCCAGTTCTCCACTTCCATACCGACATCTCGGTATTCCATATCCACACAAGTAATTTCAAAGGAGTTTTGAGTAAACAATATTTTTCCCATCCTATAGTTTGATATACTCTATCTTATATATCTACATATAGGGTGTCAAAATAATATACTTGTATTTTTAAAACAAAGGGTTTTCAAAATCATAACTTTAGTGGAAAACACCACATAAGTCACTTATGCTCTTTATAAGTAAAACATGTGAACCAAAATAGATGTATATAGATGCAAGCTCAGAGAGTAGCTTGCCTTGCTCGGCAAAGTGACCTTGGTCCTGATCTTCAGGTTCAGCAAATTCCCCTCCTCGATAACTCCGGCAACATTCTCGTCTAATCGATAAGCAAACAAATACAAGCAATCACTAAACTACTCAAACAAACATCACAACATTACCATCCTAATTACTCATAAAAGCTACTGCATACATCAAGCAACACAATTTGGTTTCAATTTAATTGATTTAAACATTAATTGATTATGTTTTATATATGGCAGAAACTTGTGGAACATGTTTACTTGCACAACTTGAGTCCTGTTTGTCCTAAAAATACAAACTAAAATTCTATAGAAAGCTATTGAGGTGTAGAAGACAACACAATTGGATTTGGATTAATTGGAGTTATCAAACTCCCTATACAAAGGTTTGAAAACAGTAACTAATTAATTAAGTTTTGGCTACCACAAATGTTCTGTTGCTCCTAAAATTAAATCCTTTTAGGGGCATGCAACCATGGCTATATGTGAGCTAACAAAATTGGTCCTAACTCATTTGGGTTAACCAATAAACATATTTATTTGTTTTAGTTCAGAGCGGCTTGGTAATGTTTAATCTAATGCCATTTATTTAATATAGCTTAATTAAATCTACCAAAATTAGGGGAGCTAAGTGAGAACATTACTAAGCTCACAAAATTGGATTGGCATCATTTGGGCTAATAGATTTTCAGAAACAAATAATTTGGTGTTTTAAACCTTCTATGGCATTTTAAATATTGTATTTTTGTTATTAATCCAAATGGGATGAAACTAGTTTAGTTGCACAGAAAATTTCATAAGCTTTCTATAGCATGTTCATTTTATTTATTTGGATTAATATTTCACGAGATATTGAGTTTTAAAGTGGAGTCCAGTGCTGGTTTTTCAGTGTCTTAAGTAAAATAGAAAAAAAATGAATCGGTACGTGGCCGTTGGATCGAAATCCTATGGTCCACGATGCATCCATCAGCGACGACCAACAACGGCAACACCGCCGTGGCCGGTGATGGTGGCGACGGCGCAGGGGCCCACCTAGGGCTCGGGGGATGGCGGAGACGGCGGAGATTGAGTGCGGGGGTCACGGGAGAGAGGATGGTGTGGTCGACGTGGCTCCGGGAGGTCCAGAACGGCATCGGCGAACTCGGAGGCAGCTCTGGTCACGGTCGCCGCGACGGCGAGCTTCTGCGGGCGTGTCCCTTGGCAGCGCTTGGCCGTGATGTCCACCACGGCAGCGAGGCTGCGATGGGGGACTCGCCCTCCAAGCGGTCCACGGGAAGGAGCGGAGTGAGGGAGAGCTGTGGGGAGAGAGAGTGGCACGGAGGGGAGAGGAATGCGAGCTCGGGGTGGGGATTAAATAGCCCGGCGACGGTCCACGGTGGCCGTGGTGCACGAAGGCGAGAGAGAGAGGGTCCAGGGGTCTGCCGGGGTCCGGGCGAGGTCCAGGAGGGGATGGGCGGTGCTGGGCTTGCTGGGGAGCAGAGGGGACAGAGAGCGGCGCCGGCGATGCCGTGCTCTGGTCGCGGGTCCGTGGCGAGCTGGGGACAGCAGGGGAGAGGGGACGAGGTAGCGGAGGAGAAGGGTAGAGAGTGGGGCGGTGCTCTCCTCGCAGAGCAGAGGAGGGGAGGGCCCGGGCGGCGAGGCACGGGAGCGACGAACGGGGAACACGGCGGCGGGTCGGGCGGCTACAGGAAGAAGATGATGTTCTTGCAAAAATCCCCCTGGAAGAACTATTCCCATTTACAATTTAGTCCTTTTCTGTTTTCTTTTGTTTCCTTTTTAAAACCAGTAGATTTTTGGGGATTTATTTGGGGCACTTAAGCATTTTATAAAAAATTGAGAAAATTCAGGTAGCCTCCCATATACATTTAGAAGCTCCACAAAAATTGGTATTTGAAAATAAAATGTTTTGAAACATTTTTGTTCATAGGGTTTCAATATGTTATTTTTGGTAAATAAAATGTGTTACTCCTTTAATATTTTTAAATCAAGTGTGAGATATTGTTTTGAACTTTTGGAACTTCCTTGACAAATATGTTAACTCCAAATAATTTATATTTCCATAGAAAGGATATTTGTTTGGAGGAAATAGAGAATTTAGAGAGGGAGAATAATTTATTAAGACCATTTTTAAATCATGACCTTAATTTCCTTTTTGTTGTCAAGTGTGTTTTATCTTAGTATTTAAGCACAATTGAGGAATCATCCTCACAAGCAATAAGCACAACAATATCCACACACAACAATATCAACAACACAGTTCAAGACCACACAATTCAAACCACAAGAATAAATCATACCACCAATTCCATAATTAACAATACTATCTTGTAAAAATGATCACACTCAATTATGACAAGATGAAGTTTAGGAAATGTCTCAACTCATAACTTAATAGTTTTCAAAAAGGTTTGAGAATGGAAATATGTGAGGTAATATATTTCCCACTAGTGTTATTTTCAAATGGAGTGAAAATAAGAGTTTATAAAATGGGAGTTGCATACACATGCAAAATATCCAGGTGGAAAAATAGATAGGAGGTATCATATAGATCTCCATATTTTTGGGAACACACAATTTTGGAAATACTTTTGCTTTCTCAAATCATGGGTATTTAGTTGTTGCTAAACCAAGCATCATTGAAATGGACTTTGGCCAAAATAAGAATGGAAAAGACATATGGAATATATTCTTGTCATAACATGATCACCAAGGTTAAATATATTTTTATCTTAGTGAAGATCTTAGGTTTATATTTAGTGGTCAAACAACTTCAACATCAGGTCTCACCAGGTCAAACATAGCAATGGGAAGGAATCCACAACCATTAGTGAAGCATTTCAAAAAGTTTTTGTCGGTTCTGAATTTTGGGTCTGGTAAAACTAAGTTTTTCTTAGTTTCAAAATTTGGGATGTGACATTTGGCCTCCGCTTTTTTCTTATGAAATCCTATTTTGAATATCAATGCCTCTCGGTGATTTGTCCTTGGTGATCAGATGATATATGGTCATGTGCATACCAATGCGGAGGCTAGAGGTTATCCTCCCTTTTGAAAAAAGTAAAGTACTGCATAACTTGGTAAGTAAGTTGTCACATACATGCAACTGATGCAAGACTATGTTTACAACATGTATGTTTTATCAAGGTATATATGCTAGTGTAAATAACATAATTATGGTACATATATTATGAAAAACTTTAAATCTAGTGATATTGTTTTCACTTGACGAGCTATTTTTCATCAATAAGGAATACAGTTAGTGAATTTTTTGGCTAGTGGCCACATGCTTTGAATTCCATGACAAGCCTATACCGCTTTTAATCATTGGATGATCAACTACAAGCTACTATCTCTGTTCCTAAATATAAATGTTTTGTCAATTCTATTTGAGCTACCAAATTAAACGTATTATTTAGAAACATAGGGAGTAGACCAGAGGTAGTTTGACA
This sequence comes from Poa pratensis, assembly GCA_947311845.1. Classification (NCBI taxonomy): domain Eukaryota; kingdom Viridiplantae; phylum Streptophyta; class Magnoliopsida; order Poales; family Poaceae; genus Poa; species Poa pratensis. The sequence goes on along the minus strand of CAMZMU010000097.1, from coordinate 35,476,162 downwards.
ATTTGGGTGATGTCCGCCGCAATAGAATATTAACTATTCCCCATACACGATAATTGCGCAAACAAACACATATGGCCGCTCTAACAGCACTTGCAAATGATCCAGCTCCTAGTTGAAAAACTGGCCTGTAGGATCTTTTTTATGGTGCCAAACGACCAAAACAGAACATATGCTCGTTATGTCACCGGTAGAAAACGGGCCTTTAGTCTCGGTTGGAGAGGGCCTTTAGTCCCGGTTTTCCAACCGAGACTACCAAATCGGGACTAAAGGCCCCCCCCCCCCCCCCCCCTTTAGTCCCGGTTGGCCACGAACCGGGACTAAAGGCGCTCCACGTGGCCACGGTCGAGCGCCTGGGTCTGGACGACCTTTAGTCCCGGTTGGTAACACCAACTGGGACTAAAAGATTTCTATTTTTTGTGTTTTCTATTTAATTATTTTTCAGGGTTTAGGGGTTTGGATTTTGTGTTTTCCATTCAATTATTTTCGTATGGAGATCATGCTGATGCGCCAAAAACAAGTTTTCATATACATAAAGTTCATACTACATTGAGATCACGTTGATGCATATACATTCACATACAATTTGGTATCTATTTAATTACATGGAGATAATCAAATTACATGGAGGCATTAGTGCAATGCAATTCTCCCTTCTCCGATATGACCTCCGTAAGCAAAAAATCCCGCCAATTTCTCTTGAATTGCTTTTACGCGGTTCGTTGGTATGAGCTTGTCCCGCATTCTTTCCATCTAGATCAATATGAATATGTGAGTTGTGTGTATATATAAAATCATCATAAAATAAATTATGAATGGAACTCAACACAATTGATGGTAATAAAATAAATTGTGAATATTGTTTACATACTACTATTTGTCTTGCAGTTCTTTCCCGCTCACTGATCGTCAGGCGCATGAACTCACAAACGTAGTATGCACATAAATTAGTCCCATGTTGACGAGGTGTGGACTCGGCAAATCCCTGGGTTGTGCACCCCGGGTTGATTGAAGGGGAGAGAGATGAGCGCTGGTGATCACGACGGCTGACAAGCAAAGCGTTTACCCAGGTTCAGGCTCCCGGAGGATAACACCCTACTTCCTGCTTGTCTGGTATTGAATGGCGAGTTGTGGCTACAATGGCGAGATGGCAATCTCGCTAGGGTTTGTGGTGGCGGCTATGAGCGTACCCTAGACGAAGGACCCTCCTAGCCTTTATATGGTAGGCTAGGTCCCAGGTGAACGGTGCCGATGGCGCTTACAAGCATGGCTGGGGTCACATGACCTAACGTCGACTATCTTGGGCCGCACGTCGTCCTCCTTGGGCCTTCCTTGGGCCCTCGTCATAAGGTGATAGGCTTGGCGTGACCCAGGTATCCCCACCGTGGGGTAGTCGAAGAGTGACCCCACGACAGGAGCCCCCGAGTGCTTAGTCGAATCGTAGAGTCGGGTAAAGGACTCCTTCCTCCTGGGCACGCCATCGGGTTCCTGAAAGGAACAAGTAAAGTTAGTCGACTCCCGCCGTTCAGGGCTTATGGAGGATTCCTTAGTCGAACCGTCGACTGCTGGGTAAAACACTGTGCGTACAGCCTTAGTCGGTGATTTTTCGACTGCTAATGTTCTGAGTCACTCGGGAGCGCGAACAGCGCTCCCGATGGGAGTAGCCCCCGAGATTAAGCTGAATTGCTTGCAATTGAGGTTAAACTCAATTTTTTCTTCAGTCGAAAAGCCCGCTCCCGATGGGAGTAAAGAAGGGACTCGACCTGTTGGAGTCGCGACTGGCTTTGCGTGACTTACTGTGTATTCGGCCGGTTTGGCTTACTGCACAAGTTGGTTCAGCTCTTGGAGCTTACTGAATCTTCTTGCACTCGAATGAACTGTTCGAGTTCTCAATCAGCCCGTTGGCTTACTTCCTACGCCTTCGCGGTTGACGTCAGCGCTGACGTTTTTGGCACACTCTGTGCCCGATGGGACGTGACAGTGCGGTCCCACTGTCAGTATTGACTGGAGACAGCGGTTGCCGCTTTGTACTGACCGTTGGGCGCGAAAATTTCGCGGTGTGATGATGGCGCCTTGATTCCCGTGCGTAGTGGGCGGCGTGGCCGGCGACGGTTGCTATCTCCGCGCGACACGTGGACGGCCAGATGATGTTGTGAAGTGCGGTTTCGCTGAGGACGGCCTGGATTAACTGGCCACGCGGTATATACTTTTCACCGCGGCGGCGAACAGTTCATTCCATCCCCATTCTGCCCTCGTCTCCGCTGCTCTCTCTCCGCCATTGTTGCGCTTTTCTGCCAGTTTCTTTCTCCGCCCTCCATGAGCAAGGCCGCGATGAAGAGGGGGAAGTCTGTTGCTGGCGCCGTCGCCGCCGCCGAGGCGAGCGTGATGAAGAAGCCCGACGGCGACTGGGTCAAATCGTCGGTGAAGAAGGCCGACCTCGAGGCCCTCCGCGCGCAGGGGCTGCTGCCGCCGGCAGATCAGGCGACGGTGCGCGCTCCCGGGAAAGAGGTATTCCCCGCTCCTCGCGAGGGGGACGCGTGTGCTTCGTGGATTTCCTTCCGCGGGGTTTCGGGTTCCCCCTCCACGATTTCGTCCGTGGTCTCTTGTACGCTTATGGGATTCAGATCCACGATCTGACTCCCAATAGCGTCTTGAGCATCGCGAGCTATTTCGTGCTCTGCGAGTGCTTCCTGGGAATCGCACCCAACTGGCTGCTGTGGAAGTCGCTATTCCTCGTGAGGAGGAACGTGGGGAAGAGCAAGCAGGTGTATCCAGTCGGCGGCTTCGGCATCCAGGTGCGTGGCGACACCTCCTACTTTCAGATGAAGAAGTCCGACTCCGTCCAGGGCTGGCGGAAGAAGTGGTTCTACATCAGGTGCGACCAAGAAGGGCTTCCCGACTTCGCGGCTGATCGCGAGTTGCGGAAGACGAACGCGTGGGCGCACCCGCTGTCGAAGGAGGACAGGGAGGCGACTCAGCCCTTGCTGACGCTTCTTCGTGGCCTTCTGAAAAGTCTCGGGCGCGAGACAGGTGGAATTCACCTCATCGCCACCTTCTTCAGGCTTCGGGTGCAGCCGCTCCGCACTCGCGTCCACCCGATGTGGGCGCGTGAGGATGTTGGCGATGAGCTCGATGATGACGCAGTCGAGTCGAAGGTGAGGAGCATCACTAGTCTCCGAGCCGCTGACCCGTGCAATGTCAAGTGCCCAGTCGAGCCGTATGGGCCTAATAATCCTGTGCCTGAGGTGAGCTTCGTTTGCTTTGTTTGTCTTGTATCTTCTGTCGAATCTTTTTGCCTGACTCGAATGCTTCATTTGCTGACAGGGTCGTTCGAGCTATGTCAGTCTTCCTCCGTTGATGGAGAATGGACCTCATGAAGAGGCAGAGTTCCCTGAGGACGAGGTTGATGACGATGAAGTTCCCTCCGCCACCTCTCCGAGTGAAGAGTTGGAGGAGGATGATGAAGATGAGGAGCCGCTGCGAAGCGGCAGAGGCGAAAGAGTGGCGACTCTGGTTCTGCTTCGTCGCCCGTGAAGGAGGCGGGTGTGAACGAGGAAGAGACTAGCGAGTCGTCTTCGGGCGCTAGGCACACGAGTGACCTGGCTGAGCCTTTGGTCGTGCCTCCCCTCGGCTCTGCACCGCCGACTGAGTTTGCGAGGATGGCCTCCGTATCCCTGGGAAGTGAAGATGATGTAGATGTCGCCAGGTTAGTCGCGTAACCATTGCCTCTTTTTGTCGAGTGTGTTTTTGCACTTGCGGTCCTTGAATTGTTATCTTGTCACAGCGACCGTACTGGCGCTGTTGCTTCTTCCCCTCGTGAGATGGAGCACACTTCTGCTCCCATGATCGAGCAGACTGCGAAGACGACCGGAGAAGAGGCTCTGGCGGGTGACGCTTTGGCCTTGAAGGCTTCGACCTCCTCCGTGCCAGAGAAAGCTGCTGATGCGACTCCGGTTGACGCTGGGCTGCTTGAGCATGTAAGTGTCCTTCGACTCGTTCTGCAAAATCTGTATCGGGTGCGCGAACAGCGCTCCCGATGGGAGTAGCCCCCGAAGATGTGCGTGACTAGAATAGTCGGGCGCAGATTGATGTCTTGTGTTTCCTGCAGCCATTTTATCGCCAGCAGATGGAGGGAGCCGCAGCCTTCGTTCGCATGGAGCAGGAGAGGGATCAGCTCCGCACTGCTCTGGAGCAAGCGAATAGTGAGTGTGAACCCTTGTGTTCGAGGGGTGCTTCGACTGCCTTTATTGCTAACTTTGCTCCGTTGATCCGTAGGCGAAAAGGAGAGCATGAAGAAGCGGGTCGCGGAGCTGGAGAAGTTGCTGGGTGAAGCCCAAGAGCGTGAACAAGCTCGGGATGATCTGGAGAAGACCCAGGTCGACCGCTTGCTCGCACTCGCAGATGTTGTTGGAAGTAAGTATTTCAGCTCAGTGCCTACTTTGTCTTTTGTCGACTTCGATGTCTTACGGGCGTGGATTTCTGTTGATCAGAGACTTGCGGAGGTGCTCCTCCAGAAGGGTCCTCCAGCGAGAATGTCGACTTGGCGGAGGCTGTTGGCTTCATGGACCGCGTCTGCGCGTATGCTTCGGCGGCGCTGCAGAAGTCGACAGGCGCCTTGGCGACTGTGCACCAGAGCATCTTCCCCAGCAAGCCACCGCCAGTTGCTGTTGACGCGCTTGCGGCTCCGTTCGAAGGCAATGCGACCACCTTGGCGGACTACACGCGTGCGCAGACGGTACGCGGCTCCGAGCTCACTTTCCAGCTACTTCTTGGTCACCAAGTCGTAGGTGATTTTGAGAAGGTTGTCAGCGACTTCCCTCGGAAGCCTGATGGCAGGACCGCGTCCCTTAGCGGTGTGAAGGCACAGGCGAGTCAGCTGGCTGCAAAGTTGGTCGCCACCTTCGAGAAGAGGATTGCCAAGGCTGCAGAGTTGGCTGCTAGGAAGAGCCGTTCCCAGTCGGAGTCTGTGATGTAGACTCCGTTCTTTTAGGATTCTTCTGCTTTTGGTTCTTGGTCTGTAATGAACTATATAGTTTGCGGGTCTTCTGGCCGCGAACATGCTGATGTTGAAATGTGAATTTGTGCCTTCGAGTCTTCTTTCATATCTAAGCTTGAATGAATGTGTTCTTTTCCTTGCTTGACGCTGTCGAACTTGGCAGTCTGAGATGGGCGAAGCTCCTGGGGTCGCTGGAACGACTGGTGCGGGCGACGAGGAGGACACCTCTTCGGCTGCACCCACTCGTCGTCGTCGAGCTCCTCCAGCTCCTGCGCGAAGCGTGAATGATCAACGAGTGATCACCTTCATGAGGAACAAGGTTGTTGAGCTCGAGTCGAAGTTGAAGAGCGCGGAGTTGGAGTTGGAGCGCTTGAGGTCGCGGCCCGTTGCGCCGTTCTCCCAGCGAGAGGAGTTTCTGCTAGGCGAGATAGACTTGATCAGTCGGCAGCTGCAAGGTTGGTTTTCTAGCACTGTGCTTCGACTTCTTTATCCTTTTACTGTTCTTAGCTTTGGGTCTTGATGCAGATGTGAATTCTGACTGGAAGGCCGAGCAAAGTCGAGTAGACGAGCGGGTGGAGAAAGAAGCCGCCGGTGACTCACCCGAAGCGCGTCATTTTTGGTCAAATAAATCCAGAGGCAGCGTACTGGCTCGAATGTTGGATCGCACCTGGCGGGCTGCTGTGCTCTTGGAAGGTTGTAGAAAAACCCTCTGGCAGATCAACAGGGTGTACTTTCCGCACAACGAGCAGCCTAATGGACTGGCTGCGCTGCTGGAGAGGTTCCGTGAAGGCAGTGCGTTGAAGGAAGTCGTGCACACTCAACTTGTTGCCGGGGCAAACGTGGCGCTGGCGTACGTTCGAATGCACCGGCCTAATCTTCCACTGTACAAGGTGCTTGACGGCTTGCCTGGAGAGGGTGACTACGCCGATACTCTTGCGGCTGCGCGTCAGATGATTCAGCAGGTCCAGAGCTTTAGTGAGCACCTTGTAGGGCCACTCGATGCGCCAAAGGGCGAGCCTGTAGAATAAGAGTAGTAGATGCTGTTGTATAGCGTTAGCTTGTAAAAGAAATTTTTCCAAGTGGAAATATGAGTGTATGTATGCCGAGGTGGGGGTAGCCCCCGAGTGAGTAAATTGTATCTTGTAGACTTCTGTAAACCTGTATGGCGCAGCCCCCGAGCGGATCGAGTGCGGCCTAGGATTTTGAATTAGACATGTGCGGCGCAGCCCCCGAGTGCTTCGAGTGCGGCCGAGGTGTGTCGAGTCAGACCTGTGCGGCGCAGCCCCCGAGTGCGTCGGGTGCGGCCTAGGATTTTGACTTGGACCTGTGCGGCGCAGCCCCCGGTGCTTCGGGTGGTGACCTAGGCTTTTGGACCTGTACGGCGCAGCCCCCGAGTGCGTCGGGTGCGGCCTAGGTTTGACTTGGACCTGTGCGGCGCAGCCCCCGAGTGCTTCGGGTGACGGCCAGGATTTTGCGAGTTAGACCTGTATGGCGCAGCCCCCGAGTGCGTCGGGTGGCGACCTAGGTTTTCGAGTTGGACCTGTATGGCGCAGCCCCCGAGTGCGTCGGGTGCGGCCTAGGTTTGACTTAGACCTGTGCGGCGCAGCCCCCGAGTGCTTCGGGTGCGGCCAAGGATTTTCGAGTTAGACCTGTATGGCGCAGCCCCCGAGTGCGTCGGGTGCGGCCTAGGTTTTCGAGTTGGACCTGTATGGCGCAGCCCCCGAGTGCGTCGGGTGGCGGCCTAGGTTTTCGAGTTGGACCTGTATGGCGCAGCCCCCGAGTGCGTCGGGTGCGGCCTAGGTTTGACTTAGACCTGTGCGGCGCAGCCCCCGAGTGCTTCGGGTGGCGGCCAGGATTTTTCGAGTTGGACCTGTATGGCGCAGCCCCCGAGTGCTTCGGGTGCGGCCTAGGTTTGACTTAGACCTGTGCGGCGCAGCCCCCGAGTGCTTCGGGTGGCGGCCTAGGATTTTCGAGTTGACCTGTATGGCGCAGCCCCGAGTGCTCGGGTGCGGCCTAGGTTTGACTTAGACCTGCGGCGCAGCCCCCGAGTGCTTCGGGTGGCGGCCTAGGATTTCGAGTTGACCTGTATGGCGCAGCCCCCGAGTGCGTCGGGTGACGGCCTAGGTTTATGTTGCTTTTTGACTAAAAAAGTAAAGGGGAGAGCTTGTTCCACAAATCACTTCATTGATTTTTGCGAGCAGGCCGCCTCATTAAAACCCTTCCAGTCCCCTCAGGTACCCTGGTAAGGGAAAGAGTGCGTCTGGAACCTGCCGCTCTTGACATAGTACACTTTGTTACAAGGGGGAGTCGATTAGGCGTAGAAGCGGCGCAGTTGCGCAACGTTCCACGGGTTGTGCAGACTGTCCCCGTCTTCGAGTCCTTCAGGCGGTAAGCTCCGCCGCCGATTGCCTCTGTCACGATGTATGGACCCTCCCACGGGGAGGCGAGTTTGTGCACCTTCTTCTGTTTGAGGCGGAGGACAAGGTCGCCAGGGACGAACGCTCTGGGCCGCAGTCGCCGCCCGTGGTAGTTGCGTAAGTCTTGCTGATACACGGCGCGGGTAAGGGCGATGTCGCGTGCTTCGTCCAGGGTATCCATGTCGTCCTCGAGTGCTTCTTCTGCGTCGGACTCGTCGTAGGCCACCACTCGGGGCGCGTCGAACTTGATGTCGCACGGCATGATTGCTTCTGCGCCGTAGACCATGAAGAATGGCGTGTACTGAGTGGATCTGTTTGGCGTAGTGCGCAGACTCCACAGCACAGATGGCAGCTCTTCGACCCAGGCGCCTGCAGCGCGCCTCAATGGTACTCGCAGGCGCTTCTTGATGCCCTTGCAGACTAAGCCATTGGCCTTTTCGACCTGTCCGTTGGACTGCGGGTGCGAGACAGATGCGTAGTTGAGCTTGATGCCTTGCTCGGAGCAGAAGTCCTTGAACTCTTCGGCTGTGAAGTTCGTGCCGTTGTCGGTGATGATGCTGTGTGGCACTCCAAACCTGAAGATGATCGACCTGATGAAGTTAACTGCCGAGGAGGCAGTCGAACTTGTGATAGGCACGGCTTCGATCCACTTCGTGAACTTGTCGACTGCCACCAAGAGATGCGTGTGTCCTCCCGGCGAGGACTTCTTGAGTGGACCCACCATGTCGAGCCCCCATTGAGCGAAGGGCCAGGCGAGTGGATGGTCTTTAGTGCTGATGCTGGTGCGTGCGGCTTGTTGGCGAACTCCTGGCAGCCGAGACATTTCCTCACGAGTTCTTCTGCGTCTTGCATTGCGGTGGGCCAGTAGAACCCGGCTCGTAAGGCTTTGGCCACTAAGGCTCGACTGCTGGCGTGGTGCCCGCAGATGCCAGCGTGGATCTCGAGTAAGATGGCTTGACCGTCGACTGGGTCGATGCACCTTTGGAGGACTCCCGAGATGCTTCGCTTGTAGAGCTCCCCGTTGATGACGGTGAAGCCCTTGGAGCGGCGGATGACGCGCTTGGCTTCGACTGGGTTTGTTGGCACCCTCTGCTGCAGTATGTAAGCCAGGTATGGGCTCGTCCATGTGGGCTCGATCAGCATCACCTCCATAGGCTCCTTCCGTGCTGGGCGGGTCGGTGGTGCTCGTTGTCGATGTAGAGGATCCTGGCGCGGGCCGGAGCTTGACGGAGCGTTGCGTGATGCACTCGAGGAAGACTCCGGGTGGCACCGGCGCTTTGTTTGAGCCCAGGTTGGCGAGGGTGTCGGCTTCCTCGTTGCTCTCGCGGCCGACGTGCCGCAGCTCGCAGCCGTCGAAGGTACCTTCCAGCTGGTTGTACAGGTCCCTGTAGGCGATCATGTTGTCGGCGATGGCGTCACATTGCTTCATGGTTTGTTGCACGACGAGGTAGGAGTCTCCGTAGATCATGAGGTGAGTGGCGCCGCAGTTCTTGGCCATCCGCATGCCGTGGATCAGGGCCTCGTACTCTGCCTCGTTGTTGGAGGGCGTTGGGAAGTTCATCTGCAGCACGTACCTCAGCTTGTCGCCTTTAGGTGAGATGAGGACGACTCCCGCCCCTGCTGATCTGAACTTCTTGGAGCCGTCGAAGTACATTGTCCATGCGTTGGACAGGTCGGGTACGTCTGGTAGCTGGGCTCTATCCACTCGGTGGTGAACTCTGGAAGCACCTGGGCCTTGATTGACTTCGGGTGCGCGTACTTCAGCCCCCAGGGCCCTAGCTCAACAACCCACTTGGCGACTCGCCCGTCGCGGCTTGGTTGGTGAGGATGTCGGAGAGCCCGGAGGAGCTTACTACCGTGATGGAGTGCTCGGAGAAGTAGTGGACGACCTTCCTTGATGTCATGAAGACTCCGTATGCTAGCTTCTGGTAGTGCGGGTACCGCTGCTTGGACAAGGTTAGCACCTCACTGAGGTAGTAGACGGGTCGCTGAACAGGGTAACTGTGTCCTTCTTCTTCTCGTTCGACTACGAGTACCGTGCTGACCACCCTGTTCGTGGCTGACACGTAGAGGTATAGCGGCTCGTTCTCCAGTGGCGCCACCAGTACTGGGGAAGTCGTGAGTGTTTTCTTGAGTTGGTCGAACGCGACTTGCGCTTCTTCTGTCCACTCGAACTTGTCTGTCTTTTTCATCAGTTGGTAGAAAGGCAGGGCCTTTTCTCCCAACTTACTTATGAACCGGCTGAGAGCTGCGACTCGGCCGGCTAGGCGTTGCACCTCATGAAGCTTGGTCGGTGCTGGCATTGCGAGTATGTTTTGCACCTTCTCGGGTTGGCTTCGATTCCTCTTGCAGAGACGAGGTACCCGAGCAGTTCTCCGGCTGGCACGCCGAAGACACACTTGTCCGGGTTCAGCTTGATCTGATACTCGTTGAGGGCGGCGAAGACCTTGCGGAGGTCGGCGATGAGAGTGTCCTCCGTTCGAGTGGTGACGACTATGTCGTCGACGTAGACTTGGACGATCTCTCCGATTAGCCCCTTTAGGCAGGCTTGCATTGTGCGCTGGTACGTGGCTCCAGCGTTCTTCAACCCGAAGGGCATCGTCTGGTAGCAGAAGACGCCGTGGGGTGTGATGAATGCAGTCTTCTCTTCATCGTCGACGTTCATCCTGATCTGCTGGTACCCTGAGTAGGCGTCCAGGAAGGATAGGCGTGCGCAGCCTGCAGTCGAGTCGATGATCTGGTCTATCCGCGGGAGCGGGAAATGGTCCTTGGGGCAGCATTTGTTGAGGGCGGTGAAGTCGACGCACATGCGGAGTTTCTTCGTCTTCTTCTTCTCCACCAGGACTGGGTTCGCTACCCAGTCCGAGTCCTTGATCTCTCGGATGAATTTAGCGTGGAGCAGTCGATCGATCTCCTTGCTTATTTCATCTCGTTTGGGTCCTGAAAAGCGTCGCATGGTCTGCTTGACGGGTTTGGCGTCCTTGTGGACGCGTAAAGAGTGCTCGGCGAGGTTCCTGGGTATGCCTGGCATGTCAGAAGGTTGCCAGGCGAAGATCTCCCAGTTCTCACGTAGAAACTCGACGAGCGCGCTTTCCTATGCGATAGGCAGCTCGACGACACTTTGACTGTCTTGTTTGCGTCCGTCGGGTGGACCTGATGAGTTGTCGTGTCGTCAGTCGTGTTGAAGGCGCGTCCTTGGCTTGCTTCTTGCGTGGCGGGAAGATGGTTTTGTCGTTGTCGACTGCCATCGCCTCGAAGTGCTCTTCCATTCCGAAGAACTCGGAGATCTTGCTGAACTCGCGGTCGCAGCTGTTGGAGCGGTCGAAGTCGCCGTGCACCGTGATGACGCCCTTGGGCCCAGGCATCTTGAGCATGAGGTAGGCGTAGTGAGGTACCGCCATGAATCTGGCAAAGGTTGGGCGCCCGAGTATCGCGTGGTACTGCGACTTCCAGTCGACTACCTCGAAGTCGATCGACTCCCTCTTGAAGTTTTCGGGTGTGCCGAAGATGACGTCGAGTGTGATCGTTCCCATGGGCGTGACTGCTTGCCCTGGTACTATGCCATGGAAGGTGGTCTCTGATGCCGCCAAGTTTGTCGTTGGCCTGTTTATCCTTCTGAGGGTGTCGGCAAAGATGATGTTGATGCCGCTGCCTCCGTCCATGAACACCTTTTTCAGGGTGTAATCTCCGATCAGAGCTTCGACTACCAGAGCGGCGTGCCCGGGTCGTGGTACTGCAGGCGGGTGATCTGCTCTGGAGAACGTGATTGGTGTCTCTGACCCTCTCAGGTAGTCGGGTACTGCAGGTGGACAGGTGATGGCCTGGAAAACTTGGCGAGTGATGATCTTCTGGGTCCTGTTTGAGGGGCGCCCCTTCTGTATCATGTTGAGTTGTCCGCGTGCCGCTGGATATGCGTCCTGGATCACCGGTGGGGCATCTTGCTGCGGCTGTTGCTGCTGCTGCAGAAAGGCTCCCGCCGCCTGTGCTGGATTAGCGACTGCGGGTGCGGGTGCTGCCTGGATGGCCAGCTGCGCGGCTGGCTGCGCTGCGGGTGCTGGAGTGACTATCTTCTGCATGGCTTCGTATATTTTGCGTGCCTTTCGACAGTCCTTCAACAGGTGGTTGGATCCCCACTTGCCCGTTTCCGGGTTCCTGAACATGTGGTGCCTGCAGGGTTGTTCCAGCTCTTCCGCTGGGCTTAGTGTGCGTTTCTGCCACTCGCGTTTATGGCCTCCGTCGCTGCGGTAGCTGCTGCCGCCGCTTCGGTTGTACTGCCCCTGGCTGTATTGGCGACTCTGGTCACCGCCGCTTCGACTGTACTGTGCATGGCTGTATTGGCGACTGCTGTCGCGCGCTTCATCCTCACGGGGGGTTTGGAATCCCGCCGCTACTAGCTCGATTGAGTCGTTGCCGTTGTAACGCGGCTTCTTCTTGTGGCGTCCTTCTCGCCAGTTGCTTGGTCCGGCTTCGTCCTTCGGGGAGTAGTGTGAACTATCGCGGACCGAGTCCTCTCCGTCTGCCCACTGGTTGGCTATCTTCATGACCTCGATCATGTTCTTCGGCCGGAGCCTACCAAACTCCTCGCGGAGGTCGCGGCGGGAGACGCCGTGCATGAAGGCATCCATCACTCGGTCCTCCGAGGCGGTCTCCATGGTGTTGCGGAGCAGGGTCCAACGCTGGATGTACGACCGGAGCGGCTCGTCTCGTCCTTGCTTGCATGCTTGTAGCTCGATGAAAGTCGTCGGTCTCGAGTACGTCCCCAGGAAGCTCTTAACGAAGGCCTCCGAACTCGTCCCACGTCCTGAAGGCGTTCTTGGGTTGAGTGTTTAGCCACCCGCGTGCAGAGCCCGTGAGCATCAGCTGGATGTACTGCATGGCCGTAGTCGAAGTACCGCCCTGGCAGCTGCAGGCTATGAGGTAATCTTCGAGCCAGAGTCTCGGGTCTTGCTTCCCGTCGTACTTGACTGCTTCTGCCGTGAGCTTGAAGCCTTTGGGCATTCTTGTGTCGCGGATGTTGAAGCTGAAGCAGGCGGCGCCGCATGGCTCGTAGTCGCCGTCATTGCGGTCGTCAGGATTGGGCGTGCTGACCGCCCGATGGGTGCGGCTGCGGTCCACCGTCCTCTGTGTGATGACGTTGCGCAGGTCTTCGCCTGGCTGCGGTTGTCGCAGTGGTCTTGCGGCTGGGCCTGCGAGCGCTGCGGGCTCGCGGTCGCGATGGCCTCGATCTTCTCGCACCTTTTCTGTCGGCGCCTTGTTCATCAGAGCTTCTTCGACTGCCTTGATAGACATGATCTGCTACTTGTGGAGGAGAGCGCGCGAGTCGCCCTCGGGCGGCTGCGTCAGCCGCAGGTACGTTTCGACTGCCATGAGCGCGGCTCCGGGCGTTTTGGGGACGGGTATCCCGTCTGCGTCTTCGCTCATGTATGATGATTCGAGGTTGCGGGTGACTTTAGCGCGGTCGGCCTCCGTCATCAGGGGCACGCGTGCTCTGTGGCGCCTTGCTCCTTGTGAGACCTCTGTTGAGGCAGTGAACGAGTAAGTGGCCCTCCTGGCGCTCGACGCGTCAGCATCCTCCTTGCGTTGGAGGAGCTCGGCCAGAGAGCGTGTCCCACCAGTATGAGGATCAATGGGGTAATGTTGCATAGTTAAGCCATTACTTTATAAACATTGATCCAGGTCTTGGGGGCTCCTACTACAATAGTTTGCAGCTGCAATCCCAAGACCCGGCTTTATGCCACTAGTTTATTCTTGGTTATCTTGCTGTTGACCTGATGTGACTCGCAATCTTATGGCCTGATTGCTCACCTGGAAATTCAATCAACCATGAAGCCCATTGGGACTTGGTTCGACCCTGTTTTTCTCAGAGAAGTAGCGACAGGGTATCCATGCGAAAGCCGGCTCACAGTTAAAGAAATCAAAAGGGTCATCAAAACCACAGAAGAGGCATATTTCACAGTAAAAGTTTGAGAGTAACATAAAAAGTTTCATCGGGTGCATAGAAGCACCATCACAGGCATAGTGCAAACAGTGCAAAAGTTATTACAATAAGCGCCCAAAGGGCCGAATAGAGATTGTTTTCTTGTCGAGATAACAGCATCTGCGTAAGTTTTCACGCTTTGGCTTCAGGAGCCGGGTCACGGGGAGGAGAGCCGGTTGGTTGATCTTCGACGGTCTTTGCCGGGTCTTCTTCTTCTTCGGCGGCCGCCGGGTTAGCCTCTGGCTCCTTGGTCTCGTCGGTTTCTTTGGCCTTGGTCTTGCGCCGGGTGATTTTTCGAAGTGGCTGGAAGAAGGTTTCATCATCTTCTTCAGCTATCGCCCGTGACGGAGGAGGAATAACTGGCGTAGAGGAGCTGGGAGCAGTGGAGGTACCAGGAGCATTTTTGCCGGGTCAATAGAATCCTTATAGCTTTGGAGGAGATCGACGCGTTGTGGCTCGTCATCCATGATCTCTTCATCATTCTCATTATATCCAAGCTGTAAGGTGGTGAGCTTCATCTTGCTGGCAATAACAGTGGCAACATGCCGGGTTTGCTTCACAACCCGGGCATAGCACTTCTTATCGAACTCCTTGCCATCAGTGTCAAACTGAGGAAAGCCCTTCTTCAGTGGAGCCGGGTTTAGCTGGGGATGGTAGGCCTTTGCCAAGGCAAGACCTCGCATCACCCCGGCCCTGCAAGCTGATCTCTTGAGCAGATGGATCCATTGCGGCATTGTTGACAGATGCCCAAGGACTTCAGTGTACTTGCTTGGCGGGTTCTCCCAGAGCCTAGCGGCTTTGATGACCTCGCAGCTGCCAAAGTACAGCTGACGGGTCAGCGTGTACATGCATTTGATCTTCTCTGCAGCGGTTTTGCGGAGGTTACCATCACGAGGGCCTGTGTAAGAAAAAGTGGAGCAGTGAAATTTCAAAAACCGGGTCTGTTTGATCAGTTTAGGTTGAAATTCAAGGGTAGTGCTTACCCACTAAAGATTCAACCATTGAGGTGATCATTCTTTTTAGCCGGGTCAGCTCGTTGTTGGTTTCATCCAGCTGCTTCTGCAGGGTCTCCTGTTGCTCCTGGAAGTTCTCCTGCATGTCCTTCTTCAGATCGGAGTTTTCTTGTCAAGGCAGTAATCTTTTCCTCCAAGGCCTGGAGTTGAGCTGAGTGATTAGCCCGGGTCTCAGATTCAGTTTTGGCAGCATCAGTGAGCTGGGTGATCTCAGCCTGGGCCTTGGCATGGTCTTCCTGTTAAGATGCAAAAAATTATGTTAGTCCCAGGTCGCCGCAGGCGTGCAACCCGGCACTTGGGGGCTACATGCGCAAAAAGTCTAAAATTTGCTAACTGTAAGTCCCAGGTAGCTGTGGACAGCTAACCCGGCACTTGGGGGCTACTCAGTTTGAAGTTCAATTGTTCAACGTAATAAAGAAGTCCCAGGTTGTTGCAGGCACACAACCCGGCACTTGGGGGCTACAGTGTTCAAAGTTTCGTTTTGAAAGTGGGCAAGTTTTAAATGATGGAAGTTTTTTAGTCCCAGGTTGCTGTAAACAGACAACCCGGCACTTGGGGGCTACAGGTTTGAAGTTTTTACCTAAGGAATGCATATTGTAAGCACCAAGCTCATCACAAGTGATGAACTTAGAGCTTGGGGGCTACTCAGGGTATAGTTATGCAAGAAAATATATAGGCAAGAAGTAAAAATGGGTACCTGATATCGTTTTTGGATCAGGGCGACCAGTTCTGTCTCCAGGGTCTTGTGTTGAGCTAGGCGAGAAAAATATTCATCGCAAAGTGCTGGAACAGACATGGTGTCCAGAGCCGGTGAGTTTGAGGAGGAAGCCGGGTTCTTGTTCTTGGCAGGAGTTGCCGGGTCAGCATCTGGGGCTGGCACCTTGGCCAGAGTCTCAGGAGCACTTTGTACTGGAACGTGCCGGGTCCCAGTAACCTGCACTTCATCTTCTTTCGTCCCAGAGCCTAACCCGGGCGAGTGAGCAGCTGGGGAGGATTCTGGTACCGGGTCAACAGCATTTTTTGGAGAAGCCGCGGGGGTTGCTTGCTCCCTTGGCTCGTCCTTGTCCTCTGGTTCCTCTATATGTGCCTCCATAGGAGAAGGCTCTGTGGTTGCTGGAGGAGGGGATGCCGCGGGAGGAGATTCCGGGTCTTCTTCCATAAAAGCCCTGGCACTGGAACAAAATAATGTCTTAGTTAAATAAGAATGGGACAGTGAAGTATAAAGGTATGGAAAAGATATGAGAAGTATTTCTAACCCGGTGTTGATCGGAAATCCTCGGGTGTGCTAACACCATCCGAGGAAGAATCTGACAAACGAGATGGTTTAGGAACCCGGATCTTGCCAGCTAAAGGGAACTGTTTGCTGGGCGTCTTCTGGATGGATTTGGCCCAGCTTGATAAAGAGCGTTGAGGGATACCTGGGCTCAGGGAAGCTTCGCTTGTAGAAGACCGGGTTCGGCGTCTCTTGTTCGCCTCAGCCTCCTTCTCAGCCTCCTTTTCCTGTGATTGTGCTTAAGTTTAAAGATGAGTTCATCATGAAGATTGAGAAAAGAGAATGTGGTACCTTGGCAATGGTGGCCCGGGTCCTCTTCTGAGTTGGAGCTGCAGTAACTTGGGGACCCGGCGCTACGTCAGAAGCCGGGTCTGTGGGGCCTGGAATAAAATTTGCCGGGTTGTCAGTAGAGGTGTCCTTGTTGGGGACTTCGTTGTTAATCAACTGGAGGAAGAGCCGGCCTACGGAGTCAAGCTCACCTTCTTCTTCTTCTTCTTCGTCGTCTTCACTTTCTGTGTCCTCTCCGTCAGGAGAGGATGTTGGGGTAAAATCCACGCTCCACCATTTGGAGTCCTGAGAAAAAGCAGTCACGATAAATAACAGTCTATGGATGAGTTTGCCGGGTTAAAGTAAACAAGATGGATTGAGTGTTAGTTTACCGTGGGGGTTTGTTCTTGGCACTAAATGGGGCGAGCCCGTTCAGTGCAATGGCGTCTTTCTTCTCGCCAAGTAGTCTCTTGGCATTCTTCACAAGTTGATCATCAGTGAGCGTCATCTCTGAGTAACGCATATTGTCTGTGGTTTCGTCAGTGTACTGGCAAATTAGCCGGGTCCTGATGCTGAGTGGCTGGATGAACCAACCGATCCAGCACTTGACCAGATCTGTTCCCTTGAGACCATGGGCGAGCAAAGCTCTGGCCCGGCGAAGAATGGGCTCGAGCTTGACCCGCTCGGCGTCATCGCATAACTGTTCATCTTGGCGTCATATGTTAAACCCGAGTTTCGGAAAGCCGGGTAACGGGCATCGTCAGATTCTGGAGAGGTGTCTTGACAGTAAAAATATGTGTTTTGCCACCCCTTGGGTGGCTGGCTAGAAGGAGAGCCGGGAAATCGCACTCCCTTCGGCGCTGGATTGCAACTCCCCCATATGGAAGTACTTGATCCTTGCGGAGGGGTTGCAGTAGAAGAACTCGAGGAACAGCTCGAGGCTTGGAGCCATTTGCAAATAATCTTCGCAGAACACCACATAGTTACTGATGTTCAGCATGGAGTTGGGCGCGATGTCTTGAGGCCTAAGGCCGTAGTACTTCAAGACCCGGCGAAAAAACAGGGAACCCGGGGGGCGAAGGCCGCGCTGAACGTGGTCGAGGAAAACCACCACTTCACCTTCCTTGGGGCTGGGGCGGATTTCTTCTCCAGCAGCACGCCATTGGATCTCATCCTTTGGAGGGAGCTCGCCGCAATTCACATATTCCTGCAGCATCAAGGTCGTCACTGTGGATTTGGTCCAGTTGACCTGAGTAGCAGCAGGGGCGGCGGAGCCAGATGCACCGGCGTTGGCGCTGTGGGGCTTCTTCGCGAGCTTCTTCGCCGCACGGGGAGCTCCGGCCTTGGTTTTGTCCTTCACCATGGCTGAGAAGCTTTGAGTTCTCTGAGCGCAACAATGGAGGTGTGAAACCCTAGTTCTAGATGTAGATACGTGGAGAGGGAAATGCGAAGCAAATCTGGACGAGATTCAAGTAGAAATCAAGTGCGGAGCACGGATGTGTGGGATAAACGCACCTGTAGATCTTCTTGCAGGAGATTGAGAAGCTCGATTTGAGATTGGATCCGCAGCTGCTACAGTGCGCGCGCGAGGAAGAAGATGAACTCGGTGGGGAAAAATGACCGTGGTGTCTCCTGGCCTTCTATTTATAGGCGCAGTGAAAACCCTAGGGGTGTTGTGGTAAAAAGTGAAGAGATAAGGATCTTTGACTAAAAGTCAACGACAAACAGAATGAGATAATTACGGAGTATTAAATGATAAGATCGCGATTAAAATGGATAAGGATGGAGTTATAGTTGGGAGATAGTTTTCGCTAAGTGCTGAAAGTGAAACCCGGGCGTCGGAACCCGGCAAGGGTTAACCGGGTTACGGCGCGAACCGCCAAAGAAACTGGCCAAGTAAAGGAGAAAAGAGCATGTTCTAATGTTAGATTTGTTATCTGTTGTCTTATGTTTCAGGTGATTAACCCGGCTGGCCAGGATATCAGCTCTGTTCAAAGAAGTAATATTCAAGAATAAGAAGCCGAGCATGCCAACCTGGCAACCAGGTTAATCTGGGGGCTACTGATGGGGGGATGATAACCCGGTAGGCCCATGAAGAGGGAAGCATGACCCGCCAGGCAGGAGGCCCGGCCAGGCCAGCTAACCATCAGCATGGGCCGGGTTATGTTGCTGGGCCAGAGGCTTTGGCGGTAACCCGGTTCAGGAAGGGAAGTTTCTAGAAGACCAGAGGCGGTTCGTGACTTGGAGGATACGAAGGCTAGAAGAGCTAGAATAGGATTCCGAGTCTGGGTAGAGCCCGGGTTCGTATTGTAAAGTGCCAGGAGACCCGGTAGTCTATATAAGCCGGTTCCTGAGCCCTAGTTGAGAGAGAACTTTACGATCCAAGCTTAGGCGAGAGAACCACCGAGAGAAACACCACAACCTTGTAACCTAGATCGAGATCCGGCTCTGTTGTCGTAGCCGGGTTATCGAGATCGAGATCAATAACAAGATAGCAGGAAGTAGGTCTTTATCTCCAATGGAGAGGCCGAACCTGGGTAAACCTTTTGTCCCTGCAATGCTAAACAATCTCCCAGACGCTAGTGTCGCCTTGCCCATCAACTCAAGCTACCCCAAAGTAGCATCTGCCGTGTTATCAACCCCACGACAACCCCGGAGCAGCACAAGACAAAACACGTGATCCGCGAGGCCAGCCTCGTGGTGAACGTCAAGCCAAGATGGCGCCTCCTCGCACCGCGCCACCGATGGCTGATCGGCTACACCGCGATCACGGCGAGGCCATCTCCATCGGGTCGTCTACCTCGCGCAACCCAGATCTTCGTGACGAGCTCAACAGCCGTCAGAACGAGGATATGCGCACCCGCATCGAGCGTCGCCGAGAACGTCACCGCCGGGAAGATCGGGGCATCGACCTCGCCGAAGGCTGCCTCGCCCTTGCTCCCGAGTTCCGCCACTTCAACTGGCCCAAGAAATTCAAGATCGACGTTCTCCGCTACGACGGCACCACGAACCCCCGGGACTTTCTGCAGATCTACTCTCTGGCTGCGATGGTTGCCGGGGCCGACGAGGTCATGATGGCCAACTGGTTCCCGTTGGCCCTGAAGGGAGATGCCCAGACTTGGCTTCTCAACCTTCCCAAGTGCTCCATCCGTTCCTGGCGGGCGCTGAAGGAGCAGTTTCTGGGGGCTTTCCAAGGCGGGTACGAGCGTCCGGGGGCTCCCAGTGATCTCCACGACTTCAAGCAGTTGCCGGGTGAAACTCTCCGCAAGTTCATCCAGCGCTTCACCCAGAAGATGAACACCATCCCGTGCATCAAGGAGGAGTTGGTGATCCAGTCCTTCCACGCCAACGTCCGCAACCTCAAGATGCGGGAGAAGTTGAGCATCCATCGCGTCGAGTCTGCTCGAAAGCTCTGGGAGCTTGCAGACCGGTGCGCTCGAGCTGAAGAAGGAGCCAAGTTCCCCGGGGAGGATGAACCCGAGGACAAGGCCGCTCCAGCTAAGAACAAGAAGCGGGACCCTGGACCCGACAAGCGGATCTTCATCACCGAGCCTCTTCCGAAGAAGACCAAGCTCGCGCCGACTTCCGAGGAAGAAGGTGAAGGTGATCCCTGGTGCCACATCCATCCAGAAGGCAACCACTTGCTCAAGGACTGCCGCATGCTCAAGAACCTCGCCGTCCGAGAGCAACGCCGAGCTGATGGGGTCAGTCAAGACGGTTGCTATAACTGCGGCACTGCCGGGCACATCGCTCGTGACTGTCCCACGGGTCGCCAAGGCGGAGTCGGCCGTGGATGGTACCGAGGTGGTGGCCACGGGGGCCGCGGAGGAGGACGCGGCGGTCAAGGTGGTCGCGGGTACAACACTCCGGAAGCCGCCCACGTTGGCAACGGGGAAGCTCCGGCTCCCCAAGGAGGCAACGGCGGCAAGTATCAAGAAGTCACGGGAGTCGTTGGATGCATCCACGGGGGTCTTCTCTGCCTCCCTCCAACGGCGCCTGTAAGAGACTTGTCCGGGAGCTGAACGCGGTTGCTTCTGCTCCGTCCAAGCCTCTGGACTGGTCCAGCCAAGTCATCACCTTCGACCCAGAAGACCACCCTGCAAACACTGCCGGGGTCAGGACCCTGCCGCTGATCATGTAGCCCGTCATCCACAACTACAAGGTCACCAAGATGCTGGTCGACGGAGGCTCCAGCCTCAACCTGCTGACGGCGAAGGTCCTGGCTGTCCTTCAAATCCCCCTGTCTCGCCTACAAGACACTGGGTGTTCCAAGGCGTGAACGGAAGTGTTACTCGACCCCTCGGGAAGATCACCCTTCCGGTCACCTTCGGCGACTCCAAGAACTTCCGCACCGAGGAAATCGTCTTCGACATCGCCGACACTCCGCTACCGTACAACCATACTTGGCAGACATGCTCTGGCCAAGTTCATGGCGTCTCCCACTTCGCCTACAACATGT
Source organism: Poa pratensis (assembly GCA_947311845.1). Lineage (NCBI taxonomy): Eukaryota > Viridiplantae > Streptophyta > Magnoliopsida > Poales > Poaceae > Poa > Poa pratensis. The sequence goes on along the minus strand of CAMZMU010000097.1, from coordinate 35,455,763 downwards.
TGAAGATTCCGGCGCCGTGGGGCGTGATCAAGGTCAGGGCCGACATCGACGATGCTATCTACTGCGTTCACCAGCTGAACCAGACAGTGGCAACCACGGCGGACATCCCTCAAGGTGTACAGGAGGATGATGATGGGGCTCTCCCCAGGGCGAAGGGCACCCCGGGGCTCCACATCTACTCCACCCAAGAAGGCGCCATTCCATGGCGATCCGCAGCTGACCAAGAAGGTGGCGCTAACCAGCGACGGAGTTCGCTCCATCACCATCGGTGCCCGCCTCACCGACAAATAGGAAAGCGCGCTCATCGCCTTCCTTCGGGAAAACTCTGATGTCTTCGCGTGGGAAGCATCAGGTTTACCCGCGTACCATAGGAGGTGATCGAGCACAAATTGGCGGTCAATCCGGGGGCTCGCCCCGTGAAGCAGGTTCTCCGGAACCAAAGCAAGGAAAAGCTGGAGTTCATCATCGCCGAGGTGGACAAGTTGATAGAAGCTGGTGTCATCCGGTCGGTTCCCACCCAAGCTGGGTGGCCAACCCCGTGGTGGTACCGAAACCCATGACCTTCAAGTGGAGACTCTGCGTCGACTTCACAGACCTGAATAAGGCCTGTCCCAAGGACCCCTTCCCCCTGCCGCGGATCGACATGATCGTGGATTCCACGGCCGGGTGCGAGCTGCTGTGTTTCCTGGATGCCTTTTCTGGGTACCACCAGATCATGATGTCACTCGAGGACCAAGAGAAGACGGCCTTCATCACTCCCAAGGGCTGCTACTGCTACACCCGGTGCCTTTTGGCCTCCGAAATGCCGACGCTACCTTCCAGCGCGCAATGCAAGCATGCCTTGGGTCGCAGCTGGGCCGCAACGTCGAAGCGTACATCGACGACATCGTGGTCAAGACCCGGTACAGGACTCCCCTCATCCAAGACCTGCACGAGACCTTTGAGAACCTCCGCCGGGTCAACTTCAAGCTCAACCCCGACAAGTGCGTGTTCGAGGTCCCCTCCGGCAAGCTGCTGGGTTTCCTGGTCTCTCACCGAGGGATCGAGGCGAATCCGGACAAAATCAAGGCAATTGAGCGCATGGAGGCGCCCCGGCGGGTCAAGGACGTACAGCGCCTCAACGGGTGCATCACCGCACTCGGGCGCTTCATCTCAAGGCTTGGGGAGCGGGCCTTACCGTTCTTCAGGTTGCTCAAGAAATCAGGCCCCGTGGAGTGGACCTCCGAGGCCGAGGAAGCCCTGCAGTCCCTTAAGCGCTACCTCGCCTCGCCACCAATCCTCGTGGCAACAGAAGAGAAGGAGCCCCTACTACTGTACATTGCTGCCACCAATCAGGTGATCAGCGCTGTGCTCATGGTAGAGCGTGACGCTCCTCCGAAGAAGTCAAGCAATATCAAGGGCAAGCGACCCGGGAACTCTCTTCCGGGCAACCGTGCAAGAAAAAGCTGCCGGGTGACCAGGGGTCTCATGATCCTGGCGTCACTACAACTTCACCAAGCGACGCGGATCCCGTCGGGAATGGAGAATCTCCCTCCGACGAGACTTCGCCAGGGGCTACATCGTCCCCACCCCAAGACGTCGACGAGGGGGAAGCCGAGCCCTCTCAGGACTCGGCGAACCGCAAGGTGCAGCACCCGGTCTACTTCGTCAGCGCAGTGCAGAAGCTGCTGCTGCGATCCTCATTGCCTCCCGCAAGATGAGGCCGTACTTCCAAAGCCATCCCATCACGGTGGTGTCCAAGTACAACCTAAGAAGCCCCCTGGAGAACCCACTTGCCACTGGTCGCATATCATGGTGGGCCATGGAGCTTCAAGGTTTCGGTCTCAAGTTCGAGCACACGGACAACATCAAGAGTCAGGCGCTGGCGGATTTCACGGCCGAGTGGACCGAGACGGCGTTCGACGACCCGGAAGAGGAAACCTGCCTCCCCGGGAAGGAAGATCCTAGCGCCTGGATCATGCACTTCGACGGCTCCTACACCAAGGGGAAAGGAGGTTCTGGGGTTGTCCTAACCTCACCAACCGGGGACCGGCTGAAGTACGTCGTCCAGATGCACTACCAAGGGAACATCTCCACAACACGGCGGAGTACGAGGGCCTGCTCGCAGGACTTCGTGCTGCCATCGGCCTCGGCATCACAAGATCGTCGTCAAGGGTGACTCTCAGCTAGTCATCAAACAAGTGAACAAGGAGTACGCGTGCCCTCAGATGGCACCATACGTTGAAGAGGTCTGGAAGCTGCAGCGGCACTTCGACAACTTCCGAGCTATGTACGTCCCACGGGAGAAAACACGGCCGCGGATGAGCTATCGCAGGTGGCGTCCAAGCAAGAGCCAGTGCCTCCCGGGGTCTACATCGAGGTCCTCAGGCGACCTTCGATCCCGCCCGAGAGGCTCGCGACAAGATCTGCGCCAGGGCTGGCGACCCTTCTACCTCGACAACACGGGTAGCATACGGACAACCCTTCCGGGGACCGGCTGGATCATGCACTTCGACGGCTCCTACACCAAGGGGAAAGGAGGTTCAAGACCCGGCAGCCCCTCCAGCGGAGGAAGCTATGCTTTCTTTCCGTCGGATGGTGCTACCGGTGGAAGGAGCCCACCCACCCTGGGCCCGGGACATCGTCAAGTACATCATGGAGCACGCCCTCCCGGAGGACGATCACGACGCCAAGCGGGTGGCTCGTCAAGCCAAGCTCTACGTCATGATCGACGGCGAGCTCTACCGGCGACGGGACAACGGAGTCAAGCTCCGCTGCATCCCTCAAGAACAAGGCCAAGTACTGCTACGGGACATCACGAAGGCACATGTTCAAGTCATGTGGCATCAAGATCACTGGCGGGTAAAGTTTTCCGTCACGGGTTCTACTGGCCAACAGTCCTCAGTGATGCGGAGCAGCTAGTCAAGACCTGTGAAGCCTGCCAATACTATGCGAAGAACATACATCAGCCGGCGCAAGCTCTGCAGCCAATTCCAATCTCCTGGCCATTCGCGGTCTGGGGGCTGGACATCGTGGGAAAGATACCGAAGTCTGTCGGGGGCCATGAATACCTTTTCGTGGCCATCGACAAGTTCACAAAGTGGGTGGAAGTGATGCCAGTACCAAGACAGACAGCTCAAGCAGCCATCAAGTTCATTGAAGGGATCGTGTACCGCTTCGGGTACCCAACAGAATCATCACGGACAATGGCTCTCAGTTCACAAGCCGATCCTTCCTCAACTTCTGTGAAGAGCTGGGAATCAAGGTGTGCTTTGCCTCGGTATCCTACCCAAGGTGCAATGGGCAAGTGGAGCGAGCCAATGCAGAGGTCCTAAAGGGTTTGAAGACCAAAGCCTTTGACAAGTTAGAAGACAAGGGCAAGAACTGGATTGAGCATCTACCAAGTGTCTTGTGGTCCCTCAGAACCACACCAAGCAGAGCCACTCAAGAAACACCATTCTTCCTTGTCTATGGAGCAGAAGCCGTCTTGCCAACAGAGCTCAGGCATGGATCCCCCCGGGTACTTGCCTATGATGAAGACGCACAAGCTGAGAGGAGGATTGATGACATCAACTTCCTGGAAGAGGTGCGGTGCCGAGCTTCCTTACGATCTGCTCGATACCAGCAAGGGCTCCGCCGCTATCATGATCGCCATATCCGTTCACGGGTACTGGAACCCGGAGACCTGGTTCTCCGCAAGAAGCAGAAGCTTGATAACATGAACAAGCTGTCCTCCAAGTGGGAAGGACCTTATCGGGTGACGCATACCCTGAGACCCGGAGCTGTTTATCTGGAGGACGAGAAAGGCAGGCCGGAGGGCAACGCCTGGAACATCGAGAATCTCCGGAAATTCTACCCCTGAATACGAACATGAATCGCAGATAGTTCGAGTCAACTAAGCACGCCCAAGGGGCTAGTGTTCTGTATAAGGGTGTAAGAATCGTCGCCAAGGAATAAAAGATAAGTTTTTCAATTCCGTGAGCCTCTCTTGTTGTCGTGAAGTGTGTTATCCGTAACAACCCCCAAGCAGGGGGCTGACATGGTGCCGGTGGCTGACAGGTCGAGCGCGAGCAGCCTATCAGTAGGCGCTGCCACCTGATCGTGCCGTACTGCCGCGGTAAGAAGTGGAACGGGCAGTGCTGTGTTTTAAAGAACCTAAACACAGAAATGCACATTCAACTTTGCTTGCGGGTTGCTCCGGATGAAACACTTTCACGACATGTAAGGGAGGGTCCATTCTTTTCCTACTGAAAGTGTGTTGTGTGTAGCGCCTCTCCCGGGACAGGAATGGATGCTGAAGAGCGGCTCAGGAGCTGGATACCCGGGAAGGACAGAGTAGATCAAGGACACGGCAAAAACCAGCTAAGTCTTTGCATGTGCATCTGGCATTCTAGGCATAATATCTCGCTCGGAGTCAATATACCACCAACCTGCGCATGCTTGACAGTTGATGAGAACCTTTGCGGGGGTAATGCGTCCTCCCCGGCGAACGGTCAGATTTCCCTTCTGGCCTAGTACCCGTGGCTGTGGAGTGGACTCCCGGAAGGCATAGTGCTCTTAGGGGTGCTGCTACTGGTGCGGGCGGTCAGAGCACTTGTCACCTAAGAGATCTCCTCAGAAAACTTGACGGCGCGTTAGTGCAAAGGAAGGTTTGGGAAATGACCCCGGGAGTTGAGCCCTAGGATTGCATTCATCTGAACTTACATTCTGAGTTTACAATTCTGGATTACATTCAGTCGAAGCTTTTCCTGGATACATATCTAGCCTATGCTACTAAGGCCAGCTCAGGGCTCCTGGCTGTGCAGCTCTGTCTTTCTGTTTTATTGCCTGCCGGGTGCACTCCGGACTCCCGGGGACGCCTGGGATGAAGGAGGGCATTCGCGCAGGATCTTCAGGGGTCCCATGGGCCGGGGAACTTCCGGGCAAACCCCGGCACATGCTGGCTGCAGAGGAGGTGCACATGGTCCACGAACTTATCCATGATGTCTTCCTCATCCTGTACGAAGGGAAGAAATCGAGTCAAGGCACAGGATCTTCCCAAGGGTCGTATTGCCAGAATCAAGGCGGCCTTACCTTGAAGACATCGTCAAGATCGCAGAGGAGGCGGATCAATCTCTGATTGCCTGCGGCCTCCTTCCATAGCTCCATCTTGATGGTGTCCTTCCGGATCGCCAGCGCTACCGATGCCTCCATGGCGGCAGAACCGGCGATGTTCCCCACTACAGGGAAAACCAAGGAGACTCGAGGGCGAGGATCAACCTCGTCCTTTCTAGTGGCTCGGGCTCCAGCTTCGCTGGGTGCCTCCGCCGCTCCTCGAAAGACGGACTCCGCCGTCGACACATCGGACAAGGCCCTCTCTGCTTCGCCGGACATTGTTCTGCGGGACGAGGGGAGGCAAAGGAAGAAGAGGAGCGGAGCAAGGCGAGAAGATGTGGCGAAGGGGTGGAGCCTGGATGGTCTTTTATAGGCCTCTCCTGCTCCACCTACCCCTTGACGCTACGGCTGCTGCAGTAATGGGAGCGCGTTTTGCAAAAAACTCGTTCTCATTCACACGGACGCGACACGAAGACAAGGAGGAAAACAAGATCTTCTTCATTTACAAGGACTACAAGGGGACGATCTTTTTTACAACAAAAAGGTTGGCTCCCGCCGAACAAGGAGCACCGCCGTACAATGGAAGACGCTACTTCCAGAAATACGACGTCAAGGCCGCCATGGAGGAGGTCAACGAGATCTCCATGGCGCCCGTCCGAAGCTCCTCGCCTTCAGGAAGACGAGCTCCCCTCGACCTTGATGTCAGATGAGTTTTCCTCATCTTCATCCTCGTCGTAGGAGCTCGAGCTGCCGCTGCTGCTCTCCATGCAGCACTCCACGCGTCCGCCATCGACACCGAAGATCTTCACGGAGAGCGTAGCATCTCCGTCGTACCGGAACACCAAGCACTGCCCCCTGGACAGGCGGCGGGCACGGGAGAACGACTTCCACCCCGGACCCAGAAGCAGGGCGCCGTCAGTGGTGTGCTCCGCCATGGCCCAGGAGGGGCCATTGGGGCAGCCTTCCACCTGCAGCCAGAAGCCGGAGGGTCCGATGTCCTCCGTCGCCATCGCGAAGGAATCCGGCAAGAGAAGCCGGCTGCGAGGCCTGCGGTTCAGATCCACGGCGAACTCGAACGGCGCGAAGCTGGTATGAACCATGCTCCTAGGAAGAGGGGCAGCGGTGCCGCGGCATCCACGGCCGCCGCGACCGCGAATCCCACGACCTCGCGGAACAGCTCGACCACGAGTGGAGGGGCCACTCTCCGTAGCAGCTGAAGAAGTACGAGGGCGCCCAACTCCTCTCTTCGCTCTCGCCATTGGCGCTGGCAGCTTGTGGGGAGGCCTGGAGTTGGACCAAGGAAGAAGATGACTGAAAAGGCTAGGGGTGCGCCTCGCTTTTATAGCGGCGGCAGTGCCTCTGCCCAGCGTCTCCTCGGTTCTTCCGTTAGTGGGAATCGAGGGGGCCCTCGCAGTTATTCCCCCGAGCGGAGTAACTCCAAGACCTTCAAGACCATCAGTGAAGCGAAGCTGAGAAGACCAGGTACCCGGGACCCACTTTGACCTATCTTTAGGCCATGGCCCCGGCAGCTAGAGTAAGAGCCACCGGGACCATGCCCGGGGGCTACTGTCGCAACAGTGGAACATGGGGTTCCCCTGGTACTGCCAAAGTGGGTCCACCCCATGCGGGCCCAAGATGAAGATGGACAAGACCAAGACTCAAGTCAAGCTGGCGAGTTCACCGTCAAGACGCACATGGCCTACGACGACTAAGGGCTCCGGTCCTGGGGACCTTCTGGGTCCCCGAATCAAGCGAGAAGGCCAGGAAGGACCCGAGAGCCCGAGTTCCCGGCAGGAGGCCAGGCTCCCTCCCGGGTACTTCCTACGTTCCTGTGGATAAGCACTCCACCTCACCGCGGAAGACTTGGGAAGCAAGGCGAAGGCAGCGCGGGCGGGAAGCACGTCCCGTGGTGGTGTCAGCTCCTGTCCACCCGAAGGCGGACGCTCCCACCTAACCCAGAGGAGACGCTAGGCTGAGGAGAGGCCACGTCTCCCCCTAAACTAGGTGAGGAGGGTCCTTCAACCCGAAGGTCCCTCATGCTCCTCACGTGACCCTGTGGCAACCCCTTAGCCTATAAAAGGAGGACCAAGGCACGGAGGAGGGGAGAAGGAGAACGAGAGCAAGACAGAACAAGGAGAAAGAGGCTAGAACCAGAGCAAGACTAGACTAGGGCTGCGGAGGTAGAGAGGACGGTGATCTCCTCCGGGTCAGGATCTGTCCTTCTTCTACCTCGGCCAAAACCCTTCCGGGTACCCCCCGGAGGTTCCATTGTAAGCCACACTATGAAGAACTCATCAATCCAGACATGCAGGAGTAGGGCTTTTAGCCTCCGGGCGGCCTGAACCTGGGTAGCTCCTTGTGTCCCTTTGGTTGCATGCTTTGATCGTGGAGAGGAGAGCTTGATCTAGACTCCGCCCAAGAAGACGATTCTCAGCCTCTTTCGCGCCCCGTGCCGAACCTAAAAGGGGGTATCCTATACTCCTGGTGTCCGTGCAACGAGACACACAGGCGTCTTGATTGAATAACTGAAAATTTTCTTCAAACTCAATAAATATTGCGTTCGCCTTGAAGAAATGCTCTTTCTTATATGCCACCCAGAGGCTGGTTTGCCCGTGCTTGCGGCTTTCATGTACCACTGATGCAATTGGCGCATTTGTGTTGGTAGAAACTTGATCTCCATGCAAACTGATCAGCTATGGGGCAACCAGTGCGCCTATGCGACCAGTGTCGTGGTGTACGTCCTTATCGGGCATCACCTTGAGCGGGGGATCGATTGTATTGCCTGTTCTCCGAGCTGGACACTTGTTTCCCGCTTTTTGCCGTCTGCTCATGCTCTCTCTATAGCTTATATGTCTTCACAATACAGCGGACATAGTCATCTGGCCTATTAGGCTGTGACGGTGGTCCCGACGATAGATTTTTCACAACTCTCATAACGGTTTTTCAAAGTAGTATCTTCTTTGGCTCGAGCCGTTTCGGTGCCAATTGTCTTTTCTGTTCGGCAGCCACCCTCTCGTCAAGTTCCTTCTTAGTCAAGTCACACGGTAACTTGGCAGGAGACTTGTCCTTCTTGGTTTTCTTATTTCCACTTTTCTTCTGTGTAGTACTAGTCGACGGGAAGTTCAGTTTCCACTTTATCGACTTAGTAATGGGCGCAGTCGGCTGACGGGACGGCGCGGGCGATGGACTCGTGCTGGAGGGCTCCCAATCGGGGAGGGATGGACTTTGAGGTGGATTTCTACTCGGAGGAGTCGGTGGCCTTGGCGCCGAGTCTGGAAACATGATGTATTTCTTGTTCCATAGAACGAAACCACGCTTGACTTCTCCCAGTGTCTTGTCCTCGTCACCTCTAGGAATGTTAAGCTCCAATGTGTCAAATCCCGGCATAATTTCATCCACCCCGACACGAGCATAGCCAGCTGGAATCTGACCAAGATGGTAGTGTGCTCCAGGTTGATTTGGTAAAGCATAGCCGACCGCCACCTTGAAGGATATGTTCTTCATTGAAATATGTAGCTCACAACTTGTCTTCTCCGTGACATCATCGACGGGGTAGTGAGCCGCCGGCGGTTCGAATACAGATGCTTCTAGGTGCGTGGAACCCACGCTGCTTTTCCGCTGAGATGGGCCGCCAGCATCGACTTCAGGATCTTCTAGCTGCTGCTGAGATGCCCTTTGCTGATTAATTTAGTCCAGTTGCTCCTACTGCCGCTGCACCTTGCGTTCCAATTCCGATAACCGGTCTAACTCTTTCTTCTTCTTTCTCTGACGGCTTCTATAACTGTCAGCCTACTTCGGAAACCCTTTCTTCCACGAAACACCGGGTCCATAGCCTCGACATCGTCCAAAGTGTTCAGGATTCCCGAGGGCGAGTGTCAGCTCGTCGTTTTCTCTCTCGGGCTGGTACTCTCCGTTTCGAACTTTTCTATTGCGTTCACAAGCTCTTTGGAGATTGTTTCAACTTTTTCCTTCCATTTTCCCTTTGCAACTGTCGAGGAATTGTCCCACGGGAACTTCTCGTGTAGTGATGTTCGAACACTGGGCACTGAAACACGCTCTCGACGAGACCCTCGGTAACCTCGGTGAAGGAGACACACACGCACAACAAGGAGACACAGCAGTTTACCCAGGTTCAGGCCACCGTGATGGTGTAAAACCATACTTCCTGCTTGGATGGATTGCACTGCTCGGAGCGATTACAGTACAAGTGTTGGAGCTAGTTGCTAGGTAGAAGATGATGCTCTAAGGCCACGGTGATGCCCTATTTATAGTGCTCCGGTCCTCTTCCCAAATGTTTAGGTGGGAAGGGTTGCCACATAGCACCAAAGAAGGGTACCGGTGTACTGCCCTAGCTCAGGTAAAGCCACCGTCCATGGCTTAGTCGCAAGGAATTGTCAGTGATGTCATCGATGACGTCTTCAGTGGCGCATAGCGCCGGTCCGGCCGTGTTGCACCAAAGCGGAAGGTCTTGGGCTTCGCTTTGCTTGCCGTGGATGGTCGGCGTCCTTTAATCACCAAAGTGGAAAGCTTTGGCCGACACGCGCTATGGCGTGGCACAGACGCGCGCGTCACTCTGGGAAGACGCAGTTGCACATGGCCCCTGGCGCGGGGTCACGGGCGCTGTACACTTGTCTTGTTCCGCCCGAGGCCTGGTGGCGCTGCTTCCCTCGCGAGGGGTGGTCTCGCGAGGCCTTCTCTTGGCTGTTGGTACCGCGTCCTCCCGAGGCTAATCGCTTCATCCGCGTGGGTCTTCGTGATGCCCAAGGGAGTTGACCGCGCTCTGTTGACTGTTGACGTGGCTTGATATTCCATGCGTAGTCTTCTGGGCCAAAAGGCATACGGGCTGTGGTACCCTGGTTTCCACTAGTCCGACAGTAGCCCCCGGGCCCATGTCGTGCACGCCTTGCGACCGTTGGATGCGAAGCGGCACGGGCCCATACAGATGCCGGGCCCAGGAGATGACGCGTGGCGTGGTAGTTCTGTGCGCGCACCCATGATGGCCGCGACGTCCTAGCAACCGCCCGCACATAAGAGCACTTATGCCACGTGGTGGCTGGCCTCTTTATCTCCCCCGCTATGTCCCATCGCTCAGCGAGGCTGCCTTGGGCGTTTCCTTTGGCCTTTACCTTCCCTGAGGAATAAATGCGGCTGCCTCCTTGGTTTTCGGCGATGGGTACATCGAGGAGAGGCGCCGCACGGTGATATAAAGGGAGGGGAGTAACTCACCCCATCTTCATCTTTCTCCCATTCCTTAGACTCGATCCTGCCCTCCAACACCGGCGTCTGATGGCGAGGGCGAAACGAGGAGTTGGGCATCCCCGCTCCTCACCAGCTATGGCAGAGGCATGCGTAGAGGTTGGCCCCTCTACTCGCGGAAGGGCCGCCCCACGAGGCCTAGCTCGGCGCGGCCGCGGTGAGCGAGGAGGCCACAGCTCGCCTGCTCCTCAGAGGAGCATGATGCACACGGGCTTCGCCGGGTTCGAGTTCTCCGTGGAGATGAACCAGAGATCCCGCAGCCGTCTTCACCTCCCTGACTCCTTTGCGATGGCAGCGGAGAATGATGCGCCTACATGCTTCTGGCTGCAGGTGGATGGCTGTCCCAACGGCCCCTCCTGGGTCTGGGTGGACCACGCCGCCGACCAGTCCATGTCTCTTGGTCGGGGGTGGAAATCGTTCGCCCACTCCCGCCGTGTGACTCGGGGCAGTACGTCGTGTTTCAGTATGACGGCGCTGCAACCCTCTTCGTGAAGATCTTCAGTGCCGCTGGGGGACGCGTGGACTGCTGTATGGAGAGCTAGAGCAGCAGCGGCCCTAGCCTCGACGATGAGGATGAAGATGAAGAAAGTTCGTCCGATGTCAAGGTGGAGGGCGACTCTTCCTCTTCTGGATGAAGGGCTCTGGGAGGCGGCTCCCGAAGATCAAGGTAGTGGGCGACCCTTCGAGAGGCGGCTCCCGAAGGTCTCCTTCACCTCCTTCTTGGCGGCCTCGTCGACATACTTCTGGAAGTAGCATCGCTGGATTCGAGTCTTTGTGATCCTCGGGGAGAGCTTGTTCTCGCCAGAAAATGTTAGGAGCCTTCTACATATTCTGTTCGACCCTTTCGTAAGTCTTTGTGTTGTGTTTGAAAAAATGAAAGAAGGACTATGCATTCTAGTTGTTTCACTTATCTTCTTCGCGGGGTGAAGACCCTTGGGGATGAGCGTTCGGTTTGGGGATGCTGATTCTGCCTCATGAGCCCTTGCTTCGTCTCCGGAGCTCTTTCGCCTGGTCCTGTAATATAATAACGGAGAGCAGCGGAGTTTGTTGTGGTGTGCGCCTGCAGGTTCACACCCGGTGTTGCACGAGGAGGTTTAGCACCAAGGACCTTGGAAGGTGGCATGTACGAGGGCGTCCCCCCGAATCCACACATGGCTTACTTGGGTTTTTCGGAGCTGCTGGGACTGACCCGAGCACAGACACCGTGCCGCAGCCCCCGGTCGTGAAACGCTTGGGGGAGAAATTGGCGAGTTTCATCAAACTTATTGTAATCTTCTGACATGTCTGTCTTGTCCTCCACTCCCACGATGTTTCTTTTCCCTGAAAGAACTATGTGGCGCTTTGGCTCATCGTATGATGTATTCGCCTGCTTATCTTTTTTTTTTCCGGTTTGGTAGACATGTCCTTCACATAGAAAACCTGAGCCACATCATTGGTTAGGACGAATGGTTCGGTGTGGTACCCAAGATTATTGAGATCCACTGTTGTCATTCCGTACTACGGGTCTACCTTTACCCCGCCTGTCAGCTTGACCCATTTGCACCGAAACAAAGGGGCCTTAAAAGAAGATCCATATTCAAGTTCCCATATCTCCTCTATGTAACCATAATATGTGTCCTTTTGCCCGTTGTTGTTTGTTGCATCAAAGCGGACACCACTGTTTTGGTTGGTGCTCTTTTTATCTTGGGCGGCCGTGTAAAATGTATTTCCATTTATCTCGTACCCTTGGAAAGTAAATAAAGTTGAAGATGGTGACTTGGCCAACAAGTATAGATGTTCTCCAACAGTGGTGTCATTAATGAGATGTGTTTGCAACCAACCGCCGAAAGTCTCCATGTGTTCTCCTTTAATCCAGGAGTCAGGCTGCTCCGGGTATTCGGAGCGTACAATATTCATGTGTTCCTCGATATACGGAGCCACCAAGGTGGAATTTTGTAGAACTGTGTAGTGTGCTTGAGTGAAAGAATGCCCGTCCATTCATATTATTGCTTTCTTTCCTAGCGTGCCTTTTCCACGCAGTCTCCCCTCATGTTGTGATTGAGGAACACCGATCGGCTTAAGGTCAGGAATAAAGTCAACACAAAACTCAATGACCTCCTCTGTTCCATAACCCTTGGAGATGCTTCTTTCTGGCCTAGCACGGTTATGAACGTATTTCTTTAAAACTCCCATGAACCTCTCAAAGAGGAACATATTGTGTAGAAATACAGGACCGAGAATGAAAATCTCTTCGACTAGGTGAACTATGAGGTGCGTCATAATATTGAAGAAGGATGGTGGGAACACCAACTCGAAACTAACAAGACATTGGACCACATCCTTCTGTAAACTTTGTAGAGTTTCTGGATTGATTACCTTCTGAGAAATTGCATTGAGGAATGCACATAGCTTAACAATGGGTACTCGAACATTTTCCGGTAGAAGCCCCCTCAATGCAACCGGAAGTAATTGTGTCATAATCACGTGGCAGTCATGAGACTTAAGGTTTTGAAACTTTTTCCCTGCCATGTTTATTATTCCCTTTATATTCGACGAGAAGCCAGACGAGACCTTGATACAGCTCAGGACTTCAAAAAAGATTTCCTTCTCTTCTTTGGTAAGAGCGTAGCTGGTAGGACCTTGATACTTCTCTTGATTCAGGTCGTCTCCTTTCGTTCATACGTTGCTGGTCATGTCGTGCTTCCGGTGTATCTTTTGTCTTCCCATACACGCCCAAAAAGCCTAGCAGGTTCACGCAACGATTCTTCGTCACGTGCATCACGTCGATTACAGAGCGGACCTCTACGAATTTCCAATAGGGTAGCTCCCAAAATATAGAATTCTTGTTCCACACGGGTGTGTGTCCGTCAGCGTCATTCGGGACAGATAGTCCGCCAGGAACCTTTCCAAAGACTACTTTTAAATCCTTGACCATGTCATATATATCATCACCAGTATGGCGGGTAGGCTTCTGCCGGTGATCTGCCTCACCTTTGAAATGCTTGCCTTTCTTTCTTAAGAGATGCTTGGTCGGAAGAAATCGACGATGCCCCAGGTACACATTCTTCTTACATTTATTCAAATATATACTGTCAGTCTCACCTTAACAGTGCGTGCATGCATTGTATCCCTTGGTTGTCTGTCCTGAAATGTTACTAAGAGCTGGCCAATCATTGATGGTTACAAACAACAACGCTCGTTGATCAAATTCATTTTGTTCGTGCTCATCCCACACACGTACACCTTCTTCACGTCACAACTGTAAAAGTTCTTCAACTAATGGCCTTAGGTACACATCAATGTCGTTGCCGGGTTGCTTCGGGCCTTGGATGAGCACTGGCATCATAGTGAACTTCCGCTTCATGCACAACCAAGGAGGAAGGTTATAGATACATAGAGTCACATGCCAGGTGCTATGACTGCAGCTCTGCTCCCTAAAAGGATTAAAGTCATCTGTACTTAGACCAAATCTTAAGTTCCTTGCATCATCTGAAAATGTCGGGAACTCTCTGTCGATTTTTCTCCACTGCTACCCATCAGCGGGGTGTCTCAGCATCACGTCTTTCTTACGGTCTTCTTTGTGCCATCGTAACAACTTGGCATGCTCTTTGTTTGGGAACAAACGTTTCAACCGTGGTATTGTAGGAGCATACCACATCACCTTGGCAGTAACCCTCTTCCTGGGGCGCTCGCCCTCAACATCAGCAGGGTCATCTCGCATGATCTTATACCGCAATGCACCGCACACCGGGCATGCATTCAAATTCTCGTACTCCTCACCGGGTAGAGGATACAGTCATTAATGCATACATTTATCTTTTGCACCTCTAATTCTAGAGGGCAGACAACTTTCTTTGCTTCGTACGTACTGGAGGACAATTCGTTATCCTTTGGAAGCATCTTCTTTAATATTGTCAGCAACTTTTCAAATCCCTTGTCAGATACACCATTCTATGCCTTCCATTGTAACAATTCCAGTGTGGTACCCAGCTTTTTCTGGCCATCTTCGCAATTTGGGAACAACATTTTTTTGTGATCATCTAACATGCGCTCCAACTTCAACCTCTCGTATTCACTTTCGCAGTTTATCTGTGCATCATGAATGGCCCGACGAAGATCATCATCGGGCTCATCAACAATGGGCTCTTCTTCAGCTTCCCCCATTCTAGTACCACCGTATTCAGGGAACATAGGATAGTTGTCATCATCTTGTTCTTCTTCATTGTATTCCATTATAACCCCTCTTTCTCCATGCTTGGTCCAACAATTATAGCCAGACATGAAACCGGACCGAAACAGGTGGATGTGAAGGGTTTGTGAGGAAAAGTAATTCTTCTTATTCTTACAGACATCACATGGACAACACATAAAACCATCCGCTTGTTTGTCTCAGCCACACGGATAAAAGAATGTATGCCATTAATGAACTCCTGAGAGCGTCGGTCAGCGTACATCCATTACCGACTCATCTGCATTATATAAGAACACAACATCATGAACAGAGAAGTGACCAATTTAATACAAGTTCATCACATTAAAACAACATAGTTGTTATAAAACAACATAGTTCTCATACCACATACAACTATCTAAAAAATTTAAATCCAACAACAAATGCGATCAAAATCGCAACTAAGTTAATTATTGAACCAACAACATAATGATACCAAGCCTCTTGATTAATGGCATACTTTCTAATCTTTCTAATCTTCAACCGCCTTGCATCCATCTTGATCTTGTGATCATCGACGACGTCGGCAAGATCGAATTCCAATTTCATCTTCTCTTCTTCACTTCTTTTCAATTTTGCTTTCAAATCATTGTTTCCTTTTTCAAATAAATTTAGCATCTCGACAAGAGGGTCGGTTGGAATTTCCGATTCAACTACCTCCTAGATAAAAATATCTATGTCAAGTTGGTCGGCATAATTGTCATAAACACGAAATGAAACAAATAGTTATAAAAGATAATATACCACATCTGAATCATAAATCGGACGAGGGCCGACGGGGACGGATATAAAAACCATGGCGCTATATACAAAAAAAATCATACAAGTAAGAAAATTATACAAGTAACTATCTAAATCATACAAGTAAGATTGTTTTATAAAAAAAAAGGTAAGAACAAGAGGCTCACCAAAGTGGTGCCGACGACAGGACGGCACGGGCGATCGACGGCGGTGAGGACGGGACGGCACTAAAACCCACAAATCATATTTTAATTTGAGCTCAAATTGCATATAAAACAAATAAATTCCCTAACTTAGGCATTTCATCAAACACCTAGCTAGCACTAGAAACATGAAATGAGCTAAACTAGCAATGAAATGAGCTAAACTAGCAACGCCGGAAGAAAGGATGAAGTTTCTAACCCTTGGATAGATGGAGTGACGCCAATCTTGACAAATCGTGGAGAAAAATGGGGTTGAACTCGAGCTCGAGAGAGGAAACGGTGGAGAAAAATGGAGATGTCTAGAGCAGGAAAAGTTGGAGATGGCTCGGGGTGGAAGATGATATAGGTGCAAATCTTTTGTCCCGGTTCGTATCACGAACCGGGACTAAAGGGTCGCGCGCTGGCCCCACCTCTGCGGCTGCCTACCACAATCCTTTTGTCCCGGTTCCAACCACGAACCAGGACTAAAGGTCCCGTTCAAACCGGGACTGAAACTGGCTGGCGTCGTAGCCGCAGAAACCGGGACTAATGCTCACATTAGTCCCGGTTGCAATTATGGCCGGATCTAAAGCTCCGAACCAAAACCATGTTTTCTACTAGTGTCTGGATTGATCAGGTTTTGATCTCGGCATATGCCAGCAAGTTAACATGATCCAAAGGAAAATTATTCAAGGATACTAGTTGAATTTCGGCGCGGCGGCACGCCGCGCCCTTGGCGAGAATTTATATGTAAGGTTTGTTTTCTTACTCCAGTCGCATAATGCATTTTTTGTAAGTAGGAGTAGTGGTGCTTATTTATAGAACGCACTTATCTTTGTGGGCGGTGTAGTTTACGGTGAAAACCATTTGCAAAGCTTTTGTAATACTAACATTAGCTGAACAATAGGATGGTTATACATAGCAAGAGGTACTTATATATGTATAGATAATTACACAGGGCTACATTAGTTGGCATGATAGCTATTTATATAAACATCGAGTTGGCTGGACAATTGCCATCAGAGTGCTGCATGTAATTTATCTATCGAACATTCGAAAGTAAAGTAAGAACTTGGTGCTGGCCTAATGAACATAATGGCCAGATCAACTTTTAACCAAGATAACTGAAATAAAAAGGAGAAGCATGTTACAAAAAAACAGGACAAATCGAGATGGTACATTTACCTAACTATATTACAAAGCACAAAAATGTACATGTGGATAGGTTGTTTCCTAAACCAGCAGAGAACAACCAGCAGCAATCAATGCTTCATGGCACTGGCAAGAGAAGAAAACGACAATACACTTACTGAATGTAAAGTACTGCATGAAGAAAATGATTGAAAAGAAACTGAACCATTACTTATAAATTGGAACATCTCCAGATTTTAGTACACATAATACGATCCCAAAAATGTCCTTAGATTAGACTGTTCAAAGTCATGTCCTTTGATGCAAGACAATGAGCTCATTCTAATATATACTGGTTGCAAGAAAATGTTCCTGCAAATCGTTAATCAGAACTTCTACAAATTCTCATGAACTAAAAAAGTTTTATATATTACTTGTGGCTGTAAAATACAAAATTTAAAATCATCAAATACTTTTGAGCCCATCAAGTCTCAAGTCATTGAGGTGGCAAAACAGGGCAGACTCGTGCCACGGAAGAACTCAAAAAGTAATTATGTGTGTCCTGTAAATTATGAACTACGTATTGACAGTAATTTTTCTGCATAAGAATATTAATGTGCCATATCATTGTAAATGGAAGATTTCTGGAATATGAAACAATCATCTTATTAGCTACAATAATCACTGTCCCTAGTTTACCAAACCATGTAGCTATAAGCAAAAAAGAAAATGGTATGCAAAAGCTATTTTCCGTATAGAACATTTGGTAGCGACAACCAAGAACTTTTGCTCAATTAACGTCTAGATCAAACAATTAGCAGGCATCACTAAATAAAGCCAAATAACAAATTTAGATTCATAGCATGTAAGAACCAACGGAGGAAAAAATAAACCTTATCTTTACTGAATCCAAGAACCTATTCAGCACTGCTTAACCAAAATATTGTACAATCTGCTTGGATTTTAGTCAAACATCTTGTGGGCATAGATCAGTGGAATCTGCACAAACAAAAAAACGTATGGATAGTATCAGGACCGCATAACAATGATGCATTTGCGTTTGACTACAGTATGGATAGTATCATGATGATTGATATCAGCTGACAATCTTACATAAATAAAATAAGGTGATAACCTGTACTAAAAGGCCTTATAGCAGCATGAGGACCGCATAACTAATGAAAAAAACGAAGGTGCTAATATTACTTGGTTAGCAGAGTTTGCCAGATCCGATCAAAAGAACGTTATGTAGAGAAAAGCTAAAGAGATTGTTGAAGAATAGGCAAATAAAGATTTTAATTTCAATGTCGTGGACGCATGAGTGTCTAACAGTATCGTTTGCACATATCTTAGATTTGAGGCAGCTTGGTACCTGTTTTAGAGTAGCCAATGTACAGTCTGGAACGCGATACGCGATGGAGAAAGAATCAAAAAGCAGTTCTAGAGAAGAGATCGAAGAAAAGATCTAGGAAAGTGATTTTATACAAACAGTAAGAATATAGGAGAATACCTGGAGAGAAGAATGGATGAGTGTGCACTGTTGACGAATCTAACGGGGCTCTATATATATGGTTGTATTTTGCTCCTCTTTTCATACGGCTGATGAATCTAAGACGGAGCATGATGGAACCACCACGACACAACTGAGCAAAATCTCCAGTTTATGTTTTTCTCTCTGCATAAACATAAAATAATAATTATGATAATAATTTATGGATGGCATGGGAACATGCATCTGCAACAATAAAAAACTAAGGATGTATACATTTGGTCAGATAGAATGGTCACGTGACAAATATAATAAATAAATCAACTATTCTGTGAAAAATATGACCTTAGTAAAGAATGGGTTCGGAAATCATCCCATTTTGATCTACAATTACAGTAAAGGAGAGCTAGCCAGAAATCAAAATAAAAATAGTCACTATTTTATTTCAGGGAGAAACATGGTTTCGATACATGGGCTTTCTGAATTAGTTCAGAGGAATAGTGGCTTTCAGAATTAGTTCATGCAAAATCATTCGTGAGCAAACAATTGACTGATTTTGCCTGAATCGTAGTCCACTAAGAGCAATAAATAATGGGAAAAAAATCCATTACTACACTTGATAAAAACTCACTACCAGCAGCAAATATTCACTTAAATATAATGGAAGAACCATAACTGATTATGTTGAAGGTAATTTTTTAAAACCAGCTTTATTCAGCTTATTAGAAAGGCAAGAATTTACAATAATTTACTTCATGGTCATATGTTCTAGGTGTTCTTCATGGTCGTGCTATTGATAAGCACAACAGGCACCAGGATAAGCTGCTGCCACCACAACACAATTAATCATCACTGAATAGAACCACGACCAACTGCACGTAGAGAAAGAAAATATTACATTATATTTTAGGTGCTTTAAGGGAGTCAGCATGCTGTAACTTAATTAGATATTCGATTGCAAAGAGAACTTGATAATCCGCAACTGTATATAGACGGATATAAATTGTATCAACTCTCCGTCTGTTACATCAGTGGTCTCCTACCGTTATCACGTAGAAGCCGCAGGTTGCTGCTAAGACATCACAGGGGCGATATGTACTGAATAACCAAAAAAGGCACCAAATTACACACAGAAAATTATTGGAGAATGGTACTGATGTTATCTGTAAAAATTAACAATCAACATAGAAAACAAACCCGTGTCAAGAGAAAGTTCTAACTTCTGATCATCATTGTAACTCTAGGATATATGTGTTGTTCTATAACCAAGTAAATAAAATTGAAAAAATAAAGCAAACATAATAATAATGGTCTGCTGAAATATTTAATTGGATGCCCCTAAATTAAAGATGCCAAGTTATTAAATATAGAAATGGTGACATAAGCTGCAATCATCTAAAGCATAACAATACCCTGAGGAGAAATTAACATTACGTATAATTATTGCAAGTTCAGGACTGAGTTCACTATTTTTTCAAACAAATATTATGTGAAATGATGAGTGAGGTTACCTTGCACAACTGAACAGAAATAAATTTGGCATCTCATAAAACAAACATGGTACTATCGCCAAACAAAATAAACAACCTAAAACCGTATGCTAGTTACAATAAAACATACATTGGTAATGTTATTGCAAGGGTACTACAGAGTACTTCATTAGCAAGAGATCTTCAAGGAACTTGGATGTTAACGTACATCTCTTCAATATTAATACAAACCAAAAGTAAGAGAACCACCGTCCATATGAAATACAATAGTTCATTCATATATTCCAGGCACCAATGCTTTACATGGAAATTCAAATGTCATCTTTTAGGCAAACAAATATAGGAAATATCTGAATGTTGAATTAAATCAAGCATGACTACATCAAGCTAAGTTTACAGCCCCCCTGAGGTTATTGAAATAAATACATTGACATAATGGCAGATCCAAATAGCAACAGAAAGATGATTTTGCTCTATATAGATGGATTGGAGATGAGCTGGCAAGGAGCAAAGAGTGAGCAGCAACAACAACAACGTGAGTCTTGGAGGGGGAGCTCGGTATGCAGAATATATACCTGGATGGATATTGACGAAGCAGCAGCCGCAGTGAGCCTTGTGGAGCAGCAGCTCGCGGAGAACTGCAGGTTCACAGTTTCTTGTTTATTGTTGTCAACGTTGAAACTACATCACATCGAAGCTGAAATTGTAGCTGCATGCACAAACTTTACAAAATCAACACAAGGAGAACATGGAAGATAATGCAATAAATATGGCCCCCTCATGTACTACGAAATCTAGATACACATAATTTTCAGCAAAAGTTTACTCTATTGCATCTCAGAACAAAGCAATAGAGCTGGAGATTTCCCTAACATACACACCAAACCAGAATGTGTACAGCACCAACTTAGCTACTTTTCAGGCGCCAAATCAGAATGTGTACAACACCAACTTAGCTAATTTTCAAGCCAAAGTGGTAAGCATTTTCTTAATTCTAGAAGCTTGCCACGAGTGGGGTGTTTTAGTGAACAAAAAGAGGTAGCTATGCACCAACGAACAAAAGAAAACATGGAACTGCTCCCTTTTAAGGCAAGGACATATGATCCTCATTTTCAAAGAGAAATAAATAACCGGCCTATAACCACATAGCTACATTGTCACTATGATCAAGATATACTTTCAAGGGACACCAGGTTGTAATATATGAATAAATTCAATATCTAAATGTCTGAAACAAAAATGGTGAACATAAAGAATAAAAGGTACCAACTGGCTAGACTTGACAACAAAATGTGTAGAAAACAATCCAGATCTGTAACAATCGAAGATGGTCTAGGAATGAGCATGTTTTCCCGCCTCTAGAAAATAAAAGGGAATGAAGGTGAAAGTCATCAAATTGAGCATGAGAGGAACATACTTTATTTGTGGACAAATGGTGGCTGTTGCGTAAGTATTTCCTCACATCCAAATCCAGGCATTTGGTGCCACACCAAACGGAAGATTACATTCAGCCATATCTTGACCACAAGCACTAAGGAAAAAGAATAAAAAATTCAGCATTCATACAACTGATCAATAAACAGTAAATAATATATGTACAATAGACACACAAGCCGAGCATAGATTAACGAATTAACTGTACCTGTAAGTAGTATGTCCAATCTGTTTACTTGCAAATAATTATATTTAAATTTGCTCATGTCTTAGTGGCCATATCTCTAGTCAAGAGATACTTATATGGAACATTATTTGGAAAGCTAGATCTTAGCATATTTTGGAGATTCAGAAGAACATAATGATATGGATATGGCACCAAAAGTCACAGCAAAATTCGCCATGCTGCATGGCCAGAACCTGGAAGTAAACACTCACAGCTAGTTCGGTAGGAGAAAACAATCACGAGATCTAGATGCTAGTAGATGAGATCCTACCATTATATTGCATATTTGTATGAACTGGAGGACGGCCGGCCGGCCGGAGAACTTGATGATGCGTGCTTGTTTGCTTCGAGCTGATCTGCCGTATGACTTCACCAATTTCTCATCCAATTGAAAAAATGAAACTACAAAACAGATTAATCAAACACACCTGACGGAATGCGTGGGCAGCAGCAGCTAGCTATGCCATCGATCGATCGATTTTAGGTGAGCAGCAGCTATCCATCGAGCCATGTAAACAATCACGCGAGGAAACTGCCGGCACCAGATCAACCAGCCAAGAAGTCAACGATGGCCAGATCCACCGAGGCGGGCTGGAGGAGGCGGGGCAAGACCACCGCGCGCCATGGAAGGACCATCTCGACCTCCGCCTGCGCGCTGGCATCTGCGCCGGCAGGGAGTGAGAGAGCAGAGGCCGCCCGGGACGACGGCAGGCTGAAGTCCGTGACTGGGCTGGAGCTCGTCGGCCGATGTCTTCCGCGACCCGGCACGCGCCTCGCCCTCCAGCTGGGGCTCGTCGTGGAGCAAGCGTGGCCAGCGAGGCCAACGACTGCGCATCCGCTGCAGCCCCATGGCTCGTCCTCCCCATCGCCGTTGCGGAGGCCCCTGGCCGGCCGCCGCCTCTACGCGTCCCACACGGCCGAGCTCGCCGGAGCAGCGGGGATGACCGGCGCGCGGGGGAATCGGTAGTCAGCTGCGCGGCGGAGGACACGGTACCTCGGCGAGGCGGCGACCAGCAGCGTAGAGGTGAAGGAGGAGGCCGCCGGCTGCGCATAGGAGGAGGCGGAGGGGAAATGAGAGGAATGAGTAATATATACAGGGGAAACCATCTACTCTCCCGGTGCGGCCGCGGCGTCCTGGCAGCCGATCCGCGGCGAGGAGATGGAGGCGGCGACGGCGGAGCGGCCCAAGGGCTTTGGTGCGTGCGGGGAGCGGCGGAGCAGTGGGGATCACGGCGGCGTCGACGGCGGCCTCCGCGCCGCTCGCGAGAGAGAGAGGGGAAGAGGATTTCTGCGGTTGTTTTTACAAAAAAGTCCATACATTTCTAAGAAATCCCGAACAGGTCCCTCACAGCGTTAAAAGTTGAACTGCGGGTTGATTTCTCGTTTAGGAAGGGGCCTTTTTGCAAAACCGTCACGGACGTCTTCTTTGGACCGTCGGATCGCCGAGCGACGGCCGGGATGGAAACACTGTAGAACTGTTCATTTTCTACAGTTCTTACTGTAGGTGATACAGTAAGTGGAGCGCGGAGAGGCCGCCGTTTTGGCCAACTTTGATATACTTAGTAATGCTCGCTAGCAAATAATAAATATGATCCAGACAAAATTAGTCAGGGATATGCTATATGTCTAGCATGTTAATTTGATCCAGATGAAATTATTCAGTGGCATATCCACCGTGTACATATACTTGGCCAGGGGCAGCTAGCTGAATGAATCCCGGCTTAACACACTAGCTATACTAGCTAGCGTATACGTACCCCGTTGTCGGACCAAACTTCGTCATCGCTGCCATATTGAAGCAACACCAGAGATTAGACATGTGACTCCTGGAGTGGTTCCCGTCTTTTTCTGCCTTGTCGTCGTCGTCGAGCTCGCTATCGGCCCTAACTTAATTTCAGCATACTGAATACGTTGCATATTACACGAGGGCATATGCATGTACAGTATATCGTACGTACCATTACATGCATGCATGTAGCTGATTTGGCACCGAATTTAAAGTAAGCTGGCATGTGCGTCACATGGGGTGTCGATCTATCGATACACTGGATGGGTAACACGTGGCTCGATCAGCACGAGTCCAGCTGGTCGATTCAGCGTATTCTCCTTTCCAATTAATTTAAATTTGAAGCATATACGATGGAACCATTGAACCAAGTATCAAAATAATTATGAAGGGGTCAAGGGGTGGCTACACAGTTTGAGGTCATTTCAGTGAATCCCGTGTCCCTATTATCGGAAGATGGATGCATGCATCCAACCTACTCACTCTGTTCCAAATTAGATGATTTCCACTTATGCAAATGTGGATATATCTAGACATGTTATATGTCTAAATACATCTGCATGTGGACAAATGGAAATCATCTAATATGGAACGGAGGGAGTAGTAAGTACACTACCATTTACGTATAAATTGAGGGGATATTTATATGTATATATGTATACAATGAGCACGCGTTACGTTAGCACAGAAAATGTTTCTAGGGATTGTGCAACTTTGGCCAAGATATTGGTGCATGCATCTCGAAGGTGCGTGGGAGCCGAGATCGACCCAGCTGTTCCTCTGCACGGGAACACAAAGCAGAGCCGTTGCCATCTATGGCAGGCAAAGAGACAAGTGCTACTAGTACTTTATAAACTGGAAATAGCGCCGACATGTAGTGCCCAATGTTCATGAGGCGTGTGTGCCCATGGCGTGCATGGCCCATGAAGTGCTTCTCGTTTTTATTTGTCAAGTCGTCTCGTTGCACAAACACGATACTACTCCCTCCGTTTCAAATGATAACTTTTATTTGTCTATAGACATGTTAAATGTATAGAGATACATCCAGTGGCGGAGCTTCATGGGGGTGAAAAGGGCCGTCGCCCCCCGCCCATGAAGAAATTGACTAGTTTCTACAGATATTTAGCCCATTTGTGAACAAAAAATTAGCCCAAAGCTCAATGTTTAGCCCCCCCAGCCCATTCGCCCCACCAGGAATTTGGCCCAAACTCCGCCACTGGATACATCCACATGCACACAAATGGAATTCATCCCTTTTAGAACAGAGGTAATACATGCGTACATTAGTACCACTACAATATCCTCTCTCGAGATATTTTCTTTTAAAATTTAAGGTATCTATTGAATCGTAAACAAATACTAACATAGTCACTACAGAATCAGCCAATATACCGACGGTCAAAAACAGTTGGCAAAAGCACAAAAACCGTCGGCAAAGGAACGACAGCCGAACAGAGGCATGCATGCAGCTAGCTAGGAAGGGGTGAACAGCTTCGTCCACTAGAAAAAGTAGGGCCATGTATTGGCTGACTTTTTACCCCATGAAGTCAGGTGATTTTGAGTGGCCCATACTTGCTGCTTCTGTGTGGCACCTCACTAACTAGAACACGTATTGTCTGCAAAAAAAAATGTACTGACAATGGAAACACTGATACGTGCTGCACAGGCGTATACTGCTCATTGCACGCATGACACATGAAGCTCCACCACTGGATGTATCTCTATACATTTAACATGTCTATAGACAAATAAAAGTTATCATTTGAAACGGAGGGAGTAGTATCGTGTTTGTGCAACGAGACGACTTGACAAATAAAAACGAGAAGCACTTCATGGGCCATGCACGCCATGGGCACACACGCCTCATGAACATTGGGCACTACATGTCGGCGCTATTTCCAGTTTATAAAGTACTAGTAGCACTTGTCTCTTTGCCTGCCATAGATGGCAACGGCTCTGCTTTGTGTTCCCGTGCAGAGGAACAGCTGGGTCGATCTCGGCTCCCACGCACCTTCGAGATGCATGCACCAATATCTTGGCCAAAGCACGCATGCCTGGTTGGCGCTGAAGAATCGCCTGTGGACGGCGGACAGACTTGCGACGAGAGGCCTACAACACACGCCTATATGCCCCCTCTGCAATCAGGAGTTGGAAGATGGTGAGCATCTGCTGGTCCGATGCGTGTTTGCTCGTGAAATATGGTTCATGGTGCTACAGAGGCTGGGCATACCCCAGTTCACCCCTACCGCTGATGCCCTCGCCACGCATTGGTGGATGGCGCTCGCAGAGAGGATACCGGACAAGAAGAAGCGCAAGGAGGCAAACGGGCTGATCATCCTCACTATGAGATCACTCTGGCTGGAGAGGAATAGCAGGGTGTTCGATCACCTGGCATCTTCTACTGGAGTGGTCTTTCATCGCATTGAGCAAGAGTTTGCGCTCTGGCGAACGGCGGGTATATGTGGAGAGAGGCGAGAGTGAGTGTTAGTTCATCCTGTAGAAGTTGTGATCGCCGGCTGTGGCTGTGTCACAATTGCCTAAAACTCTTGTAAATGATGCTTCACTTTCTATCTTAATATAAAGACACGCGATGCTCGCGCGTGTTCTTGGGGACACATGCATGCACCGGGCGATGACATTGCGTCTCTTGTTTGTCACTCCATCTTTTTTATAGATCACTTGCTATTCCATCTAATTAAAACAGTGGACGAGACAGACAATAGGCAATTAGGCATGCAATTGCATACTGTAAGCTTGGGAGGGAACAGCCAACACGCTCTTGACGGCGCTCGCCATCCAAACACAGCGGCACACACCAGATCCAACCATGTATTTTTGTTAAGTTCTCCACTTAATCCCGTGGCTGTCTCTTCTCAAAAAAAAAAAAAATCCTGTGGCTGTCATGATGTTGGTACCCTTATCAGCAGCATGCATGCTGCTTACACGAGTGTTTGTTTTTTTGGTCTTTTAATTAGGCCGGGTCAACTACGCTTAACTAAGAGTTTCTTTCTGTGTAAGTGAGAGTAGCCGAGTGGTAAACCCACTCTAATGGCTGTATATGTGGATGAAATCATACTCCGTATAGCTAGGTTTGCTTCATGCCGTTTAATAACCCCATGCAAGTGTGCGCCTAGCAATCGATCCAGTTAGCTAGTGCGCGTGCGCACATATTGATGGGGACTTTATCCTTATAAATCGCGGTCTTGGTGGAAAACCTACTCAGCATGCACTGATGCCACAAACCACTTCCCCGGTCCCCGGAGGCCGGCCAGTGCAATAGGCAGTTTATAATGCTAGCTAATGCCAGTATGCAACAATCGTGTTGTATACTAGGTGTATGATTCAGAATCACCAAACCATGATACAACGATTTCGTCCAGATCTCGATCCAAGATACAGATAGAGGAGGTAGTTTGGGGAGGAGAGGAAAATAGACAGGGAAGAGACGGACTGACTAATTCCTTTCTAACCTGGGATCGCCGATCCCCAGACTATTTGACCCCGTCAGACGCAGCTGACAACCACTACCTAGTAGACGTACTCCCAGTTGCCGTGTCCTCGTCATCACGTGGAGCACCTTGTATGACACTGCCGCCCTCTTGAGTAGCAGCTTGTCCCCAAGCTGCAGCATCCGGGAACCTCATCTTCAACACTTCATAGTCCTCCCAAGTAGACATGGTTGCAGGCATAGTGGACCACTTGATCAGCACCTGCAAGCAAGCAGCATTTCTCTTCTTGAAAAGCCTACGATCAAGGATTTCTTCTGGAAACAGCTCGGCTACATCCAGTTGAAGTGGTGTAGGCAACTTAGTGAACACAGGAGTATGATCCGGCAAGAATGTCTTCATCTGGGACACATGAAACACAGGATGCACCTGGCTATGCGGTGGGAGGTCCAATTTGTATGCCACCGACCCATAGTGCTCCAGAACAGAGAAAGGACCAAAGTACTTAAAGGAAAGCTTTGGATAAGGGCGATTTACCACAGACTTTTGAGCATAAGGCTGGAGCTTCAGTAGGACTTGTTCACCAATTTGAAACTCCCGAAATGATCGTTTGTCGTCAGCCATGAGTTTCATACGTTTGCTAGCTCTGGCCAACTGCTGCTGCAAAAATTCCGACAAGAAAGCACTTTCCTGTAGCATTTCATCAGCATCCATTGACGCAGTTGCCACCCCGAGAGGAAATAACCCATGAGATGGTTCAAATCCATATAATGCCTTGAAGGGTGTGCACCCAATAGCAGTGTGGAAGGATGTATTGTACCAATATTCTGCCAGTGGCAGCCAGTGAGCCCATTTGGTCGGAGAGGCAGAGACCGAACACCGCAGATACATTTCCAAACACTGGTTTACCCTTTCCGTTTGTCCATCCGACTGGGGATGATAAGTCGTACTCATGTTCAACTTTGTGTGCATGCTCTTGAACAAACTTTGCCAGAAGCTACTGGTAAAGATTTTATCACGGTCGGAGACAATAGAACTAGGCAAGCTATGCAACTTGACAACATTGTCTAGATAAGTCTGTGCTACCTGAGCTGCAGTAAAAGGATGCTTGAGTGGCAGAAAATGCGCATACTTGGTGAAACGATCAACAACCACCAAAATGACAGAGTACCTAGATGATTTCGGCAAGCCTTCAATAAAGTCCATGGAAACTTCCTGCCAAGGACCAGCTGGAGGAGGCAATGGTTGCAACAGACCGGGGATCTTGCAGTTTTCATGTTTAGCTTGCTGACAAACTGTGCACTGCTTCACAAAGTTGTCGATCGCTTGCCTCATGCCACTCCAATCAAACAAATTCCGCAACCGTTGGAATGTTGCTTGCATCCCTGAGTGTCCTCCCAAAGCTGAAGCATGGAAAGCATGAATTAATTTGGTTTGCAAACCCAAGTTTGCTCCAATCCACACCTTCCCATTCTTGCGTAAGAGCCCTTCAGTCAGCATGAACCCTTCATCATTTGAGCCAGTTACTTCCAATTCCTGCAGTAGTTGTTGTGCAAAAGGATCCACCACATATGAATTAAGTACCTCCTGGATCCACACTGGCTGCACCACTGAAACTGCTGCAAATTTGTGTCCCACCCTCGACAAAGCATCAGCAGGTGTATTATCACTGCCTTTGTTGTACTGAATTTTGTATTGTAGGCCAATGAGTTTTGTCATTGCTTTCCGTTGCAGCTCAGTGTGTAGCACTTGATCGTCCAAGCTACACAAACTCTTATGATCAGTTTTGATAACAAATGGTGTTCGTTGCAAGTAAGGACGCCATTTATCGACCGCCATCATTATGGCCATAAACTCCTTGGCATAAATTGGCAGTTGCTTGTTGTTTGATCCCAAGGCCCTGCTAAGATATGCTACAGGGTGCCCTTGCTGCAATAACACAGCACCAATTCCATCATCACATGCATCGGTTTCAATTATAAATGGTAGAGAGAAGTCAGGCAGTGCCAAGACTGGTGTGTTAGACATGGCAATTTTCAATTTATCAAATGCTTGCTGAGCACTAGCTATCCACACAAACGATTAGTGATGCTGCAACAAATCTGTCAAAGGCATAACCAGAATACCATAATTTTTCACAAATTTCCTATAGTAGCCTGTCAACCCCAAGATTCCTCTGAGTTCTGTCAAATTCATTGGAGTAGGCCACTTCAACATGGCTTCAGTTTTGGAGTTGTCAGTCGCCACACCTTCATCGGAAATTATATGACCCAGATACTCAAGTTTTCTTGCTGCAAATTGGCATTTATTGAGCTTGACATAGAATTTGTGCTCTTGCAGAATCTTAAACACAATCTCCAAGTGTTTCAAGTGTTCTTCAAGTGTCTTGCTATACACCAATATGTCATCCATCAATACCAGAATGAACTTGCGAATATATCCAGAGAAGATCGAATTCATGCTGCACTGAAATGTGGCAGGCGCATTGGTAAGTCCGAAGGGCATTACTCGTAATTGGAAATGCCCATGGTGAGTTTTGAATGCTGTTTTCATCTCATCCTGCTCCACCATGCGAATCTGGTGATACCCGCTGCGCAAATCCAGTTTAGAGAAATATCTAGTACCGGCCAATTCATCTAACAGTTCGTCGATGACCGGCATTGGAAATTTATTTTTGACCGTTTGTTGATTGAGCTTTCTGTAATCTATACAGAACCGCCACTGCCCATCCTTTTTCTTTACCAGCAAAACAGGGGATGCAAAAGGGCTGACGCTTGCTGTAATGACTCCAGATTTGAGCATATCCGACACTTGCCGCTCAACCTCATCCTTCTGTAACGGAGAATAGCGATATGGTCTAGAGTTAATGGGAGTTGTACCCGGAAGCAAAGTAATGGCATGATCAAAAGTTCGAGAAGGTGGTAATTCCTTCGGCTCTTGAAAAACATCTTGAAATTGTTGCAACAAATCCTGCACTGAATCTGGGATTGGCAGCACCGAAACATCTGCATTAGTCTCAAGCACCGCAGTAGCCCACAGCTCATTCTTGTTGTGCAACTGAATGACCTGGTCCAGGGAGATTTCAGTGAGATGGTCTTGTTGCTTGGGTACCACTCCTTGCAGACGCACCAACTTGTCCACATAGTGAAATTCAATCCATTTGGCCACCCAATCGCAGTTCATGGGTCTAAACTTTTGCAACCAATCTATCCCGAGCACCGCATCATGTCCCCCCATGTCCAGAACATGCATGTCATGTGAAAACTTGATACCATTAGTGTACCAAGTAAAGTCAGATACGATGCTGCTGCACAGCAGTTTGTCTCCGTTTGCCACTTTAACATACACCGGACTGCGAGCCTTCGGAATTAGCCCCAGCTTGCTAACCATATTCAAGTCCACAAAACTTGTTGTACTGCCCGAGTCAATCAACATCAGCATCGTTTGACCACTCACTTGAGCCGGCAGCCGAATTGTATTAGCAGCATCTGCCCCACTCAAGGCATACATCGATAACCGCTCAGTATCTTCCAGTGATATTGATTCCAACCCAGTTACCACTTCTAGTATCTCATCAGAAAGAATTTCAGGCTGCTCCGCCTGCATTGCTTTGAGCTGAGCCACAGGTGCAGGGATAGTACACACATGCCCAGGAGCATATTTCTCTCCACATTTAAAACACAATCCATTAGTTCTTCGGTATTCTTTTAACTGCTGAGCTTTCCACACATCCCCTTGTGCAAATTTCCTCCTGCCTTCTTTCCAAGTGTTTGTGTGAAACTGTTTCGCTGGTTTGGCCCCTTGTTTCTGACTGTCCGTCAGACTTTCAAGCACCGATGCCATAAGAGTTGCCCTCAGGACTGTATCTGGTAATTGTGATTCCACCGCCACACGCAATTCATCCTTCAGACCTAACACAAATTGTGTTACGAGCATGACTCCACCAATGGAAGGATCATACAACCTGATGTTGTACACCAATCTGTCAAACTGCTGACGGTACTCAGCCACCGTACCAGTTTGTTTCAGCTGTAACAGCTCCTTCATCTTCACCCGATGGGTATCCGTATCAAACTCCAGAAGCACCGCTTGACGAAATTGTTCCCAGGTAAGCCGTTCATGAGTGCGCTTGAAAGAATGATACCAATGTGCAGCCGACTCAGAGAGATACATAGTCGCCGCCGAAACCTGAAATCCTGGTGCAATCTGATACAATGTGAAGAATGTCTCGCATGTATCTACCCATATGCTTGCATCCGTGCCATCAAAGCGCGGAAAATCCATGCGCGGCATCCATGGGCGCCGTGGCGGCGTCTCGTCCGGCACGTCAGTGAATCGCACGTGCTCCTGGCGGTGCGAACCCCCTGGTGCATCTGGGTAAGAGGTTGCGAAGGGCGCTACCTGTAGCTGAGGCGCGCTCGCTGGTCGTGCTCCCATGATCCCCTCACCCGGGGCTGGTGGTGGCGCTGATGACCGCGGCAGCTCCGGAATCAGCAGCTTTGCAGGCTGCTCCACCCCACGCGACGCCGCGATCTGGTCTGCCTCCAATTTCCCCAACTTCTCCATGGACAAATCCACCTTCACCTGCATCTGGTCCAAGCGACCTGACTGCAGATCCATCTTGTTGCCGAGTTCCGCAACACGCTCCGATATGCCATCTAATTTTTCCAATCGCTCCAACAACCTCGCCTCCATGGCTTCCATCGCGGATATGGTGTGACGCACTTGAGCGTTTGGCTTGAACGGTGCCAGATCGAACGAAGCCTCTGATACCAACTGTTGTATACTAGGTGTATGATTCAGAATCACCAAACCATGATACAACGATGTCGTCCAGATCTCGATCCAAGATACAGAGAGATACAGATAGAGGAGGTAGTTTGGGGAGGAGAGGAAAATAGACAGGGAAGAGACGGACTGACTAATTCCTTTCTAACCTGGAATCGCCGATCCCCAGACTATTTGACCCCGTCAGACGTAGCTGACAACCACTACCTAGTAGACGTACTCCCAGTTGCCGTGTCCTCGTCATCACGTGGAGCACCATGTGTGACAAATCGATTAAGCAGCACAATTACACAAAAGGGCACTTAGCATGCCCGAGGACTTACAGCCCGCATGCAGCGATGCATGCTAGTTTATTTTATGCCTTGGCTGTTTCCTCCAATCCCATGTATCCGCTGCATGCAAGATTTGTAATTAAATTTATAATGAATCCAACCTAGCAGCCAGTTTATAGCTAGTTTATTGTATGCCTTGGCTATAGGCAGTTTTTGGTGACATGCATGGAATTGCTTTAGAGCCGGCAGCGGGCGGTGTTATTATCCTTGCTCTCACTGGTACAGAACGACACATCGGAAACGGGCCAAAAACTCCTTCGGCAACGGAGAAAGGGTCCGTGTCCCCGTCTCTGTCACTGATGTGAAGCCTTACAATGGCAACAGAGATTTTTATCGTTTGCAATAAGTTTAGCAACGGGCATAATATATAATCGTTGCATTTACTCTTTACATCAGATACGGAGATTAGTTTTTGACCGTTTGTAATGAGGGCTAAAGGAAACAAAAAAAGCCGGTGACGCCTGCTGCACCGTCGATGGAGCCCTGTGGTTCCTGCTTGACGGCCGCCGATTCTACACCTTTCTCTTCGCCCAGCTTCATTGCGTGGTCTTCTTCTACCTATTTAGTACTGCACAAAAGTCTTGCTCCTGGAGGCGCCGGCTTCAGTGGACCGTGTGGACGGAGCCCCGCTCCTACGTCTTTACGGCCGCCGCATAGTTTCCAGGTTTCCTCCTCGCCCTAAAGGAGATGAAAAAAATCAAAATGTAAGCTCCATCATCTCTATACACAAGACATATCCTTCTTCATCGGCATTACAGAAAATATAGAACTAATTACAACTAGAACATAGTCTAAACAATGCCTCATATATAGGTAGATTGGACACACAAATTTCAGGGATTGAGCAAGCGAGCCAAGTAGGATGCACAAGATCAATGTGTATTTGTGCATATCACAAGGATCACTAGCGCCACCCCCGGATCACACGGTGTCACCTAATTTTATTCATCGGCATAACAGAAACAAAGCTAAAATCAGAGCAAATGCCTACGAAAAACTGAGAAAATCCATGGATAAACAATTAGCTACTTACAACTAGAAAACAGCTAAAATCTATGTGTAAACAATACCTACTAAAAACAGAGCAAATCTATGGATAAACAATTAGCTACTTACAACTAGAAAACAACTAAAATCTATGTGTAAACAATGCCTACTAAAAACAGAGCAAATCTATGGATAAACAATTAGCTACTTACAACTAAAAAACAGCTAAAATCTATGTGTAAACTATGCCTACTAAAAACAGAGCAAATCTATGGATAAACATTTAGCTACTTACAACTAGAAAACAGCTAAAATCTATGTGTAAACAATGCCTACTAAAAACAGAGCAAATCTATGGATAAACAATTAGCTACTTACAACTAGAAAACAGCTAAATCTATGTGTAAACAATGCCTACTAAAAACAGAGCAAATCTATGGATAAACAATTAGCTACTTACAACTAGAAAACAGCTAAAATCTATGTGTAAACAATGCCTACTAAAAACAGAGCAAATCTATGGATAAACAATTAGCTACTTATAACTAGAAAACAGCTAAAATCTATGTGTAAACAATGCATACTAAAAACAGAGCAAATCTATGGATAAACAATTAGCTACTTACAACTAGAAAACAGCTAAAATCTATGTGTAAACAATGCCTACTAAAAACAGAGCAAATCTATGGATAAACAATTAGCTACTTACAACTAGAAAACAGCTATCCTACTGAACTGGGGTCTTACATTAGGCGAGGCGGGCTCGCTTAGCGTCGCCGCCGGCGACAGAGCTAGCGCCGGTCTCCCCTGGCGGCGCCTTGCCCTCGCCGTGGACCAAAGAGAGGGCTATGGCGGCCCGGAGGTCAGACTGGTAGACCGCCTCCTCGGCGCGTTCGACCTGGGTCGACGCCTCGGAGAGGAGGACCGCCGCCTCCAGATCGGCCTCGCCCTGACGACGCTTGGCGTCCTCGCGCTCGAAATCGGCGCGGGAGAGTTGGCAAGCGATCTCCAGATCACGATCCTCCTCCTCTTCCTCTTCCTCTTCCTCTTCCTCCTCGTCGGAGGACGAGGACGAGGGGGAGGAGGAAGACGGATGGCGGCCGGGGTACATCGCCTGGCGGATCTCGCGGTAGCTGCAATGGTGGCCAAATGAGCGGGTGCGGCCGGAGCCTTCGCCGTGCGGACGAGCGCCAAGACTGCGGGACCGGCCCGCGGGGGCCGGATCGGCGACGGCCTGTTCCGCAAGCTCGTCCCGCAACACCAGCTGACGCTGCTGCTGCCTGAAGGCCCGGAGGGTGGGGCGGCCACAGCCGCGGCCACGGCCGCGGCCGCGATGGCCAGATCTACCAGCGCCGACGGTGGAAGCCATGCGAGAGAGTGGAGAGAGAGGAGACTGTGCGGCGGCTAGGGTTGGAAGTGAGACACTGAGAGTGAGAGTGAAGGGCATAGTAGGTTCTTATAGGCCGGCTGTCGGGCTGCTTCTAATGGCAACGGAGATTACGAAACTGTCCGTGTGCGATGAGCACACATCGGTAACGGAGTTAAACCAAACTCCGTTGCCAACATATATTCCACTATTCACCTGTTGCCCTTGTTGTGGGCCTGCTTTACGGCCCAGTGCGGGCACGCGGGGGATGTCGCGATTTACCATCGCCTAACTCCTGCCGTTGCCATAGAGGGGTATCCGATGTGTCGTTCTGTACTAGTGTCTCATGGAAATGCTTTGTTAGTCAACGATGTTGCTTTGTTAGTCAACCTCGATGTTGGGGGACGGCGATCATGGTGCTATGAACAAACACCGCGCTCGGTTTTTCTGGGGAACTCCGGCGCGAAATGCAAGTCACTACAGGAAAGCCACAAGACGCCGACGGCCTGATTATACGCCGACGGCCAAATGTCGGGGCCGTCGGCGTATAAGGCGAGATCGGGGAGCCACGAACGCGGCCGTCGGCGTAGCGAACCCCGTCGGCGTAGCCCGACATAGGCCGACGGCCGCCGTTGGCGTACAAAGGGCCGTCGGCGTATAACGCAATCCTTGACGGTGCTCAGACGGGAGGCCTTTTGCTACCCTGAGACGACGACGGCTACCGTCGGCGTATAAAAGGCCGTCGGCGTATAATTGTTTTTTTTTCAACTAATTAAAAATTAATTTAGATTTATTTATTTCTCTATGTAATATTTAATGTAGGTATAATTTATATATAAATTGAATCTATAATATTTAATGTAGGTATAATTATAACTTATTAAAGGAACCATATGCCTTTGCGTCTTTTCTTCCTTCCAGCCCTTGGGAGATCGATCTAGCCCTAATTGAGATAGTGCGTGTGCATAGTGTCTCATGCAAAGTTTCCTATACGTCCTAGGGTGGCGTAGGCCGTGTGTTGCCTTTCGATAACAGGGTCGACACCTCGGTGCCGCATGCATGGGCTAGCATGTATCATAACATACCTTTTGGTCTCTCTCGCGTGTTGCCTTTCTGTGTTGTCGACAACACTTTGGTGCCATCATGTAGTGTCTACACACTACGGGACAGCAGGACTATGCCGACGGCCAACACCTAAGCCGACGGCTTTTTGTCGGGGCTGTCGGCATAGAGTCCGTCGAGGCCAGCCCGCAAAAAAACCCGTCGGCATAGATACTCTAAGCCGACGGTAGCCGTCGGCTATAAATTTGCCGTCGGCAAAGGTAATTCCAGACAATTTTTAAAGAATAGGAGAAATTACGGCCTCACCTACTGTTTAAGGAATTACCTTTGCCGTCGGCAAAAACAAAATTATTTTTACTGTTTATTCTTTTCTATTTTTTTATGCTTGTAGTTGTGCCGACGGCTTTGCCGTCTGCCCAGGGTCCATGTTTTTTTATAATCTTCAATTTTATGTATTTATTTGTACCTATAAATTAAATTTAACATTTTTAATATGTTTTTATTCATTTTTATGTATATAGCTACACCGAATAGCGGTCTCCACCCACATAAAATGATGACGCGAATCTTGTCTCTCAGAATTGCACGTCAAGATATTGCGTAAGAGGTGGGTATAAATTTGTTTAGGGTGTTTCTAGGGCTAACCTTACACAAGCAACCAAAAAATTTCACTTTGCTACCCCCTTTCGACTACTTTTCACATTGATATTAAACAAACCCTGCAAATTACATTGACAACATAAATTACACAGAGAAGAAAATATCGGCAGTAGCGAGAACACAACATAAATTGAAGATACATGGTACTCTGCAAATTAGAAAAAGAAAATTCATGTACCATCGACGCAGCCTCCCGCATCACTCCTGCCTTTCGACGACGCAACACCCTTGCCCTTCGACGACGCAGCACCCTTGTCCTTCGACGACGCAGCACCCTTGCCCTTCGACGACGACGCCGCCGCCGCTGCTGCAGCTTTCTTGCTCTCTTCACTCGGCATGAAGATATCATCTTCATCCTCTCTCTCCTCGAGCCATAAAATAGAAAATCTTATAGCGCTGGCCAAATCTGTAAAGCAAAGGTTGGGACCTAGATATGGCATCTACCAACCTTCTATTTGCTATTCTAACTAAGTTATCCTATTCTAGCACATCCTATTCTAACTATTCTAACTATATTATCCAGTGATGCTAACCATGCGCAAGCACTACCTAAATTAACCATGCCCCTTTCAGAACCACGTCGGATCGAAGTTGCCTACCCACTCCAGTGGCCACTCTGACCGGCAAATTGGCAAATCATCGCGTGGTCGTGAGACGGCAAATCGGCATTCGATCCAAACAGCGGCAAGACGTCTCTGATGATCTGCAACCGTCGGAACAAGTGTTGGGAATGTTGCTAATCATCAGAGATCCTTACCGCTGCTTGGATCTGACCGAGGGGAGGGTTCACCTTCAGCCTCCGCTCTAGGAACTCCTGCCTCTCAGAAATCTTGCTCTCTGCTACCCGTGTACTGCCAATGATGGATGTGAAGTGTACTCCTGCCTCTCTTATAGACCTGCCTCTCCGAGTGACTCCCTCCAGCTAGCCAATCAGGAACAAGTACGCGGATCGTGTGTTTCCTTCGAGAGCTTGGGAGCCGTTGGATCAAGCGAATGACTCCCTTCGGCTAGCCAATCAGGAACAAGTACGTGGATCGTGTGTTTCCTTCGAGAGCTTGGGAGCCGTTGGATCAAGCAGTTGCAGTTTGTGTGTTTCCTTCACCGGAGTGCGGGCCAATCAGGAACAAGTACGCGGATCGTGTGTTTCCTTCGAGAGCTTGGGAGCCGTTGGATCAAGCGAATGACTCCCTTCGGCTAGCCAATCAGGAACAAGTACGCAGATCGTGTGTTTCCTTTGAGAGCTTGGGAGCCGTTGGATCAAGCAGTTGCAGTTTGTGTGTTTCCTTCGCCGGAGTGCGGTAGTAAAATAATTGATACTAATAAATAAATAAGTATAAATATAAAATGAGATAATAATTAGGCATTTGGCCGCCGGAGCCCACATTCGATTTCTCGATGTCGCAGTTCTTGTGCCATACCATATGTATACAAGTGTGTTGTGTGTTGTAAATGTGCAATATCCTACTCCTAGGTGTGACCGGCTTCACCGACTTCACTTTCTCTCTAGTGAGTTTCTGCACTTAGAGGTGAAAACTCCCCTTTCGGGCGAACCGGAAGGAATCTTGTGTTGATTTGGTGTAGACTTTGGTTTCTCATGTTCCTATGGCCTAACCTAACACAACCAAGCAAAAAACTCCACTGGCCTACCCAATTTCGACGCACGTCTATGGGGGTAGACGAAAACGTTAGGGTTTTTCCAGCGGATTCAGGGTTTCGCCGAAGCGGGGCCCCGGAGCGTCGGAACCCCACCCAAACCTAGGTTGTACCATACCATATGTATACAAGTGTGTTGTGTGTTGTAAATGTGCAATATCCTACTCCTAGGTGTGACCGGCTTCACCGGCCTCACTTTCTCTATAGTTAGTTTCTACACTTAGAGGTGAAAACTCCCCTTTCGGGCGAACCGGATGGAATCTTGTGTTGATTTGGGGTAGACTTTGGTTTCTCACCTTCCCATGGCCTAACCTAACACAACCAAGCAAAAAAGTCCACTGGCCCCCTTCGACGCACGTCTATCGGTGTAGACGAAAACGTTAGGGTTTTTCCAGCGGATTCAGGGTTTCGCCGAAGCGGGGCCTCGGAGCGTCGGAACCCCACCCAAACCTAGGTTGTGCCATACCATATGTATACAAGTGTGTTGTGTGTTGTAAATGTGCAATATCCTACTCCTAGGTGTGACCGGCTTCACCGGCTTCACTTTCTCTCTAGTGAGTTCTTGCACTTAGAGGTGAAAACTCCCCTTTCGGGCGAACCGGATGGAATCTTGTGTTGATTTGGGGTAGACTTTGGTTTCTCACCTTCCCATGGCTTAACCTAACACAACCAAGCAAAAAAGTCCACTGGCCTACCCCCTTTCGACGCCGTTCAAGGGGGTAGACGGCAACGTTAGGGTTTTTCCAGCGGATCTAGGGTTTCGCCGAAGCGGGGCACCGGAGCGTCGGAACCCCACCAAAACCAAGGTTGTGCCATACCATATGTATACAAGTGTGTTGTGTGTTTCAAATGTGAAAGATCCTACTCCGGGGTGTGACCGGCTTCACCGACTTCACTTTCTCTCTAGTGAGTTTCTGCACTAAGAGATGAAAACTCCCGTTTCGGGCGAACAAGGGGCAACCTTGTGACAACTTGTGACAAAAGTTGGTTTCCCATGTTCCTATGGCCTAACCTAACACAACCAAGTAAAAAAGTCCACTGGCCTACCCCCTTTCGACGCCGTTCAAGGGGGTAGACGAAAACGTTAAGGTTTTTCCAGCGGATCTAGGGTTTCGCCGAAGCGGGGCACCGGAGCGTCGGAACCCCACCAAAAGCAAGGTTGTGCCATACCATATGTATACAAGTGTGTTGTGTGTTTCAAATGTTAAAGATCCTACTCCGTTGTGTGACCGGCTTCACCGACATCACTTTCTCTCTACTAAGTTTCTACACTTAGAGGTGAAAACTCCCGTTTCGGGCGAACCGGGGGAAATCTTGTGAGAACTTGTGATAGAAGTTGGTATGGTATGTTCCCATGGCCTAACCTAACACAACCAAGCAAAAAGTCCACTGGCCTACCCCCTTTCGACGCCGTTCAAGGGGGTAGACGAAAACGTTAGGATTTTTCCAGCGAATTCAGGGTTTCAACGAAGCGGGGCCCCGGAGCGTCGGAACCCCACCAAAACCAAGGTTGTGCCATACCATATGTATACAAGTGTGTTTTGTGTCTTAAATGTCCAGTATCCTACTCCGGGGTGTGACCGGTTTCACCGACTTCACTTTCTCTCTACTAAGTTTCTGCACTAAGAGGTGAAAACTCCCGTTTCGGGCGAACAGGGGCAACCTTGTGACAACTTGCGACAAAAGTTGGTTTCCCATGTTCCTATGACCTAACCTAACACAACCAAGCAAAAAAGTCCACTGGCCTACCCCTTTCGACGCCGTTCAAGGGGGTAGACAAAAACGTTAGGGTTTTTCCAGCGGATCTATGGTTTCGCCGAAGCGGGGCACCGGAGCGGGGTACCTAACCATGCATATGACCCTAAGAAAATTAATTATAATTGTTTTAGAAAACTTAGTAAATAATATTTGATTTCTTTTAAGAAATAAAAAAAGAAATTCAAAAAAATAAAAAAAGCAAAAACCATACGCCGACGGCAAAGGCCTGGTGGAATTTTCTTCCCCTACCCCGCGTGTGCCAAATTCCCAATTCCCCCAAATCACCCCGCCGCCCATCTTCCCCAAATCCACGCGCCGCCCCACCCCGTTCACCGCACCCCGTTCGTCGCCGCCGCCGCCCTACCTCGTGCCCTCCCACCTCATGCGCCTCTGCAGCTGCTCGCCCCCGCCGCTCCTCTCCACCGGCCGAGGCCCTGACGCCCCCGACCCTCTCCACCGGCCGCCCCTGACGCAACCACCTCCGTTCCACCTCCACCGGCCGCCCCCGACCCTCTCCACCGGCCGCCCCTGATGCCACCACCTCCAGTCCACCTCCTCCGACCGCCCCCAACGCCACCACAGCAGGAGCGCCTCACCTCAAGCTCTCCCCTCTCCTCCTCTGCAACTCGACTCCAGTTGCACCTGCACGCCGCACCTCCCTGTCAGCACCTCCCTCCGGCCATCTCCAACCTTGCCGCGTCCTCCCTGCCCAGGTGAAAATTTTGTCAATCTTCTCTGTTTTTCTTCTTGTTCTTACTCCTTAGTTCATGTTCTGTAATCAGTAGCTTAGATTTGAGGTTGATTTGTATGTGAGATCATGAGATCTAAGTTGAACAGATCAAAATCAAAAAAAAGTCCTAGCACCACTCACCCCATTAAGCCAATGCAAAGAAAAATCTTGTTGTTTTTTGTCTCGGAAATACCTAAAAATATACAGACCATGCTCTCTAATTAAATCACTAAGGAAAACCTTTATCATGTTCACCCAAACCTCTAGCATTCCAAAAGGCAGCAACCATTTATCTCTCATCCTTATATAATTTACACCCTAAACCTTATCCAATACTCTAAAATGACTTTTGAATTTAACAACAATAGTTTTCTTACTAATTGCATACTTGTTCAGTTGTTCTGAGTTCTGTTCAGATTTGCATGTTAACAGAATGTGTTCAGTTCATATTCTGCTGCATCATTCGTTTATTCACATATATTCTGCTATATCATTCATATTTTACATGCAAACTGTGTTGAATGCTTGGAAACAGGCAAAGTTCTGCCATTTTTTGTAAAACACTTAAGCGACGCTTAAGCTCGCTAAAGCAGAGAAAACTCTAAGCGAGAGCTTGTCGCAACGCTTACGCTTTACGCTTTTTTGAACCTTGTGTTTGGAGCTTTCTTGTGTTGAATACACTTGCAAATGTTACCCTAGGCATGCTTTTCAGTTGACCCTACTTCATTTCTAGAATTCCGATGATTAAAATGATGTGGCGCACTATATGATATCCTGATAGTTTGTTGAACCTTGTATCATGCACACATATAAGTTATGGGCCTCCTACTTGGTTCAACGAAGCTATCAGGATTGCTTGTGTGTTTCCAATAATATTCTAAGTATGAGGCATTTTTTTTTGAATCCTACTTTATTTTTTTTCAGTTGACCCTACTTCATTTTTTTTGAGTTGACCCTACTTCATTTTTTTTGAGTTGTGTGTTTACAATATCGATGATTAAAATGAGGTGACACTATGTTATTCAGGGGTGGTGTAAGTGAAACTTGTAATATGCAAGAATATAGATATTCTGCATTCTACTGGTTTCGCTTACTCCATCCCTGAATTTGTGTGTCCAATCTAGTATATGAGGCATATTTCTGCACGACATGTGAACAATTTAGTTGCCTAACATTTTTATTTGTCTTTTGTGTTTCATGGATTAGATTGATTAACTGCTATGCATTTGAGGATTGAACTGAATGCTTAGATCTACTCCTGCAGGTGATTGACCAAGATGAGCCAAGGCAAGGAATCATCGGCCTCCTTGGTGAAGACGATGCGCCAGAAGAAAGCTACTAAAAGTGGAAGAGAGCCTATTCCGAACCCGCGTTACCTGTCTGACAGTGGTGAGAGAGGAGGTGCTGGACGAGGGGGAGGTGCCGATGCACTTCCTCCGAGGGGACGAGATGCAGGACGAGGGCGAGGTGCAGGACGAGCACGAGGTGAGGGAGGACGAGGGCGAGGTGCAGGACGAGCA
The DNA here is from genome assembly GCA_947311845.1 of Poa pratensis. Lineage (NCBI taxonomy): Eukaryota > Viridiplantae > Streptophyta > Magnoliopsida > Poales > Poaceae > Poa > Poa pratensis. Next base: position 35,414,443 of record CAMZMU010000097.1, on the reverse strand, counting down.
CGAGGTGGGGGCGACGTGTCTTCGGACATACCCTCCGCTTCTGGCGACGTGGCTTACGAGGAGACGGAGTCTCGAGAGGAGGGGACGGAGTCTCGAGACCAGGAGACGGGGGCCTCCGCGTCGCAGAAGAAGCCAAAGATTCATGGGGAATCCATGGTCCCTGATGAGTCAAAGGAACCTGCTACCGAGGAGGAGAAAATCCTCATTGTGCCTAATGGGATTGAATTAGTGACTATGCTAATTTTGAACATGGTAATTACATTGTGGTCAGTACAATTTGACATGTACTAATGTTTAATTATTTGTGCAGCAATTGGACTTATCCTCACGGAGCCCGTGCGCCTAACACCATGATTGGAGCTTTGAGTAGGAAGTTTTGGCCGGTCTTGTACAGCACGGTCCCCAACGGCGAGAGGAAGCTAGCCACCCATTGGGTAGACTATCAGGCCGCCCATCACCCGGGCTTCGGGAGATGTTCTGACGCCGTGATCACCAAGTTTTGGGTAAGTTGAACTTTTTGAATTTCGTTCATAGTTGATATCCCCACCATGCTCTCACAATTTGTTTTTTGTGCATGATTAAAGAAATTCGATAGTGTACTTCCTGAGGAGCGTGCCAAGGCGGACAGGACTTTGGAGGGGGCTTGCAAGAAGTTGGCACGACAGCAATTCTACAATGTAAAGCATACCTCCGTCAATCATTACAGTTCTGAGAAGTTATGCAAGACGGCGCCGAAGCATGAGGAACCACCTGATATGACCATGGAGGATTACATGTCGATAAGTAAATTGTCAATGAGATTACATGTTGCTGCTAAGTTGCAATTGCATTATCTGTTCTTCACATGAGTATTGTTTCTTCAGGTTATGCCCACATGGGCCTTGGGCAAAACGCCGAGTTCAAAGCCTTGAGCGAGCGGAACAAGGCAAACCGTGGGAGCGGGGGGACACATTGTGCGGGAGCCTGATGGCTACGTGTTGGTGAACCCCAAGAGGAAGGTTATGATGTAGACAGCAGAAGTTTTCCCTTGAGAAATCTACCCAAGGTTATCAATCCAGTAGGACTTGACGATCTATCGGAAGGTTGTTGATGTTGACTCCCCCTGGCGCTAGGGAGCTTGCACCAACGTGGAATCTGCACAGACACAAACCAGAACTTTGCCCAACACGAAACAGAGAGGTTGTCAATCTCTCCGGTCTTGCAGAAACAAAGAGTTAAACGTATGGTGTGGAAAACAGCAGGAAAAACAGCAAGTAACAGGAAACAGATGATTGCAGCAGGTTGTGTAAACAGTATGAGGAAATTGGACCAGGGTCCACAGTTCACTAGTGGTGTCTCTCTCAGAACAGATAACTAGCATGTTGGGTAAACAAATTACAGCTGGGCAATTGACAAATAGAGAGGGCATAACAATGCAATACATGCCAAGATGTCTACTATGAAATCTAGTTGGGCATTACAACAAAGTACATAGACCGTTATTCCAACCGCATCTATGCCTAAATAATCCACCTTCAAGGCAGCATCCGCATCCTGTTCAGTATTAAGTTGCTAACAACAGATTATTGCATGAAGTAAAGTGTGTAATGTAATCAATACAAGTGCCCTTGGACACTGCACCAATGTTTTATCCCTAGTAGCAACAGCACATCTACCATCTTAGACCTTTCTGTCACTGATCCAGATATCTAGAGACTGAACCCACTATCGAGCATAAATACCCCCTCTTGGAGTCACAAGCATCTACTTGGCCAAAGCATCTACTAGCAACGGAGAGCATGCAAGATCAAGAGCACATAGATAAACAACTTGAATAAACATGGTATCAATATTCATCGGATCCCAGCAAACACAACATCTAGCATTACAATAAGATGATCTTGATCATGTTAGGCAGCTCACAAGATCTAAACATGGAGGCACAAGGTAGAGAGACAACCATCTAGCTACTGCTATGGACCCGTAGTCCAGGGGTGGACTACTCACGCATCACTCCGGAGGCAGGCATGGTGATGTAGAGCCCTCCGGTGATGATCTCCCCTCCGGCAGGGTGCCGGGAAGAGCTTCAGAACTCCTCCGATCTGAGATTGACGATGACGGCCGCGACGGAACTTTTCGTGGAATATGATCGACCGTAATAGGGTTTTCGCGTCGCGGAGAATATATAGGCGAAGAGGCGGCGTCGGTGGCCGAGGGGGGCCACCACGCCATAGGGGGGCGCGGGCCCACCCTGGGCCGCGCCCTAGTGTGGCGTGGCCCCCTGGTGGGTCTGCTCCGACTCCCCTTTGGACTCCGTGATCTCCTCGTGATATTATTGACGATGTCTTTTGTTTCGTCCAATTCCGAGAATATTTCCTTAATAGATTTTCTGAAACCAAAAACAGCAGAAAACAGGGAACTGGCACTGTGGCATCTTGTTAATAGGTTAGTCCCAGAAAATGCATAAAAATGATATAAAGTGTAACCAAAACATGTAGCAATTGATATAATAACAGCATGGAACATCAAAAATTATAGATACGTTTGAGACGTATCAAGCATCCCCAAGCTTAGTTCCTGCTCGTCCTCGAGTAGGTAAACGATAAAAACAGATAATTTTTGAAGTGACATGCTACCAACACAATCTTTGATCAAATAACAATGTAATGCACATGATCTGAATGAAGTGATCCAAGCCAATGGTCTATAGTTTGCAAGCAAGTAAATAAAGAGTAAACATAAGTGATCACACAAGTGCAAACTTTCATGAATAATACTATAAAACATTTAGAGATATAATAGTCTAACATAATAGTTAGTTCACAGCAGCAATAATTCTCAACATGAAAGTGTTTGTATCAACACAAAGGAAGATAATAGCTTCAGCTTTGCTTCAACTTTCAACATGTATATCATATAGATAATGTCAATGCAAAGAATATGATCAACCAAACACAAAGTTATGTAAAAACTGTTATACTGGAGTTGACAATGATGTTTGCTTAAGTAGACAGAAAGAAGTGGGAAAACTGACTCAACATAAAAGTAAAAGAATGGCCCTTCGCAGAGGGAAGCAGGGATTAACATCATGTGCTAGAGCTGTAGTTCCCGAAGGCATATAGAGAGCATAAAATATTGTTTTGTAAGGTAATGGTGTATACAGGTGTCAACAAATCAAATAGCAGGTACTTGTCATCTTCCATGGCTAACTAACTTTTAGAGCGGTTCCGAGAGTTTTTAGGACTGCACTTGTAACAAGCACTTATTGGTGACACTCCTCCCAACCATTTACTTTCCACAAACCATGGCTAACCGAATCCTCGGGTGCCCACCAACATTCACCATGGAGGAGTGTCTATTTATTTATTTATAGGGTGGACTAACCAGCTCTTTAATGCAAAATAAAAGGTGGAGAAGCAGATGAAGCTGCCAATCCTTGTAAATTAATTAGCATGGAAGATGACAAATCTCACTACTACGTCCTTATGAGCTTTTCAAGTAGTGACACAAAAAGGAAATGTAACAGTTTTGAGTAGTTAGTAGATAGCACATGAAGAAATTTACTTGGAATGGTGAAAACACCACATAATAGGTAGGTATGGTGGACACAGGTGGCATGGATTTGGCTCAAGGTTTTGGATGTACAAGAAGCATTCCCTCTTAGTACAGAGTTTAGGCTAGCAAGGTTATTATAAGCAAACATCATTATCAACTGGAATAGCAAGAGTGTACATAAAACACAAGGTTTGACGAACCATAGACTCCCACTGTCTTCCTTGTTAACACATAGCCTTCATCCAAAAATTATCTAGACTACTATGGACTTCCAATTATGCAACAGATTATTATAGCAGAAAATCCTTATAGTAGTTCTTCATTAATAGCCATTACTTACATGATGCACAAGCTTAAACATTAATTACTTGACAGCTCAAAACAATTGGCAAGCATCAAATTACTCAAGACAACGATCTAAAAAGATTCATGTAAGCATTTTATACCACTACCACATGCATAGCATTTTTCTGGTCCAACCAAACACCAATCAACTTATTTGACAACTCTCCAAACAGATATAAGTGAAGCAAGAGAGTACTTTCTTCAAAAGAAACTGAAAGCTCTAACAAGAGATGTATGAAAAACTGAGAGCTAACAGCAATAACAGCAACTAGACAGGAATACTCAACAAGTATAAGTGAAGCACAAGAGTATTCTAATGAAAAAGTGGAGCGTGTCTCTCTCCCAAACATGAATGCTAGGATCCAACAAGTATAGCACAGCAAACAAAACAAAACAAACTGAAAACAAAAACACACTGACGCTCCAAGGAAGAGTACACTAGCATGAAGCAATAAAAATATAGCACCATTAGAGATGACCTGATAATTTGTAGATGAAGAAGGGGATGCCTTGGGCATCCCCAAGCTTAGATGCTTGAGTCTTCTTGAAATATGCTGGGGAGGTAAGCCTCCCCAAGCTTAAGCTCTTCACTCTTCTTGATCATGTAATATCATTCTCCTCTATCAACACTTGAAAACTTCCTTCACACCAAAACTTAACAGCTTTTCTCATTAGCAGGTTAGTGCACTAAAAGATAATACTTCAAAGTTCTAGCAAAGACAAAACTCACAAGCCAACTATTTTAAACATTAGCCACTGTTACTAGGCTCAAGTGGGCACTTTTACACGAAAAGAAACCACTTAAAAACTTGTAAAAGAGAGAATGCAAAATAAAAGACAGAATCTGTCAAACCAGAACAGTCTGTAATGACGAATTTTTTCGAGGCACTTACGATGCTCAGATGAAAAACTTTTGAAATAATGAAAGTTGCGTAACATCATCAGGAACATGCACAAAAAGTTTCAGCATTTTTCGATTTTTTCTGATTTTCTACTGAATTAAACGGTGACGAACAGCAATCTGTCCCAATGCAGTCCCGAAAATAAAACCAACTTTGCATTAGTAACTCTCCTTGGCACAACAAAACAGCAAATAAAAGATACAAAGGAGTTGCTACAGAGGTAAACAAGCATCCTTGACTCAAGAAAACAAAAATAAAACAGCAAATAAAAACATGGGTTATCTCCCAGAAGTGCTTTTCTTTAATGCCTTTGAGCTAGGCATGAAGAGATGCATCAAGTATTGTCAAGACCAGAAAATCCAAAACCATAATTTGTCTTGACACTAGTATCATGTGAGTATTTCATCTTCTTCCTAGGGAAGTGTTCCATACCTTTCTTGAGTGGGAATTGAAATTTTATATTCCCCTCTCATATCAATAACAGCACCAACAGTTCTCAGAAAAGGTCTTCCCAAAACAATAGGACAAGAAGGATTGCATTCAATATCCAAAACCACAAAATCAACAGGGACAAGATTGTTATTAACCATTATCAAAACATCATCAACTTTTCCTAAAGGTTTCTTCATAGAAGAATCAGCAAAGTGAACATCCAAATGACATTTTTCCAAAGGTGCAAGCTTGAGAATATCATATAAATTTTTAGGCATAACCGAAATACAAGAACCAAGGTCACACAACTTAGTATTTACAGGATTACTCATTTTAGCAAGCCTAAAACAAGCAACAGGGCAACTCGAAATTAAAAACTAGATGCAGGAATTTAATTTTTTTGGGTTTTTGATTTTTAACAGCAAGCAAAACAAAACTAAAACAAGACAAAAAAAACAAAGTAAAGAGATTGGAACTGAGAGACTTCCCTTTCCAATAGCCTCCAAGTCCCCGGCAACGGTGCCAGAAAACAGCTTGATGGCTACGTGTTGGTGAACCCCAAGAGGAAGGTTATGATGTAGACAGCAGAAGTTTTCCCTTGAAAATCTACCCAAGGTTATCAATCCAGTAGGACTTGACGATCTATCGGAAGGTTGTTGATGTTGACTCCCCTGGCGCTAGGGAGCTTGCACCAACGTGGAATCTACACAGACACAAACCAGAACTTTGCCCAACACGAAACAGAGAGGTTGTCAATCTCTCCGGTCTTGCAGAAACAAAGAGTTAAACGTATGGTGTGGAAAACAGCAGGAAAAACAGCAAGTAACAAGAAACAGTGATTGCATCAGGTTGTGTAAACAGTATGAGGAAATTGGACCAGGGTCCACAGTTTACTAGTGGTGTCTCTCTCAGAACAGATAACTAGCATGTTGGGTAAACAAATTACAGCTGGGCAACTGACAAATAGAGAGGGCATAACAAAGCAATACATGCCAAGATGTCTACTATGAAATCTAGTTGGGCATTACAACAAAGTACATAGACCGTTATTCCAACCGCATCTATGCCTAAATAATCCACCTTCAAGGCAGCATCCGCATCCTGTTCAGTATTAAGTTGCTAACAACAGATTATTGCATGAAGTAAAGTGTGTAATGTAATCAATACAAGTGCCCTTGGACACTGCACCAATGTTTTATCCCTAGTAGCAACAGCACATCTACCATCTTAGACCTTTCTGTCACTGATCCAGATATCTAGAGACTGAACCCACTATCGAGCATAAATACCCCCTCTTGGAGTCACAAGCATCTACTTGGCCAAAGCATCTACTAGCAACGGAGAGCATGCAAGATCAAGAGCACATAGATAAACAACTTGAATAAACATGGTATCAATATTCATCGGATCCCAGCAAACACAACATCTAGCATTACAATAAGATGATCTTGATCATGTTAGGCAGCTCACAAGATCTAAACATGGAGGTACAAGGTAGAGAGACAACCATCTAGCTACTGTTATGGACCCGTAGTCCAGGGGTGGACTACTCACGCATCACTCCGGAGGCAGGCATGGTGATGTAGAGCCCTCCGGTGATGATCTCCCCTCCGGCAGGGTGCCGGGAAGAGCTTCAGAACTCCTCCGATCTGAGATTGACGATGACGGCCGCGACGGAACTTTTCGTGGAATATGATCGACCGTAATAGGGTTTTCGCGTCGCGGAGAATATATAGGCGAAGAGGCGACGTCGGTGGCCGAGGGGGGCCACCACGCCATAGGGGGGCGCAGGCCCACCCTGGGCCGCGCCCTAGTGTGGCGTGGCCCCCTGGTGGGTCTGCTCCGACTCCCCTTTGGACTCCGTGATCTCCTCGTGATATTATTGACGATGTCTTTTGTTTCGTCCAATTCCGAGAATATTTCCTTAATAGATTTTCTGAAACCAAAAACAGCAGAAAACAGGGAACTGGCACTGTGGCATCTTGTTAATAGGTTAGTCCCAGAAAATGCATAAAAATGATATGAAGTGTAACCAAAACATGTAGCAATTGATATAATAACAGCATGAAACATCAAAAATTATAGATACGTTTGAGACGTATCAGAGCCCGCAACCATGATCGCTTCAAGGCAAAGCTGGTATATATATATACATGGAACAACCTTCATTTATTTCCCCTCATGTTCCTACTTGATACGCATAACACTTCTTTGGCAATGCAGGAGGCCGATATCGGGGAGCCTGTGTCGGACATGCATGCATGGGAGAGGATGAAGATGAAGAAGATCGATCTATCCGAGCCTCAACCCTCGTTTCCCGATTACTTCGGCAGTGCCGAGGAGAACATAGTTAGGTACGTCGAGTCGTTCAAGGTCTTAATCCGGAGGTGGATAGACCTCTTGAGCATGACACCGACGAGAGAGCGATGGTCCTGGCCGGGCACGGTTGGGAGCATGGCCGTTTGCCCTGTCTTAGTGCGGTAATCCCGCGTACTCCTGAGTTGGGCCTCGTGCGTATCAAGGCTACACTCACCGCCGACGACCCCCCTGTCCTGCCTCCTCGACGGCCTTCCCGAGCTCGCCCCGATGTAAGTTTTTCTCAATTTCATTCTCTTTCCGCATTCGTTCCTAGCTAAGTGGCTAAGTTGACGAGATTCGTTCTATTTTGAAATTGTAGCCTGATTTCGAGGCGGCCTTCGATGCCGCTTACGCGGACTATGAGGCGGAGTATCACTTGTGGCTGCAGAAGAGAGCAGACTATGACGAGTGGCAAGAGTTGCGCGATGTTGTAAGTTTCAACCTTTATATTTGCAAAATATGGCAAGTCCCATTTCCTCTAGTTTGAACCTTCTTTTTCTACAACTCCTGACATCTAAACTATCTTGTAGGCGAGCAAGAAGTTTTTTGCCACTGGAGTGCGGGATCCACTGCCTCCGCGTCCACCTAGGGTGGGGATGCCGCCCATGTGCCCATCGAGGGAAGCGGTCGCTCGCACATACAAGCCATGCCAAACCAGTTGTTACCGCCGTACTGTGCTTTCCAAGTTGCTAACTTGGACTCAAACATGTAGGGATCGGGATGCTCCAGGAATGCACCCTTTGGTCGTGCTTCTGCCTCGCTGACTTCGACGCGCGCGCTCGTGGAGCATGGCGGTGGTGGTGCCTCGCCGAGTTCGCCGCGCGAGACCACACCGTCTCGTGCCTTGCCGGGTGCCTCGCCGGGTTCCGCGTGTGATTCGGCGGCGGCTGCCCCACGTGGTCGGTCGCCTATGCTCACGCGGGCAGAAATGGGTACCTCGAGCTCTCAGGAGATGTAGGATGTGCCGGGTGTGTTTTGTATGAATGTTTGGATGAATTCGAACTATGTTTGTGTCATTTGGAGTTTGTATACATGTTTGTATGAATTCGAATTGTGTTTGAGTCATTTGGAATTTGTATGATGGTTTGGATTATATATGTGATGTTCTGTGATGTTTGTGTATGAATTCAAATTATATTTGTGTATTTGAAATGTGCTGGAAACAGCAGCAACAATCAGCAAAAAAAAGAAAATATGGTCACTCATACGCCGACGGCATTGCCGTCGGCGTAGGGTGCGTCGCGGACGCACAGGATGGCGCCACGTCGCCCGAAGTGGACCATATGGTCACCCATACGCCGACGGCAATGCCGTCGGCGTAGGTCATCTCCCAGGCGCCCAGGAAGCGGCCACGTGGCGCTCAGAGGCCGACGGCAATGCCGTCGGCGTATGTTGAGCTAACGGAAACGTGGGGATGCCGTCTTATGGGGCCCACCAGAGCGTACGCCGACGGCCGACGCAGACGCCGACGGCAGTTTGGGTACGCCGACAGTTCGAGACGCCGACGGCCGTCGTCGGCGTATGTATACGCCGACGGCATTCGTGCATACGCCGACGGCGTCCGGCCGTCGGCGTCTTTGTCGATTCCTGTAGTGAGTACCATTGTGTACGGTGGGCCGACGTTTGCTTACCCAAAGTCTTGGGGGTTTAGGGATCATGGATACCAAAATCATGAACAAATGTCTTATGGCCAAATGGATTTGGAAGCTATATGTTGGAGAACAAGGTTTGTGGGCTGACATTCTCCGAAACAAGTATCTTAGGGATAAGGACTTATTGGTGGACCACCATAACTATGGTTCACAATTCTGGAAAGCTGTCCAGAAAGTGAAAGATGTGTTTTGCATGGGGGCAAACATCTTCTTGGTAATGGGACCTCCACCAGACTTTGGTTGGATTGGTGGATAGGCCCAGGCCCTCTGCGAGAAAGCTTCCCGGAGATCTTTGCCATTACCTCAGAGCCGGAGGCTACGATCACCGAGGCTGTCCACCTAGAGGGCTGGAACATTTCGTGTAGACACGCTTTCGGGCCAACGGAGCACAACCAATGGGTTAACCTTATGAGAACCCTCGAGACCACTCGAATATCACAAGCTCCCGACCGAATCATTTGGGCCCTTGAACCTTCGGGGAGGTTCACGGTCAGGTCCCTCTACCGCAAGCTGTGCGAGGGAACACCCCGTAAACACTTCTGCGAGATCTGGAGGATTGCGGTCCCCCAGAAGATCAAAGTGTTCCTGGGGCAACTTCTAAGGAAGAGACTGCCGTCCAATGACAATATCCGTCATCGGCATGGCCCGTCTACCGTCTTTGCGCCTTATGTGGGGTTTGAGGACACAAACCACATCTTCTTCACATGTCCTCTTGCCAAGTTCATGTGGAGTGCGGTGCGGGAGCTTCTACAATGCAATTGGAACCCCGCCTGCTTCTCAGACTTGTACGGGGAGTTGCGTGGACACGTGGGCCAATCGAAGAGAGTTCTTTGAACATGTTGCGTGGCTTTAGTTTGGTCTCTTTGGACAACTAGGAACAAGTTTACCATTGAGGGTGTCTTCCCCGCCCAACCCGCTGATGGCCTATATAAACTTTCTATGTATCTACAGGTGTGGAAGTCAATGGCTAGGAGATAGGATAACGAGGCGATGGAGCTGACGATCAGCAGGATTCCTCTGCTCTACACACAGATTCAGGAGGCCCCAGGCTCCTGATCCCCGACCTTCCTGCTTGTATCCCCCTTCCCTTTTATAGGTGTTGCATCGTGTGTGATAGAGCCTTGGGGGCTGCTACTACACCCTTGCTTTCAGTAGCTTTATATGTTTTCATCTCATGTGCTACTTTCGCGCTTAGCGCGCTTTCTTTTCATTTCGATCTTGCGTGCTCTGTTGCCGGTTCACGGCTTGTACGAACTCTGTTTGTGTGTAGTGGCTTCATTAATTTAAAGCCGGGCTCATCTTGAGCCCAGGGTCTCATATTGCTGCATATTTATTGCTCCTCGAGCATGCATGCATGCATCTGTACTATACCTCGGCCCGTGTCAGTTCACAATCTCTTAGCACGTTCTAATAAAAGTAATAAAAACTTTAGCTAATAGTCCAATGCATTGTTTTCTATGGCTTGTATCTATTATAGTACATTTAATAATTTGGGACTCATACATACATATGCTTGGACTAAAACCTTTTTTTGCTTATGGCCACGTGTAACTGTTATATGTTAGTTATTAAGATACAACATCACCCTCTCTTTTCATCAAATACTATGTCACCTCATGAAAATATCTATGAAACCGCGCTAAGAAATTTGCATTGGCATAAGCCTTATCCACTCAGAAGTCAACTGCACATCATTTCGTCGTTGCCACCTTCAGGGGAAAAAACATTGCATAGCCTTTTAGTTTTTTTGTAACAGGGGCGCAATGTCCATCATTGCTACTGAAATGGTAGCCTGACGATGACGAAGATAGGCCGCTTTCTAGTGCTCCCATTATGTGCTTGTACATATATTTATAATCCAACCAACCTTTTTGGGTGATTTCCTTTGTCCCATAATATAACATTTTTTACAACCTAAAACAACTTGCATAAACATCTTACTCGAGGGGGGGGGGGGGGGGGGGGGGGGGGCATTTTGGAACTTGGGTCCAGATGAACATGATATCAGTTACCATCTGTAGAAGCTGTGGGATATGTGACAAAGTATTAATTGAAGGATATACGGTGACAGAAAATATTGTAAAGGCATTCGTGGAGGCGTATGTTGAGGTGCATGGACCTACAGTTTAGACAGGAATTTGCGGTGTCCCCGCGCCGTTTTGTGTCGCCGTGACGGGCAAGAATTAGGACCGGCGGTACATCACGGAGACTCCATCATTGTACACGTGGGTGTAACCCAAACCACCAAGAAAATGAATATAGCAGGCGGATGGATCTAGCACAGTTATCCTGGAAGAACACTGAGAGCTCGTCTTCCTCGGGGCACCTGCAGGGAGGCAGCTCGGTGTGTTCAGAGGAGGCATGGATTTCCAGCTGCAGGTACGGTAGAATTTTCAGGGAGATTCAGGCTTAACTGGTCAAGGTCAGTGAATTGATGTATTTGCTCGTGGTTGAACAACTTGCCAATCTACAAAGGGACCCGTGGATGCAACAATGATGTCAGGGGAGAATGATGAATCCCTTTGCAGCGGTGTCGGTCCGGCGGCGCAATAGTCGTCTGCCATGGGAGTTATCGTGTAAGGAGACAAGGTGTACGAGCCTACGAGGGAGAAACAGGAAGGATGAAGTGGACGATGACGGGCCAGTGGATTCAGCGCAGTCAACCAGAAATGCGGACCCTCAAGCGGCTGGATGGACGAGAAGGTAACATCTTGAACTTCTGAATTCATAAAGATAGTTGCAACGAACTTAAAAAAAACATAGCATGCAAATTAGTGCAGAACAAATGTATGATCCGGTGGTAGCATAGTTTGTAGAAATCCATCAGAAGTGAATAGAAAGTACCAGATTATTTTGAGTAAGCACCATTGTAGTTTTTCGTAAACTGATCTAAAAAATAGTAGAATGCAGAAAGGATTATTATCTTTGTCAATTGAGTCACAGTTCGAATCGGAAGGGCACAGGATCTTGTCATTGCGAGTGTCCAACAATTATCAAGCTACAGCGTTCGGTCGACAATGGGTGGTACATAATAGAGCACAGAGTTAACGGAAACTGCAATTTACAAGCCCGTGACCCATTGTCGGATGCACCATTTTGGAGTTTTCAAATATTCTAAAATAAAGCATGGACATGGATTATGTTGTGTCTTGTACAACACGTAAACGAAACCATGCATGACGGAAACATATATGCAATGGACATGGATCAAAAAATATGGCCATATATGACCTGTGCAAAAAAGACGGAAACAGTTAACCACAATCATGCAATGACGGAAAGATGCAGGGAGACAGCCTTCTGACAGTCACACAAGCATATCGACAAGTAAACGAAAGATCTGGTGAAGCAGTTATGAGATAACAATATCAACATCGGGAAATTGTACAGTATAATTGGAAGTTTCTTTGGAGATGTTGGTAGCCTGCTGTTCACGAAATGGTCACTAAGGACTTTGTGTGGGCAGCTAAACAATGAACAATCTGACGACGATATAGGGAAGCCGGTGGAGGTTTTCGGCCATCTAGGTGCTATGGACCCAGTTTTTTTTTTCAAGGTGCAAGCAGACAATGAAAGCAGGAGAGAGAACTTAATGTGGATAAAGGTTATAGTAGAATGCAGTTTGAGAGAACGAGTTTGGGCCCCGCGTCGCTCCTCTGCTGGGGCGACTCGGGCGACAGAAACCCTAGCCCTTCAGCAGCCGCCGCCCCCTTGCCCTACCCTCGCCGCCGCCGGAGACGGCCGTCGGGCAAGCCCGTGACCTCGAGGACGGCGGCGGCGAGGCGTTCTCCGTGTGCTGTGCTTGCTCCCGCGGCCGGCACGCCCGCTCCCGGCGGCCTCGGCGGTGATGGCCCTTGCCATGGGCGGCGGCTCCGGCGCCCCTTCGATCTCCGTCTACTCCCGGGCGGAGATGGTGCCTTGATCTTCAAGCCACAGGTCCTGGCCATGGTGGAGCGGGTGTTGACCCAGCTGCACAGATCTGGCGGGGCAAAGGCGGGGCAGGGGCCCCTGGCATCCGGCGTCGACATGGTGCTCCGGCGGGTGCGGCTTCTTTCCACCCCAGGTCTCCATGCAGGCTCCTCGTCGCCCTGGCCGTGTTTGCACATGTGTGTGTGCTCTGCCAGATCAGGGGATCTGGAGGCCATGCCGTGGGTTCTTGTGGTGCTGGGTGAGGTACGTGTGGTGGCCGGTGCCCTCCCCCGGCGGGTCTCCATGGCTGCTCTTGCTTACCGGTTCGGGGGGGTTTGGAAGCCGGAGCGGCGGCTCCGGGTGGTGGACGCACGTGCTGCTCTCCGGCGAGACACGTGACGACGGTGTTGGTTGTGTTTCTTGGCCGCGTGGGCGGCAAGGAGGGCGACGCTGGGAGCCCCTGGTGAGGTCCGGCATGGGTGTTGGTCCTTGCCCAGTTTCAGACCTGGAGATACTTTGGCGGTTATGGCGCCCCTCGCCCTAGCGGTGCGGGCTGGAGCGGGTGTACCTTGATGAGGGATGGTGAGTGTTGTGGCCGAGCGAAAGCTCAAGTCGTCGGTTGAAGCCGGTGTCGGCGACGCCCGCGGGCGCCGTTTTTCCCTCTTGGGGGCGACGCTGTGGCTCCACCTCACCTCCCTCGTCTATGCTCTGGGTGAAAACCCTGGTCTTTGACCGGGCGGTGGCGGCGTGTAACAGCCCAAAGTTTGAAAACTTAAAACCCGATTAAAATTTCCGCTTTTGTGTTGCATTGCATCATGGCATCCAAATTTAACTTGCTAAACAACCCACAAATGGTTTGGCACCAATTAAAACAAAATGCCAAACTTGCAATAACAAACCCCAAATCAATGGAAGTGTTTAAACTTGCAAAACAAATTTACTTGACATCTTATATTTGTCAAGGAAGTTTCAAGAGCTCAAAATTAATAGTTCTCACTTGCTGTAAAAATTCTAAAGTAATATCATTTTGGTTTTAAGAAAAATGTCAAATGTTTTATAAAAGGAAGGACATCCAATTTGGCTTGATCCAATTGAATTCGAACACTTTCAAAATCCTTTACACTTTCAAAACAGAAGGCATGGATTGCTTCACCATGATGTTGGGAGCCTCCACTCTTTTCCTTGGTGACCTTTGGGAAAATAAATTATGTTCAAATAATTTTATAAGGAGAAAAGCCCAAATGCCTATTGTTTTGCCTTCAAGTCTTGAAGTAATTGTTGACCACCAAATTTCACTGTTAGTTTTATATGTGTCAACAAATGTTCAAGACTTCAAAAGATACTTTTCTCAAAGACAAATACATGGCTAAGTAATTTAAATCTTGAGAATACCAAAAATTGTCATACTTGAAACCTATGAACAAATGTTGTTCAAAACTTTTTATTTTAAATCGCCAATTTTTGTGTAACAACTAATTGACAAGGGGAGCCTCCCCAAATTATTTCAGATTTTTATAAATTATCTAAGTGCCCCAATTAATTCACTGAAATGCTGCTGGATTAAAAAGGTTTTAGAAATAAAACTGGGAGGGACCTATCCGTGAGGGCAACAAGTTTTCCAGGGGGCATTTTGTAAAATTGGTTTCTTCCTCCCTGTAGCGACCCGAGCTGTGCAGCCGCACCAGCTCGAGCTCGCCATGGCCGGGCCCTCCCTTCGCTGTCTACACCTGCAAGGAGACAAGTGATGGCTACGTGTTGGTGAACCCCAAGAGGAAGGTTATGATGTAGACAGCAGAAGTTTTCCCTTGAGAAATCCACCCAAGGTTATCAATCCAGTAGGACTTGATGATCTATCGGAAGGTTGTTGATGTTGACTCCCCCTGGCGCTAGGGAGCTTGCACCAACGTGGAATCTACACAGACACAAACCAGAACTTTGCCCAACACGAAACAGAGAGGTTGTCAATCTCTCCGGTCTTGCAGAAACAAAGAGTTAAACGTATGGTGTGGAAAACAGCAGGAAAAACAGCAAGTAACAAGAAACAGGTGATTGCATCAGGTTGTGTAAACAGTATGAGGAAATTGGACCAGGGTCCACAGTTCACTAGTGGTGTCTCTCTCAGAACAGATAACTAGCATGTTGGGTAAACAAATTACAGCTGGGCAACTGACAAATAGAGAGGGCATAACAAAGCAATACATGCCAAGATGTCTACTATGAAATCTAGTTGGGCATTACAACAAAGTACATAGACCGTTATTCCAACCGCATCTATGCCTAAATAATCCACCTTCAAGGCAGCATCCGCATCCTATTCAGTTTTAAGTTGCTAACAACAGATTATTGCATGAAGTAAAGTGTGTAATGTAATCAATACAAGTGCCCTTGGACACTGCACCAATGTTTTATCCCTAGTAGCAACAGCACATCTACCATCTTAGACCTTTCTGTCACTGATCCAGATATCTAGAGACTGAACCCACTATCGAGCATAAATACCCCCTCTTGGAGTCACAAGCATCTACTTGGCCAAAGCATCTACTAGCAACGGAGAGCATGCAAGATCAAGAGCACATAGATAAAAAACTTGAATAAACATGGTATCAATATTCATCGGATCCCAGCAAACACAACATCTAGCATTACAATAAGATGATCTTGATCATGTTAGGCAGCTCACAAGATCTAAACATGGAAGCACAAGGTAGAGAGACAACCATCTAGCTACTGCTATGGACCCGTAGTCCAGGGGTGGACTACTCACGCATCACTCCGGAGGCAGCCATGGTGATGTAGAGCCCTCCGGTGATGATCTCCCCTCCGGCAGGGTGCCGGGAAGAGCTTCAGAACTCCTCCGATCTGAGATTGACGATGACGGCCGCGACGGAACTTTTCGTGGAATTTGATCAACCGTAATAGGGTTTTCGCGTCGCGGAGAATATATAGGCGAAGAGGCGGCGTCGGTGGCCGAGGGGGCCACCACGCCATAGGGGGGCGCGGGCCCACCCTGGGCCGCGCCCTAGTGTGGCGTGGCCCCTTGGTGGGTCTGCTCCGACTCCCCTTTGGACTCCGTGATCTCCTCGTGATATTATTGACGATGTCTTTTGTTTCGTCCAATTCCGAGAATATTCCCTTAATAGATTTTCTGAAACCAAAAACAGCAGAAAACAGGGAACTGACACTGTGGCATCTTGTTAATAGGTTAGTCCCAGAAAATGCATAAAAATGATATAAAGTGTAACCAAAACATGTAGCAATTGATAAAAATGATATAAAAATTGAGACGTATCAACAAGCCCCACGAGGCCACGCTGCTCCCCTCCCTCACTTGTCTGTTTCTTGTTCCCCACCTCTTCTCCCCATGGCGAACCATAGCCGCCGCCGTTGACCGTCCCGTCGCCGCCGTGTGAGGGCTTCCCCGGCAAATCAACGACCCCCACCAGCTTCGCCTCGCCGTGCTGCTCCCCCACGCCAAAGGAATCGCCCGGAACGCCCCGCATCGACGCCGCCGTCCGTGACATCGCCGTCGCCGCCCGAGCTCCGCCACGTTCGATTTCGGCACCGCCGAGCCATCTCCGGCCACTTCCCGCATCGCCGCAAGCTTGGGTGAGCCCCTGGCCCTCGCTGGCCCTTTTCCCCTCTCCTCCTCGCGCTAGCCGTGCGGTTCGCCGTGGTTCCAGTCGCCGTCGTCACCGTCGCAGAAGCGCGTGTCGCCTCTCTCGCGAGTCCGGTCGTGCGCCTGGCTGAACCGGCCCCAAGGCCGTTCCTCTCGGGCCCTTAGCCGGCCTCAGAGCCAGCCCAAACCGGGATGGAGACCGGTGGGCTCTGGAGCTAGGCCGGCCTGCCAGCCGGCCCAACCGGGCCACAGGCCGGCTGCCCAGTTTTTTCTCCTGTTTATTGTTTTTTCATTTCTTCCTCGATGGCGCATGTTCCCCGCTCCTCCCTCGCCTTTTGAGAGACATCGATCTCCGATGACTCGACTATTTCCCCACTCTCTCGAATCCGGGGAGATCAAAATATTATGGTTGTTAAAAATAACTTAGTTAAAATAATACATTAAAGAGGAATTTTAGAAAAGTGATAACTTTTTACCCGAACATCAGAAAAATGTGTTCGAGATACCCAAATGCTCGGAAAAACATGAGCGATCCAGAATCATCATCATCATGCATAATTGATCACAACTGCAATAATGTACCTCTAGTAGCACTAGAATCATTAAGTTTTAATATGGGGTTATTCCAAATAATGCTATAAATATAATAGGGACCCCATTTAACTTGTTGGTCATGTTCAATGCTTTTAGGGTGCATTTAAAATGTCACATCATCATTTCTGTATGCATTGCACAATTGCCATGTGTTGATTGTGGTTTTTGCTTTCCGGTGTTGTTTGCTCTCCGGTAGATCACGAGTTCGGAGTTGAGCATCATTACTCCGACGAGCAGTTTGACTCCTCCGATCAACAAGGCAAGCGTAATCCCCCCTCTGAGCATATCCTATCCTATGTTTCCGCAAATATTTTCTCCACTATAATATTGCATGCGGTTCCAAATGTCAATTTTGCTGGATTAGAGTATCCTATAGTTGCATTAAGATTCCGATGCCAATACCTGTTTCCCTCCTATTATCCATAGGTTTGTATTGTTGGCCTGAGCTATTTAATTATGTTATGTTGTTGCTTAGCCATGCTTAGTTAAATGCTTAGCCGTCCGATGGATGGTTCATGTTGGAAACAGGTGATGAGATAAATGGTTGATGGTGGAGGAAATTGTGGTGACGGATAATAAAATGCTAAAAGGTGGGGATGAGAGGCCACTGTGGTTGTGGTGCTTTGTCTCATTCCCGTCGCCTAGGTGCGAGTTCTTTACCTCTTGAACCAAGACTGAGCGTGCAACCATGCGTGAGGCCTATGCAATTGCAGGAACCCTCATAGACTAAATAGCTCGAGCGGGGCTAGCCAGGGTCCTCTAGTTCGGGCTTCCATTTGCGCGTGCGTGATGATGGTGGTTGAACTGAGATGAGGATGGTGGTGTCAGGAAAATAAGTGGCCGCGGGACAGGGTGCTGGAGGTACCCTTGTCCTACCGCCACTGATGATCCTGGAAAGTCCTTAACGGGGGAGAAGTCGACACCGCTCCCACCCAGCCGGCTCTCCAAGGAAGAGAGCTAAAAGCTAGGTAATGGGCCGGACGGTACGCGTGGTAAACATTGTACACCCCTGCAGGGTTAAATCTTTTCGAAAAGCCGTGTCCGCGGTTATGGACGAACTTGGGAAGTGAAGGTAAGATCATAGAATAACTTTAACGGAATGATTAAAAACTGGGTACTAAAGGTACCACTCACAAATGCAAGGTGAGCTTCCTCGAGGGTGATTCGGGGAGGTGCCTTTGATGAACAGGTACAGTGGTTGATGGTGGTTGATGCTGAGAAAAGTGATCAAAGAAAAGAGTCACTTCTTACCCCTTTTGAAAATACTCTGAATAGTCGATGCCATTGGGTTATGTTTTCATAAATAAAATCAGCTTTATGCAAAACAGCCATAAAACCTTGAAAGCTTCATCGAGCTAAAGCTCTATATAATCTTGCGAGTTCGTCGAACTCAACGTCGTTTGTTTTGTTTCAGAGAAGGACTTCACCGACCTCGAAGGTGGGTTCTTTGTGGACGTCGACGAGTAGTCTGGGGTTCCCAGGTGGCAGCTTGGGACATCCCGGAACAGCTGGCGCTTGGATGTTTATTTGTAGGCCTCTTAGACCATAATTTGGTTCTTGTTGTTTAGAACAACACACTTCGCTTCCGCATGTTGTAATGTTGGGTCTGTGACCTCTGGTTGTCATTTGCTATCTTTCTCTATTATAAGAGTTGAACTATAATGATTTGTGTCGTAGAGTCTGTGATGTGCCAGTTGTTCCACAAGTCTTGATCTCTCTATTATGCTTTGATAGTGTGTCTGGTGGTATCGGATAACCGGGGACATAGTATCACTGTATAGCAGTCAGGTCGGGGCGCCACACGGCGCTACAGTGTCGTGACCTCCTTGGAGGCACCGTCTTGGAGCAGGGTTCCCTCTTCGACATGGCTGTTCGAGTGCAAAGGTGGTGCCTTTTTGCAGCCGGCGACCTGAAGTGATGGTTCTTGTGCTCTCCGATCCTGCCCCTCTTGGTGGCTGGCCGTCTTACGCAAGGATGTGGTCGGTGCTCGTCTTCTCCTTCGTGCTCGCGGCTTCTAGAGGCTCTGGTCTTTCGTCTCCCGTTTTCATCTCCGATATCAAGCTCGGCGCATTATCGTGGTTCCTTTGCTGGTGGTCCGCTCCCGCCCATGTGGCTGGTCATTTTACGCAAGGGTGCGGTGCTCGGCGTAGTATAGCCCTTTGTTTTTTGCTTGACCTTGTACTGCTTTGTAAGAGGTTCTCCTCAACACCTTGTAATCTGTGGCCGACTAGCTTTATTAATTTAAAGCTGAGCTTTATAGCCTTTTATCTAAAAGAATGCAGTTTGAAAAAAAAAACTTGAAGAAGGCAGAGAGCTGGACTCTGAGCGAAGGTTGGACATCAGTTTGGAGATTGCTGAGGAGGCTGGAAGGGAGGATGTACCGAGGGACTTTCCTTCATGGAACCATGGAGGCACTTGTTCAAATCTCAGTTTGCGGTGAGTTCCATTATCTTCTGATTTGGTGGCAAAGGAATGTTAATTTAGACTTGCTATCAGCTATTGATTAGCGAGGACATGCTGGAGGAGCTTATGTCGACTGATAAATTGGATGAATTAGATTTCTAATTACCTAAGATCAATGATGACACGGAAGAAGAACTTGGATATGGACTTAAGTTTGTGAAGAAGGTAGTTAGAAAGTGCAAATGAATGATCACAAACAGGGTCGCACATATTTTGAAACCGAAATAACTGTCCAGGAAAACGAGTAGGATCTGGATCCGAGAGGCAAAACAAATTTCTTAGTTCGTCCTAAGGCCCTTTTCTTTTGTGGCATTTGTTGGAAGCGGGTTTTGTACTGTTTTATCTTCCGCCGTGTGACGTTATTAATTTATTTATTCGAAAAACACTAATTAGCACTACCCTCATTTGCAAGTTTAGCTATTCACGACAGCGTGAGGAACAATCGACCATTCCCATGACGTCAAGACATGCGGTGATTCTTCGATCAACGTACACAGATCGGGTGGGATCCTCCAAACAGTAACGCAATGGCGTGGTATTTTTTGCCAAATCTGACCCCTCGGTGAAATTATTTCTAAATTTGACCTCTAAGATCGGCGACAATCCAAATAGAGCCGAACATGTGCAGTTGGGCGCCACCAAATTTTTGAGCCGAGATAGGTCGGCGCCATAGGCCTTAGCGCTGAACCCACCAAGCATCAAAATGCAGAATTTTGGTGACGTCTGATGACGTGGAAACGCACGTTAGTTGGGAGACCCAAGAGGAAGGTATGATGTAGTCAGCAGCAAGTTTTTCCTTGAATCTACCAAGGTTTATCGTACCAGTAGGAATTGGGAGAGATTCAGAAAGGTGTCAGTGGTGCCGTTTACGATTAGTCACGTGGACCTACACACAACACAATCAAAATACTTTGCCCCAACGAAACAGGAAGGTTGTCAATCTCCCCGGCTTACTGAATATAAAGATTAAACATATGGTGTGAAATATGATGATGAACACAAAAAGGAACAGCGAGGAAACAATTTTAGAGTGTGGTGAAAACGGTGTTTGTATCAGTGGACCGGGGTCCACAGTTCACTAGTGGTGTCTCTCCATAAGACAGATATGCATACATATTGGGTAGACAAATTACAGCTAGGCAATTGACAAAGTGCAAACGCATGACAATGCAATATATGATAAAAACATGTTCATTGTTAGATCTATTGGGCATTACAACAATATACATAGACTGCTTACTAGCTGCATCTATGACTCATAATCCACTCAAGAGATAGCTTCCCGATCTTCCGTGAATATTAAGTTGCAAGCAACATATTATAGCATGAAGCAAAGTGTGTAATGTAAACAAACACATTAGACTTAACAGCAGTACCCTTAACCTAAGCATCGGTTATTTTATCCCTAGTGGCAACAACACATCTACAGGCTTAGTTGTTTCTGTCAATCAAGCCCAGACTTATAGAGGCATAAATCCACTATCTAGCATAAATACCCCTTTTGCAGTCATTAGCATTTACTTGGCCAAAACATCTACTAACAACGAAGAGCATGCAGGAACATAGATAAAACATGATATAGATAGATGAACAAACTTGATCATAACTTCACAATTCATCGGATCCCAGCAAACACAACATATAGCATTACATAAAGATGATCTTGATCATGTTAGACAGCTCACAAGATCTAAACATGATAGCACAAGGTGGAGAGACTACCAACTAGCTACCGCTATGGACTCGTAGTCCCGTGAAGAACTATTCACGCATCACTCCGGAGGCAGGCATGGCGATGTAGAGCCCTCCGGTGATGATTTCCCCTTCGGCAAGGTGTCGGGAAGAACAGCAGAAACCCTCCCGAACTAGGGTTGACGATGACGGCGGCGTCGGAAATTTTCGTGGATTTTCGCTCGGGTGTCTAGAGTTTCCCTAATAGATGTGATTTATAGACGAAAGGGCGGCGTCGGAGGGCACCCGAGGGCACCAGGCGGCCTGGGGGCGCGGGGCCATCCTAGGCCGCGCCGTGGGCCCGCCTGCCTCCCTCGGCTGCCTACTGGGCTTCTCCTTCGGGCTGCTGCTTCGTCTCGGTCCATAAATAAATCAGTTAAATTGGCGTCCGATTCCGAGAATATTTCCAGAAGAGTTTTTCTGGAACAAAAAGACAGCAGAAAACAGGAACTGACACTGTGGCATCTTATTAATAGGTTAGTCCTAGAAAATGCATAAAAATGATATAAAGTGTAAGATAAACATGTGGTAATCAATATATAACAGGCATGGAACATCAAAACTATAGATACGTTTTAGACGTATCAGCGCCGAACTGGACAAGTTTGACATCATTCGCGTTGGCGTCGATCCCAGTGGTCTGATTTCGAAATAGTTTTACGGAGGGTCTGCACAAGTTTGACACCATTCGCGTTGGCGTCGATCCCAGTGGTCTGATTTCGAAATAGTTTTACGGAGGGCCAGATTTAGTAATAGTTATGTTCAAGGGCCAGAATTGACAAAACAAATGCAAGGAAAACGCTTTGTATAAGCCGGGGGATCGCGCGTCTCGCGTCCCCCGCCTTGACAGCGTGCCACGCGTCTCTTACGTGGGAAGAAAAGGAGCGGTCAACCTTATCACGTTCACCTCCCTCCCGCGTCTCTCTCTCTGTCACTTCTTTTTTCCCTCTTTTTTATCTTCTTTGACATGGATCTCATCGGCAGTCTGCACCTAGGCGTCGCTCTCGCAGCCAAAAAACCACGCTATGTCGCCGTTTCTATCTAGCGCAACGCGTCGGCCACCACAACTTGTTTCTCTCCCTCCCCTTTTCTCATCGCCCAGACCCTCCCCACAGTTTGGTAGCTGCTCCTCTCACCTCTCCCTTACGACGCTCTGTCGCGTCTTTTTCTAAGGCTGGAGGCGTCCGCGCTATCACCTCCTTCTCCGGCTTAGAAACATGGCACTCTGAGGTGCGGGGAGCAGTGTGTGGCGGTGCTACAAATGGCAGCCGCCCGTGTTACCGATGCTCACCAGCACTACTATAAAAGATAGCCGCCGGTACTACTGAAGCTCGCCGGCAATGCTACAAAGGATTAGCGAGCATTGTGAAACGAAAGGCCTTTTTACGGTTGTGGGATCTGATTTTTAGCACTAGGTCAACCCATATGAGAAATTTATGAAAAAGACGTGCGGAGGTGTGCGGCGTTGTTGCCTAACACGTGGCAATCGCTGGAGTCGGGCATCAGGGCTCGGAAGCCGCACATGGATTTTGCCCATGCGCTATGGCGCCCATGCGCCATCCTGGACCGTCGATTTCAGCCATCCGACGGACGGGATTTAGCGTTGACCCAGCACACTAAATCCTGGCCGTCGGATGGCTGAATCGATGATCCAGATTGAGGGAGGAGGAGATGGAGTAAAGAGATTATTCGTCGGAAGCCCCGATCCCCGGATGCTCAGCACGACCCAAAATACAATGGCGTTGCGCATAGCCGTTGCCCAGCAGCCACGCCCTGCGCCGCACTGCACTTTCCCCTTTGCCAGCCATGTGCCCAGAGGGCCCCGCGCATCATTCTCCACTGCCCGCGCCCCTCCCTCGTCAATTCGACCGTTGCCCAGCACGCGCCCGCGTCCACTGTCCAGCCTCGCATCCCCAATTTTCCACTCCCCCCTTCCCCTTCTTCTTCACTCCATCTCCTCCTCCCTCAATTCAAATCCAACACTCACCACCTAGGGTTCCTCGTCAACGAGAAGGAGCCGCGGCAGAACCGATCCGGCGCGGCACAGCGGCGATCATCGATGGAGAAGTACGAGAAGCTGGAGAAGGTCGGGGAGGGCACCTACGGGAAGGTGTACAAGGCGCGGGTGGCGGCCACGGGCCAGCTGGTGGCGCTCAAAAAGACCCGCCTGGAGATGGACGAGGAGGGGATCCCGCCCACGGCCCTCCGCGAGATCTCCCTCCTCCGCCTCCTCTCCGCATCACTCTACGTCGTCCGCCTCCTCTCCGTCGAGCAGGTCACCAAGCCATGCGGCAAGGCCGTCCTCTACCTCGTCTTCGAGTTCCTCGACACCGACCTCAAGAAGTTCGTCGACGGATTCCGCAAGGGGCCCGAGCCCAGGCCGCTCCCCACGCAGGTCATCAAGGTGAATTATTTGTCCATCCATCACACGAACCAGCTTATTGTGATCACAACCAACCCAATCCATGCACTTTGATTTGCATCATTATGTTGTGCAAAGAAATCTGAAGCATTGAACAGATCGTACAAGAATCAGATCAACATAACAAACTAAAGCTTCGAGCTTGTAACTATGGAGGTCTAATTTTTCATGCAAAACACTCGTGCATATACAGTAGGTAGCAAAAAAGACCAATTATTTATGGCACATTGGTACTGTCAACATTATCACACCTTGGTCTTGGTGGTGATGTTCACTCCTTGATTTCTGTTTTCGAGATCGAATAGAGAAATATCTCTGATGCCCAATATAAAAGAACTCCGTGCTTTCTTCAGAAACAGATGTTGCCACCTTCACTGTTACTTCCAAAGAAACTTTACAATTTCTTTATGCGTTATGCAGTTTGCTGCGACAATCGTCACAGGAAGCCTGCTCTAATATTGGGCTAGCTAGTTCCATTTCATATTTCGTTTCTCTCCATTAGGAATGCTAGCTTTTTACAAGCGGCCATGCACATGAACTGCATTGTACTTGTGTCTCAATATGAAAATTGCAGTTGAATAACTTTCTTCGTCTTCTTGTAGAGTTTCTTATACCAGTTATGCAAAGGAACTGCGCATTGCCATGCTCATGGTGTCCTTCACAGGTTAGAATTTTGTTCTGTGATTTTTTTTGCTGGACTTTTCAGCCCCATACAGCATTGCATCTGTACTTCTGTAGCTATGTGGTTTATGCTATTCTGCTTGATTTGTAGGGATTTAAAACCACAAAACTTGCTGGTCGACAAGGAGAAGGGGTTACTGAAAATTGCAGATCTTGGGCTGAGTAGAGCTTTTACTGTCCCCATGAAAAGTTACACCCATGAGGTGCCGCTTACTCATCGACAGAGTTTGTCCTTAGCATTCTCTGGTGTATTCCTTAGTCATGTTCTCCATTTTGTATTGTAGATTGTGACGCTCTGGTATAGAGCTCCTGAAGTTCTACTTGGAGCGACACATTACTCAACTGGTGTTGACATTTGGTCCATTGGTTGCATCTTTGGTAAGTCAATTGCAGTTAGCCTTTGATCTTTGTTACCTAACGACTCGTCATTGTATTCAGAACTAAAAGTACAATCTATGTACATCCTCCAGAACAAAAGTACACTACTAGATAAATCGTCACACTTGAGCACAATCAGTCAAGGATAAAATATGTTTAATTTACCATACGTCAAACAAGAGATTTTTCATCGATCTGTAAAAGTAATTGTAATTCTTTTGGCGTGCATGTTATCAAGGATAGGGGTAAAGAAAACATCTGATGAACATTGTACTTACATGCTTTAATTTTGAATAGAAGTAGCCTCCACTTTCCAATTTTCCTTGATCTTCATGTTCTTTGAATTTCAGTCCACCTAAATAAACACATTATATTTTTGCTTCAAGTTTTCTCCTTGCTTTTCTTGAATAAATACTATATTGTGCTTGTCATGTTCTCCCCGTTATGACATTGAAACTTTCTATTACAGCTGAAATGGTCAGAAGACAAGCTCTTTTTCCTGGTGACTCGGAGTTACAACAGCTGCTTCACATTTTCAGGTATTTTTTGCTGCTCTGCATATGTACTAGCAATATGTAATAATCGTAATAGTAGTACTTCTCCTAAATGATAGGATAGCCTATTAGTTACTTGAGATTCCTGCTGATCATGGTAAACGGTTCTGTTCATTATATCCTGCTCCAATGGCCAAATAACTTTTGATTAAAGTATTCTTTTTGGTAAAATGATCGAAGTACTTATTAGTATAACATCTGACAGTTTATACATCTTGTATGCATCCTGTCAATTTATAGTAACTGGGGTGCTATGTATTGACTAAAATCTGCTTCTGAATAGGTTGTTGGGAACTCCTACTGAAGAGCAGTGGCCTGGAGTATGCTCTTTGAGAGACTGGCATGAATATCCACGTTGGAAGCCACAGGGTTTGGCGCGTGCTGTTCCAACA
The DNA here is from genome assembly GCA_947311845.1 of Poa pratensis. Classification (NCBI taxonomy): domain Eukaryota; kingdom Viridiplantae; phylum Streptophyta; class Magnoliopsida; order Poales; family Poaceae; genus Poa; species Poa pratensis. Next base: position 35,388,480 of record CAMZMU010000097.1, on the reverse strand, counting down.
TTGGAGCCTGAAGGACTTGACCTGCTATCGGTAAATTAAGACTGATATAAAATGCTAATTCTTTTGTTCTGTGTGCTACATGTCAACTAGATGACAAATTATGCTTCACAATTAGACTTCATCCTACGTAGTAAGTTAGATCTCTAACTCCACATACTCCAAGTTTGCTCGGTGACTATGCTTCACAATGTCTTCATCCCAAGTTGGTTCTTCAACTCTACATATTCCAAGTTGTTATGCTTGGTGATCCATCATTTCGCAAATTATAGGAGTCTCTCTCTATCTCTCTCTTATGAGTAGAGTGCAGAATATGTCAATAGCTTGCCCAGCTACGTTATTTATAGGGGTCTGCAATTTTTCTGTTTAGTTTGTTCGTTCATCTGCCATGAGAATACTTATTACGAGTAGACCGCAGAATCAATATTCGCAGTGACTTTGTTTACACTGGTCATCTGAAGCAAGATCTGAGCTGACAGTTTCTTGACTGATGTACTGCAGAGAATGCTTCAGTATGATCCAGCAAACAGGATGTCAGCTAAGGCGGCAATGGAACATCCCTACTTCGACAGCCTCGACAAGTCCCAGTTCTAGCTGCTGTTAGCCTGCTACTCTCTTTGGGCCTTCGCGATGAAGCCGGGGAGATTTGCTTGCCACCTAGGCAACCTGATCTTGAGTTATCAACTAACAGTATTGTTAGTGCGTTGCGTGTGTAATCGATGTGGCTATCTTTGTATGTGTCAACAATGCTTTATGGATTCTGGAGTTCAGATACTGAACTGGCACGCGGTAGAAGTATTCAGTTGATTTGTGTCTCTCATGTTTCCCCAGTGTTCTGTTGTCTGATGCCCTGTTTCTATTGTGGAACGTCGTTAGGGTTGATTGTGGTACTGGACTGCAATGGAGGAGTTGTCTGCATCTGATGTGCACTTGTGCGGCGACGCGTCTGTTCTCGTATCACGGCATGACGCGGTTGTCTTCATTTTGCTACAGTCTGCACTTGGCCGATCCCCTGAAGCGTCGCGGGCAGCCTAAGATACGTTCTGTACCTGTAGGTCGACCTCTGGCGGTGTGCTCTTCCACAACGTGTGCTGCTGCTCTTGAAACAGTTTGCATCCTTAATTGTAACATCCTAAGTTTTTCAAAAATTTGAAAAAATCAGAAAAATTAAAAACTTTTTGAAAACTATATGTATTTTGATTTGAAAAGAAAAATCATGGATGCATTCATCATCTTCTTGCATTGTTTGCATTTGAAAATTTCAAAAGTTGGAATATTATTTCCACTTGAAAACATATTTAAGAAAATATATTAAAAGGACAATTTATGTCCTATATATTATTTTGGACTTTATGGTGTTAGTTGTTATGTTTAAATTTTGGTTGAGAATTGATTGTATGTATTTGGAAAATAATTTAATTTCAAATACTTACTTGTGTGGTACATTATTTTAATTAAGCCACCAAACTATGTTTTAAAAAACCTATTTTAAATTTGACATTAAGTGTCAATTTTTGCTTTCAAACATATTTTAAAATTTTAATTTTTGAAATGTGTGGAAAAGTGGGCTTGAATGTTTATAATGTTAGGTTTGGTTTTTACAAATTTTTAGAAATTTGTTTGAATCAATTTGGAGTTTTATTTTAAAAGTTATTAAAGTTTTCATTTTGAAAAAGAAAAATTTGAACAAAAAAATATGGACGCAGCTAACTGCCGCGCGGCGCAGCGCGCTGAAGCCCAGCAGCAGCCCAAGCCCACCTTCTACCTCTCGCTCTCACTGACATACGGGTCCCACACATGACGCAAGCGGTGACGTCATCATCCCCAACCTCCAGCCGAAATTTCCTCCCCGAACCCTAGCACCAAATCCGGAGCAAATTCGTCGGGTTAGACGGATTTTATCCGATCTCTCTGACCCCCATATAAACACCACGAGTCCCTCTCCGTTTCCCCTCAAAAACCCTAGCCCGAGAGGCGCCAGGCTGCCCACACTCGAGCTCGCCGTTCCGCCGTTGCCGCCGCCGTTCGAGGAAGATTCCGCCGACGTAGAAGGTTTCCTCCGCCCCTTTTTAGTCCCCTTGTCCAGGCGCTCCTCCCTGACCCCTTGCTCGAATTTTTGGCGCAGCCAAACGACGCCCCGTGCGTGACAGGAGCTCGCCGTCCGACTCCCCAACTCCGGCAAAGGATCCCCGGCGGAGCAGACAGCCCCAGTCCACCGCGACCCCTTCATCGACCTCGCCTCGACCTCCCGCGTCCCGTGGTATGCCCCGTGGTCCCCCTCCCCCTCTTTTTCGCCGTCTCCGTGTACGCCGGCCATGGCGCCGCCACGGAACGAGGTCGCCGGAGCAACTCCGGCCGGTCGCGCCGCTTGTTTTTGGTCTTTTGATTTTGGACCGTTAGATCGGATCCGTACGGTCTAGATTAGATCAATTACGCGAAGGGGTATCGGCGAATCAGGAGACGCCACGTCAACGCACAGTCAGCAGCTCCGTCAGCATCCTCGTCAGCGCCAAGTCAGCAGCTCCGTCAGCGGTCAATGCCACGTCAGCGCCAGCGTGGAAGAAGATTTCCCATTTTTATTCTATTTCGCAGTTTTGCAGAAAAGTCCCTGGAACTTAGATCTATCATTAATTTTTATTGGTTTATCCAAATTTTACAAATAAAATATTTTTGGAAAGCTCTCGACGTGTAGAATCTTTTGGCTGTATTAGTTTTATGTTTTGCCATGTTTAAAATATTCAAATTTCAAATGAGTGATTTGAGTATTTTTTTACATAACTTGTGTTTAAAAATAGCTTTTTGAGTAATTCCAATTGCTACAGCTTTGTTTAGTTATCCCCTGGCCGTAGGAACACCTCTTTTATTTTTGTAAGTTTTTTTGCTGCGAATTTGTATTTATGTAATAGTTATTCCATTTTTAGGAGTTGGTTAATTATATTTATTATTTAAAAATTATTTTTATCACATTTTCGAATCATGCATGACTTAGTATTTTTAGAAGAATTGGGATGCTCTCAAAAACACTTAGAAATAAATTTGGACCTCATATTTGTCATCCTTTCCTTAGCAAAAATTTAGCACCTTATAAATTGTGTACTTTCCTTAGAAATTAGTTTGTCACCTTGTTTTTTTAAACTTACCTTCCTTGGAAATTATTTTGTCACTTGTTTTGTTAAAACTTTTCCTTAGAAATATTAGGCATCTCGAAATGGTTAACTTTTCCTTAGCAAAATTTGATATGCTTGTATGTTAGCCCTATTTGACCCTCCAAGTTGAAAATCACCAAGTTAGAACTAGTGAAAACCATGAAGGACAAGAAGATGTTGAATTCGTCCATCTTTGAAGGCAACAAGAAGCAACTACAATGAAGACCAATGAAGTACTTAGCCAAGAAAACAGACTCCAGAAGCATCTCCAAGAGGTAAAAGCACTTAGAAGAAAATGAAGAAGAACTTCAAGAAGACCAACCACCTTTATTCTCTAAGTCTTTCTCCCTTTTCTTTTCTTCTCCCTTAGACTTTATGGTGGCTAAGTTTATCCAAGACCAGCCCTGGTGATACCAAAACCATCAAGTCTACAAAATTTCAATGAAGTCATCACACCAAGGAGAAAGCTACAAGGAAGCCTGGATATGATTCTTGGGAAGACCAATTACATCTTTCTCTCTATCTTTTTCTGCTCTTCCTATCCCTCTTTAACTGTGGACATAGACCAAGTCCTTAGTGGTTATGACTAAGACCCTAGAGTACTAATTGAAGATCATTGAAGAACAATGAAACTACAAGGGAGTCGAAGATTCTTTGAAGACCAAACATGTGAAGACTTGAAGCAACCATACAACCTATTCAAGTTATTTTATATCAAGATTATTTTGTCCAACCTTGACCTAGCCAACTTGTCTAAGTTATTTGGTCTATGTATGAACTAGCAAAATTAGAGAAGTTAGAAAAAATTATTGACTTGTGATTTTATTTGCATCTCGTGCATATCATATTTTCTTAAGTGTTGTTTTGCTTGTATGTTCATTGTGACTTGTTTGATGTGTTAGAAATTTCGGAGAGAGACGAAGGCTTTTGCACCTGCTACTCCTGCTCTCTCTGTTGCCAAGGCAAGTGGCACACCCCCCATAAATTTCCTAAGTATTTTCTATGATGACTTAGTGTATTTTTCTATAAGCATGTGTTGGATAGTATTGCTATGCTGAAACTACACTATCTCCTTTTACTAGTTGTCTAGAATCCTATTATAACTTAGTAGAATTATTGATGCTATGCAAAAGTGTTTTATTGAAAAGCTTAGTTTTACTAAGTTAAAATGAACACCTGGGTGGATTTGGGCTTGATTGGATGTATGAGTTGAGTGTTGTCCCTAGGGGTTATACCGATGGGATATTCACTTGTGGATTGCCACCCAGGAACAAAGGGATCTGAAGAACTCCAAGTGAAGATTGCTTCCCGTCCAACCATTAGTCATATGGGCTCTGGCTAGATGGATTAAGTTGCGTGGACTCCTCCCGGCTTGACAAGCAGATGTAGAAGGATGTAAGTGGAACGGGTCAAGCCTGTATGGGATGGAGAAAATGCTTCTGAAAAGTCTCGTCTCAATCTTCTCCTTTTCCTTAGCACAATTTGAGTGTAGAGGATAGTTTGGGCTGATTGGGTCTAATGGTGAACGTGCACAACCTCTCGAGAGTGTCAAACTAAGTACTTAGCCGTGTCCTCGGTTACGGACAATTCTGAGCAGCTGATCAAGGACGTCAACGGAGGATCCCCACATTCCAACTTCTGAAGTAAAATTTGAAGGGTGAACAAGGGTAGATGAGACTATGGTTTTCATGCCATAGTTGTCTCGACTAGAAGAAAAAGTTTTCCAAAGAGTTAGAAAAAATTGGCTTTCTGCAAAATAACCTTTGAACTCCACCAGCCAAATATGCATATAGGTTATTAGAGTTTTTCCACTAAGTGTTCACAGAGTGTCACTTGCCAGATCCATTTTATATGGTTCTGACCCACCTTGTTGCAACATTTTTCCTATTACAGGATGTTCAGACGATGAGTGAGGTTTCGTATAAGGTTTCGAGTCTACAACCAACATGTTTTCGCTTGTGCCACATGAAGATGATGGAGACTCACTGCTACTTTTATTCCGCCGGGCTGAACTTTGTAAAATGCTAGCCTTGAGCTATGCAATTTGTAATAAAAATTGTAAGTCTGGATCATGCGATGTAATAAAATTTGACGCATTTGCATGATATTCATCTTAAACTGTGTGCAAATGAATCGATCCAGGGGTTTGCACTATACACAGGGATCTTGCCAATTTTTAAGTGCAGCTCCGTTACATTAATATTTCTATGTTTGGGCACAACATTTAAGTTGTATGAATCACAATCGAGATTAGTGCGAATATCGCATTTACAACACGCGCATGACAATAGAAGACATTATTCATAAAAACTGAACGACCATTGTTTTCAGGCTTGAACGAATAACCATCCTTTAACAAACAAGATCGATACAATGTTCTTTGTCAAATCCAGCACATAGTAACAATTAATTACTAAAATCTAAAACTAATCCAGATGGTAGATGTAGAGGTAGGGTGATGACGGCGACCACATCAATCCATGAATAATTTAATTAAGCCACGTAATTTGAATAAATTAATCTATCTTTAGAATCCATGACCAATTTTTTTAAGCCTCCTGAACATTTTTTACACTATGTCAACAATTGTTAATTCGAAAATATAAAAATATATATAAACAAAGAAACATAAAATAAACCAAAATAAGAACAGAAAAAATGAGAAAATATGGGGAAACGAAAAATTAAATTAAATACATAAATAAGATAGAAATAAAACAGTTAAAGAAAATATATAATCGGCAAAACAGAAAACTGCAACCGAAAGAAACCGAATACAAAAATCAATCAAAACCACAAAAACAAACCAGCAGCAGTGGAGCTGGGGCAGGCCAAATGCCCACTGCGGCGCAAAAGGGGTGGGCGGCCCGACCGCCTAAAAAAAGGGACTGAGCACATATTTGTTTTTTAACGGGACTGAGCACAAACTAACGGCAGTATTTTCTTTGTCGTCCAGTTCCATCAGGTAAAGTGTTCGTTCTGTTATTCTTGAATTTTTTTCATTTGTTTTTTTTCATTTCACTTGTTCTATTTTATGATTTTAAAAAATCATCTAGTCTAATTTTTTTACCCTCTCTATTCTATATTAGTTGTCGCTGAACGGATGTATCTAACACTGAAATGTGTCTAGATACATTCACCGGTTAATATGGAACAGAGGCAGTATTTTGTTATCTGTTCAATGGCTTTAATATCGAATCCGATTCTTTTGTTCCGCTTATAGTCAGGATGTGTTCCATGGAAGTTAAAATTTTGTTCAATTTAGTCCAAAATTTTGTTCTGACTATATTTATGATTTGTTCCATGTAACATATTAGTTCAAAAGTATGTGTTCCATGTAAAATATTATGGCGTATAAATTAGAATAGTTCATCTGTTCAATTTTTCTAATGGGGTTGGGCACCATTTTAGAGCGTGGCACAGGGCCTCTAGTTTTGCCTGCTCGGGCCTGCCATCGCGGCGCAAGTCAGCAAGAATAAAGGATGGAGGGCGAGAGGGTTGGGGGAGTGGCACTGGGATTTATCCGTGGTGCCACCTGGGTGAAGCGACACAAGGGGGTTGGTAGTACGGTTATTAGATCAGACATAATGTGGTATTTTTAGGTTTGGTTATGTATTATCTAACGAGTTATGACCTGTTTAGGTAAATATGAAAATCTAAGTGATGTGATCTATTTAGAATTTTAGATAGGATTGAGAAGACATATCAGACGTTGATCTATTCTGATACAATTATATAGATTTAATAATGATTTGTTATGTACAATTTTATAGATATGGCGGTTCTAAATTACTAGTGATGGCCGAGATCGATGAGCAAATATTACGAATTTTGTGGGAATCTCCATTCCACCTCTCTATTTTCGGGCATGACTCGATATTTAGATAGCTTTCCTTTTAGTTGTCAAAGAAAGATAGAATACAATTTAGATGGGTAGAAAAGAAATTGGAACTGGGTAATTGTACACTCTTGCACTTTAATGATAAGCAAATAGTGACCGAAACATGAGAAATTCGGAGTCACCTTTGCAATTGATAGTTCCAATCACCGAGAATTAGCACGACTGGAAAGAAGAAAGTCCACTTTTTGTCCCTGAACTCGAAAGTTTACTTTTGATTCTAATTTTTTGTTTGGTCCAAAACAAAACTGAACTCTTGAGAAAGTTCAACTCCCGTCCGACCCAAGAAAAACGCTGACATGTACTGCCCCATTACTTCGCCTTCTTGAAATTGATCAGCTAGTTGTGCCACATAGCTTGAGGGATTGAGCATGTCAGCATGAATCGACCACGAGATCCCAGCACGGCGATGACAGGATGCCCCGATGAGAACGGCGACGACGTTGAACTTGACATCTGTCTGCACGAGTAGGGAGGTATGGAGTTGTAGACATGCTGAAGACACGGATGAGTTGGGTCATGGACGGGCTAGGCAAGTCCGAGGGTCGTGCAAGAGCAGCACGACTAGCCGGATGCTAGCAGAGTGCGGGGCGCCGGCGGGTGCTATGAAAGTTTTAGGATCTACATCCAAGTGGGACTTGGTGGAGCATGCAATCCGGTACCAATTCAGCCCGGTTTACCTTTTTTGTGCTACATGTTGCCCACCAAAGCGATTTTATTAGAGTTACTTCATCCGTTCACTTTTATAAAGCACTCTACAAACCATTTTCCATATACACACTAAAATAAGTGAATCTATGTACAAAATAAGCCTAGATTCACTCATTTTAGTATGTATGTGGCCAAAATTGAAATGATAGGTAGAGCGACTTATAAAAATGAACGGAGCAAGTATATGTGATATAGACTTTTTCAGAAATCCAGGGTTCATTTCAGACAAAACAGTAGTTTCAGTAAGAAAAGTGAACTTTCTAAACAGACGAGGGATGAAAAGTAAACTTTCTTCGATTGAGATAATCGCACTAATTTCAAGTTGCAGGGGGCTGGGAGTATCAGCTCATAGTACTCCCTCCATCTTCAAATAAGTGGACATCTAGAAATTTTAAAACAAATTATGGAGAGGAGTAGAAAATGCATTGGGAAAATGCAAGCCACCATCTCTCTTCTCTTTAATTACCCCACCTCCAATGAGCTAAGTGCATGTAGAAAAAATGTTGAATGTTATTGGGTTTGCTTCCCGTGCGATGAGAGAAGTATTATTATCTACTTTTAAGTGCATTGGGAAGGTAGAAATACACTCTTTTGTGGAAAAATTTGGAAGGCTAAACGTCCACTTATTTGAAGACGGAGGGAGTATGTTGCAAAAGGAGGTTTTTTTTTTTTTTTGAAACTGAGGCAAAAGCTTTGCCTCACCTTTATTAAGCAGAAGGTGCCCGGTTTATTATAGAAGAAACCGGGCGAAAACCATACAACAACACGACACCCACGGGCGAAGCCCCACAACCACGAGAAACCACGACGCCGCACGACACGGCCACCCACAGCCCAAGCTGCACCAGGAGAGCCGCTCGCAGACCACGGCCGCCACACCAACATCCGGGGCCGCCGCCCCGGCCTAAAAGGCACCCGCTGCTGCCGCCGCCCAAGCAGCCCCGACAGCCTCGCCGCCAGCACCCCCTTCCGGGACCGCCGTCCCGACATAGCACCACTCGCAACCGAGCCACGACGCCGCACGAACCAGCCACCCGCAGCCCAAACTGCTCAGGGAGAGCTGCTCGCAGACCACGGACGTCGTACCAACTTCCGGGGCCGCCGCCCCGGCCTAAAAGACAGCCGCAGTTGCCGCCGCCACAACCCTACCACAGGTCCCTCTTGCCGAAATCCAGCTCCAAAGACGAAGCCCACAAGAGGGAAACGACGCCAAGGCGTCGCCATCGTCCGATCACAAGATCAAGAGTTTCCCCCGGAGCTGGACCACCGATCGGAACGGTGCAAGAGGGGGCTGCAGCATAGCAGCAATGCCTCCAAGGAGGTAAACGACGGCCACAGCCGCCGCCATCACTGGTCACGGAACAAACCGAGACGGGGTTTTCACCCCCAGCTCCAAGCACACCCTCCGCGCACCACCACCAGCACCGGCGCCGGCAAGCCTCATCAACCACCGCCATCACCAACAAGCCAACGAGGAGGACAGGACCACCGGACGCAGCACGCCACCCCGCCATACCGAGCACCATGCCGGCAGGGCAAGAAGGAGCGCCGCCCGTGGCCACGAACCACCACGGATCCTGGCCGTAGACCTACACCACACCACGCAGCGCCTCATGATGCGTCGCCGGCGTCGCTGCTCCCAAGTCCGGGGCCGCCGCCCCGGCATCCACGCGCCGTCGACCCGCCCAACGCCGCATCACCCCCACGCGCAAGACGACGGACTGCCTTCGCGCCGGCGCGACCACCTCCCACCTCCACCACAGCGTCGGGCACGCGCCCCCAGCCTCAGCACCGCGCCCCCAGCACGCGCCCCCACCGCTGGACGCCCTCCTCCACGCGCCCCTGCCCGGGCCCTGCGAGCCCATCGGGCCCGCCAGAGCCCATCGGCGCGCAGCCGACCACCACGGCAGGCGACGGCGCCTCCGCCGCCCGCACCGCCGCCGGCAGCCACTGCGCCGTCCTCGACCACCTCCCGGACCCGCTGGTCCGGCTTCCTCCGCCCCAGACCGCCGCCGCCCCCCACAGGCCGGTCTCCACCGATGCCGAGACGAAGACCACCCCCCCGGCCACCCCTTTGGCAGCGGGGGGTGCCGCCACCGCCGCGGCCACAGCCGGCGACGGCAGCGGCAGAAGGGCGCCGGACGGGAGAGGAACGGGGCGGCGCCGCTTTTTCCCCTAGCGCTGCCGGGGGAGGGGAGCGACGCGAGGGTCGGGTTGTACTTAATTGATATCGTTCTTGCAAAAGGAGGTTTAATTTGGTTGGATCCTGAGATGGCAGCAGGAGGAGGCCCGTCTCCTGGACGGCAATGCAGGCGTGGAAACATGATGGCATGACGCCAACAGACTGGGATGGGAGGTTTGTTGGTGGAAACACGGAAGGATCATCAACTCAGTTAGTGCTGGACCTTGACGTCCAACAGAACGCGAAGACTCCCTGGACGGCGACGACGACGAAGATGGTGCCGCCCTGCGCATGGCGGGCCAATCCCTGTCCTGTTCCGGGAACTCAACCCCCAACTAGATCTCATCCAGCAATTCAAGTGTGCGAGACCCCTGTGTAACAACCAAAGCTAGCACACGTACTACTGTGCAACCGCCAACGAACCCCCTCCCTCGTTATTAATTAACCCAACCGCAGCCGTTCGATACGACAGGTACGGCGTGCCTAATTTGTTCGAATTGGGCGTTATTAAGATATCACTATCCAATATTTCGAACGGGTACGTGTAATTTTAGGCAACATGATCATCGATAATTAGAGAGATTTGTGAACCGAAGGCCTAAACCGGATGGCTACATACATGTGAAGCCCGCCCACTCAAGTTTCGAGCGCCAGCTTGCGGATGTGTACAACACCGAATTCTTCTAAAATAAACTGCCAAGTGATTTGTCTAAACCCCAAATCTTTTTTCTTTTGATAATTAGAGAGACTTGCGATTGGTTTTTAACAATGTTGGTTGTCGTATGAAGCCTAGTAGAAACCCGGATAAGATCCAAACACTTCTTGAGATGCACCGGCCGATTGAGTATGGGGTAATATACACGCAGCTTAGAAATCTCTCATTAAACATCAGTGCCAATGATATGAGAGATAGTTTCCCAATTTATTTGGTGTTTCTGATATGAACTATTCTTTCCCTTGGATCATTTGTTATTTGTTTATTATTTTGATTTGAACGGTTGTTTTAATATGGATAATTCGTTGTATTGTGATGTTAAAATTTTAACAGATTTGGGTTATTATGCTGTTATATTTAAGTTTTTGTTGTTCGGATCTATAAATTAAGACAAAACATACAACTTGTTTTGCGGTACCGCGCAAAACAGGTTTTAGATTTCTCTTATAACAATCTTACGGTACCGCGATACAAGAGATTTGCTAGAGATGCTCTAATTTGTTCAAATTCAAAGTATACTTATGTTTCATGCATGTTTTATTCAAACTCAAATTACGCATACACGTGTCCGTTCGACCAAAAGGACGCCCTCGTGTCGTGGTCCGATGAGAGCATGTGTACTGTAAATGGAATTAGTTTAGTCTTAGCAATTCGTAGAATCTCACATTCAAAACCAAATATGTGTCATCACACGCAGAAGACGTTTTGCCACATACTCAGAGTGTAATGTTTCACCGATCCACCATATAAAACTAGATTGCTTTCGCACTAGACTTCTTAGGTTTTTGTTTCCTATATAAAAAGTCGTCATCGATATCAAATCCCCACCGAAAAATCGAATCAAACCACTTCCTCCACCTCCACGATTCCACGCACGCTCGCCGCCGCTGCAAGTTTGCAACTCCCACGATCCCTCCCAGCCAATGGCGTCCACCAACGGCTACGGCGGCGGTGGCCTTCCCACCCACACCACCGCCAACAAGCCGCCCGTCGACGACGCTCACCGCGAGAAGCAGCGCCTCCGCCGGCGCCGCGGCTGCCTCTGCTGCGCGTGCCTCCTCGTCACCCTCGTCCTCCTAGCCGTCGTCCTCCTCATCCTCTTCCTCACCGTGCTCCGCGTCCGCGACCCGACCACGCGGCTCGTCTCCACCAAGCTCGTCGGCGTCGCCCCGCGCCTCACCTTCCCGGCGCTCAGCATCCAGCTCAACGTCACCCTGCTCCTCACCGTGTCGGTCCACAACCCCAACCCGGCCTCCTTCTCCTTCCTCTCGGGGGGCCACACCGACCTCACCTACCGCGGCGCCCACGTCGGCGACGCCGAGATCGACCCCGGCCGCGTCCCCAGCAAGGGCGACGCCGACGTGCGCCTCGCGCTTACGCTGCAGGCGGACAAGTTCGTCTCCTCCCCGGACGCCATGGCGCAGCTCGTCTCTGACGTGGAGAACGGGTCGCTGCCGCTGGAGGCCAGCACCAGGATCCCCGGGCGGGTGGCCGTGTTCGGCGTCTTCAAGCGCCACGCCGTCGCCTACTCCGACTGCGCCTTCGTCTTCGGCATCGCGGAGTTGGGCGTCCGCAGCCAGCAGTGCAGCGACCGCACCAAGCTCTGATCGTGTTTCTTCCTTCGTCCGTCAGTTCGACCGCCGTCCCTGCCGCAATCGTCGCCGGAGATGGAAGCAAGTACTAGGATACCTTTTTCTGCCGCTGCCGTGTTTGTTTGCTACGCACGGCGCGTGCGGCCAACACGACGTCGTTTTCACGGAGAGAAAAAGAGTGAGAGGATTCTGGAATTCCTGATGATGCGCCATTAGTGGTACTGTAGTTAGTCACTGCCTTGGTAGATTTTAGTTGTTGCTTTTGCTGGGTGTATCATATGATTTTGATGGATTTGTTCATATGCAGAGACATGAATACATGATGGAGGACTTGTATATAGGGCTGGACTAACGAGCTGCTCGGATCGTTAAGGCTCGGCTCGTTATAGTTCGTGATCGTTAAGGCTCGGATCATTAAGCTCACTAAGGATAACGAGCTAAATTCAAAGATCGGCTCGGTTCGTTATCTGTTCGCGAGCCTCACGAACAGATCGTTAAACTCGTTAAGGAGATGTATTAAAATAGTCAACTACTTAAATGCATCAAGCATCACCCGGACATGAGTAAAATATAACATATTAACTTATATAGAAGTACTTGAACAATGAAACATCGATCAGCGAGCTAAAATTCTTCGTGAAACATCGACGGCGAGCTAAAATTCTTCGTGAAACATCGACATCAAGCATCACCGAGGCTATGCAGGAAATATTGGCGAGCTTAACGAGTTGTTCGTGAAACTCATTAGTTCATTTGTTTAACTCGTTAGTGTTAGCGAGCTAAAATTCAAAGTCAGCTCGGTTCATTAACAAAACGAGTCGAGTTCAAACGAGCCGAGCTGACGAGTGTTCAATAAGCTTAACGAAAATCGAGCTTTATGTCCAGCCCTACTTGTATACGTAAACATTGCTTGCTCTTCTTCTCGTTCATAGCATCGTCATGTGTTTAGGTTCTTGCTTTGTGCTCACGAATCATAGATACGAGCTTATCTTAGTATATAACTTGCAGCTAGGCGGTCGCTTGAAGACGATGACATTCAGATTACTCTATGTGGATCCTGTAAAGCCAAGCCACATGTACTTTGAAGTTACTTCTTTGATTTTAAAAAAGGTGTGTAGTTGTGATACTATCAGATATGTCGGCAAAATAAAAGTCAACTGTAGACGTGCACTAGAAAAGAACTGGAAATCCAGGCTGCACGTGAAGATTGTAAATCGTATTTCTTCTGATTAATTAAAGCTCTTTTCATGTCAAATAAACAAAATTAGATATCCAAAGCCGAGGACACGTTGAGGCCGTCAGCACTCAGCAGGTCCATCGGAAGATCAATCTAACGGCCGCAAGGATGCTAGAGTAAGTAAAAGCAGCCATCAAGAATCATGACAGATGAATCACACAGCAGCCACAACTCACACGCCATCATCTCACACTGCTCCAGTCGCATCAAACTAAGTCATGTTCGAATTCGCCACTATAGCATTTCAGTTTCACAATTGCATACAGCTTGCATCCGAGTGCATACAACACAATGATGACACATAATAGTTCATTTCAGTTTTCACCAACTATGCAGTACAGTAATAAGCAAGAACGGATCTGATATAGTTCAGTTCAAGCAGGGAGAACAACAATTTTTAGGATATACAAAACGCTAGGCCAGAAGCCCCCACAAGGCAGAATGTACTGGTAGCACTACAACATGAATATGGGAAGTAAGACTAGGCTAGCTAAAATGGAAACTAACATAGCTTACATGTATAACTTTAAACAGCTTCCTACTTTAACCATCACTGCTAGCTCCTACAAGTTCAGAGTTAGCAAAGTTACCACACTGCCTGCAAGGATGACAAGCATCTCCTGTCATGAGGTAGGTCGCAAGAAAACCGCACCGAAATGAAGTTCCCGGAGGAACAAGCTTGGCTCTTAATTATTATCTTCAGCAAACAGAGACTTCGGAGTGGCTGAACCGAAGTCAAGCTTCCGGCAAATGCTTGGGCTGAGCTTCAGCATTTTCAGAGATGGCCGCAGAGGAGCGTCTGGACAGGTGTCTGCAATGCCAGTAAGCAGAGGCTGTGATTCAGGAGTTTTGTAGCTTTCAGGAGGTGGGCTAGCATCTATCAGATCCTCCTTGTCTTGGGTTGCCTCCAGAGCTTGATTTGAGAATATCAGATCAAGAAACATCTTGCGGATCCCTTGGAGATACAGTTCTTCCTCCTCAGAATCCTCAAATTCATAACTTAACCTTCTAACTGGGAAGTCATCAGCTTCAAAAATTAGCTTCCTGCGGGACAGTGCTTCTACCCCCCTGACAGACTTCTTCTTTGGTGCACCGCAGGCTGCCTCCTCTGGTCCTGGAGCAAAAGGATCAAAGATGTTTCCACGTGGTGTTTGACAACCCAATGAAAGACTTTCATCTGGATCCTTGCAGGAGATCGAAAATTCTAGTGTGACCCCATTCACAGTGACGGCCTCAGCAACATCGTCCTTGTTATTCTCAAGATCACAAACTGTACCAAGGCAGTCTATGTCTACCTTATTTCCCAAGGGAACTTGCAAACAAACTTCTTCACTCACACTCTTTTCCACATCTTGTACAGCTGGGGAATCACATTCCACAACCTCTGAAGTTTCAGTATCACTGTTATCCAACACAGCATGATCTACTGGGAGTAATGTGGACTCAACCCCCATCATACTTCCAAAAACAAAGTTTTCGCTCCCTCTGACTTCAGGATCAAAACCTGCACAAAAATGTTAACAAAAAGGTAAATATCATGAATTATTCAGTCAATAACAAAAAAAAACATACTACAGGCCTGCATCTACACAAAAACGAGTGCAAAAGGGTCCTACAACTGGGTAGAATATCTTAAAGTCTGACTTCTATCAGAATATACATTTGGAAAAGAGTGCTTTCTATCTACAGCATCATATCATGTAGAACAAAATTAACTTATATGCAGCTACGCCTCAGGGACATTCCAGAATCCAGATTGAAGATGTCTATACTCCACTTACATAGGCTGGATATTTGGACAGTATGTTGCAACATTCAGTTAACCACAGTATACAAGATTTGAAGAAAAAAAAAATCGGCAACACGACACTTCAGAACCAGGCATCAATGGATTTGCAATACTAAGAGAACAGCCGTACATATGCTCCTACGAACCGAAGCCTGGCAAGTATCTCGCGGATGCGCAGCGACTTATCAATTGAAACTGAAACAAGTCACACATACAGAGCGGATTGGGCCGCGGAACAGGCAAAATCAGGAACACTGGAATCAGATCTGAGAAGGGATAGGCGCGATACCTCTGCCAGGCTTGATTCAACCGAAGATTGGGATCCGATTACCAAACCCGAGCTCCGTGCATTCAGCCGGAACCCGGAAAGCCGCAACACTCCGAGGATGCAATTCAGAAGAAATGGGCGGACGGAGAAGGGGTGGAGGGCGCCCGGCTGGCGGCGCCGTCAGCTGGCGCCGCTTTGGCGGAGGAGACGAGCAGGGGGCAGCTGCGGCGCGGAGCGAGAAGGCGTAGCAGATGCAGAGGACTAGTGGGGAGAAACCCTAGAATTCTGTATTTTATATACCGTTGTGTTGCCGCGCCAAAACTTTTGCCAAGATTTCGATGCGCGCCAAAATTCCGTTTCCTTTATTTCTCTCCATTGAAAATAATTATTTTCTTTAGAGCTTTGCCAAACAGGGCATTCATGATTGTCCTGTCAATGTACAGCTGGATTGGATGGGAGTATTTAATGGCAGTAGGTATTTTCCAGCGAAAATAAAGTTGTGATCTTTTACGCAACATAATTATGAATGGATCTTTGGAGCGCTGCCATGTGGGCCGCCTAGCAGGTCAAAGTACACCATCTATGCTTGTGTTGATGCAATATGAGGGGAAAGATACCTCCTCTCTTCTATGCTTCGCCACCACCAAGGGTCACTGTTGGGCAAAACCCGAGCAATGTCGGTGATGGTGTGTCCTCCCTGGGTGGTGGCTCCCTCCTCTTTCCGTTGGCGATGGTGTGGAGTACTTGGCGTCGTGTTGCAGCCTCTTGGCGGCCGTTCGACACAACAAAGGTACTGGTGGGGTGTCGTGGGGTTGGTGGTTCAGCCCCGACAGTAGCGACTATGGGATCTCGGCCCACCTGTGGGATCTAGACCTAGGTGGGCCAACGGGACCTAGTACGTGGCAGCAGGTGGGTATGGCGGCATCGGACTTCGGCGGCGACTTGGCACCATGTGGTGCCGCCGACGACGGGCTAGACGGCATGGCCGAGGCGCTGCTGCGGGGGTCCGAGAGTTGCAGTGGGTTTACGACACGATGCAACAAAACGCTCACCGTGGGTGTCGATGGTGCTTTGAGGTGCAGTTCCAGACTGTGTGGTGGTGTTGGCCGTTAAGGCCGCTATGCCGGTGGATCACAATAGTGCGGCCATGACGTCGAGTTACTACTGCGGTGGCAAGTGACCAGCATGGACAATGTGTTGCCCCAAATTCCTGTGGACAAGGATGACATGTGCAGTAGTACATAATAAAATCTTGCACGTCTTTGGTCTGGGTCGGCGGCGGCGATGACAACAGTGGTCGTTGTTATCCTTTTTGGAGGCGTCGCCGAGGTGTGTCGCAACTCCCTTTCTCACTCGGGTTGTCGTTCGAGAGAAAGACTAGGTTCGGATTTGTTCCTTTGTTGGGAGCATCTCTTTTGGAGACACGACTTGGTGGAGCACATTGGTTATGTGTGCTGTTGATCTAGTGCTTGTTGCTGCTACGGGTTTAACTCTAGGGGCGCAACGTACGCCGTCGTTCGTGAGTCTAAGAAGATGTCTTTCTCAGGACCGACCAAAGCTTCCACTCACTCGCGGACTCCTATAGGCAGTCAAAGGGTGGATGGGTGCTTAAGTAATGGGTTATGTTGAATATGTTGTCTTTGGAGGTGACCGACATCTGTCAAAGACGTGGCTTTTGATGTTGATTCAGGTTTAACTTCAGGGGCGCAATGTACACCATCGCCGACGAGTCTAATAAGATGATGTCTTTCACAGGACCGACCAAGGCATGAAGTTCACTCACCGACTCCTTTAGACACTTGGATGTTGCATCGAGAACATGATTCGATTGAAGATGTTATTCTTCGGAGGTGACCGACGTTGGTCGAGACATGGCTTTTGATGTTTATTTTGGGCGAAGCCCTTTTGTATCGTGGTTGTAATGTGTGGTTGTAAGAGCATCTCCAATAGATTATGTAAAATAGGGCACCACTTTTTGGGTTATAGGGCACCAAAAATTGTGTTGCTCCGACAGATGATGTATTTTAGGGCACGGGAAAAAATTTGAGCTCCAAGAGATGCCCTAAAATAGATCCAAGAGATGCCCTATTTTAGGGCACGGGTGAGTGAGGGAGGCACATTTGACGTTTGCCGAGCGCCGAGCTCGATTTCGGCTACGAAGTTCGTCGGAGGCTGAAGAAAGGCGACGAGGGCGGTGACAGTGGTAGGAGAGGCGCAAGGGATTACAGAGACGTGGACGTGATCCCGAGTGGAGGCTGGAGATGGCGCCAAGAGGAGGCCGGAGAGGTGGATTTGAGGCGGCTGAGGACGGGGCGCCAGCGCCTGATTCAGTGGCGGCCTCGACCGACAGAGCTAAGCAGGGGCAGGGCGACAAGCACAAGGATGATGCCAGAGAGGTCGACGGCTGGCCGGTGGATGGGTGGGCTGCTCGAATCGAGCGGCGGTCGGTGGCAGTCAATTATGACTCTGGGGTTGTGGCGGCGGAGAACGGGGGTGAGGGGGGTCAGCCCAGAGTAGGGGCGGCGCGAGAACTAGCGGCAGTGGCGTTTGGTAGCCGGCGGCGGCGGGGGCGGGGCGGGAAAGAAGATGAGCTTTCAGCTCGGCAGTTGGCGTGCGCGTGACCGCGAAATGGTTTTTGGGCAGTCCTATTGGTGTATATTTACGTCACCAAAGCTAAACAAATTAAGGCATGCCCAAAAAATTGCATCACCATACATCAACTCTTGGAGCTACGTTTTTGCTGTTTCCTGATGTAAAAAACAGTTTTTTGAGCCTTATTTTGCATCATCTACCGGAGATGTTATAAGCCGAAAGATGTGGTTCAAACCACTTGGCTAATTGTTATACTTTTTTAGATAAAGACCTAATTGTTATACGAAGTATGATACACCCTTCCACGCTTTGTAGTTCTAGAAAAATATGAGAAGATGATCAGCAACATGGGGAACCATGTCACCTTAAAAAATGAAAGAGAAAAAAATTAAGAATCGTCAGAAGTGGGGTTTGAACCCACGCCATGTAATTCGAAAGAGTATCATGAAAAATAAAAATAAACGAAAAAATATATTATGTCAGAAGTGGGGTTTGAACCCACGCCCTCGTAAGAGGACCAGAACTTGAGTCTGGCGCCTTAGACCACTCGGCCATCCTGACTACAATGCGGATTATACTTTTGAACAATTAATATAGACTTACTATTCCTGTTGTGTTGGGCCAAATTAGGATCAATTTCATTCAAAATAATTCTAAAATGTAGGGATTAGTATAACCGTAGGATAGAAAAGTCAAGCCATCTTTCTGCATCCTATGATACTGATTTAACATGAATTTCCACCAAAAGTTTATGTACGTATCTTAGTCAATGGAGTGCAAAGGAATTAGTAGAAGTTTCTACAAACTGCAATTGTACGAACCAAAGGATTAGAATTATCCAAAAAATATTTTTAAGAATGCTGTGAATCAAAGACACCCTTATAATGTGAAAGCATCCAAAGTGACAGGAGTTGTTATTCATTTAGTCTTGTGTAAAACAACACAACAAGTATTTACACTCAAACGTCCAGCCGTTCCTCCCTGCCACAGACATGCCT
Source organism: Poa pratensis (assembly GCA_947311845.1). NCBI lineage: Eukaryota > Viridiplantae > Streptophyta > Magnoliopsida > Poales > Poaceae > Poa > Poa pratensis. Next base: position 35,369,355 of record CAMZMU010000097.1, on the reverse strand, counting down.
GGCCTTATTACCCACACACAACATGCAACGCTCGCAAAGCTTCACCAATTCCCAACAAAAATCATGAATGGATCATCATAGCTTCCTAAAAATCAGCGGTACGCCATCCCCAGGCTCCACGGTCAACCTGAATGCCGGGCGATGCACATAGTTTGGCGAGAGCTCGAACTCAAACCTGGACAGCAAGAGAGACAGCACGACCTTGAGCTCAACCATCGCCAAGTTCTGGCCGGCACATGTCCGGGGACCGACGCCGAAGGGCATGTACATGTGGTGGGGTTTGCAGGCCCGTGCTATGCCGCTGGCAAACCTGCCTGGATCAAACCTGTCGGAGTCGGCGCCCCACGCGGAAGGATCCCGGTGAGCCAGCGCGATCGGGACCCTGATGTTGGTCCCTTTTGGGATGTCGATGCTGCCGAGGTTGATGTCGTTTAGAGCCTCCCGGGTGATGAAGGAGGCTGGTGGGTAGAGGCGGAGGGTCTCCTGGATCACCATTGTTAACTGTAAAAGCATGATTGGATTAGCACTTCTGCAGAAATCAGAAGGTAAGCAAAGCTATGCAGTTAGATAGTCATCAATGTTCTACTCAGTAGTTATCATTTTGTTGAGATAAAACTTGCCATTCAGAAGGTAAACAAAAATTTCTGTCGTTCAGAAGGGCAGGAATTATCATACCGTTTTCAACTTCCGTAGCATGTCAAAGTCTAGTGGTTCCCCATGGAAAACTTCAAGGACTTCCACCCGAGCGCGGGACTGCCATTCAGGGTGAGATGCAAGAAGCATCAGGCACCATGCAGCAGTGCTCGAGGTTGTCTCATGCCCCGCAAAGTAGATGTTCTTGCAGTTGTCAACGATGAAATCCTCGGGCGTACATGAAGAGAAGGAAGCGGCTTTAGAACCCTCAATGATGTAGTGCAGGAGAAACTTGTTTGGAGAACTTGCTGAATCATGTTCGTGCTTCTTCGCTATGTTCAAAATGAGGGTACGGATGCTGCTCCCCAGATTCCAAATCTCTTATTGCTCTTTGTTGGTAAATATCTGGTTATTCCAGCAGGAAAAGCCAAGGATATTATGAAAAGTACGGATATTAGATGAAAAAACATAAACACCCATTGAAAAGCACTGCATAGATCCTTTTTATAATTATATTCATTTAGTGGTTTCTTTAAATACAGTTTTTCACACTCAACTTTGATCTACTAGTACATGATAACTAGATCAAAATATCCATCCTTTAACTTTAAATCTGTCTAACAAAGTTTGCACTGAAAATACATAATACATGCATTTACATGAATTTTTTTTGAGTCATTGCATGTAGACTAGATCAACATGAGATATACTCAAATTTATCCAGTGGAAACCGAATATATATATTGATACTGGCATGAACTGAGGAACTTAATGCATTACTCTCTGAATTCCCTACATTTGAGAAGTGAACTACCCGTTGTTAGCTCAAGTATTTGTGCATACTGTTACTGTTAGATACATCTGATACGCAAACTAGCCGTTGTTAGCTTAAGTATTTGTGCATATTGTTATATACATGATAATTTACAAATGAGAAAATTCGACATTGGAATGTTAGGAAGATAACTACAGTTCAGAATCAAAAAAATCCACTACGACATATCTACAGACTCATTTTTGTGTTCAAATTATTCTCGTTAAGCAGAGCATTTCTTTTCAAAGTTACAGGGGCTTTCAGGTACCCTGAATTTTTATTATGAGTGCCACTGCTACCATAATATGTCAATCATAAAAGAATAACTTCTGGGGATGAAGTTATAACACTGTAAATAATAATATAAATGCATAGAACATACCTGTTTCCAGGAACACCAATAAGCATACTGTTCTTTGCCATTGCTTTCTGAAGTTGACGAATCTTGTAGAATATCTCTTTGCCTTCAGCGAAACTGCTTCCAAAAGAAGTCCTTGATATGACATCAGCTGAAAAGTTTCTCAAGAACTCATCAACCACAATCTCTGCTCTGCCTCCTTGGCTCACAACTTTGTCTTCCCATGAATTCAACATTGACACCGCAGCATTCATCATCAAATTCACCATTCCCTGTGGACATTTTCCACAAACAATTTTAGTCTAACGGTACATGTGGTACTTAGTACTGTTTCCACAGATATTATTGTTGAACAGCTTCATGAAACAACATCATTTGTCTAAACTTTTATTTTTCTGAAACAAGTGTGTCTGAAGCATGAAACATCAATCATCAAAGAAGTTCATTGCAAACGTGAAATTACCTTAACCTTGTCCATGAAGAACTCGGGTGCAATAACCTTTCTTTGGTGCACCCATAGTTCACCATTTGCCGTCAGAATTCCCATACCAAGAAGAGCCCCACGCTCTTTCTGCAAAAAGGAAGGCTTTCCAAGATCCAAAGCCTTGCAGTTGGCTAGTGCCTTCACCATGTCTGAATCTGTGACATTTAGAACTTGTATGCTTCCAGTGGCATAGAAGTAGATGGAACCTGACACAACATCAAATTTACAAAGCAAAGTTCACATTAAATCAATACCACGAAGTGAGGGCATAAAAGGACTGCCGACATGATTAAGCTAGAAAGTATAAAGTACATCATCTGAACAACTATGAATTCAAGGAGATATATGAACTATCTATAACAGGGAATATAGAGGATTTTTTTGTCTCAGTTTAAAAGGCAAAATGCAGCAATTTTACAATCCACTTGACCACTTTTTCAGTCCTACACATGAACTACGATGCCTAGGTCTTTAGTGGCATCAAAATAACCTAATTATAGTTTTTCACGTGGTTTGATGTGATTAGGATTCCTGCAGCCAAACAGGCAAGTTAACAAAATTCTTGCGTTTTTTCCGCTCCTCTGTTTTGCACATACATTCCTTTCCTAGTCCTGTGTTTTCCCTGTTACTATCATTTCAGAATCCTACGAACCAAAAAGGCCACAAGTCAATAAAACACCCGCTCTGCATAAAATCTATAGAAAATGATAGTTAACATAGAATGCACCAGAATTCAACAACTAAACATTTTATAGTTAAATTCCTTCCTTACAAAACTAGATACAAGTTTCTTAACATACCATAAACTCTGCTCCAGTGGACTAAGTAAGGGAATAGAGTGGCCACAAAATTTGAAGAGAAACGGTCAGTAGACCTCCCTGATTCATGTTCTCGATCAGAGGTGGCAAGTTTCTGGATTCTCTTCATCTCTGGTATGTTTCCGAAAAGGAAAGAAGGCTTGGGCCCCTTCACTCCTTGGCTTCTCAGCTTCTGCCTGATCCTCTCCGGCCTTAGCCATAGGATGGTGTACAAGTAGGAGAACAGAACAGAGAGGAAGACTGGAGGTACGAGTAGCAACCATGGTGACGATGAGAGAAATATCTCCATGCGCGTGTGGGAGAGGATGAGGGAGAAAGAGAGGACATGCTTATATGCACATTGCTGGGTGGTCCATTCGGAGCTGGAGCAGGACAGATGCGAAGCTCCGAATTAGTCGCACACTCTGAAAGCTGCTGGCAGAAAAGACAGAGTCAGTTTCTATCATATGAAGATACAACAAAAGGTGGGAGAAAGACTAGAGTGCATAATTTTACTTCGATGGACAAGTTTTGTCTGCTTGCTATGTCTAAAGCACACTGATTTCGAAATTAATCGACCGTGCAACGATCAAGGAGTTTCTTATTTTCTTGCCGCGCATGGTATAAGCAGAATTATTTCCGTAACTGAAAATGAGGCTCGTGTTTTTATACTACGTTCGTTCCCCAGCCAATTTCCGAATCAAACAGGTAGTTTATCTCAGCTTACGAATTTAGCCTATACTGGACGGAGTGGAGGATGGAGACGGACGGCAGCAGAAACGAGTACGAATCATACGCACCGTGGTGTTTCAGGGTGGTCCGCCGCCGCCGCCGCCCATCCAAGGACCTAGCTCATCAGAAAATGGATTCCCGGCGAGATGTGTACTCTTGTCCGCGCGGCCGAGGAGCGCCGCCGTGAGCTAGGGTTTGAGCCTTTGAGGATAGTTTGGGAGAATTGGGATGAGAAAACCCAGAAGGAGATGAGAAGCTCGATTTCCGTTCTATTCTTCAAGCGGCAGACACCTCACTCGCGCAGCTCACACCCCAGGTGTACACAGCTAGAAAAAAACTTGAGAGAATTCCTTATTTAGCCATCTTAAAATCCTCTTCCCTATTTGACCCTACCAAATGATTTCTTCTCAATTTGATATCTAAATTTTATTTCTTTCCTAATATGACACTGTAGTGCATTTTGACCACTAAGGTGTTAAATAGGAACATGAAAAGACTCTTCTGCCCTGATAAATTATGTGACAAAAGTTCCATGTACTTTTTGTGGCACATTTAACCAAATAAAAACCGTGCGAGCAAGCTCTACTTGACTCTTTTCATTAGGATATGGTGGTGAACTGTTGATACATGGTTGGTTTTACCCGCTTGGGCAAACATGGAACTGGCTCCACCGCACATTGTTGATGTAGGACACGCCTCGAGGCAGGTACTCGTTCACCTGCACGTCGGCGACCTTTACCTTCCAGTGCTGGAGGAGCAGCGACCCCGTCGCAGCATTGCCACCCAACAACTGAGCTCGCTGAAGGAAGCTCCAAGGAGGTGCCCACGCCGCCCTCCACAGCCACTCCTTGACCACCAGCTTCTGCAGCTGTGCCCACGCCGTTGGCTGCAACGTTGTTGATGTGTTCGATCGAGTCAGGTCAGTTGATTCGATTGGTTAGATTAGAGAGGGGTATTTTGGTCCAATAAAATGATAACGGATGGCAAAACGAAACGGCACAAACGGTAATGTCATATTAGGAAAGAAATAAAGTTTAGATATCAAATTGGGAAGAATGTATTTTGCTAGGGTCACATAGATAAGATGATTTAAGATACAAATAAGAAGTTCTCTCAAAAAACTTACCGTCGACGACAAAGGCGAGAACAACACCCGTAACCATTGTTTCGGATGTGGATGTTGTAAGTAACCCGTGTCCTCCAGTCGAAAACGTATTCTCGATTGCAAGAAAGAACGAACGGTTCCGATATAAGCTTACAAAAAAAAGGTGACTGATCATTGTCGTTTCCAAAGTTCAGAGCCTACACGTCTGCATAAAAAACAAAAGGTTCAGGGACACCATGTTTTGGTTCGTAAATCTAGATGCACCCGTTATGTAAAAAAATTAAATACATTTTAAAATGTAAAAAAAAATCTAAAGAAAAATTGCGTGTGACCCAAGTCCTAAAAGATACGGATTTTGCATAGTGGGAGCATATACTACTATGACCCAAAAGATAGTTCCGACCCTACAGATCAACGATGAATATCACAGCCTTGTCACCACCAGCGGCATGCCGAACCCAGGCTCAATGGTCAGCCGGAACACCGGCTCGTGCCGGTACCTGGGCGACGGCGAGAATGCGAACCTGCTCAGCAGGCGCGCCAGCACCACCTTTAGCTCCGTCATCGCCAGGTTCTGCCCGATGCAGGTCCTATGCCCGAGCCCGAACGGCGAGTACATGTGCGCCGGCTTGCACGCCGCGGCCACGCCGTTCGCGAACCGGCTTGGGCGGAACTCGTCGGCGTCCGAGCCCCAGACCTCCTTGTCGAGGTGCAGCATCGATCTGGTCACCTGGACGATCGTTCCGCGGGGCACGTCCAGGTCGCCGATCTTGACGTCCGTCAGAGCTTCACGCATCATCAGAGACGCCGGTGGGTACAGGCGCAGAGTTTCTTGGATCACCATCGTCAGCTGCATTTTGATGATGTCAGATACAACACGTTAAATGAAAATGCACGATGCCTAGTTCTAAGACGAGGAAAAGGATGTTTATTGCTCACAGTTTTGAGACGTTGGAGGCCATCGAAGTCCAATGTGTTCCTCGCATGGCAGACCTCCAGTGCCTCGACGCGGGCACGCTCCTGCCACTCCGGATGTGTGGCAAGTAACATCAGGCACCAAACGGCAGTCACCGCCGTGCTCTCGTGCCCCGCAAAGTATATGGTCTTGCAGTTGCTTACGATGAAGTCCTCGGCGGTGCCACCATGGCCAGGGCCGTGAGCACCGTTGATGATGGCACGCAGAAGACCATTATGAGTGGCCGGATGCTCAGCTCCATTCTCGTTCATGTTTGTCTTTGCCAGTTCCAGGATCAGCAGCCTAACTTCTTCAACCAGATTCCGTATATCTCGGTTGCTCTTGGTAGGCAGGTGCTTCCTGCAAAAGCATGGAAGAACTAGTATGATTGACCATTGCGTACTTGTTTCATGTTGAAAAGCAACCTAATAACATTTTTGTGCTGATTCCTGTCGACTGAAATCAAACATATAGAAAGACACCGGATAAGTACAGAGTATGATTAATACTGTTTACTTACCACAGTGCAGAGAGTCCTACAAATGCATCCTTTGAGAAATTGCCTTTTGAAGCTTCCTAAGTTTGTTGAATATCTCCTCTCCTTTTGCGAAGCTACTGCCGAAGCAAGCCCTGGAGATTACATCGGCTGAGATGTTCCGCACATAATCATCGACAACTATCTCCTTGCTCCCTCCTGCACTGTCAAGAATGCTTTCCCATAATTCTAACAACGGAGCAGTCGCATCCTCAATCAGCTGCATCATACCCTGCACATATACACCACATCTACAGCCATGATACTAGTCCAGATTTTGATTCCATGTTAACTGTAAGCAAACTGTATGTCAATACCTTAATCTTGTCCATGAAGAACTCTGGAGCCATGGTCTTCCTCTGATAGGCCCATTCATCCCCGTTCACTGTAAATATGCCTCTTCCAAGGAGAGCTTTGCGAGATTTCTTCAAATAATTAGGCTTCCCGAGCTCTGATGGTGTCCAGTGGCCTATGTCCTTTACCATATCTGGCTGACAAACATGCAATATCTCCCGACCTCCTGTTGAGTACAGGAATAGAGAGCCTGTTCCAGATTCATATTTTCAGTTACCTCGTTGTCGGAAGAGATGACACATATGGTTATATATTTTTTTTAGTAAGAAGCTTAGATGAACTTAGATCAAACTGACATCAAGTATGTGTACAACTACAAATAAACCTGATCAGCACTATACACGCTATCAGAGGATTAAGCTGCATAACTTGCATATATAGTTGGCACACAAAGTACAATTTTTCTTTTTTATAGAATCAGCCCATGGAAATATTAATCAGAAATCAATTATTGATGGCACCATTCATGTGAATGTTCAGAACTGAACTGTTAGATGTATATTGATGTATATTTACTGTTCACCTTACACATGTACATGTACTTGGGCTTTGCCCCCTGGAATGAACAGTTGCTCACATTGACATGGTATCAGAGCAAGAGTCGGTATCAAGAATGACTCGACAGCCAGAATCAGTAAGTTGAGCAGCGGAAAAAAGATTCATAGTAAGACGGGGAACATGCGAAACACTAGGAACAGAGAAGGACGGAGTAAAAAGAGTGCCACGACTAGCAACAGGAAGAGCTGTGCCATCGGCAGTGAGAACATTGAGAGGAGAATCAAGAGGTCGAAGAGAAGACAGAGCAGAAGAATCAGAAGACATGTGAAAGGAAGCTCCAGAATCCAGAACCCACGGAGATGTACCTGACTGAGTAGGCGGTGGTGGCGAAGTAGAAGCAGTCAGCGAGGCAACGGTGCCCGTCGAAGAAGAGCCAGAGGAAGCCAGCATACGCTTGAGCTGGGCAATATCCTGAGCAGTGAGGGACTGTGCAGACGGAGACACACGAGCCGCAGGAGAGGAGCGACCCATTTCACGCTGCTTCTTGAAACAGTCAGACTCAGGATGGCCCGGCTTCTTGCAGTAGTCGCAGAACATGTGAGAGCGCCGACCCCCCCCTGCAGAGGGCCGCCCACCCACCCCCCGCGAAGGAGTGGGTAGTAGCGGTGGAACAGACGACACCGGAGCACGGGCAGCAAGCACAGTGGGAACCACAAGCAGCCCAGCAGAACGGAGCCGAGTCTCTTCAGCGCGAAGCTCAGCAAGTACCTCTGAGATGGGAACACGTCGACCACGGGCAAGCAAGTGTGCACGCCGAGGCTCAAACTCAGGACGCAGGCGAGACAAGAACTCATGGACACGCTGAAACTCCAAATCGGACCTCACTGTCTGGCAGCAGCGACAAGTACCACAAACAACAGTCCGCAGGGAGTCAAGCTGACGCCAGATGGCAGAACACTGTGTATAGAATGCATCCACAGTAGACTCACCCTGCTGAAGATCATGCTCCTGACGGACCACAGATAGATAGAGAGCATCACCCGAGGGCTGATAGCGCCCTTTCGACTTAGTTCATTCTGATGTTTGGGGTCCTGCTCCCTTCGATTCGAAAGGTGGTCATCGCTACTATGTTCTTTTTATTGATGACTTCTCTCGCTATACTTGGCTCTATTTGATGAAATCTCGGAGTGAGGTTCTCTCCATATACAAGCGATTTGCTGCCATGGTTCACACCCAGTTTTCCACGCCCATCCGTGTTTTTCGTGCTGACTCGGCTGGTGAGTATATCTCCCAGATGTTGCGTGGTTTTCTTGCCGAGCAGGGTACTCTTGCCCAGTTCTCTTGTCCTGGTGCCCATGCTCAGAATGGTGTTGCTGAGCGTAAGCATCGCCACCTGCTTGAAACAAGTCGTGCCATGATGATCGCTGCCTCTCTTCCTCCCCATTTTTGGGCTGAGGCTATTTCTGCGTCCACCTACCTTATCAATATCCAGCCTTCGGCTGCCTTACAGGGTGGTATTCCTATGGAGCGTCTCTCTGGTCACTCTCCTGACTACTCCGCTCTTCGTATGTTTGGGTGTGTGTGCTATGTCCTTCTTGCTCCGCGAGAACGCACCAAACTGACTGCTCAGTCGGTTGAGTGTGTCTTTCTCGGCTACAGTGATGAGCACAAGGGTTACCGGTGTTGGGATCCTGTCGGTCGTCGTCTGCGTATTTCACGTGATGTGACTTTTGATGAGTCTCGTCCATACTATCCGCGTCCTACCACCTCCTCTTTTTCAGCTGACGATCTCTCCTTCCTTATACTCCCTGACACATCTCCCTCTGTGCCTATTGTTCCTCCTCCACCTCCGCCTCCGCCGAGTCTCCCGGTTTCTGATACACCTCCGCCACCACCCTCCCCTCCTCCTTCCTCTCCACCTACCACTCCTGCGTGTCCTCCCCTTTCTCCCTTTCCTCTCCACTACACTCGTCGTCCTCGTGCTGTGGATGACTCCTCTGACATACCCTCTACTTCCGGCGCGCCACCTTCCCCGTCTACACCGGTTCATAACCTTCGTTCTCGCCCTTCCTTACGGTCTCCTGCTCGCTATTCTCCTTCCCAGTACGGTCTTTCTGCTACTGTTGAGCCCACCTCCTATCGGGATGCCATGGCTCAGTCTGAGTGGCAGCTTGCGATGGCTGAGGAGATTGCTGCACTTGAGCGCACTGGCACATGGGACCTTGTTTCCCCTCCTCCTGGTGTTCGTCCCATCACTTGCAAGTGGGTCTATAAGATCAAGACTCGCTCCGATGGTTCTCTTGAGCGTTACAAAGCTCGTCTTGTGGCTCGTGGCTTTCAGCAGGAGCAGGGACGCGATTATGATGAGACATTCGCTCCTGTTGCCCACATGACCACAGTTCGCACTCTTCTCGCTGTGGCTTCTGTTCGTCATTGGTCTGTGTCTCAGCTTGACGTCCAGAATGCCTTTCTCAATGGTGAGTTGCGTGAGGAGGTTTATATGCAGCCACCACCAGGGTACTCTGTTCCTGATGGTATGGTTTGCCGTCTTCGGCGCTCTCTCTATGGCCTTAAACAAGCCCCTCGCGCCTGGTTTGAGCGTTTTGCTTCTGTGGTGACTGCTGCTGGGTTTGTGCCTAGCGACCATGACCCTGCGCTGTTTGTCCACACCTCACCTCGTGGTCGGACGCTCCTCCTCTTATATGTTGATGACATGATCATTACTGGCGATGACTCTGAGTATATTGCCTTTGTTAAGGCCCGCCTCCGTGAGCAGTTCCTGATGTCAGATCTTGGCCCTCTTCGCTATTTTCTTGGGATTGAGGTTTCTTCGACTTCTGATGGCTTCTATATCTCCCAAGAAAAATATATTCAGGATCTTCTTGCTCGCGCCGCTCTTGGTGATGAGTGCACTGCTGAGACTCCTATGGAGCTCAATGTTCAGCTTCGTGCTACCGATGGTGATCCCCTCACAGACCCGACACGCTATCGCCATCTTGTTGGGAGCCTTGTCTATCTGGCTGTCACTCGTCCAGACATATCATATCCTGTCCACATTCTGAGTCAGTTCGTCTCTGCTCCCAGTTCTGTCCACTATAGTCATCTTCTCCGTGTTCTCCGATATCTTCGGGGCACGATATCTCGCCGCCTTTTCTTTCCTCGCTCCAGCTCTCTCCAGCTCCAGGCCTACTCTGATGCTACGTGGGCCAGTGATCCTTCTGATCGCCGCTCCCTGTCTGCCTACTGTGTTTTTCTTGGCGGGTCTCTCATTGCCTGGAAGACGAAGAAACAGAAGGCAGTTTCCCGCTCCAGTGCCGAGGCTGAGTTGCGAGCGATGGCTATGTTGACGGCTGAGGTGACCTGGTTGCGATGGTTGCTAGCAGATTTTGGTGTTTCTGCTGCTGCACCGACTTCTCTATTGTCAGACAGTACTGGTGCCATCAGCATTGCGCGTGACCCGGTGAAGCACGAGCTCACCAAGCACATCGGTGTGGATGCCTCCTTTGTGCGTGCTGCTGTGCAGGATCAGATTCTTGCTCTTCACTATGTGCCCTCCGACTTACAGTTGGCGGATTTCTTCACGAAGGCACAGACTCGAGCGCAGCATGGGTTCTTCCTCTCCAAACTCAGTGTTGTTGACCCACCATGAGTTTGAGGGGGGGTGTTAGATGTATATTGATGTATATTTACTGTTCACCTTACACATGTACATGTACTTGGGCTTTGCCCCCTGGAATGAACAGTTGCTCACATTGACATGAACGTCTACAAAATGAAAGAAGTGTAAGTGAATGCTTTGAGTGCTTGTTGGGCGACCAGCCACGCGCAGGTGTGTGCAAAGGAGTTTATATTATCATGAGTCATAGTACAAATTCAAATGTCAAACACAGAGTTAGGTTTTCAATCCTTTGAAATAAATAAAAAATCATAACTTTAATGTTTCAACCCCAGTTGAAAGCAACTTAGTGACGGAAATGTTGCGCATAAAATTGTTAGGACACGTTATTAATGAGTCTGTCTGAATATTATCCTAAGTTGAATTCAAGGCAACGTGTGTAATAATACAGATAAGAGATTCAGTTATTTCAAGGCTGTAGCCTTCAGACTGTAGTCTTACATTTTGGAAAATAATGTTAATCGAAGTAATCTCTACTGTCAATGATGTAAGAGAACTGTACAGTGATGAGTTTCAGGGACAAGTTTACACATGACAGTATTTTAGTCTTGTGACCCTGAATAAAAAAATATGTATATTTACCATGACACGCCTCATGACAACAGAAGTTTTGAAACTCTGTGCTCTTTTGTCAGCTTCTGCCCACCTTCTCCATTGATTTACTAATGTATTAAGACTAAGCCACATATTATAATAAATGATCAGCTTTCTATAACATGGATTAGGTTTTGCTTACTCTTGAAAAGGACAAAAAAGAATCACTAGAAAAATGGATGGTAACATTTTTCTGACTACTGTTGTTAAAAAAAGTTGATGTTACTGACAACTCGGTTGTGTCGATCCATTTGCCATATTAAATATCAGTGTACAAATCGACCAATAATTCTATTTACAAAGCAGTGCCATTTTGGAACTGCTTCGTGATGATCCTTTACCTTGCAAAAGTAGAAATGTCTACCCAATAAGAATCAAGATCATAGCTTCAGTCTGAAATATTCACATACTAACATAGCAAGACCAAAGCATCAAGAAACGCTCATATACATACCATAAGTTTCCCTCCAGATAAGGAGGTGAGGGAAGAGGGTGGAGATGTAGTTGTTGCTGTCTTGCTCCTTCATAGGCTTGAGCTCATGTCGGATAAGCTTCATCTCTCTGGTGTTGCCGTCAAGAAAAGTAGGCTTGGGACCCTTCACACCTTGCCTTCTCAACCTCTTCCTTATCTTCTCCGGTCTTAGCCATAGGATGTTACACAAGTAAAACAGAGCTAAGCCAAGAAGAACAAGAATTAGCGCAAGAGATTTCTCCATGAGGAGCATGGAGCTGGAGATGGGGAAGTGTTCCCGTCAAACATTCAGATACAAGACAATGCCAGAACCAGCCTTATATTTGTTTGAGACTCTCGAGTATATGACTATTACTTCTTGTGTATGATTATTTAATGGAAAGCTGCTCTTAGATCTAGGCATCCAATACCAATTAATTTATTGCTAGATGATCTATGCAACTGCGGCACCAGTTAGTGAGGTCCAGGAGAGAGTTCTGGTAACTAAGTGTACTCCGAGCAATCACAGAATCCAAGGCAACTAACAAGTACATTTTACATGTACCAGGGAACAGCATATTCTAGCTGATGTCTACTGTGATTGATTTTGATGTCCTTACACTAGCGAACTGAGATAGGGAAGTGAATCGGGGTTATTGATCCGATCCCCTTCAGAGATAAGTACCAGCAATGACAGTTTCCACGGAAGTTTGCCGTCATGACAATAATAGACAAAAAAGAATAAGGAATAGATAGGCATTGCAAGCTAGCATAGCGATATTTCACAATGAATGTGTAGAACTGTAATAAGCAACAGCGTAAAAATATCGAATCATCAACAGCCAAGCAGCACAGTGGAGAATATAGGCATATGAGTTCATCGCAAATAGTGTAGCTCAGTCAAACCTGCAAAAGATATGCAGCTAATGCAAAAGCTCTTCCAACTTCAGAATTATAGCAAAGAAAGAATGATTTGCATCTCGCCATGCATAGCAATAAGAAAGAACAAGAGATGACTCTAATAGCCAGTCACAATTAGCAAAAGTCTTACTGTGTTTCCTTGGCTGCACACCGATACAATAAAAGGTGCATAAGGAACTAAACACCAGGAAGGCACAAGCAGCTGTAGTACACTGTTAATGAAGTAAACACCAGGAAGGCACAAGCAGCTGTAGTACACTGTTAATGAAGTAAACACCAGGAAGGCACAAGCAGCTCTAAAACATGACTCAACCCATCAGAATTAGCAAAAGTGATAATCCATTCACAGTATACAATAAAAAGCTGCATAAGTATACAGCGGGAAGGGCACAAGCAGCTTCGTACACTTATAATGTTAAGATTTAACTGCATCCCATTACCAAAAGGGCAATCACAAGTTAAATGCGAAAGACACCACACCTTATGTAGAATAGCACAGCTAGATAATAAAATGGTCTTGTGTTTGGGCTGCCTCCACAAATCCCCTATCTCAGTCTAACTTTTGCACAGTGATAAATCAACGCAGCGAAGCAACATAACGCGAAGAATATAATAGCGTCACGATGAAGCAGGAACAGACTCTTACAACATTGCATCAAAACATTTTCCTCTTCTTGTTTCCTGACTCGCCCTTGTGGTTGTTAAATCCTCTGAAGTCGTTGGTCGTCTCAGCAGTGTTTTGCTTCTTCATCCCTTTCCGGCCACCATGCCCAAACTTGGAATCTTTCGATCTGCTGTTCCTCCCCTGTTTACGCTTAGCAAGACCACCAGACCTGTCACCAGGAGAAACGCCAGGCCTCTGCTTCTTATGTTGCTTCAGTCCTTCTTCAACTTCAAAATTAATATTTGGCCCGTCCTCCTTCCCTTTCGAAAATCCCCCTGTTGCCTCTGCTTCCTCCACTTCTTCACCGACTCGATGTTCTCCTTCTTCTCCTTGGCCCTCTCCTTGATCTTCTCCGCCTGCACCTCCTTGGCCCTCTTCTTGGACTCCCTCGCCTTCTTCCTCTCCTCAGCCTCCTCAATCTGCTTCTTCTCAAACAAGAGCTTCCCTTTGATATTGTGCATGTGAGAGTCGGTCTTGACCATCTCCGCATAGTAATCCGTCGGCCTGAGGAACCGGACCTTCTTAGACTGCAACTTCTTGAACGCCTGCCTTGTGCCATCGAGAGCCTGGGTGTAGAAAGCAAGCTCACGGGTGAGATCATCATTCACATCAACCTTTTCGCCCTGGTCATGGTCGACGGCGAGCTTGTGCATCCAGTCCACCTTCTCTGGCCAGGCTATGTCCTCAAGCTTCTCAAGGAGCCCGTCTTTGTTATATATAGCTTTCTTTGAAGGTTCAGCCTGCAACTCTTCCTCTGAATCATCTTCCGACTCCATGTACTCCTCATCAGTATCATCATCATCATCATCATCATCATGCAGCATGGCTTCTTCGTGAACCAAAGGCTCTTCGTCACTTTCAAGTTCCACCATTTTCGCTGTGCCAAAGGAAACGCGGTATTAATCTACAGAACCATATAAGATATAACACGTTCCCAGAAAATGTGACGGTACAGCGTAGGGTTCAAAAGGGATCTCCACTTTGAGTTTTGCACTGACTTAGCGGCCGCTCAAATTTGGCGCCGATGTGTTGACAAAAGAATTTATTTTGGCGGTGGGTGGATTGTGTGCAAGAAAGGATAGAAACGGGGGGACGGAGAAGATAAGTTACTCACCATGCCTACGGGGGACCATCGCTGGCGAAAAAGGTCGCTGGCCGCCGGAGAGGTTTCCCGAGAGACGCGAGGGCGAGGTGGGGAGAAGGAGGCGTCGGAGTTCTGGGAGGAGGAGGCGGCGCTCTGCGAGTGCAGGTTCCAGGGTTAGCCTGGTGTTGTTCGCTGTAAACATGTTTTGGATCGGGTGGTGTGCTATAGACGGTCCAGCAGATTGGCCCAGCAGCCCATCCCGTGTGAGGAGGAAAGGCCTTTTCTTTTTATTTGTTTACTCCTCAAAAACAAAAAAAACACTTATACTCGCTGGGGCGTGTTAGCGAATCCTTCCAAACTCTAATCTCCCTACAAATCCTTGGTTCTCCTTGCTTCCCACAACCTTCCAATGAAACAGTGACACGTCATATACAAGGTGGAGCCCACTGAACCCTCTCCACGTAAACTTGAATTTTTTTTCTTGCGCATACGTCAGTCGGTTTGTCTCCACGCAGCGTTCACTGTCCATATCTTCTTCCTCCGTGTATCCAGGGGGAATCCAACGAAGTGAGAGTTGTGCTTTTACCGATGGCTACCAACGCCGGCGGAGTCCCACTGCTCGCCGAGGAGCCGCCGCGGCCCTCGCCCTTCCGCCGCCTCCTCCCCTAGCTCCGGCCGCAATGGACATGGCCGCGTCCTGCCAAGCTCCGGCCGGTGAGGTTGGTGCTCGTGCCCGACTCTCCTTCTCCGAGAAGTAGCGCCATCGAGCGCAGCAGTAGCCTCCACCGACCCGTGTGCGCAGCTCCTCCTGCTGGTCGCCATAGCAGATCTCGCCATATACGCCATGTCAGCACCTCCACACACAAGGCCGTCAGCCGGACGTATGGAAGAGGACGACACAAGCTAATTAGGTCGAGCTAGTTTTGAGACGAGCCTCTGGCATGAGGAAATTGTGACCGGTGAGCTCAAATCAGCCATGGCGGTGCTTCCATGACCAACGGTGGAGGTTAGCTTTTTGGGGATTTTTTCATGTTGCATGCAGTGTCCGTTTTTGCTAAATGACTATATCTTTTTTGTTTGGTTAGTATGGGCAAAGTGCTACAATGTTTTATGTGCACATGATATAGAGAGATTGTTGCAATGTTGCATATGTGCTCGTGTAGTGCTGGATGAGTTAGACACAAATGTTGGATTTTCTGAGTTTTTTTGTTGCATAAGTGACACGCTTTGGTACAACTAAATGGGGATTTGTTGCATAACTTTTTGGGTTTTGCTACATGGCTCTGTTTAAAGTGTTACAACATTTTTTGCTATAAGTTGTGTTTACATATCTGATTTTTTTTTGCTACACATAGTGCTACATGCGACCAAAAAAAGTTGTGTTTGACTTTTTTTTGCTACATTTATTGAACGCAGCATTTTCTGATTTTTTTGCTACATGCAATGTTGCATATACAGACACAAAGTACTACATGCTAAATATTTTGCTAAATAGATCGGGCGCGTGAGATCGTTTCAATTAAGTGAATCTGACGACTCCGAAGGCGGCTGTAGGGACTCCCTACAGCCGACTGACGCATAGCGCTGGCCTTTGTTTTTTCCTTGTGCATACAATTTTACTTTATTTTTGACATGCTACACACGAACTCTCTCGCCTTTTCTTTTTCTTGAAAAGGAATACGGTAGGGGGCTTTCCCTACCGGATTTTTTTAAAATAATAAGAACCCAAATATATGTGCGTCTGCTGAGGACTTGAACCTGGGTGGCTGGGTTGTAAATTCACACTTTCTTTGTGATAACTCTCCTGCAGTAGGTTCCCACCTCTCTCGGTGGAACAATACAAGCAGAAACGCGGTCTTCGCATGTCGCGCTCATCGCTGTTAGTCCGTGTTATCGATCTACTCAGTGGTGGAGCCAGCTCGGCAAGAGAGCCTGGGCAAAGTACAAAGGTTTTCCAGCTGACGGTCGTTTGCCCATGATTTTTTTGATCGGTTCTTCGTTTCTTGCTACAACTTCAAAGGAGATTCCAGGGCAGAGCCCGGGCAGCTGCCTGGGGTTGCCAGGCCCTGGCTTTGCCACTGCATCTACTTGTTTTACTCGCCCCTTTCTGGAATGTGAGTTTTGAGTAGGAGGCACCAATGTGTGTACGGGCCACTTCCTCGATGTGGAGTGAGGCAGGACTACATATCCAGCTGTCGTCCTTCTGGTCACCATTGTAGCCTTCTTTCTTACCCGAGATATGGAGGCGGTGCCGAGTTAGCTGGGCAGAGGAGTTGTCACGCGGGATCTGGTTAAGGAGCGACAATGTTGTCTCCTCCGATTGATTTGGGGGTGCAGGACTCAAGCCATGTAGAGAGAGAGAGAACTTGTGCAGAGAGCGGTAGCAGTGGAATGTCATTATTCGGCGCCAAGTGGAGCAAACCTAGGCGACTGAATTCCGCGTCGTGTGTAAGAGAGAAAATTGCACATGAAACCATTTTATTGGGTTTTTGTTGCACAAAACCACAATCCTAGAGTTTATTGCACATAGCATCAACAATTGGGGTAATTATTTGCACAAAACACAAACACATTGTTCAGCCTCTTTAGCAGAACAATTAATAACTTAGGCTCATCTCCTTAGTTGTTCCTCGGCCTCTTTAAGGGCCCATCTGAAAGGACAAGGATGTCGCCTAAGGGGGGGGGGGGGTGAATAGGCGATTTAAAACTTTTCCGGTTTAGTCTTGATAAATGCGGAATAAAACTAGATGTTTTAATTTAACAAGCATACAACCTAAATATACTAGGCTCACATATGTGCACCAACAACATATGCTAAGCAAGACAAGCAACAAGGTGATAGCAAGATAAAGGACTTCAAGCACGAAGTTATCACAATGTAAAGTGCATAAGTAAAGAGCTCGGGTATAGAAATAACCGAGGCACGCGGAGACGATGATGTATTCCGAGTTCCTCCTTTTATGGGAGTACGTCTCGTTGGAGGGGTGTGAGTTTCAAACTCAAACGCCACAAATGGTCTCACCCTATTCTCCGATGAACCTTGCCCAAAAGCTCGGTTCACCTTCCACTATCGGAATCCTTCAAGGCGGAATCCGGAGCCTTTACAACAATCTTGAGGCACAATCCACAAAAGGATTGGGAGCTCCCAATTGACCACAAAAGGTCCCAACTAGCCACAAAAGGCCTTGACCACAAAAGGCCTCAAGAACACCGTCTAGGGTCCAAAAACCCAAGAGTAACAAGCTCACGAACTTTCACTTCCACGAAACCTCGTGGAGAGAGCAAACCGATGCAACAAAATGCAATGGCAAGAACACGAGAAGTGCTCAAGTCCTTCACTCTCAGATTCCAACAAAGCAACAAATGCTTATGGGGGAATAAGAGAGGAAGAACAATGGAGGAGAAACACCAAGAACTCCAAGATCAAGATCTACTAGGTTCCCCTCACTTAGGGGAGAGATGGATTGGTGGAATTGAGATCTAGATCTCCTCTCACTTTTCCCTCAAAGATATGCAAGAACCATGTGAGGGATTGAGAGGTAGGCAAACTTTTCCAAAGATTAACAATGGAGGAGAGAGAGGGAAAAAACGTTCTCAAGTGCTTAGGAACCATTGGGGAAGAAGGGCCCCTTAAATAGGTCCCTGAAAAACTGCCCGTTGGGTTGTTTTTCGCCCCGGGGCGGTACTACCGGGCCTTTCCCGGTACTACCGGATCACTACCGGGTAAAAAACCGCTCGAAACCAGTACCAAAAACGAGATCCGGTACAAGGCGTGGTAGTAGGGGCGGTACTACCGCCCGTGTAAAACTGCAGAAAACACCGACAGCAAAACGGGTAGAACTTTGCATACGAACTCCGTTTTCAATGTTCTTAGACTCGTTGGAATCACCACAACGAGCTCTATAAGATCAGGTGGAGAAACATCATAGTTCAATAAGGGAGGGTAAAACACAAATGTAGAAAGGTAAAACCTCTCTAAAAAGGAATAACCGGTAAAACCTCCAAAACCGAAAACGCAACAAGTTATCCATACGAAATCCGTTTTCGGTGAACTTGGGCTTGTCATGAAGATCACAACAAGCACCAAAACCCAACAAAGAGAAAATCCAAGTAAGAACCAAGAAACATGATATGCCAAGTATGTAAAGGTTTGAGCTCCCCACAAAGATGCGATCAAGTTACTCACTTGAGAGCCCCTCTTGATAGAACGGCGTCTAACCTATAACCCGGTCTCTTACTAACATCATGAGGCCGGTAAAAAAGAAACCCTATCAAGATCATACCTTTGCCTTGCGCATTCCACTTGAGCTAGATGATGATGATCTTGATCTCTTCAAGTGGACCACCTTCTTGATTGCGCTTTGCTTGGTGACGACTCACATATCGCTCCCCCATACACCAAGATGGGAGTGCCTCTTTTAGGCACATCTTCACTTGACCATTATCTCCAAATGGGTTTCAAGCCTCAAGCATATGATATCTTCTAGATGCCCATCTTGAACTTGCACAACTCAACCTTGATGACGATCACCACTTGACGTCATCCTCCATGAGCTATAAGAAAACTTCCTTTTTATGCAAACCCATGGAGAGATACCTAACCCAATAAAGGAATGCCACACACACACACATAATGGGTTAGTTCACAAAACTATATGGACACTTTCTTACCATACCATTGGATCACATGATCCCACATGGTACATCATTTAGCTTTGTGTTTTGAGCAACTTGAATCCACTCTTTGCACTTAGTCTTGATCAACCTTGTATCTTTCGTTCTTTCTTCACAAAGATGATGTCTTAAATCCTTCAAGACATACTTGCAATATGCTCAACTCAATATATGACCATTCATCATATAACCCCATGAATAGAACATTGGTCATCATGTAAGCTTCTAGAGTCCAACACATGAACTCCAATATTTCCCTATGGACAAGATTTATAAGAATGTCTCAATGAAAACATTAGTCCATAGGGATTGTCATTAATTACCAAAACCACGCATGGGGGTAACATGCACTTTCACCATCTCCGTCTCTTACTTGTTCCTCAACCGGTCCATCTCCTTTGTTGTTCCTCGGTTTATAGCTCGAGCAGAATGTCTCAGATGATTGTTGACTCGAAAAATCCTTGACCGACGGCTTCTCACGCTTTTGCTAACACTATGTGTGGCATGCACTCTATGGTCGTCAGCTCCTTTCTTTGTGGCCATATAATTGGTGATTTGCATTACAGGCATGTTCATGCTATAGAGAACTACTTCTTCTGACTACATCTACTCTTAGGGTGTAATCGAACCCCTCCCCCTCCGCGCTCCTGTTGCCCCCCTGAGGTGGCGGAGCGCCCTCCTTCTCTGCCCCCCTCAGCGACCTCCTCTCTCCACTCCCCTGTCGCCGCCGTCGGCAGTGGCCGCCGGGCTTGGTCCGGGCGGTGCCGGCGGCGGTCTGCTTTTCCTTGCGTCTGAAGTGGTGGTGTCGGGGCTCCACCCTTCCGGCGGCGGTGCGGCTAGGGGCGGTGGTGGTTCGGTCCAGGCCGAGTGGTGGCGACGCGGCGGTGGTCCAGTTGTGCGGAGGGGCGGCTCCCATGGCTGGACGGCGGGGTGCAGAGGGGCGGCGCCGCCTGGGCTACTCGGCCCAGATCTGGCCCATTCGGGCCCGATCTAGGTCTGGGCGGGCTGCCCTGCCTTTTGTGTGTCCCGATCTGCAGTTGGAGGTGGTTGTGTTCGTGCAGGGGAGCAGCGACGACGGCGGCCGCTCCGGTTGCAGCGTGACGACGGGCTTCACAGGCCCGATCTGGGCCCGTCCAGACCCTATTAGGACTGGTGTGTCTCCGCGAGGGCTTTATGGGCCCGCTGGGCCCGGCCGGACCTAACTGGGACTGGTGTGCCCTGCTGTCGCGTCCGGTCGACTACGGTAGTTCCCTCCCGCGCGGCCGCGGTATCGCTGACCCCTAGTCGAGCTACTCTTCACCTCCGGTTTGTAGACCTCGTGGCGGTTGCTTCGGTGAGACGACGATGGCGGCTTCCTGACCGTCGTGGCGCAAGGTGGTGGTCGGCGAGTCTGGGATGGCGAGGTTTTCCTTGCGGGGCTCCTGTGCTAGGAATCGTCCGGGGTTGTGGATAGGGTGTGTTCGGGAGAAATCCTTGTAGGCTCGTCTGACACCGACGCGGTGCCGCCCTCGGGCAACATCATACCTTCCTGGAAGGCGTCGTGGCTACCCCATCCACTTCCTCTGAGTGCCTGGGGAAACCCTAGGACCAGCGCGTTGGTCCGGGCAGCAACGATTACTTTCCTTCTTGAAGGTGCTGCTTGATACTCGATGATTCGCTACTAGGAGTGTGGTGGTACTTCTTCGGAGGGCGCAGCGGTTGCGGGTCAACTTCGTTTAGTCTTCCCGCCTATGTCTCCTTTTCTTTTTTCTTTTTTGGGTGCTTGTTGGCTGCTTCCCTAGCTTGTCTTTCGGTTCGTGTGTATTGGTGGTTGCTATATTAATATAGCGGGGCGAAAGCCTATTTCGAGAACTACTTCTTCTAAGATTGAGCTCGACCCGGAGGCAATGCTAACCACATGCCCATGCAACGGGGTTCATGATGGGAAGAAGATGTCCAAAGTGCTTGATATACCTAAAAAAAAATATCCAAGGCCATAAAAAGGATTAGCCATGCTTTAAGAAAATACCACTGCTTGAATGAATCCAATAAAATACCATAGTGAGCATCAGCTCGTGCATAAATTACTTACTATGTTCCAACAACGCGGTTAGTGTTTGCTTGCTGCTCGTTTCTTCAATGATTCTAGCCATGCCGAAATCAGATATTTTAGGACTCATTTCTCTGCCCATCAAGATGTTGCTCGCTTTGAGATCTCGGTGGAGATAAAGAAGCCCTCTTGCTGTCCTGTTAATGACCATGAACCGGGTCAGCCAATCAAGCACTTTTTTTTTGTAGCATCTCCCAAGTCCGTAAAAAAGAAATGTTTTGTCAGTCATAGAAAGCAACACTTTAGTTAATGTAATATTTTTTGTGAGACTTGAACGCAAGTATGTAAGTACTAAAAAGGAAGGCATCCAAGCTTTTGTTAGGTAAGTATTCGTAGATGTGTAACTTCCCATCATCATGAACGCAGTAACCAAGAAGCCTAACTAAGTTACTGTGCTGCAATTTGGCAATCAGACTACTTCATTCCTAAACTCCTCTATATCCCTTGCCCAGAACCCATACTAAACCTTGTGAGAGCCACTTCATTGCCACCTTCAAACAGTCCCTGCTTGAACACATCATTTTCAGGTTAACAAAAGAACAACAAAAATAATTCTTCTACAAAAGTTGTCAAGCTAAAACTGTTCATTACCTTGTACACTTTTCCGAAACCATCTTCTCCAAGCATGTTGTAATCAGAGAAGTTTTTTGTTGCAATGAGAATGTCTTCAAAGATAGAGATAAAGGTTTTGTTTCTTCTTTCCCAAATTTGTCAGAACCATTCGGGTGTTTTGGCTTATGTTTCTTCTGAACTTTCCTGCTGCGTTTACCTGACAGGTACTTAAATCATTTTTTTTTCAAATGAACTCCAAACTGATATTAGTTTCTGAGGGAGCAAGGTGAATAAAAGTTTGTTCTACCTCTTGCCCTTGCATCCAAGGTATGTACATATGACTATCAACAGACAACCCACAACCAGGAGTACAATCTCAGTAAAACCATTCCTTTTTTCGTTAGCTGCAGAATTGTCGTCCAAGAGAACAATGGCATGGTTAGTTTCAAATTTCATATTTACCGTAAATATTACATTACAATATCATAACAACATCTCATGTAGCTTTTGGGTGAATAGTCATTACTTTGTAATGATGTAGAATTATCTGATGACACCAAGAGCATAAATGCCACCGCCTTTGAGATGAGCGTGTCGCCGGGGGAGAGTGGTTTTGTTTTGTAGGTGTTAGGCGATCTTGCCTTTGCAGAAACAAAACAAGAACAGAAGGATAAAAACTCCATCCGGCATTCTTTGGCATATGCTTGTGACGAGCAAAAATGGAGAAGAGAGTATGTATGAAACACGTACTGCTCGGACTTTTTGTACCTTGAACATTCTATTTGGCCACGTTTGCGATTCCAGGTCCACTAGTTGCAGTTTGGCCAAGTCCAGATAGCAGCTGCAGTAATTCATGGACAAATGATAGGGGCACTCACACTATCAGGTTGTCGCTATACATGAAGTTAATTTCAACCAGATTTTTTCCATGGTGTGTATACAATGAATCAAATTATCAGGAACTTCCACGGCTACAAAACATGCATTCCGTAAAAATTGTTGGCCGACCAGTTCCGGTTTGCAATTTTGCTAAAAGATCGGCAAAGTGCTTTCGATCTTGCAAAGTTGCAATTAGCATAGAAATAACCTTCTATTTATTGCAAACGGTACATTCTTCTGTAATCTCACTTATTTAATCGGTAGCAAAGTTACATTTACTCAGCTATCAAAGTGAGATCCTAAGGCCAGCCAGCTAGCGCCCTTCCATCGACGTAAGGCTTGCAACATTGCTGGAGTATTTCTCCTCGGTTCTGTAATTTATCTGTGCGAAATACATAGGCTGCTTGGGAATTGGGCGTGGCATGGCTTCACTGTCCAGCATGGACACGACCGACGACATGAGTGGCCTAGCACTGGAGCTGTCCTGCACACACAGGAGCCCAACGTGGATGCACTTCGACACTTCATCAAGCGAATAGCTCCCTGTTACCGATGCGTCCACGAAATCCATTGCTTTTCCGTCTGCCCACAGGTTCCATGCCTGAAACATCACCTCCAAGTTCGTAATTTAAATTTGCTAAGTTATCAGAATCTGAACAATTTCATAACACGTCAAGTAACACTTACACATGATACGAGGTTTTCAAAGTCCATCACAAGATGATGAGGTGAGCTGATCTTTAATCCACTTACAATCTCCAGCAGCAAAATACCAAAGCTGTAGGTGTCAGATTTGACGGAAAAAATACCCTCCATCGCATACTCAGGCGACATGTAACCGCTGTTTGAATAGTATTTCAGAAGAAAGTACATATGAGCAGTTCAGTTATGTCAAGCGCATAATTTTTTTGAGATCAAGAGCTAGTCCAAGAGTTACTTACTACGTCCCAACAACTCGTTTGGTACTTTCTTGTTGCTCGTTGCCTTCAAAGATCCTTGCCATTCCAAAATCTGATATTTTTGGGTTCATCTCTGCATCTAGCAGGATGTTGCTTGGTTTGAGGTCCCTATGGATTATTGACGTTCTCGAATCTTGGTGGAGATATAGAAGTCCTCTAGCCACCCTTTGATTATGTTGAACCTTTTTGGCCAATCAAGCATAGACTTTCTTGCAATATCTGCAAGGAAGAGGATGTGCACGTACATGAGTGTGGGGCATCTAGTAAGCTGTTCAGGCAAACAAGTTTGTTTTTGTCAATTCAAGAGTACTTTCTAGAGTATGTGATTAGAACATACCAAAAATAAACTTGTCTAGGCTTTTGTTTGGCAAGTATTCATAAATAAGCAGCTTCTCATCCTCATGAGTAAAGCAGCCAAGAAGTCTAACTAGATTCTTGTGCTGCAACTTGGTTATTAGAACCACTTCATTTCTAAAATGCTCTATCCCCTGCTCAGAACCGTGGCTAAGCCTTTTAACAGCAACTTCCTTTCCCGTTTCCAGTGTTCCCTGTGTCATTTAGTCATCAATAAAATAAATTTACCAGGAGAAAATTAAATACATTTTAAAATGTTGTAATTAATTGACAAGGTCAAAGTTTTAGACAACCTTATAGACATTTCCAAAACCTCCTTTTCCAAGTTTGTTTGTGTCATGGAAATTGTTTGTTGCAGTGGAGATGTCTTCGAACCTAATAGACCGGAGTTCCAAATTTTGATCCCAAACTTCTTGCGAAATGCTGGAGTGTCCCAGAACCTCTCTTTTCTTGTTAACTCGTATCCCTACAGATATATCAGTAACATCAACACTCAACACTATTACATGAGCACCGTATTACAGGAAACTGGCATCCCTTGTTCTACCTCTTAGTTTGCATACAAGCACAAGATATATGCATGTGAGTATCAGCAGCAATGATACAACTGGGAGTACAATCTTTAATACCACACGGACACCACTCTTGTTGTTTACTGCAGAACTGTGTCCTGTGAAGAAAAAGAGTACTGCATCAAGATTCAAGCATAGCTTGTGAGAGTATGCATTTACCCTCTTCTCTATGAGAAAAATATACCGCTGTACCTTAATATACCAAAGGAGATACTACCAAATGCATCTCAAATATAGTTACAGGTTTCGTTTCAAATAAAAAGATTTGTAGACACCAAAAGTAACTTGCTAGCTAGTGTTAAAATGTCTGAACTGAACATAGCACACTGAGTAATGTCAGTTGCCGAGTTTGTTCAATATTAATTATTATATGTCCCTGATAGAAAAGGTTGGTGTTCGTAGTTTCACGTGCTGCTGTTCCTATTAAGATCCATCGAGAGAGGTGGCACGATATACATTTTAAGGCACAAATGTCACAGGCTCACAGCAGATCAAAAGAACAAAAGAAGGCATGGAATCGTACGCACCAGGAGAGCCGGCAAGCCGAATGTACAGGTTGGTACTAGCTAAACCGGGCGCCTTCTCTGAGTCAACAAGCTCCCCTGTCCAGACCAAGCATCTTGATGGTCCACCCGTCGCGAGGATACTGCTCAAGTTGGTGTAAGCATACGCAGTGCAGGAGCAGTTGCGAGCACACTCAGCAGTGCACTCCTCAAGGCTTCTGTTCCTCACATACACAAACTTGTCAGGCACCTTCATCCCTGGCAAGGTCAAGAATTGGTCGCCGCGGCATCTCAGCGCCTCCTTTCTCACGCATCCTTGGAGAAGTTGACACTGAAGCCGTCCGCCGGCTCAAACCCATCGAGGCACCTGCATTCCCCGGTGGATACTACTGTGCTATCGCAGTAACCAAATGACCACAGGAGCCGTAATGGTGGCAGCCATCACCTGGGAGCTTGAACAAAACCAGCCATGACTGGTTAATCCAGATCCTGAGCATCACGTCGCCCGTGTAGTCCAACTTCACGTGTGATATCCGAGAGTTGTTGTCCATGTTGTACGTTATGTAGATCTCCTCCCCATCATCGACGATCTGGGACCACATGTATCCGTTCTTGTCCGAGGCTTCCGCACCGTTCCACAGCCCACTGCGCCAGTACAGGCTTGTCTCACGCCAGATGAGGAACTGGAAACCCGTGCTGGGGTCACCACTGAGGAAGAATTTTCCGGTGGATGGGTCTTGAGAACCTTTCCAAGCAACGATGCGCAGTGCTGTGTGGGTCTTGTAGTTCGTCCATAACTTGAAACCGGGGAGGATGGTGTCGGTCGGATGATCATAACTCTGCCATACCTGTGTGAAGTTCGGCGACTGGACGATAAAGTTCCCTGTGTCGAGCAGCAGCGCCACAGCTCCATCACCCCCGGTGGTGACATTGTTCGACGTCGTCCAAAGGATACGGCCTTTGGAATCTGACAAGATAAGGTCAGAACTGTTGCTCAAAACCAACTTCCCAGACAAACCGCTTCTGATTGGGTTGTCGCGGTTGGCCACCCAGACATATGTCCGCTCCGGGATGTTATGGTGCCATATGCCTACATATTGGTTTGCAGTGGAGTTGTCGAGGGAGAAGAAACCAAGAGCAAAGACGCCACCGTTGGAGACGAGCTTGTCCCCAGGTAAGAGTGGCTTTGCAGGTGTTAGGCGGTCATCGGATTTGCAGGAACAAATCGATAATAGGAGGATAAAAAAGGGGAGTAGAGCCATGCTAATTTAGCTTTCTGCGCATCTGCTTTTGAAGAGTGGTATGAAAATGCTTTTGTGCTAGTCACAGCAGCATGACCAGTTGGCCAGACATAATTGACGACAGGAGACTGCTGCTTGTAACTGGTCCATGTCTGTTGACTGCATCAAATACACCGAAGAACTGAGCTCTCCCGAGTCGCAACCATATGGATAACCGGCGTCGTCATGGGCATAAATGTGCCCCTGGTAGTAAGGAACTCGGACCTTGTGTAAGGTGCAGAAATATCCAGACTTTCTTCAACAGAAGGAATATATCCAGATTTCAGCATCAATGCCGACTCGATCATTAACACATGGACGGAATTTTGAAGCAGAGATTTAATTATGGTTGCAGCAAAATGAGCATTGACATCCAATCACAATTAGGAGTTAATAACAGCAAGCTTCAATTCACGCTTTGCTTAGATGAGCAAAGTGACGGTAGAATTATGGTTTTGAGCTGGTTACAAGAACGGCTCAATGGATCACCTCATTGATACCATTGCCGAAACTTCAAATCAGACTTTTAATGGGGCACTAACACAAGTGTGTCATCACAAAGTAAATTTGGTATCGGCCATGTACTGGATATCTAGAACATGGACCACCAACTTCTTTTTGTATCTACATGTGCTGCAGATGAACTCTGAGATCCACGGCACAGTCGCCTTCTACCACTACTAGCAGGGTTTGCAAAGCACAAAACTAGAGCTAAACCGACAAAGCTTACTACTGGAGCAGCTGCAATGAACAGCCATCTAGTGCGATCGCGTGCTCTGTTTGACTGCTCTCCAACATGAACACCATGTTCACTTGTATTAGTCACTTCCACTGCACCAGCAGACGTATAGTTAGTTTCTTCAGCCTCTGCTTCATCAAAAATTTCCTCAACAGTTTCCTGCACATGGGTGTGTTCCTCCACCCCATGGACATCTCTTTCATTGGTTGTGGCTCGCTTGGACCTCTCAAATTCTGGGTCATCCGTAGGAAGTTCATATCGGCAAACTGGACATGTATTCCTAGAACTAAGCCATGGCAAGATGCACGACGAATGGTACAGATGCATGCATGGTAGCTGTTTTGCTCTAGTTTTGACAGGCATCAAGTCTTTGCAGACTGGACAGATGACACCACCATCTGCCTCGTGCCTGGTGGAGATAACCAGAGATGGGAGATTTCCAACAAAGGATGTCGCTGCAGGTGGAGCTCCTCTTCTCGAATTGTTGTCCTCAGCAAATTGTTGAAGAATCATCTCAAACTGTCTTGCATCAGCGTAATCACCAGGGTTCCCTACAAAAGGCGTCGCTATATCTGGCCCTTCCATTTCTGTCAGCAAGTTGGTCATATTTGCTCTCTGATTAACATTCATTCTCCAAGTCCATACCCCATCTTCAGATTCCCACCCGGTCAATTCACTTGGGCCAATGCCACGCGACTGCTGCTGGTGGTGCTGCATGGTGTCAACCGCTTCATCAAAATCAGATTCTTCCAGTTGCACATCTTCTTGGTAATCTGAATCCCACTGATCCATTCCAGCATTCATGGGATCAATATCTGTATCTGTATTCATGTAGCTCTCGTTGTCAAGTTGAACAGCAATCTCCCTTCCCATCATGCTATGTTGATCTAGAGAAACATCCGAGTCCCCACCGTAGTCACCAAAACTGATGTTTGATTCAAGCTCATCAAACACAGAATCAACATAATTGAGGCCATCACTCTCATCATCCGAAGCATGCCACCTTTGGGACTGGTTTGGTGTAGAATTATAAGATGCCAGCTGTCGCACAACTGTTGGAGAATCAGTATCTGCTTCATGTCCTTGTCTAGCTAAGTTGATCACTTGGGAGAACTGCTGTGAGAATGCATCCTCACTAGATTCAAGACTTGCAGTCCTCGACCTCCGCCTTCTTTGTCTTCTATGCTGATTACTGCTGGTTGTTACATCTCTTTCGTTCTGATTAATCACAGTCTCCTTGCACTCCCTGCATATGGCTAAAGCTTCAAAGCTATTGGTCACTTCAGTATCCAAAGTAAAAGGTCTTGTGCAAACTAGGCATTGAGCATCTGGTAGCTCATGGTCACTCGACTGCGTCTGATTGCCAGACATGGGCATCTTGTACTAGTAAATCCGACAATGCAAGCTGTGCTCTGCTGAAAAGAACAAGGGACTATTGCAGAAGACAAATGGCCTGAAGGGAAACAGAAGTATGCCCTGCTTAATTCCTTGAATAGGTGTTCATACATACATCACTGTGCACGTTAAAAAAGTTTTGCCCGGATGCCAACCTGCCAAAGGAAAGCAAGTAGTTGGTCCAGTTAGTACACAATGAAAGAAAGACATATAATGTGCTTATGCAGCATATCCAGGAGGCTATGAAGATTACAGAGATTCGATCAAAATGGATAAACAGTTAAGCACATCCACAAATATAATGTACTAACAGCTACCGATTTTTAACGTAACCACATGACAAAACTAAACATAGCATGACTGTTTAATTGGTTGATCCTAGGAGATCACCAGCAAGAACACCAACCAAATTATTTCCAGAGAGCCCCGATTTTTTCATCATCCATATCTCTGGATAGGAATTGTGGATTCAATCCCTAGCACAGGCAGATTATTTCTAAAGAAAATACATGGATCAAAGCGATACTCACGGAGGCCCAATCGGGCACAACATATAGAAGCAACCCCACGAAATCGGGTCAGGAACTAACCAGTTAGACCAAATCAATTTAATCTCCACCCCAGTTCGCACATGACAGGCCGCCGCAAGGGATCCACGCAAACCAACTAAATAAGAAGAAAAATCATCACCGGCTCCGCAGCAGGGGCACAGAGACGAGGCGCTAAAATCAAACGCGAGCGAAAATAATTTGAGCAGATTTGGAGAGGAGCCGCACACATTTGCGATGTAAGAGCAAACAAACGGTTGTTCATGGGAAGGTCGAAGGGTTCGAAGAAAAATTACCTCGAAGATCTAAGGCGGGAGGGAACTGGGATGGCGATCTATACTGGTGGGATGGCGGATCAATTCCGGCGATCCTGGGGCAGTGGGGCTCGGCCGGAGGAAGAAAAGGACGTCCGGATTGGGGATGGGAGAATGGAGATTGAGGAGGAGGAGGAGGAGAGAGGTTGGAGTTTTCCTTTTTTTTTTTAAACAGTTGCAAAAATTTCTAGTATAGACCCATGCGGAAAAAGCCGGCCCATTTAGAAGTTCAGAGCCCCACACAGAGCTCCACCTTCGCCCGCCACCACCACTCGTCAGTCGTCACCCATGGCCGCCGGCGTGAACAGGCTTCCGCCGCGTCTCACCACGCTCGCGGTCTTCTCCTCGCCTACGCCGAACCCCTTCAGGCGCATCGCCAGGCCCAGGCCAGGCCCAGGCTCCCGCCGATCTCCATCTCCATGGACCCGGCCCTCGTCGACCCGGCCCACCTCCAGGCCCTCATGCTCGCCTGCGCGCACTCCTGCGCCATCCGCCCATCGGCGCCGGGAGCCACCGCGGGGCCGGAGCCCGTCGACATCCGGAAGCTCCGCACCGCCGTGGCGCACAGCTTCCTGGTCGTGTCCGTCTTCTGCGGCGCCAGGTTCCTGGAGGGCGACGACGACGGAGGGGATGACCGGCGGTTCCTGGGCCTGGAGCTGGACCTCGGGCTGGGGCGGCGGGGGGAGCAGCGGCTCGTCGGCTTCGGACGGGCCGTCTCCGACGTGGGGCTCACCGCCTCCGTCCATGACGTCGTGGTGATCTTCTCCTCTCTTCGTGTTCACAAGAATTTCCAGTTATTAGACGCTTCTTGATTTTACAGTGTCAACACATTTCGTGCCAAAGGGCTAATTTTAGTTGAATTTCGCATGGCATTCTGGATACGGTAATTAGTTTTCGAATTACCAACTTGGCGAATTAATTCGACTGAATGAATTTTTTTTTTCTATGGACACGCAACCAAAGGTTGCTGTCATTTCATTAAGATTGGAATAGAGAGTTCTACAGCTTACAAGGATTACAAACGGCCTAGCCGTCCTCTCCCACTGAAGTCTAAGGACTACTCCTCTCGCTGATCTGCATTCTTCCAAGCTTCTGCCCAGATCGCTAGTTCTTCGCTTACTCTTCTAACCAGGGTGTTTAGGCTCGTTTCTTTGCCCTCGAAAACTCTTGCATTTCTCTCCAGCCAGATTCTCCTCAGTCCAGCGATAATGAAGGTTGCCGTCTTCTTCTTCTGCTTTCCTTTGCGTTTATCAAGTGTAGAATTCCACCACTCTCGTACTGGGATAAGCCCAACGGGTGTGATATCTTGATGTTGAGCCTTTTGACAAAGTCTGAACCAGAATGTTTTTGTGAATGAATAACCTCGTTGCAAGAAGCAATAGCACAATGTGGGTAATCTTGATCCCTAAGTGCAGTACAGGCGTTGTATCTATCCTTTTCAAAGCTGGATTTATCACTATTGTGCTATGTTTTCCAAATGAAATGGATGAGCATTTATTGGCAAGAAGAAATTTGTCGTTTATGAATTCTGTCTTTGTGCACTGATTATAGCTCATTTCAGTGGAAACTTTTATGTAGCATTAGGCATGAGTCTTTGAATTGATTAGTGAAAGGGAGTTTAACCATAAAGCGTATAAGGTTTACATAATTGAATGTTTTATGGTCTGGGCTATACTCGATACATATTCTTTCATGTCCCCTTCTGTTACTCCTCCACATTCAACCAAAGATTATCCCCCAATCATGTGTTCATATGACTATCTTCAGTGATTTACAGGTTCATCCGTCACTTCAGAGGAGAGGAATTGGCACAAAAATACTTCAGAAAATTACATGGTAGGTTACTACGATGGGCTTTTTCTGGTGGGCTTGAAAGGGGCTTACTTGAGTCAGTTTATTGTAACAGAGGAAGAATAACGAACATGATCTTTTCTGTAAAATAATCAAGATAGTGGTACCAAAGCAATTAATCATTTATGTTACTTATTAGACAAAATGAGAAGACCTCTTGCATTGAAACAAAAAAAAACTTGTACACGAATCAACAACCAAGTACCCCCTGGATCAAAATATTAAATATTTCTTTTCGGTATCTATTTTTTAGTTGA
Source organism: Poa pratensis (assembly GCA_947311845.1). Taxonomy (NCBI): domain Eukaryota; kingdom Viridiplantae; phylum Streptophyta; class Magnoliopsida; order Poales; family Poaceae; genus Poa; species Poa pratensis. The sequence goes on along the minus strand of CAMZMU010000097.1, from coordinate 35,337,734 downwards.
TGCTTTCTTCACAGAATATCTTTTTTTGGATTGATAATATTTCCTTTTGGGAGTATATGACCTACAGATTACCTAATGATTTTTGTAACTGTTTCAAATTTGGTGTACACATTTCACATGTTTCTTGTATTTATTTGACAGCATAAACAAACCCCAGTGATTAATGTCTCCCTGTATCAGCTAATCTTAGAACAACATGTTAATATGCAATCTGAACTTCTTGAGTAGAAATACCTGTTACTTGAACAGCTGACTAGTTGATTTCCTGTCCAAAGTTCAAGATTCATCTAAAACCTTTGTTACCGGAACAATTTTTTCAGGGCACTCATAGCAGAGGAATTTATGACATTTCCACATTATGTACAGGAAAGGAGAGGTATGGCCTTCATATATAATTTGGTAGACCTCATGAATGTCCATCTGTATGCTTAACATACATCTGTTATGTGTAAGATGGAAGTGTGGATCTACTCCCACACATGCCTTGCAATAGAATTTTACAATGATATATAATGATGTCTATTAATTTTATGGAACGATTTGCAGGCCATTTTTTGAATCATGTGGGTTTGATGATGATGCAATGGGTTCCACGACAATGATGTACACTAAAAGCATGCAGAAATAGTATTCCCACTGATGATTGCAAATCCACGCCATGATGAGATTGGTGGTTCCTTTGCCGTGTTAACTGGTGCTACTTCAGAATGCTGACAATGAACGAAGTTGTGAGATCCAGCAGTAATTATTTACCTACTCTGATTGGATATACTCCCTCCGTTTTTTAATATAAGATGTTTTAGCTTTCGTACACATTCATAAGTGTCCACATGTATTTAGACATGTTTTAGTTTGTATGTTCACTCATTTTGGTACGCACCTAGTCAACATGTGAAGGATCTAAAACATCTTATATTAAAAAACGGAGGGAGTAGTATCCAATGTGTACAAACCGTTTCTGGCTTTGTAATAGAGGATACTGTCCGAAGAAATTAGATAAACTCGTGTGGTACGGTATACCGTATTAATATGTGTGGATGACGGCATTACCAAGCATGTTTCAGAATCCAGACCAGCATTTGTAAATTTTACCACTGAATGCAAAAGCTTGTTGTGTGTACAGAAATGAGTGCTTATACACATATTTTCGCCGTAAAAGTTTATGTATGTCAGCACATGTACTTGAACGAGGAGTCGATCACCGGAAGAGAACCTTTGGTATACAAAAATTATAGATTTGTGCGAAGTTAGCACTGTCGAAATTTTATTGGGGAAAGATCCTTTATCAAGTACTGGTGCAAGAGATAAGCCAAAAAGATAAATGTGTCAAGGCAGATATGTGCGGTCTCCACCTATATAGTACCAAAGATTAAACAGGCGTTGACACATTAATGACACTCAGTAAACTCCCTTTGATTTACGGCTTTACACAGTGAGAAGCTCTAGTTACAGTCTTACAGAAAATGCCGACTTCAGCCTTCAGGGTTGGACGGGACCCACCAATCCAATGAATTCATCTTAGCATCTGAATTCTTGTGCAGCAAGATTCTCTTATTAAATTTTGCACAATAATGTTTGAGTTCATTGATATAAACATCCATGGATCTTAGATGGCCAATCTCCAGCTGTTGCGCTGCAATTATTTCTCGTTGCCCCTGTTGAGACACGGCTGTAGGTCCATGTGTTTCTGCATATGCATTTAGCAGCATGGATCATCATACAGCTCCTTGGAACACTTGCTCGTCTGGAGTTCCAAAAGCTCTCTGAAGAAACCGGTCGACGACTGAAAGAAATTCTTCAGCTCGTTCTTCGTGGGGCAAGTGCCCACAATTCTTGATCACCTCAAATGTCGCACCAGGAATGGCTTGTGCTACGCGTTCAGCATTCGAAGCTGGAACAAGACGGTCGGTGTCACCAGTCACCACTAGCACTGCAAAGGTAAGACAATCAAAACTTTTTTTTTTTGCGAAACAATCAAAACTGTTTAGCAAGCGACATTGTTAACAAATCGCATGTTAGAGTATTCAACACTTTATCTAAAATTTGTAGGGACATCACAACATATCTAGTTCAGTAGTTGGACTAATTATGTAATAAGAAGACAAAAGGAAGAAGCATTTAGTTCAACCTGGGCATGAGATTTCAGAGAGCCTCTTCGAGACTGGCACTTTTGACTTGGGTGTATCTGTGATCATGGCTATAGTGTACTCCAAGAGAGCCTTCTCCCAGCCCCTGGATCTTAGTGGCTGAAATAATTTCCATGAACATCAATGTGAGTAAGCATTTCTCACTTCCAGATTTTGTTTTCTGAAATTGTCACAGAGAGAACTCACCTTGGTGTAGCCTTGAATAACATGGTCAGTTACTTTGCTTGGGTCATACCATGCATTACGGACACCCGTTATGCCAAATTTATCCATGATCAGTCTCACCTATGTCACCAAAGTCTAATCAAAGGGAAATAGAATGGAACTACAAAACTTCTGGAATAAGATGTATCTGTATATTTACAATTTAATCAGTCAACTCAAAATATCTGTATTTTGAAAATTTAGTTGGTAAATTCTAAATATCTGTATTTTGACAATCAGAGAACAGCATCTTACCAGACTCGCCGCCAGTGAAGATCGAAGAAAAGCGACAAGAAGTTTACAAGACAAAGCTCTGACCATATCCTGCACTGCCATTACCACCTTCAGAAGAGGCCCTGCAAGCCACGTACACAAGCCAAGAAATCCTCTCCAAATCCCAGCAAACGGATTTGGTGGTGCATTTCTATCATCAGAATCCTTCTTCTCTGTCCCTTGCTGCTCACCGACGCCGTTGTTCCGATCATCCTTCCTTGCCGGCGCGGAAATTGCTGGCGCAACCAGCACCAGCGCCGCCACCCGCTCCGGCGCCTCAAAGTATGCTTCCACTGCGACAAGGCAACCGGCAGAGTGCCTGGGATGATCGAAACCGTGGAATAAATCTTAACATCTCTTATCGAACAAACCAGCAATGTACTGATACTGAAGAATGCAGTGCAGACTGCAGAGTGTGCATCTGTACCCGACAAGGACGGCCTTCCCGGCCCCGAGTTGGTCTATGAATGCCAATGTGGCCATGGCCGAGAAGGCCATGGAGTAGGGGTTGAGAGGCTTGGTGTCATCGCCTGGCCAGCCAGCCCGGGAAGTCAGGCCGAACCCGGCCGGTCGAAGGCAGGACCTTGGCGCCAGCAATGCGGGCGAGCGGCCGCATGACGCGGCTCCAGGAGAACAAGGACGCGCCGAAGCCGTGCAGCAGCACTACGGGCAGCCCGATTTGACTCCTCGCGACGGCGGTGTCCGAGGACCGGTCGTCGTGGGCGCAGACCTTGTGATGGACCCTGACGCCGTTGATCTCGTAGAAGCTGCTGTCCGGGTCGGCGAGCGCTTCCGGGTCAAGGAGGTCGTCCTGGTCGATGCCGGCCACGGTCCGGCGGCGGCGCGGCGGCATCTGCGCACCAGCGCCCGGAATCGATCCTGCGTTTTGCTTCGGGGTTCAGTGTTTGGGGGAAAGTTCAGGTCGTTTTTGGCGCATATTTTTTACCACTCGGAGGGGAAAAAAACATTCGCAACTTCGAACCACTTTTTAGCGCTAAGCTCCCAAATCTCTGCTCCAAGAAGAACACCACCCATTTGAAGCCTCTGGGATCGAAATGTAAAATCTAGCACTCGCAGTAGGAATAGAAAGTACCGGCAGGGAAATCGGCGGCGGCGGCTGATGGCGGGGGAGGACCGGCCGTGCGGCGAGCTCGGAGATGCGGAGGACGGATCTGGGCGGCGGGGAGAAGGTTTGGGACGGCTGGCGGCGGCGGTCGGAGGGGCAGGAGCATCCGCATCTGATCAAGCCCCAGCCGGCGCGGGAAGCCGACGATTGCCTGGAGGGTTCGCTGGATTGCGTGGGGCCCAAGAGCAGTGGCACGATGGACGGGACACTAATCCGCGAGCTAGCGACGTGTCGCTCGTACGGAGTATGTCTGCTACGCTCCCATTTACTTTTTGGATCATCTGCCGACCAAACTTAGGGCCAGATTTCCGGGCCCAAGGCAAAACTAGAACCCGGAGTTTATAGGTAAATAATTCATAATATGTAGGGATTTTTCCTTTTATCACGTTCTTTATCACATTTTTCATCGGATTCGGACTAGGGATGCAGAGGACGTCCGCTTCAGTTCTCCGAATATGATGTCTTTTGTAGATTAGAGATGCATGGGCCCAACAGGATTAGTGATCTTGACGGACACGGATTGTTCGCCTCGTCTGGCGGACCGTCCACCCGCATCCTGAATTCGAAGCGAAATGGATAATTGTCGATGTGGATTTGAATACGGTTATGTTAGACCGTGGATTCGGAATGAAAGTGGAGCGGAATCGAGAATGAAACAAAACTAATCAGATATAGAGGAACAAAATTTGCAGTAAACCAATGCAAGGGCTAAGTATCATCCACACATGTTTCTATATATAGGCCAACAAGCTAAGAAATTGTATTCCATAGTCGGTACAGTGACTATTAAACTGAGTTGTTGTCTAACAAACGAAAACTTTGCCACTCACTAATTAGATCATCATAGCAATTTCGGTTGAACATTAGATTATTAGGTTTTAAACCACCGAATAATCCTAATTAATTTTTGGATAATTCGTATATATATATGGATAAGTTATTACATATCTTCACTAATCAGGATATCGGTCAATATTCCGATAAATCAGCAAATTTATCGCTTACCGGTATTTGACAGATAAACTAAATCAGCAGATAAATCAGTTATATGCCGATAAACCGGCCGATTTACCCCTTATCTTGGGTCGACCGATAAACGATATCCCCACATTGCATACCTTAATTACAATATTCGGGTGTCGGTTCGAAATGAGATAACCATATTCGTCACATTTCTTCAAACCGAATATAGATTCCTTAAGGCGAATCCATAACCGATGCGGCGCGTATTTGGTTTGTGAATAATGAGATTACACATGAGAAACTGATGCCAAGTATTGAGGGCTCCCGCTGATTCCTGGTAAGCTACCTTATTTGGCTTACTGTGCTAAAGCAACATCCTAATGTAGATCCAGCAAAAGGGAAGGAAGTCATTGAACAAAGGAGAGAATGTCAAACTCCCTAAGATTTTATCGCACATGCCACGATGTCCAAGGTAATGTTCACGAGAAGCGCGATAAGACGATCATCATCCATCTTCCCATCTTAGTCCATAGCAACTGTCATCAATTGTTAAAACCATACATGGGCCATCGTACACTTTCATAGTTCCCTCTGATTATGCATATGTAAGATTTTCATTTTTAGGTAAATACACCCATTAATCCCTTCATTTATTTGGATAGATCTCATGCATTGTAGTTTACTGATTCATTTCATTTTTGCACCTCACATCGATAGTGCATAATCATTTTGAGCGCGCAGTCGGAAGGCCGTCATCGCCCGGAGAAAAGCTCTCGTTTGATTTAAAGACCGTCCCATGCATAGTTTTTAAGGCGACGCTTTGACTCTTTGCCAGGAGGGGGCGCTTTGGACGCCTAGGCGCCTAAAGCGGCCGTTTTTGCAAAGCGGAGGGGGCGCCTTGACGCCTAGCGTCGTCTTAGGGAGGCCTTAAGAACCATGGTCCCCATGTACACGCATATATGCAGGACCAAGATGCATGCATGGCCGATGGTCCTTCTGTCAGCAGCATGCATGCATGCATACATGAATGCATGACAAATTTAACTCTACCTAGATCGCGATCCAACATTAATTCATTGTGTCATGAGAGCCTTCTTCTGCCACGCTGCGGGGCTCTCATACTTAAAAAGGGCTGCTGAAGAACTCGTGGTTCGGTCCGATCATTTTTCGCGCATGTGCTGTTTAAGTAAGACGAGTCACACCGTGCCATAACTCATGAGAGCCTTCGTCACGAGTGTGTATATATGGTGATCCATTAGACGGATACTACTCCCTCCCAACCGAATTAGTTGACACAAATTATATATATATATAAAATTAATCTATATTTATATATATTAATAGTAATCTATAAAATTTGAGGTTTAAAACGGTCGTATCCGTCATCCGATTAGATAGAATGGAGTGTTATGTACAGAATTTTGAGCTAGGAAAAAAATCGCTTCGCAAGCAAAAAAAAAAACACAACAAAAACTAGTCTTCAGGATCTTGTGTGTGGGCGAAAGCCCACATCGTCAACTCCTCCCGCACCAAAGCCGCCACCTCCAAAGGCGAGATTGCCACATTGCATAAGGTCATTTGGCTCCTCTCCTTCCCTGTCCGCCAAGTCAAGTGGACGATGGTTTCGCCAGTCGCTCTCCTAGCCTCGTGTGAAGAACCCACAAGTGCTCGCCACGACAACAGACAACCTCGATCAGCAACGCACAGTTCTCCCTGTGCCCACAGACACAAAAAACACCTCCTCTCAGCATTTGCCAGGAGGAGTGTCCAGGCAACAGAAACTTCATCATCTAGGCCTCCCCCGGCGGCATCTGCTGCACCATCTTGGTCCCTGACGTCGTCGTCTTCTTCTTGGTCTTGTTCACGGCGAGGACGAGTTCGTCGATGGCCGCCACCTCCTGGTCCGAGAAGGGCCGGTCCGAGACATCTAACAAGGCCAATAAGTCCTCTCGCCGGCGCCCCGAGGGGTGGGCCTCCTCGGTCAGCGAGCCGAGACGACGCGCCACGGTCTCCCTGGCCAGCTGCTCGATGTTGGCGCCCTTCGGGTGCAGCTTGGCGAGCCTCTCGCTCCTCCACACAGACGGCGCCTCCACCTCCATCTCGTGGACCAACGGCGTGGCCGGCGTGCCCAAAACGGTGGCCGCAAGTGGCACCGTGATCCGGGCTAAGAATCCCGACAAGGGGCACAGAGATGCACCGACCTCCATGTCCTGCTGCCCAGGACCAGCCTGCACCGGCGAGACAAAGTCCTTCACGAACTGCTGCCCATCCACCTTCTCAACAACGATCTCACCCTGAGCGGACAACAGGGTAGAGCCCGCTCCAGGCTCGGCAATGCACTGCTCTTCATCCTCCACCTCCTCGCACAGCAGCACCACCTCGCAGGACGCATCGCCTGGCGAGACGATAGAAGGCGGCTCGTCGCTCACAACCGGACGCGGGGAGCACCCCGAGGCCGGACACGAGTCCCACGCCGAAATCTCGCCGATCAGACCTTGCCACGCCAACATCTCCACAGACACTGCCGCGGATACCTGCTCCTGCGCCTCGCGGTCGCCATCCTTACCTTGCTCTGGCGGCAGCATCAGCCCGGCCCGCTCGTTCTCCTCTGTGAGAGCTCCATCCACGCTCTCTTTGTGGCACCGCTCGTTGGGCAGCAACACCTCCGCCGCCGCCGTGGAGCAGCACATGTCAAGCTCGCACTCCATGAGCACCTCCCTGAAGGAGCGTAGCGGGCTGACCGGCGATGAGCAAAGTCGAGGAAGGCCTGCCGGTCGTGGACGATCTGGTGGCACCTCCGAAAGGTCTTGTGGCGCCATGAGGATGTCGCGGAAGGAGCGCAGAGGAGAGACCGGGGTAGCGGTGCGCCGACGCGGTGGGGCAGCGGGAGGCGGGGAGGCTGGAGGCTCGGTGCAGCTCCCAGCAAGGTGGCCTGCGCGGTGGCACTGCCAACAGACCCGAGGCTCTCTGCAGTCGATTGCAAAGTGTTTATGGCTCAAGCACCGGAAGCAGCGTCCCCGCATCTTCTTAAGGAGCAGCTCCCGCCGCGCCAGGCTGTCGCCTCCGATCCAAGGCCGTCCCCTAGCTCCACTCGAGTCCCGTCGCCACCAATGCGGTGGACGGACGGTCTCCCATCCGTCTTGTCCTCGAGGCGCACCATGCCGCTCCAAAGAAGGCCCATCTTGTCTCCTGACTCCGGCGTTGCTTCGTCGTGAAGTCGAGGAGTAGGCAGCACCCACCCGAGCAATAAATGGACGCGGCTGACCACGGGGAGGCGGACCCGACGGGGGAGGGGGCGGCCGCCTACCCGCATAGAAGCCCATCGTAGAGGCCTGATCGTCGAGCTGTCGACGCGGAGTTGGGGAAGCCGCATTGAAGGCGCTCGTCGCGTCCCCGCGGCGCTGCGGCGGGACATAGCGGTCCCTAGACCTGACCACCGGCGAGATCTCGCTGTCTTCAAGCTCCGCACCTTGTGAATCCGGCACAGACTCCAGATCTGGATCTTGCGAATCCGGCACGAAGTCAACGCTCTCTTCCTTCTCCACTTCATCCGCCCACGAGAACCTGGTCGAGGAGGGCTGAAGCAGCAGCGAGGCTAGCTTGGTAGGGGCTGAAGTCTGGGTGGTGGTGGCTATGGCTGCCGCCGCGGTGGCCGTGGTGGTCGCCGCGGGAGTCGCCGCTACGGGGTCGGGAGGACGCATGTCTATTCGCCCTGCTCTAGTAATCTATAAAATCGAGGGCTTCTTCCTAAGGTATAACATACTTGAACTAGCTCAGTTGGTTGTGACTTGTGAGTGACCACACAAATGGAATCGTCATATTCGCACCTTGGAGCGTCTCCCTCCCCGTCTACAGTAGAAGGAGGGCGACTTTTGGGATCCGTAGCTCGCACCACCGCCTCGCCGTAGATCCGGTCGATTCCCCGCCCTCCGGCGCCGCTCCGGCGGCGGGAGGACGGGGAATCGCCGGATCCGTGTACATAGGTAGTGTAGGTGTGCGTTGCGTTGCTGCTGGTGCCGCCATGGAGGAGGAGGTGGCCTCGGTGGTTCTTTTGCAGGTGGAGGTCTTCCTCTGCGGCGGCGGCGCTCCACGGAGCTCTGCCGTTGCTCTTCTGCCGCACCCGTGTTCGCGGCTCTGCGGAGCTGCCGTGCGCGGTCTCCCCTTCGCCGGATGCCGCGAGACGGCGGATCTGGCGTCGACGACTTTCGTGCAGGTGGCTGGTGAAGTCTGGTTCGACGACGGCGACGTCCGCTGGCGTAGGTCCTCTGCGGCCGGCGATCGGCGACTTCCCGTCCGCTCGGGGGTGCTCTCGATCCAAGGCGTCTTGGAGAGCAGGAGCGGCGGTGCGCCACCGACGGCGTCATGGACGAAGACGGAGTCGAGTTGCAGCAGGGTTTGGACTGTAATTTCTATCTTTCTGTGGACCTTTCTGTAATTGCTGGATTTTCATTCAGCCCTTGTACTCGCAAAAAAAAAAAAAATGGAATCGTCATCAACCATTGATCATTAATCAACTACCATCAATTCAACGGGTACTCATGTGGAGAGTCAGATCATCACCCTACATATATAGGCAGTGGACAGTGGTAGTGGCTAGCTATTGTGATCCCTTAAAACAGCAAGAGAATATACATGATTGAAACCAGAGAGAATAAAAGACACATGTATAATGAGAGAAACACACGATGCCGACCATGTTGCGTCACATCTAAAACATCATCTCCCCATGCATCAAGCTACAATCGAGTCGGGTGCCACTACCATGTACTGTATACTAGTAGTGCACTTCGCTATAAAAAAGATACATTTGTGTGTGTCCATGAGCACGATTTCTTTTCTCTAAAATTGTACTCTCTTCGTTCATTTTTATTAGTTTTTTTAGAGAATAAATATATTTAGTAGATTTACTCATTTGATCTCTACTTAATCTATACTGAAATATCTAGAATGCCTTATAAAACTGAACTTGACCTGCCAGCTCAATTGCTCCACTCGCCGGAAAGAGCTTCGGTAAAGCTAGTCAACGTGTGACTGTGTGTTGGGCTTCACGTTGTGGGTCCCAGTAGCCAGTGTTCTTACAAAATTGCAATACAGCCGAGTAACTTTACACAGAGAGGCCTCTCCTTTACAGCAGAGCAGAGGAGAGGTTTCAGTTGCAGAAAAGCCCCTTGCAAGAATCCAAACGTTACGGAAAAGGACACCCTGGACAAGCACGGCGCACGGTGCCTGGGCCCACACATCAGCCAGTGCGCTCGACGCAGCTCCAGCCTGCCAGTGCCAGGGGTAGATCGGTAACTACTGGTGCCGTGACAACTGTAAGCCTTCTGTCTTTTGTCCCACCAGAACCTCCAAAAAAACAGTAATTCCGTTAAGCCCCTCACCAAGAACTCTCACCCTCCTCCACTTCACTACACTCCCCTTGATCTCAATCTCAATCTCAACCCCCCCGGCGTCGCGATCATCTTAAATCCCGCGGCCTCCGGTCTCCCTGCTCCGGTTCCTCCGAAATTGATTCGCTCCTCGTCTCCTACCAATTCTAGGACCAAATCCTACTGCTTTTCCGGGAAAAGAAATACAGCCAAATCTTGTTTTCTCAGTCCCGTCTTTGTCCCGTACTACTACCAGCTTCCATCCACATTGCTGTCGGGGAGTGATCGTTGGAGCTAATGCGCGTCCTTGCAGAGAATCTCACGGTTTCCCTCTCCGAATCTCGTCCTTGTTCCCCCGAGTTAAGAGGCGGAGGTGGTAATTCTCGTACGCGCGCGCGCCAGTCTTAGCCGCCGCGGTCGTGGATCCCCCTGACTCTTCTTCTGGCGCCGCCTCCGCCTGTCTCTCTCCGCTCCTGGATTCCTCGCGGAGCCGATGGGTTTCTTGATATGCGTCTGCCTCCTCCAGCTGCTGTTCTTGGGCTCGTCTCCGGCGGCGGCGCAGCAGCCGACGTCGCCGGCGCGGGCCCTGGACGCGACGCTGCAGGGGTACGCGTACCGGGCGCTCGCGTGGCGGCCGCGCACCGGCATTGTCTACAACGGCACCGTCCCCGGCGACCTCGCCGGCGTCGCGGTGTCCGCGCTGCGCCTGCGCAGCGGCAGCCTCCGGAGGAAAGGACTCGCCGAGTACTTCCAGTTCGGCCTGCCCGCCGGCGTCACCGCGCAGCCGCGCGCGGAGAGGCTGGTGCTCGTGTACCACGACCTGGGCAACCGGTCGGAGCACTACTACCCGCTCCCTCCTGGGTACACCTACCTCTCGCCGGTGCTCGGGCTGCTGGCCTACGACGCCGTCAACCTGTCGGCGGCGGGGTTGCCCGAGCTGAACCTCGTCGCGTCAGCGAGTCCGATTCTTGTAAGTTTCAGCAATGTCAGGGCGGCGCCGTCAGGCGGTCCGGCACCACGGTGTGTGTGGTTTGATCTGGACGGCGTGCCGCAGTTCCGGGATCCAGAGGCAAGCAACGTTTGTGCGGCATATCGCGGAGGGCACTTCTCGCTAGTGGTGAACTCCAGCGAGGTTGCTCCTGCTCCGGCCCCACCGGCCGCAATTGCCCCGCTGATACCGGACTCCGGAGGTCGTGCCCAGGGGAGCTCGCAGGGCTGGAAGATTGCAGTCAGCGTGGTCGGGAGCGCCGTAGCACTGGGGCTCTTAGCATCAATTCTCCTGTGCTTGGTGAGGTACAAGAGGGTTAAGAAGCTGGAGGTGATGGAACGGAATTCAGAGGTTGGGGAGACACTGCGTATGGCGCAGGTTGGGCGGACGCAAGCACCTGTAGCGTTGACGACACGAACACAGCCGGTGATCGAGAGCGAGTATGCTGCGTAGTTGGTGCTGGATTTTTCTGCAGAGCTCGGGCAACATCAACAATGCTTATGGACGATGCCGGAGACATGGAATTTGTCCATCATCTAGTTGAAGGCAGCAAGGTATTCAGCGAATTGGTAAATTCAGGGCTTAGCTTCTACACTTATGGGTCCAGGAAATTCTTTTGGCGAGTTTGTTTTGAAGGATAATTGTTCTGCAATGTTCATAGTTACCATGTTCATACTGAGGAGCTCTGTTCATCTCCGAAGGACTGGAGAAGTGAATTCATCAAGCCAGATTTTGAATCCTCGATTATTTTTGGGTTGCTATATTCTGAAGAAGTAGGTCAGCAACGAAGCTGAGTAACATTCACTGCAAACGACATGGTACCGTTTCAGTGAAATTCATTCTAGTTTTACCTCAACATTTTTGCGCCGTTTGGCTTCTCCTTTTTAGACACCTGTTAAGATGTTGTACATGCCGGTTTGGTAATTAGCCAGATAACTTAGATTTCAGCTTCAGTTGTTTTGACATCCAGTCTGTATGCAGTGAGAACTTTCCATTATGGTCACTTTACATTTCTAGTGGGCTATTCCGTTGGTGATTGGGTGTTATGGTCTATTTCCCTGTTGGGAACTCTGAAGTGTAAACATATCAGGGTGTCATTTTCATTGTTTTGTAGTCAGCACCTACAATTTTGTATTGAACAATCTGCACCAACAATTTGGGTTCCAGCATAGGGTTACAGCAGTGGCCTTCCTTGAGATGATAGCTTGAACAACCACCAATCTGTGACCTGGCTTCAGGCCAAACTATCTGACCATGTGCTTCTTGTTCTTACTGCCTGGTCGTGGGTGCACGTTCATTCTTATGTTGGATATCATATAAGGCGCGAGGATACCGATGATAAGCTGTTGCTTAATTATGTTCTAAGTTGCCACATGTGGTTTGCCAGCATATTTGTATGCTGGCAGAAGCAACCTGGATCGTTAAATTGGTTGCTACCACATGCTGCATCTGCAACCAAAAATGCACAATGCATGTGTTTATGAGCTAATAACACTAGACATACAATAACTTGCGCGGTGGGTGCAAATTCATACAATAACCTTAAAACCGGGGTGAACTAGTACACTAACTTGTGACATGGGTGCAAATTTGGTCCAAATCGTCCCACACGTGGCGATGTTTTTTTTTCAAAAATCCCCCTTTACATTTTCTCTCGCAAACCTGACCTTCAAAATCCACCTGCTCTTCCCCGTTGCGTCAGACTGAACCGAAGCAAATCAACGCACACATGGCGGCCATGGCCACATACTCCTCTCCCTCGTCAGCTCCGGACGCGCATCACCCCAAGCCTCCGTACCACCACTCCGCGCAGCGGAACCGCCTACGAAGCTGATGGGCCAGAGGTCGCCCTTCCATTTCCAGAGCTCTCGAGTGGGAGAGGAGGAGCTTGAAGCAGGGCCTCGAGCTCCTGCAGACCTGCACGGAGGGCGTGGCAGCCGGTTGATCTCAAAGAAGGTGGTTTTGGCCTTGCACTATGTTGAGCCTGCAGCGTGCCTCGATCACGGCGACGTCCTGAGCTAAGAGACGAAAGTGGTGCGGCTTAGCGACGGAGGAATGGAAGCGGCAGACCAGAGTGAAGGAGAGGAAAAGGAGGCTAGCGGCCATCCGCGCGGTGTCAAACTAGCAATCACTAATCAGGCTTCTCTGTTCTCGCTACACTTGTTTGTCTTGCTGATACAACACTCGTAATTTAGCGCCTCTGCTCTGTTGTGTTTGTTCCTTTAAGTGCTCTCACTGCCATTGCTCCTAAACACCAACTAGAGCTAGAGATAGGCCAGATCGATGGGAGCAACCATGGATTACATACGCTATTCATCTCATGTCCACGCTTTCATCTTCATGCTCGTCACCGTCCCGATGCTTGTCCTGCCGGAGGAAGTATGTGACTGGTTATAACTTATAACGGCAACAAGATCGTGGCGTGCATGCCATCATGTTGTTGTGGCCACGATGACACACTGGAGGCTAGACTGCAAGGGCTGGGTACTATACGCGGTGACCAGAAAAAAGCGCTGGTGTGCCATCGTGAACCCCACGACCACGCCGGAACTGTGGCGCGTACCCGCGAAGGTGCTGCGGGCGGAGGGACGCGAACCTGCCGGCGGCGTACCCAGTCAATTTGGGGGAATAGAGGTAAAGGACACAACTGCCACAAAATAATAGACAAGGGGGTTTTCACAAAAACACTAGCGTCATGTGTAATCACCGGGTTGATTTGGACTAGTTTTGCACCCACATGACAATTTATTGGACCATTTCACCCCAACTTTCAAGTTCTTGTACGAGTTTGCACCTACCTAACAAGTTGCTGTATGTCCAATGCTATTACCTCTGTGTTTATCTATTAGAGTGTGATCGCCAGACAGCCCTTCACACATGTGGGGCGGCCTTCAAACTAGCAAGGAAGGAACATGCAAGCCACCTGAAGCTAACTACTAGAAGCTACTCCCTCTGTTACATAATACTTATAAGATATTTGAGAGATTCTAATACGGAACACATATGGAACAAAATAAGTGAATATACACTCTAAAATACTTGTATATACATCCGATTTCAAAGGTTAAAACACCCTCTGTTCCATCATATAAGATATTTTAGCGATTCTAATACAGACTACATATGGAACAAAATGAATGAATATACACTCTAAAATACTTGTATATACATCCGATTCTAAAGGGCTAAAACATGGAACGGAGGGGAGTAAATCTTACCTGGAGGTACATGATGCTCTCTGGGTAGAGAAACCAGCAGCCAAGGTCGTTGGCTCTTTGCTTCCAGCCCCTTGATTCAGTATAGTACTGTGATGGAGCTGGATGGTTACAAAAAATTTAACCGTTGGCTTAATTAAGCAACACCTGATTTGCGTGCTAGTTGATTAGTTGCTGCAGCTGGCTTGCGATTCGTGTTGTTTACTTGTGAGACGGTAAAATCTCTATTCTCTCATCACAGCTGTACATATTGCCTGTATCAAGGCTTGATAGCTAAGTAGTACATGCAACAAAACTGTGGAGTGTATCAAATGGAAGTAGGTGAGTTTTTCTTTTCGAAAAGGGGAATGGAACCCGGGCCTCTGCATCAACCGATGGAAGTAGGTGACTGGTGAGTGTCTGAAATCGCTTGTTTTGGATCTATATATGCTGCAATAAGGAGACAAGGAGTAGCTTAACACGCCGAAAATGGAGGGACACGCGAGAATAGAATTAGCCGTGTTCTGTCTGAGAGGAAGAAGACCAAGCAAGGCAGCAGAACGGCACTGATCATTAACGTCAGGCGATCCACACCTTCAATCAGTACCTTGGTCGTCTTCCTCTCTGCTGCCTTGTTATGGAGACATGACTTCAGTTAACACGGCAGGTTTTCTGGCTGTAGTAGAATTTGAGTAGAGTAAGTGTTAGAGTATATTACGTATAGGTTTATCTGGTTGTATTAGGATTGTAATCCAAGTCTATCTCTACTAGGTTTCGTAGTCTCCAAATCTTGTACCACTTTATATACAGCCCACCGTAGCTCATTATAATCGATCTAGAATCAAGCAATACAATCAATATTCCGCAATCTTACATGGTATCAGAGCAATTCGCTCCGCAGCCTAGGGTTTAGCCACCAACGTTTTCGTCGCGCCGCCCCGGCGAGATTCATCTCCGCCGGAGGCGCGCAAATAGTAGATTAGATATTGAGTCGTCAATTTTTTTTCTCGCCAGCCACTTGACCGGCGTTTCTTCTTCTTTCGCCGATCATAGATCGGATTGCGTCGCCCGCCGCCTGTCGTCCTCGTGCACCTCTACTTCAACACGTCGTCGACTCATCTCCGGCAACTACTCGACGGCTGCAACCTCCGCACGGCCACCACGCCGGGTCGTCTTCGACAACATCGAACATTACGCGCCTCGCCGTCAACACAAGGTCTGCACCAACAACGCTCGTGGTCATCATCGCCGACAAATTTCTACATCAAGAACATCCCCGGCATCTTCAACCTCTACATCACCGACAACTATCTACACCAACAAACGTCTTCAACAACCACCACGCCGTCTTCGTCCACCGCAACCGAGCCGCCAAAGTTGCGGTCTATTTTTTATTTTGCACAATTTACTTTTTGCAACCTTTTCCTCTACTCCGGCAACAAACGGCGGAAAAACTGCGCTACGCACCGACCGAATTCGGAAATCTTCTCTGCTTCTTCATCCGACTCTGGCTCGCAATGTTCATGGTGGTCCTGTCTTCGCATGTCCAGCATTGGCAACACCGGCGCGTGCCTTCGTCCCCGACGCGCTCCCGAGTCTGGCAAGCTCGGCAAGGCGTGCCGCCTACCTCGTCTACACCAACTTCAGCAACGTCTACCTCATCTACCACAACAACGGCAACATCGACCACGACTACAACACCCACAACTCGGCTATATCGACATCGGCATTAAGGGCTATCAACTCGGCTCCTCTCCAGCTCGTGACTTCGGATTGTGCTCCAGCCAGACCGTCCGGGACACTTCAGCTGTTCACGTCACTACCGATCCGACTGCGGAGGGTGTTAGAGTATATTACGTATAGGTTTATTTGGTAGTATTAGGATTGTAATCCAAATCTATCTCTACTAGGTTTCGTAGTCTCCAAGTTTTGTACCCCTTTATATACAGCCCACCGTGACTCATTGTAATCAATCTAGAATCAAGCAATACAATCAATATTCCGCAATCTTACGGTAAGCACTTTACCTTGTTTCCACGTCATCTAAATATCTTGGACTTCGTCTCGTTGGTACCCCACGGGAGCGTTTCTTCAGCTTCTCCAGCCTTTTCCTTCACCAGCTTCCCTCCGTTGCTTACCTTGTTTGTTGCAACACAAGTTCCATAAGCTCTACAGAGTCAAGTAGTTAATTTTTTTCACGGACAAGCAACAACAAGTTGCTGTCATCTCATTAAGATATGAAGGAAGTTTTTACAAGAGTGTTACAATGCTTTCCGCTACTGCACCCACCTAAAGATCTATCAATTTCTCCTCATGCTGGCCTACTTTCTCGCTAGCCGCCTTCCACAGCGCTAGGTCCTCAACCGCTCTGTTTACCAGTTCATTTGTCGTCGTGTTAACTCTGTCGAAGACCCTGGCATTGAGGCATTCCTTTCCAACGATATCCTCCTCATACACGCAATCATGACCGTGGCCAGCTCCTTTCTTTGCTTGCGATTTCTCGATTTCAGCATGTGGCACCACCAAATTTTGACAGATGAATGGTCATTTGGTGTAAGATTGGGGAGGTTTAGCTTCCTCCATAGGTGGAACCAGAATTCCTTCGACATTGGATCACATTCAACCAAGCTGCAGGTGCTGGGAGGCCTCTCCTTGCCATCGATCTGCAGTCCAACACCTGTTTTTAATCACTAGCCACGTGAAGAATATCTCCTTAAGTGGTGCCCCACTCTTCCACAGAAAATCTGCATAATCTGCCTTAACATGCCCCAGGAAGAATGCAGAGTAGGCTGAGGATGCAGAATACACCCCATTCGGTGCCAGACGCCATGTGATTGTGTCTTCATTGTCAGATAGAAGGGGTAGGTTTTGTACTGTCGTCCATAGCTCCATGAACTGCACCAAAGCTAGTTAATTAAGCTTTCGTTTTGCATGTTCACTTGCATTATCTCGGTTGGATTCAATTAATCACACATGCCTCAGCTACTACTTAAACTACTCGTAAGAAGCAGTTTTTTTTTTCATGAAAGGCAGTGAGCAATTTGTATGAACGGCAACATGTAGTTCGGCTTTCCTTTCAGTCTCCATCTGCAACAGCAATCTCGTCATGATTATAGGCCAGATGTCCAAGATTAGCCCATGTATCGCACAGATCAATTTGGGCTTTCAGTCTATATAGGCTGAGCAGCTGGACCATTTAGGCCGAAGACCAGCCCACAAAAGGCGCGTATTTTATTACCGTATTTTGGCACCATATGTGCCCGCTCAATTTTTGGATGACGACGAGAAAGGATGGACCCTGCTTACTTCTGAATTTGATGAACCGATCAATTCGACATGACCACAACCCTGCAACCAAACGTCCATGAGCCAATACAAAAATGCATTCTAGCCACGACTGAGGCTATGACAATATATGAGCAGCGCTGAACGAAAGCATCACGTTTGGAGCCACCCCAACTACATTTAAGTATCCGACGATGAATACAGTGACATCAAATTTGATGTCAATGATAAAACCATGTTTGACCAGGCCTCGTGCTGTTTGCTTGCATAAAGGTGTGTAGAATATCGTATATCGGATTTATATCGGTTTTGCTTTGGCACTCGGATTTTGGATATCGGGTGATGTAACAGACAAACAATAGATAACTGAATCAAAACAATGATCATACATATTTCTTACTAAATAATGTTCATAGAATGTCTTTCTAACACAATGAAAATGTAAAATACTAATATTATCAAGCATACCAAATTGTATGACTAAAAAATGGCCATTCAATTAAGAAGTACATAAATAAATAATCACTAAAATATCAATGTGACATGGGAAAGTACATGGTGCATGTGCGATTTTCAGTGATGTCCTGAACGTTAAATGCATATTTTTTATTTCCTCCAATTTTAAAGAAACAATATGTGTTATGTATAAACCTGCCCATGTTAATTTTTAGAGCAATAGGGCCCCGTCCACGTACTAACAAAAAGTCCGAACTATTGTAAAGGGCTAAGTAATGTATGTTTACTTTGCCCTTTACAACAGTTCGGGTTTTTTGTTTTGTTGGCTGGCTCGTACATGAATTTCAATATGGTATCAGAGACATGAAGTTTCAAGTTTAGACTCTGCTCACGCGATATTAAAAAAATATGCGGCCTATATCAAACACACGTTAATGACTAAAATGGTCTAAACATGAGGGGTTGTTGAAATATAAATACATTGCTTAGCCATTTCCATCAATTCAGACTTTTGATTTAGTTGGCTAGTGAATGAATTTAATAGTCTGTTCTATACTGGTCAATATGTGTGAAAATGGAATATGCAACTTAATATGTTGAGTCGGTCGATATGTTGATATTTAGAACCTGTGGCTTCCTTTTTTTTCATTTTTGATTGTGTGCATCTGAAATCAACAGTTCACCCATTTTTGGACTTGTGAGCTGTTTGTGGGCACATAGTCCAGCACTTCTTCTTGGGCCAAAAAGGACTTGGCTCCTATCCTCCACTCTCTGAAAAGAAGTAGTAGCTCCTCTATCCACAGCATATGCAAATACATGTGGCCCCTGGTGGCTGGCCTTGGATCCTGAGCTAGAAAACAAAAGCGCGATCTTGGTTCCCACTCCATGATCGATCTTGACCACATGCAAAGAGACACACACACATGCTGAAAGAAAGAGTAAAGTCCCTCCAATTACAAGATGCCCGTGGTTAAAGCAGCAGCTTACCATAGCATAGATAATACTATCACACAGACGCACAGTCGAAACTCCAAACCACACATCATGTAAAGAATATATGCATGCAGGTACGTTCTTAATCTGAATCAGAGCATGCATGCATGCATGTTTGCCCTCCATCGTTGATGTAGCGTCCAAGAAGCTCTCAGTTATTAACTGTTATCGTGCATCAATTGCGCTTTAATTTTTGGACTGTGAATAAGAAAGAATTAGCTTCAGAGTACTTGAGAAATACTAACTTGAAGTAAGAGAAAAATCAAGGTGAGAGAAAGAGAGTTTGAAGTTGATCATGAGAGAGAGACAACGAGGCACTAGGAGCTGCTGGGCTAGGGTCACTGGCTGCTGCTGCCATGATGGTTCTCTACTTTCGTCCCGTCTGCCCTTTTTATCGAGCTCTGTGCCTCGTCGTGTCACGCTCTCTGCATTCCCTCTTCCACATTTTCTTCCAGCCACTGGCTGCTTGGTAGCAACGATTATTACAATCTGCGGCGTGCTCTGCTCGCCTAGATCGGCTTCTTCCTCTTCTTACCGAGAGCTATTCTCCGATCTCCATGATCTTTAAAATAAATAAATAAATAAATAAAGGACGTATAGCTCCTGATCTGTGTTAAACGTGTTGTACACGAAAGGATTGTAGTTAGTTAGACTAGATAGCTAATCAGGTAGTTAGTATCTAGCAGTTTGTTGTGCCGGTTGTTGTAAACCCTAGCCAGCCACGGCTTCTATATAATGGAACACGGCATGGATCTATTGGCCATCGCCTCATCGCATCTCTCTCTCCACCTCCGCCACCGCTTCGGCAATGCCGGTCACCTCCTCTGTCACCGTGCGGCTGAGCCACGGCAACTACATGTTGTAGCGTGCTCAGATGATCACCCACCTCCGCAGCCATCCGCACCTCCTCGGCCACATCACCGGCACCGTCACCGCGCCTCCCTCCACCATCAAGCAAGTCACCGGCACCGGTGACGAGCAGCAGACGGTTCAGATCACCAACCCCAAGTACGCGACGTGGTACGTGCGCGACCAGACGGTGCTCAGCGGCTTCTTCGCCACCGTCACGGAGGAGGTCCTCGCGTCCATCATGGGCGCCGCCACTGCGCGCGACGCGTGGCTAGTTCTGGAGGGCATGTTCGCCTCCCGATCTCGGGCTCGGGTCATCCAGATCCGCGCCCCGCTCACCGCCGCCAATAAGAAGGGCACTCCGGCGGCCGACTACTTCCGCAACATGAAGCATCTGGTGGACATGCTTGCTGCCATTGGGCAGCCTCTACGCGAGGAGGAGACAGTCTCCTACATCCTCGCCGGCCTCGAGCCGGACTACGATGCGCTGGTCACCTCCCTCACCACGCGTAACGACGACATCACCCTGCATGAGGTATACTCTAACCTGCTTGCTTTTGAGCAGCGTCACGAGCAACACGACGCCGAGATCGTCCTCGGCACTGGTGGCCCATCTGCCAACTTCTCCGGGCGTCAGCATGGCGGTCATGGCGGGCACCCCAACACCGGAGTAGGTGGCGGCAACCAGCAAGGAGGAGGCGGCCGTGGCAATGGAGGCCAGGGCCGCCGTGGCGGCTTGGGCCGTGGTGGTGGTGGCCTAGGCGGGCCATCACAAGGGCGTGGCAATGGCGGACAAGGCCAGGGCCAGAACAACTCCAACAACAACTCCAACTCCGGTGGATCGCGCCCTGTGTCAGATCTGCAACAAGGTTGGCCACACCGCGGTCCGCTGCTTCAACCGCTACAACCACGCTACGACGAGCCCTCCTCCAGCTACGCCAACTACAACCCTGCCAGCTACAACGTCGACCCAACCTGGTACATGGACACTGGGGCAACGGATCACATCACCAGTGATCTAGATCGCCTCGCCGTCCGGGAGTCCTACAACGGCAACGATCGTGTCCACATCAGCAACGGAGCAGGTTTGCATATTTCTCATGTTGGTCATGGTACTTTAAACACTACTGCCAAATCCCTTGCTCTTCGCTATTCTTCATGTCCCACATATCACCAAAAATCTTCTTTCAGCTCATAAACTCACCAAGATAATGATGTTTTTATTGAAATTCACCCTGATCATTTTATTGTTAAGGACCGGAGTCGAAGAGAAGGGTGCTCCAAGGCAGGTGTGAGGCGGGACTCTACCCCATCCATCCATAAAAAATAAACGCCAACAAGTGTGCCATGTTCACGGCTAGCATTAGCAAGGAGCAATGGCATCGGCGAATAGGGCATCCAGTCTCAAGTAGTTCACTCTATTTTGAGGCTCAACAAAAATTCCTTTTTGTAATTCTGAGCATGCACATGTTTGCAATGCCTGTCAAATGGCCAAGAGCCATCAGCTTCCTTTTCCACATTCGAACCATGTTTCCACAGCTCCTTTAGAGCTTATTTATACTGATGTTTGGGGTCCTGCAATTCCTTCTGTTGGTGGTTACACATATTACGTTAGCTTTATTGATGATTTCACAAAATTCACTTGGATATATATTCTTCATGCCAAATTCGATGTTGAATCCACCTTCTATCGTTTTCAAAAACATGTTGAACTTCTTCTTGATGCAAAGATTAAAAGTGTTCAATCTAATTGGGGGGGGGGGGGGGGGGGGGGGGAGAGTACCACCGTCTCACAAATATTTTCTTAATCATGGCATTATGCACTATATCACTGTCCACACACTCCCAACAGAATGGATCCGCCGAACGCAAGCTATGCATATCGTTGAAACAGGTCTTGCTCTACTTGCCCCACTCTTCCATGCCGTGAAATTTTGGGACGAAGCTTTCTCCACTGCGTACATTTGATCAATAGACTGCCTACCGTGTCATTGACAATGCCACCCCTTGAGCGTCTTCTCGGTGACAAAGCCAAGCCCAATTATGATCTCCTAAAATACTTTGGTTGCGCATGTTGGCCCTTTCTCGCCCATACAATGCACGGAAACTTATGTTTCGATCTGGATATAGTAACAACCACAAAGGATACAAATGCTTGGATGTTGCCATGGATGCGTGTATATCTCGCGAAATGTCGTTTTTGACGAACACGTGTACCCTGTTCTCGACATTTTTTCGTTTCATCCAATCCTCTTGGCAGTCCTGTTTCTAGTGCCACTGACCCTTGATTAATGTGCAAAACAAGTCTGTTTCTGTTGTGCCTCGTGCAGGAACTTCTTATCAGCATGGCCCTGACGTCGATCATCATGCAGATCATCATGGCGAGCCATCGGACTCCGAGTCCGATTCGGATCATGACCTCGACTCTGGGTCCAATGACTCGGGCCACGCGCCGTCTCCGCCACGCTCGCCTGGCTCGGCCCAGCACGGCCCGTCTCCGCCACCCTCGCCTGGCAACGAACCCATCTCACCTCGCCCGCGCACACGTCTTCGCAGCGGCATCTCGCGGCCAAGCAGTTCCCGGACTACGTCACCTACATGCTGTTCACGCTGATGATCTGGAGCCGCCCTCGCTCGACGCCGCGCTGCAAGTCCCTCGGTGGAAGGCCGCCATGGACGCTGAATTCGCTGCCTGCACCGCAATGAGACATGGCGTCTCGTTCCTGCACCTCCTGCATAAATCTCATCGATAGCCACTGGGTGTTCAAGGTCAAGCACAACCCCGATGGCACCATCGAGCGCTTCAAAGCTCGTCTCGTTGCCAAGGGTTTCAAGCAGCATCACGACATTGACTACGACGACACCTTCAGCCCCATGGTGAAGCCCACCACGATCTATGTCCTCCTCTCCCTCGCCGTGACGCAGGGGTGGCACATGCGGCAACTCGACGTCGATAACGCATTTCTTCACGACTGTTTGGAGGAAGAGGTATACATGGTTCAACCGCCAGTTTTGTTGATCATCGCTGTCCCCAACATGTGTGCATGCTCGAGAAATCTCTGTATGGATTGAAGCAGGCACCCCGTGCATGGTTTGCACGTCTCAGCGGCAAATTGCAGTAACTCGATTTTGTGCCTCTAAAGCTGATGTCTCTCTTTATCTACAACACCATGCAGTCACCATTTTCATGCTAGTGTATGTAGATGGCATAATTGTGGTCAGTTCCACTCAAGCGGCAGCAGATCAGCTCCTTCGGTAGCTTCGCACAGAGTTTCCTATCAAGGACCTTGGTGTTCTCAGCTTCTTCCTCGGTGTTGAAGTGAAGCCCACACAGGATGACATTGTTCTAGCTCAAAGAAGTACATCTCCGATTTGTTGCCACAGACAAATATGTTGCAAGCAAAGGGAGTCTCCACGCCAATGACTACAACTGAGAAACTGTCTCGGGTAGGCGGTATTATTCTGTCTCCAGCTGATGCAACAAGGTACAAAAGTGTAGTTGGCGCGCTGCAGTACCTCACTTGACTCGTCCAGATATTGCTTTCAGTGTCACAAAGTGTGTCAGTTCTTGGCAGCTCCTACTGATGTACACTGGACTGCAGTGAAGCGAATTCTACGCTATCTCAAGCAGACTCAGTTCTTTGGTCTCCTAATACAGAAGTCATCTTCCTTGCTGCTTAGTGGGTTTGCCGATGCAGATTGGGCAGGATGCCCGGATGACCGTCGTTCTACAGGTGGGCATGCAATTTTCCTTGGACCAAATCTTGTTGCTTGGAGTTCCAGAAAACAACCCACTGTATCACGTTCCAGCACAGAAGCCGAATACAAGTCAGTAGCCAATGCAACAGCCGAGATCATGTGGGTTCAGAGTTTGCTGAAGGAGTTGGGGATCTTTCTGAAGCGTGCACCAAGTCTTTGGTGTGATAATCTCAGCGCAACTTACCTAGCAATCAATCCCATCTTTCATGCAAGAAACAAGCACATCGAAGTTGATTACCATTTTGTCCGAGAGAAAGTGGCTCGCAAAGCATAGAAGTGTGCTTTGTCTTACACAGATCAGCTTGCAGATATACTGACTAAACCCCTTGCTGTACAATCCTTTGTAAAATTTAGAAACAATCTGAACTTGGTAGTACCACGATGAGATTGAGGGAGGCTGTTAAACGTGTTGTACATGAAAGGATTGTAGTTATTAGACTAGATAGCTAATCAGGTAGTTAGTATCTAGCAGTTTGTTGTGCCGGTTGTTGTAAACGCTAGCCGGCCACGGCTTCAATATAATGGAACATGACATGGACCTATTGGCCATCGCCTCATCGCATCTCTCTCTCTCCCTTCGATCCAATCTAGTTTTCAATCTGATCTCACTATCATCTCAGCGTCAATGTACTGTTTATAGCTTAAGCATACTACAGAAAATAAATATCATGGCCCAGGTCACGAGCTAAACTTATTAGAGGACACAAAACATGAGAAACAAAACAATCCTTAAACATGGGCGGTACAATTTGTTTAGGAACGACATACTACCGAGAAACAAACGTGAAATGTATCGAATATTTTGTTTCTCCCATCCTCTTCCATCCCACAAAAAGCAAAAACTCAACTCAAAGCTTCGAATAATACACGCACAAATGCCATTGGTTGCATCATAATGTCGTGGATATTCTTCACGATCGATCGAGTTTCGCTCGCACGAACATAAATCACCATACAAATAAAATCGGAACACATGGTCCTCTTGCGGTACGTTTGACTTGAAAGACACAAGATACACATAGACATCACCTCCGCAACTCACTCTTCTACATCAACGCAACCGCAACACCATCTAACCGTGGCGCCTCCCACTACGTACAACTGCCGCCTAACGCAAAGGATGACGAGGAGAAGACCCCCACAACCACCTCCTTCCTTCATATGACCGCCAGGAAACCAGATCCCGTCGCCCCATCACTGGCATCGTGCGACCTTGCTGGCAAAAATCTTCGGGAGCGACGAGGGGAGAGACGGGGAGGAGGGTGATGTCGATGGCCGAGGGTTCACCCTGAGACGATGAAAGGAATGTTTGTATATCTATCTGAAACACAGGAACACTATGTTATTCCAAGGTTTCCTCACAAGACGCATACAAATAAATCCGAACCACGTGGTTCTCTTGCGACACGTCTCCCTAGAAAGACACGAGAAACACACAAACATCGTTTTAAAAGAGAAAATGAAAACGAAAAGCACCACAGGGAAACAGCCCAAAGTAAAGTTTTATTGCGTTTTGATACGTGCCACCACCTTTTCTTTTCTCTCGTCCTCTTTCATCCCCAAAAAAGCAAAAAAAAAAAACTCCACCCAAAGCAATAATACACGCACAAACGCCATTGATTGCATCATAATGGCGCCGATATATTCTCCCGATCGATCGAGTTTTACTTGCACGAACACAAAACACTACTGTTCATACATCAGCCCCAGCAAAGAGCTTCATCAGGCCGCTTGTGCGTCTGAGCAGCTAGCAGTGCAATGGAGTATGAGCATCGGTGGTCTTGTGGCTTTCTCGTGGTGTGGACCAAACTCCGAGGCAGCAGGCTAGCGAGCTCTTTCTCCTCTCTGCAAAAGTAAAGTGGTGTCCATGGCGGTGTGGGTGGACAAGACGGGCAGCCCGAGCAAGGAGCATCAAAATCATTTCCAACACCGACAGCCTTCCACCCGACTCCACTCTCTCTACTAATTTTATACTACTACTATGTTTTGCATGTCCATGGATTGACTACCGCTTGCAATTTTATGGCCACATATTGCTACTGGTGGAGGTGCTGTTATTCATTTTTTTATGAAGGGATTATATTAATATCAACAAGATATCAATTACATCCAATCGCTATAACAATGTGATGTCAAGAACTAGTCGATACATAAGGAAAATACTATGTTCAACGTGATGCTATTCATACATCATACTTCAAATAATTGTAATTAACCATGGAGTAGTTACACATCATCGAACAATGCAAGATTAGAACATTTTCTATATGCAAGATTATAAAGTTCTACTCAGTTTTTTCTTAGAATCACACATTCATAGTATGCAAGATTAGAATGTTGTGTCATGTTAAATCTTATAAGATTATAAAGCTACACGAATTTAAATTAAAAATGTTTGATTAAGAAAACATAGGAAATGTAACAAAATGTTTGAGTCGATGACAGTTTTACTCCAAAACATAGGGCACTGTTATCCTCAGAAAAAACTCCTAAGAATTATAATCATATGAACCAAATGTTGTACATATGAAATGCTCTAAAATCTGGAAAAAAAACTCCACTAAAAGAGTCTTACAGTTATTCAAGAGCTCAAGTTTACTCAAAAAGAAGGTTGAGTAACCCTAGATGGACACTAGTGGGCGTACTCAACATAAACTGAATATTAATCACCATTTTTCTCAAGTTATTTTAACATGTTTTTTAATTTCTACTGCCATATATATAGTCGAAACTAGTAGCACAATTATTCCAACATGTTTTGATGTTCGGATCGATTTTTCCCAAGATAGAAAAAACCTGATGATATTTGTACATCGGTGTAACAGAGGGTCAATTGTTCAAGGTTATTAAGTGGTTTGACATTCTTTCTACTATGGATTATGTTTTCTTTGATTTCATATACTTTTAACAACCTAGTAATTGCTAAACTTATGACTTATTAAGAATAGATTCAAAAAAAATTCCGTTGATATCGTTTGGAATAAAGGAACCGCCACCTAAGATTTGTTTTCAAAATTTATGGAAATGCCTATTCCATATCATTTCGGAGGAACCCAAACATGAGGTAGTACCTCGAATTTTCTTCACTTTCTGTCTGCAACTCATGCGTTTTTCATGTGAAACATCCAAACGACGGTTTTTGACATTTTGTTCATATATGTATAAAGCATCCCAATTCTAGCTGTTTTCTTATTCCTATGTTTTGTATTCCCACGTTGGAAATGGTATGAAATTGTTGAAAACAAGAACCAGAGAATTCTACTTGAGGAATATGACAACATGCACTAGACCCATAACTCATAAGCATGGCCACACAAGATCAGGCCTCCGTTGGAGCACCCACAAGCTGACAGTAGACCAGCCTTTGTCCCTAGTCACCCAACTATTCCTCTATCATCAGTGTCACTTTCTTAGTTAGCTTAGCCCCCTAAACCAAAGACACAATACTCTGTCATCTAGCACCTTCCTGTTGAAGAGTTTCTTGAGACACACTTTGTTGCTTTGCCCCCTGACAGATAACATTATTCGAATTATGGAATAGCACCTTCAGGCATTCTTATCTGACTTATTCTGACGGCACCTAACTGGTTTCAAGACCGTGCCAACGTTCCACATTCAAAAGCTCAGCACTAATATGGTGGTAACCTTGCGGTTTTTCTGCTAAAATTTGAACATAAACTCACGTGTCTCATGCTGAGTTCTGAATTTGCATCCTACGCTTCAAACATAACCTTTTGCTCCTCCAGAAAAGTCACTCGTATTTGTGTCTACACAAAAGAGAAAGTGAATGCCTGCAAAAAAGAAAAGAAAAGAAAAAGAGAATAGAAGAGGGGCGTGTCAGCAAATTGTGTGAAAATGCAACGTGGAAAACGGAAAAGGGAACAATCAAAACCGAGAAATTGGATTGTAGCATGCCATATTGCCATTGAATATCTCCATCACGCCGACGACGACCAGCCGTTATTCCTTCCTCTCGTCCTTTCCTCCTGTTGCTCGCCGTGTGTGTGTGTGTGTGTGTGTGTGCTGTGAGCTGTGGCGTCTCCTCCATTGCTCATCATTTTTTCTTGCTCCTCCTGCAACAAGAGGCAAGCTCGGTAGGTAGAATCTCCATTTCGGCGAGGAGGAGGTCGAGCAATGGGTCTGGCCAGCGACAGCGCCGGGTTCCCCTTCTCCGCCAAGCTCTCCGCCGCTAACTCGCCGCGCTTCTGCAAGCCTATGAGCAGGAGGTAAATGCCTCGCCCCCCTCCCATCTCTTCTTTGCGGATTTCTGTCAATTCCTTCTCCGACGTCAGTGCTGGTCCTTGGGACGTTTTCTTTTCTTTTCTTTCTTTTTGAGTGAGAAATTCAGAATCCTTGGCGTTTAGACCAAGGTGCGAATGATTTCATCGGTTTCAGGCTAAAGGGAAAATGACACCTGAAGCAACCGTTTGATGAACTGAAGAAACCACGGTGGTTTCGTTTTTTTTTCTGTTAGAAACGTCAAAGCTCATGCTACCCTGACAATGTTCTCCTGGAGATCCTCAGAGGATTATTATTACCAGGAGATGGTCCTGGGATAACAAAAATGCCTGCACATTTATGATAGATCTCACATGATTTGTGCTAGATTCAGGTCCCTCAGCAGTTTCTGAATAAGTTCCTGCAGAAGATTCTTTCTTGTACAGCAGACTTCATGTAGTAGTACCATTAACTCGGACGGATTGGTTCTATGCGGGTCTGCTCTTTGCAGTTTATTTTCCTCTTATCGAAAAAGTGTTCCATCGACTGGTGATTTAGAACCAAATGATGAATTATTTCCTCTCATTCAACTTAAGCAAATGCACCTATTACATGACTAATAGTGGCCTGCCTCACCTTGTGACAGTTCCTCAGAAAGATTCAAGCTTTCCGTGGTAACGAGTTCCAGGCATAGTGAACGAGTGTGGAATCATTATGCTTGGTTTTACATGTGTTCAAATTGCAAATATTTGTATAATAATGCTTCATGAACATTTGGTGCTGTGCAGGATATTTTCAGATGTTGCTGGGGATATAACGGTATCAGTGGATGGCCAATCTTTTCTACTACATAAGGTGACTCGTCTATTCTCTAAGTTTACAACGACTGTCATTTCTCTTCCCTCTTTCAAGTTGAAAAACATCGTTGCCTTTTTCATCTGAAGTTATCTTCATTGACCGCCTACCTCATGATAGAAGATTGTCTAAGTAGTTTTCAGGCAATCACATTGCATGCGCATGCTATTTCTTTTCATTCGAAGTTATCTACATTCATCACCCACTTCATGATGCTAATTATATTAGAGACATGAGTAATAAAACTGCATATCCTGAAGAACGTACTAGTGTCACAGGCACACATTTTTGTGGATACCACAGGTTTGAAACAAATGTAAGCACCATTCCAGTGTACATTTGTGGTTTTGGCATAATGGACTTAAGGCCACTCAAAAGGATATAAAAGGGAATAAGAAATTAATCCATGATAAAGCAGTAAAAACTAATAGGGAGATTGGAGGATCGGTTTTATCTTCTTTTTCCTTGCATATTAGGAATGAATACTTCTTTCGGCATAATCAGAGGAGACTACATAAACTGAAGCTTTATTACGAGCTTCATCGGACAAGTTTGATCACATCGTACCATTTACTTATTTGCAGTTTCCTTTAGTGTCTCAATGCGGAAGAATACGAAGAATGGTAGCTGAGTCCAAGGATCCAGACCTCTCAAAGCTGGAGCTTGAAAATGTACCAGGGGGAGCTTTAGCGTTTGAACTTGCTGCCAAGTTTTGTTATGGGAGTAACTTTGAAATAACTACAATCAATGTAGCTCATCTCCGATGCATAGCAGAATATTTGGAAATGACAGAAGACTATCAAGATCAGGAGAACCTCATCGCTCGGACAGAAATGTACCTGAATGATCTTGTAGTGAAGAACCTTGAGAAATCCTTGGAAGTTCTCTGCGCGTGTGATGGCTTGGATCCAATGGTGGAGGAAGTCGGATTTGTCGATAGGTGTGTCGATGCGATTGCGATGAATGCAAGCAAGGAGCAGCTGGTTTCAGGCTTGGCTCACTTGGAATGTGACGCGGGATCCGGGAAGCTGCGGATGCATTGCCAGGATTGGTGGGTTGAGGATCTTTCTGCTCTAAGAATTGACTATTATCAGCGAGTTATCGCTGCAATGAGGAGAAGTGGGGTGAGGCCAGAAAGCATTGGCACTTCTATTGTGCACTATGCTCAAACAGCTCTGAAGGGCATCGAAAGGCGGCACGTGTGGGATTCCGGTCCACTTGTTGGAGACAACCAAAGAGTGATTGTGGAAACTCTCATAAATTTGATGGCAACCGAGAAGATCACAGCTGTTACCCTTTCGTTCTTGTTTGGCATGCTGAGAATGGCGATAGAGGTTGATGCAGGACTAGACTATAGGATCGAGGTTGAGAAAAGGATTGCTCTCCATCTCGAGATGGCATCGCTCGATGATCTTCTCATCCCCTCGATGCAAACGAGCGACTCCATGTTCGACGTCGACACTGTCCATCGCATATTGGTGAACTTCTTGCAAAGGATTGAGGAGGATGATTCGGGAGACTCGTCACCTTGCGGATACGAGTCGGATGGGCTCAAGTCTCCGAGCCACAGCTCGGTGCTGAAGGTCGGAAGACTAATGGATGGTTATCTTGCAGAAATAGCACCAGATCCATATCTGAAACTGCAGAAGTTCATGACTCTCATCGAACTGCTACCGGATTATGCTCGTATTGTTGACGACGGACTCTACCGAGCCATCGACATATACCTGAAGGTACAAAACACTGTACTATATCACAACGGCACATTGGGTAGAATCGTAGTTGTGTATTGCCAACTTCTGAAATTTGAAGGAGCAACTTCTAGTTATCTGTTTGTCATTAGAGACGGCATGTTATATGTGGATGAAAAAGTAATGATGTATACAATTAGATATAAATTGTAAATCTTGATTTGAATGTACCTGCTAATATCCGTGTTGTGTTTAACTGTCATCTCATCGATCAGGCACACCCATCTCTGACGGAATCCGAGTGCAAGAAGCTGTGCAAGCTGATCGACTGCCAGAAGCTGTCGCAGGACGCGGCGAGCCACGCCGCGCAGAACGACCGGCTCCCGATGCAGATGGTGGTGCGCGTGCTCTACTTCGAGCAGCTACGCCTCAAGTCGTCCTTCTCGGGCGGCCACGGCCACTCCGGCGGCGGCGGCGGCGAGTACTGCTCCTTCTCCCAGCGGATCACCATGCCGATGAGCGGCAGCGGCGTGCCAAGCTCGTGCGTGTCGCCCCGGGCCGCCGCCGCCGACAGCTACGCGTCGCTGCGGCGGGAAAACCGGGAGCTGAAGCTGGAGGTGTCGCGGATGCGGGTGCGGCTGACGGAGCTGGAGAGGGAGCAGGGATGATGAAGCAGGGGATGCGGGACGGCCGCCCGGGGAGCACGGCCGCGCGTTCTTCGCGTCGATATCGAAGGGATCGGGCGGATGGCCATGTTCGGCCCGGGCGGCGAGAGGAGGAAGAAGAGCTCGAGGGCGACGGCGAGCTCGCAGTGCTCGGAAGGGAAGAGCCGGAGGAGGAAGAAGACGACGGTGACGTACGCCTAGCTAGCTGAGTAGAAACTTAAACACCACACTGGAAAAATATGATCCAGATTGTATGTAAACTATGGCACTCGTGTACTAGGTAGATGATGGGACGGTGGATTGCAACAAGGTTTTCTCGCGGTTCTCGGATCCAAAATGACACCGTAAGATATGGCAGATGCGGATCCAATATGACCGCCGCGTTTTCTCTTTCGTCCCGGCTGGTCGCCACCGCCTGGACAGCCGGCCATCGAGCCCGCGAGTCTTCATGGACGGCGGTGGCCATTCCATTAGTCAATATTTTGATGACTATAATATAAGATGTTTTAGGTACTGCACATGTTGTCTAAATACATACTAAAGTGAGAGATAACTCATCGGTAATTTATTTCGAAAACAAATGAAGAAACAACGGTTATGATAAGAGTGAGCCAGGCGCCGCCGGATAGTGTGATGCTAGGGAATCGCTGGAAGACCATGGCGCCGCCGGCGTGGGGCCCGGGGCGCTACTGATCCAGGTTCTCCTGTCTCGGTGGTTTGGACGCGGAGCCGTCAGGTCCATAGTTGCCAAGTTTCCGGGACAGTGGGAACGAGGGTCGGGAACGAGGAACGGGAATCGCTAGGTGGCCAACAACATGGAACGAACGGGGTACACTTCTCTCGATCGATCAATCGATAGCGGGGACGCGACCCTTACTGTTTGGGGACGATGAATCCGGAACGATATGGACCGATAGAACAACAAACCTGCTATGTAATGTATTTTACCATGGATGTAATGGGTTTGTATGGCCCGTTGTCCTGACTATACAGTATGGGCTTTGCCATGAGTCCTTGATGAGTCCAGAAAAGAAATGCCTCAGCTGCTTGCTCCATTGACCCGATGCCTATGCACGGAAACCTACAGACTAGAAACACTGCCGCCGGACAAAATAGAAAGCCAGATGCAGTCCCTGCTGCAGGCTTCTATGGAGCCGCCGCGGACTGCAGAGGCTGCTGTGGCGCTGCTGGACTACCGGCCGGCGGCGCATCCACACATGATTCATCATCATGTAATCATTGACTCCTGCACACCGAGGTGAAGCCGTCCGCGGCCGGACAGCCGGAGTTTTTGATTTGGTCGACGGCGGGCGGAGGGCGGACCGCGGATGCAAAGGGACGCCAGGTAATTCTGCAACCCTCCCGTGAACCAAGCTTTCTGTTCCCATGCCTCAATGTTATTTCGAGTTGAAAACCTAGCGTGCGTGGCCGCTGAACCGGGATGGAGTACCAACTGTTCGGGGACGCGTTCCGGTGACCGACTCGCACCGTCCCACACATCGACCCGAACCCCGATTCGGGACGACGAACCTGGGACAGGGAACGAGGCACCGTTCCCCGTTCCCGGCTACTATGGTCAGATCTGGAGCTTCTCGATGGGGATCACGTCTCCGTCCAGATCGCGTTGGGGGTTGTGGACGAGGATGGGCCTCCTCGACCCTCTACGCCGGTCGTTTGTCGCCCTCCGCGCTCGGAGGAGGAGCTAGTGCAGGAGTTCTGGATTGACGCCGGGTTCCCCTCGCCGGCAAGCCGTTTTTGGGAGCGTCAGTCGCCGGAGTTTACAGGTGAGCTGTCTAATGTGTTGCTTGTGTGCAGGGATTCGCCGGTGGTGGAACCGATGGCCTCGCTGCGTCGAAGTGGTCGGGGATCGTTCTCCTCTCCGTCGGGACTCCGGCTGACGCGCTCGCCGCCCAGAATGGGTCCGTGGCGGGGGCCTCTGCCTCCGAGGCGCCCCTCGCTGCCTCCAGTCCTAGGCACCTTCATCGACATGGCCTTCAAGGATCGGACTTCGCCGGTGGCGGCGGGTCAGACATCGCAGGAGACAGCTACTGGTGCGAGCACGTCGGCGCTTTTGCCGGCCGATACGGGAATCACGGCGTCGTCAAGGGCGGACGAGATCGGCGTGGTTCAAAATTCTACTTGCATGCAGGGTGGGACTCACGCTCATGCGTCAGATCTTGACTGTCCAGCGCCCTGGGATCATCCAAGCCTTCGACATGCCGCCGCACGCACCGCGACGCCGCAGCTCGTCTACGTCGTCTCCCTCGACACCGGAGGCTCGTCCTCGTTGGCCGCGGTCGTTCGCCGCCGTTGCCGCTTCGCCTCCGGCGGGTCGCATGGCCGGGGCACCTCAACGCCCGCTGCTGGACGGAACTTCGTGGGGTGGTCTGTTTCGCCCGTTGACCCCTAGCCTGTAGCAGCAGCCATCCGTTCTGGCTCATGGCACCGGGAGTGTGGCCAACATGCGTGCTGGGGATCGCGATCATGCGGACGAGCGTGACCGTCCTGGACCTTGGGTCCATCTCCACCGTCGCTACAAGATGTATTGGGAGCGGGCTCGTCGCTCGTGTTCGCTGACGCCAACGCCGCCCTCTTCTTCCCCGACATCGGAGTTGTTGTAGCTGGGTCGGGCCGCACCGACCGTTACCGCCCCTGATGGTCTGGACCCGCTCGGTGGGCTGCGGGACGGTGAACTGGCCCTTCAGGCCGATATCGTCGATGTGCTGGTCCTTGGGGAGGCTTCTACTTCACCTCAGCCTTCCCAGGGACGACTGTTTGCAGGTACTGCGGGGACGGACGTGGTCTCGACCAGGGGCGGATCCAGGATTTGACCATAGGGGGGGCGAACAAGACATTGACCATCAAAGAGAGAAAATATGAAAATATATCACGTCACACTTATCACGTCACACTTATCACACAGAAATATAGAAATTGGCGTGTTTCTACTTGCATGCTTATCAATAGTCATATCCCAAATATGGTGGCGCTTTTTGTGGTCTCAGCTCATATGTCGTGTTTACGACTCTAGCTTGTTCTGAGAATATGATAGACAACGTGATATTTTGCCGGAACTTTGCATATAGACCGCGCCAGGATTAGGATCATTATATACGAAGAGTTGGAGGTCAAACCAACCGGCTTAAAATTTACTAATTCATCTTTCTCTCCATGACAATAAGCTATACTAGTACTGTAGAAAATAAACAATAAACTGTTATAACTAGCACGTCAAACTAGCGAGCAGTAATTATTGGATTTGATCAATCTAGCATGTAGGAATACGTATAGAATAATAATACCTCTGATCAATCAGGTTTAGAAATCGTGTCGAGGGGCGTGCGTGCAGGATGGCGGCAGTTCAATGATGTCGTCGGCAAGCAAAATAGATGTGATCAAGGCAGAGAATTTCTAATCTGTGTGGCCTGGCGGCGGCGGGATGACGACGATGCTCAATCATGGTGTGCGGCTGGGCAGCGGCAAAGGCGGAGAAGATCGAGTCGATGTAGTCAGATGCAATCGTGCGTGTAGACGTGGGACGTGCAGGAAGGAAGTCCGAGTGTAGATGCATCAATCCATCGATTCAGTTTTGTTTAGGCTATCATGTACGTGACCTTCGGCCCTTGTCCGGCTATTGGGCTTGGCCCATTCAAACTCGCACGCAGGTCTTGTCGCTGGGCATGGCAGGATTACGATTAGCCAGCACTAATTGCCGGTGTATTAAGCTAATACTAGTCCACAGCGCTACTGGCCACTGCTACGTAACCTTGGGGGTGGCCGAAGCATGGGGGTGGCCTGGCCCCCGCTCGCCCCCCCTTGGATCCGCCACTGGTCTCGACTCCGACACAGACCCACCCGCCTCCCCATGGAGGTCCAGGCGCGGGTGCTGCTGAGACGGTGATGGCCCTTGACGTAGTTATCTGCGTCAAAATAATATGGGTTAGGTTGAGACTCCAAGTGCAGAGTGTATAGTATAGGAAAGACGGTTTTCCCCACGAGGGGTGACTCGAGGTTTAATATCGAACTCTCGGGGAATCAGTAGTGAAAGATTTATCTTCTTATCCTTCTCTTGAAAACCTACAAAACAAAGTAAATTGTTTGTGCCCTCAACCTCACCAAGTGGTTGTCAAGCACAAGGTGTGAGAATGATATGAAAATAAATGAATGCAAAACAGTAAATAAATATGCAAGGATGGTGGAAACAATGATGGATGATATTTTTGGGTTTTGTATTGTGAATGCAAGATGTAAAAGTGTTTTTGTATTTTCGGATTTTTAAATGGCAGAAAATGTAAAGTGGATAAAAGTTGTTGGAAAGGTGTTTCTTATGATTAAAAATGGACCGGGGTTCATGGTTTCACAAATGCACTCTCTCTTTAATAAAGTGGTAGACAATGGAACACTAGAATTGACATATGAGATTGCAACAAAAAGTTTCATGACAAGTTACTAATTATATGGGCATCACGTCCTAACATAGAGATCTTTTGTTTATTAATCTCTCTTATACTCCACCAAGATGCGAACTAAATCATAACACCTTAGTAATTAAGATAAATCAGAGCATAGCATTAAGTATCATGACATGAAGTTAAAATAAGAACATGCTAGATCTAGTCATGGAGTAGTGGCAATGGTCACACCCACATCTCCGGTAGCAAGGTATTTTTTTTATCCCTAGTGAGGCAACAAAGTAAGGTAAAACACCCAAGTGGATCGCGGAACTTTCTCTCACGTTCACCGCACTAGCCACCCCCCGTTACTCCAACTAATGCACACGTTCCCCCTCACACGCTCTCATACACATGCTTGATCAAACAAGTAAACAAGAACGGGTACATAATATGCATCTACTTTCATAACTGAAACAAAACTATTGCAATCTCAAACATATATTAACTCATAAAAAGATCCACCACAAAGGTATTACATAGATGACCGTAATCATGTTCAGCAGCTCATACGGTACTAATTAGTGAAGCTCAAGAGAGGAGAGATACATAAGTTACTTCCACAAACCCATAGTCCAGGGTGGACTACTCCCTCTTCATCATGGAGACGGTGGAGAAGTCGTTGGAGAAGATGGAGACCACGCCGGCAGCGCCCCGCCGGAGTTTTCCCCCTCCAATCTGCAACTCCAGGTCTCTGTTTCGTGGTTTCTGTGTTTCTGCGGCGCTCCTTCCGAAGGCGTCGGGGACTATTTTTATAGTCGTTTTTAGGTCAAGACGGAGGCTCGGGAAAAAAGATCGACGGCAACGGAGCCACGAGGCCCAGATGGTGGGTCCCACGCGGCCAGGAATCTGGCCGCGTGGGCCCCCTCTTTGGCCCTCGGGCCTCCGTTTGTTCGCTTCCTTCGCTCCCACGCTTTGTTCCTTCCAAAAACTGATGCTCGTAAATTTTAGGTCATTTGGACGTCGTTTGGGTCCCTGAAACATCAAAATATAGAAAATAGGGTTTTCTGCCTGTGCAGGGTTAATTCCAGAAAAATAGGAAACATGAAATATTCCCAAAATCAATATAAAACAATGATATAACCCTTATATGATGCAAATATGATTGAAATATAAGTAATATAATGCAAAGTTCATGTATGCATTTTACATGCATCAACATCCCCAAGCTTAACCTATACTCGTCCTCGAGTATGAAGGTGATAAAACTAACATGGACTTTGCAATTTAATACTATCAAAGGATATCAAAGATGATTACTATTGCTACATAGAGTCAAATGATTCATTCTTCAAAGGAGTAGCAATATACAAGATAGATTATGAAGTGATATCAAATATTCAATGTAAGGATGTTCAATGATAATTCACAAAGTGTAACATAGAAGAAAGTACTATGGACCAAATGTATGCATAATGAAAAGTAAAAACATCCTATAATGGTCATAGAGTATTCTTGTAAATCTGAATATAAAAGGTGGACACTTTGGAAAGATATATAAATGAGTAGAGGTAAAACATGAATAAGTTTCATCTAACTTCCAAATGCTTCTACTTAAGTTAATGTTTGCAATGTGGTATTCATTGGTGTCAAGCTCTCATTACCCCTATCATAGCATCTTGAATGGTTAAAGTTTAAAGTGAAAGCAAATATGAGTAGTATGCTTGACAAAGTATGGGTTGAATGTCTCATGCCCCGTGAATACGAGTACCTACACCACGGTGTTACTCAACTTGGGACACAAAGCAAGTTCAAGTTAAGGTCATTGTAAGTAATATAATAGCGTCATCAAGAGCGTCAACTGGGGTACCTCTTGTCCCAGGACATGGAACAAGCCCATGTCAAAATGACAAGACAAACAAACAAAATGAACAATCTCCACACCCTTTTTATTTACTATTGGTATAGCTTTTTATTGTGGGGTGCATCACTGAAGGTTCACCATAGCATGTAAGTAAATTTCCACCATGAATGATGCATGGCTTAGATTAGCGGCCCAGGCGTCTCTCTAGCCATTTATACAAACTCATTAAACTCACTAAGTTTCCACATTTATTTGGCACCATGATAAGCATCCATAAACAAAAGTACATGATATCAACAAAATAAAGAGCACGTTGAAAGCTTGCCATGTGACAGCACATATGAGCTAACTCCCAACCAAGACTCTTGTCAAGCTCACAACTTCATAATTTTAATCACAATGGGTCATGTTTATTAAGTGCAATAAAAGTAAGGTGTGCATCAAGTTCGTGAGAGCTCTTTAACCAACTTTTCCCATAACAATCAATAACATAAGCATTTTAATTCAGAAGTATAGATAATACAAAATAACATGATAAACATACTCGGAATAGCATAAAGCTAATAGGTAGATATGGTGGACTCACTGGAAAAACTTTGGTTGAAGGTGTTGGAAAACAAGTTTTTACTTGTTGGAATTTTTGGGCTAGCAAGAGGGAGAAAGTTGACCGTCTAAATGCATGCATAAGTGTCCATAGAACTAACCAATCCATGTTAAACAAAGTAAAGTAACATTCAGCATCAAAACATGAATAAAAGATAGCTCTTGATAAAACACTTGCAAATTAATATTCATTAAAAGCATATGAATCATGCAACTATATGTATCTTTTTGAATCAACTCAAACATCCCTTTCCCAATCTTTTTAATAGCATCCAACTTAATTCAACCCAAATTTCCAGTAGCTCTCTCATATATAAATGATAGTGGTGGTCTCAAGACAAACAAAAATCAAACCGAAATAAAAAGCAAATAAAAGACGCTCCAAGTTTATGCGATAAAGTGCATTGATCGAAAAACAGAAGTTAGACGTGTGCAAACCGAGAGTGTGTTGGTCCAGTGGGGTTGTCTTCACATCCCCAAGCTTATGGTCTTCACCATCCTTGGATAGCTCTTGGTGCATCTCCTCTAATCCCTGTGAAAAAACTTCAAAACACCGTTTCTCCCATTTCTTTTCTGTGGGGTGACATTAGTAGTGATAGACAAATGAATTCTTGCTGCATAAAATCCTTAAACAAAAATTCATATGAATGTCCAGAAAGTGTATAATGTTGTATGCCTACTTATAAACTCAATTGGATCAAAAAGATTCAAGTTAAAAGTTCAAAGAATGCATCAAACAAAATGGGACAGAATCTGTCCAGAAAAACAGCAGCAGCAAAACGTATTTTTCTACCCTACTTAAATATGTCGAAAAATTCTGAAAAATTCATGCTTACAGAGGATGAAAAGTTGCAACTACAGTTCAAATATCAGCTCATTCGGAGTTACAGAATAGGAATTAAAAATCATACCGTGCACAGATTCGTGCTGGAATAAAATCTCCGAATGCAAATAGCAACTTTTTCAAACCAAAATAGGTAAAACTTGGCACTTTATTAAAAATTCCAGAAACAAAACTAAAAACTAAGTCTCTTGTTACAGCAAGAGGACACAAAGAAAATCAAAAATAAAAACAACCGGGTTGCCTCCCGTAAAGCGCTTTCTTTATAGCCATGTAGCTAGGCTTCTTACTTGATATTTATTGTGGACGAAGCTCATGAGGGAGCTTGAACTTTGATGTGTCCCTCTTCCTTGGGAAGTGTTCCATGCACTTCTTGTGTGGAAACTGAAACTTCACATTCCCTTCTTTTGAATCAATGATAGCACCTGTGGTACGAAGAAAAGGTCTTCCAAGAATAATTGGACTAGAGGTTTTATTCCCCATATCCATGATTAGAAAATCAACAGGTACAAATGTCATATGCAACTCTACCATAACATCACTTACTTTTCCTAAAGCATGTTTAATGGAATCATCAGCAAGTGCAAGTTCAATAGAGCATTTTTCAAGATTTTTAATTCAAGTACTTCATATAATTCTTTAGATAAAACAGAGACACTAGATCCTAGATCTAATATAGCATGGTGTGTCTCTTTTCCAATGGTTACTAGTACTTTGGGAATCCATATATCCCCAAGCTTAGGTGGTATCATAGCTTCTTGGTTGTACCTAGCAATCTTTTCTTTTAAAACATGATTAGCAATATAAGAACCAAAACCTGCTTGGTTAACATTAATGGAAGGATCACTTGCAAATTTTTGTAAGATAGATATTAATTCATGCAAGCTACAATTCTCTAAGTCAAGCAATGGTTCCTTGACTTCACTAAGCATTTTAACTTCTCAACTTTTTCTCTAACTCAATTAACAGAAGAGATTCATCATATTCAGTTTCGTTAACTTCTTCTTTTAATCCAACAAGTTGAGACATAAATGGCAACAAATATTCAGGATAGTTCAATAATTCATTAAGAGTTTCCTCCAAAGTAAGAGGAACATTTTCAGCAATATTAATAGAATTCATTCCAACCATAGGTGGTGCTTGTGGTTTCCCTGCAGACATACTCAATAAAGTGGCTTGGTTATCAGCTAGTTTTGACAAGGCTTTGTCTAGTCCTGCAGTTTGGAGTTGTAAGCCTTTAATATCAGAACTAATAGAAGCAACAGACTTATTCAACTCTTGTATCATGGTATTATGACTAGCAACTTGTTCCATAAGAATTTTATTAGCCTCAAAATTATCATTACGTGGTGGCATAGGCTTCCAATTATTATCACTAGCATTAGGATATGGAATAGAAGGACGGTTGTTGGGAACATATGGGGCTTTATTATAGGAATTATAATTGTTGTTACCATACCCATTATTACCATAGTTCCTAATGAAGTTAACATCAACATTTTCAGGATTATTACCAACTAGTTCTTGCAAAGGCACATTTTCAATATTTTGTTTATTAATGAAAGCAAGAATAGTGTCCATTTTAGATGACAAATCATTTGTTTCTTCTATGGAGTTTACTTTCTTAGATGGATTAGGTGCTCTATCAGTATGCCATTGACTATAGTTTTGCAAAATACTTTCCAATATGTTCTTAGCTTCTACTATAGTTTTTCCCATAAAAGCCCCTCCAGCAGCGGAATCAAGAATATTTCTAGACATGTAATTTAGACCATTGTAAAAAGAGTGTAATATGGTCCATTCATTGACCCCATGTGATGGACAAGTTCTAAGCATAAGTTTTATCCTATCCCAAGCCATGGCAACATGTTCATTTTCATTTTGCCTAAAAGAAAGAATATTGTTTCTATTTTGCAAAATTTTAACAGGAGGATAATATTTCTTAATGAAAGCTTCTTTTAGATCATCCCAAGAATTAATGCTACCAGTAGGTAATGAATGCAACCACTCTTTAGCTTTTCCTCTAAGTGAGAAAGGAAATAACTTCAGTTTTAGAATATCACTTTCCACATTTTTAAATTTTGCATGTCACATATTTCAACAAAATCATGAAGATGCATAGAGGCATCCTCCATAGCACTACCGCCAAATTGTTCCCTAGTTATCAAGTTCAACAAACTAGGACTTACTTCATAACTATCAGCATTTATCTCAGGTGTGGCAATGGGCCTAGCAATAAATTGATCATTTGGAGTGTTTGTGTAATCACACAACTTAGTTCTTTCTCCCATTTTTGCAAGTTTTTATGTGTTTTTTAATTTTTTATGCAAAACTGAAAATAAAAATGCAAACCGAAATATAAATATGATATGCAAGACAATAACAAAACAAAATAAAATGCTTTGAAGGTAAAGATGGATAAGATGATGCTCACGTAGGTGCAACCTCCCCAAGCTTAGGTGTTTGCACAAGTTGGTGATGAAGTTGACTTTGTTGTGAGATACCCTTGGATAAACCTTTACAGCAATGATTCCCCGGCAACGGCGCCAGAAAACTGTCTTGATGGCCCTTGACGTAGTTACCTGCGTCAAAAGAATATGGGTTAGGTTGAGACTCCAAGTGCAGAGTGTATAGTATAGGAAAGACGGTTTTCCC
This sequence comes from Poa pratensis, assembly GCA_947311845.1. Lineage (NCBI taxonomy): Eukaryota > Viridiplantae > Streptophyta > Magnoliopsida > Poales > Poaceae > Poa > Poa pratensis. The sequence continues at coordinate 35,296,345 of CAMZMU010000097.1, read as the reverse complement.
CACGAGGGGTGACTCGAGGGTTTAATATCGAACTCTCGGGGAATCAGTAGTGAAAGATTTATCTTCTTATCCTTCTCTTGAAAACCTACAAAACAAAGTAAATTGTTTTGGCCCTCAACCTCACCAAGTGGTTGTCAAGCACAAGGTGTGAGAATGATATCAAAATAAATGAATGCAAAACAGTAAATAAATATGCAATGATGATAAATAAATATGCAAGGATGGTGGAAACAATGATGGATGATATTTTTGGGTTTTGTATTGTGAATGCAAGATGTAAAAGTGTTTTTGTATTTTCGGATTTTTAAATGGCAGAAAATGTAAAGTGGATAAAAGTTGTTGGAAAGGTGTTTCTTATGATTAAAAATGGACCGGGGTTCATGGTTTCACAAATGCACTCTCTCTTTAATAAAGTGGTAGACAATGGAACACTAGAATTGACATATGAGATTGCAACAAAAAGGTTTCATGACAAGTTACTAATTATATGGGCATCACGTCCTAACATAGAGATCTTTTGTTTATTAATCTCTCTTATACTCCACCAAGATGCGAACTAAATCATAACACCTTAGTAATTAAGATAAATCAGAGCATAGCATTAAGTATCATGACATGAAGTTAAAATAAGAACATGCTAGATCTAGTCATGGAGTAGTGGCAATGGTCACACCCACATCTCCGGTAGCAAGGTATTTTTTTTATCCCTAGTGAGGCAACAAAGTAAGGTAAAACACCCAAGTGGATCGCGGAACTTTCTCTCACGTTCACCGCACTAGCCACCCCCCGTTACTCCAACTAATGCACACGTTCCCCCTCACACGCTCTCATACACATGCTTGATCAAACAAGTAAACAAGAACGGGGTACATAATATGCATCTACTTTCATAACTGAAACAAAACTATTGCAATCTCAAACATATATTAACTCATAAAAAGATCCACCACAAAGGTATTACATAGATGACCGTAATCATGTTCAGCAGCTCATACGGTACTAATTAGTGAAGCTCAAGAGAGGAGAGATACATAAGTTACTTCCACAAACCCATAGTCCAGGGTGGACTACTCCCTCTTCATCATGGAGACGGTGGAGAAGTCGTTGGAGAAGATGGAGACCACGCCGGCAGCGCCCCGCCGGAGTTTTCCCCCTCCAATCTGCAACTCCAGGTCTCTGTTTCGTGGTTTCTGTGTTTCGCGGCGCTCCTTTCCGAAGTGTCGGGGACTATTTTTATAGTCGTTTTTAGGTCAAGACGGAGGCTCGGAAAAAAGATCGACGGCAACGGAGCCACGAGGCCAGATGGTGGGTCCCACCGACCAAGGAATCTGGCCGTGGGCCCCCTCTTCTGGCCCTCGGGCCTCCGTTTGTTCGCTTCCTTCGCTCCCACGCTTTGTTCCTTCCAAAAACTGATGCTCGTAAATTATTAGGTCATTTGGACGTCGTTTGGGTCCCTGAAACATCAAAATATAGAAAATAGGGTTTTCTGCCTGTGCAGGGTTAATTCCAGAAAAATAGGGAAACTATGAAATATTCCCAAAATCAATATAAATCAATGATATAACCCTTATATGATGCAAATATGATTGAAATATAAGTAATATAATGCAAAGTTCATGTATGCATTTTACATGCATCAGACGGTGGAGGTCTCGACTACGACTATGACCACTCCGTCTTGCACTGCACCATGGGGGATTGCTGAGACAGCTGGTTCGGCTGCTACTTCACCACTGCTGACCCAGTTGTTCGCTTATTCTGGGGTAGCGTTCACGGACGGAGTCGCCGTCACGCCATGTAGACCTCCTCCCACAGTGTCGGCTTTTGCAGATGGGGTCACTCCGCCCCGTCGCAGTGAGAGGTTTGGGGTGGCTTTGGACGGGGCGTCTGCGACAGATGAAGACTCCCTGAATAAGGCCATGCGTCGGAAAACTGCGAGCAACTTGGACTATCATGGTACGGATTTGAGTTCAAAGTCTTTCCTTACTTTTTCTTCAAATTCAATTCATTCAAAGCTCTCTAGTGTAGGAGTTAATCTTGGTCGTAGTAAAAAACAAGTAGATGTGTCAACTAAAGTCTTGAGGCATATGGAATTTGACCGTCTTACGGTTATTCCTAAAGTTTCGACTGGGTTGACTGCCACCTATTTGGATGAAGAAGAAGCGAATGCCACATCAGATGGTCAGCTTCTTTCTCATCTAATTGGTGAAGTGTCGGAGGTTGGTTTGGATGACGACGGTTTGTGCTCATTGTATGAGTTAAAAGCATCCGGTTGGAAATCAAAATCTTCCTCCAGCAAGTTGTCTCGGAAACAGGCAAAGTTATCCAAATGCCCCATTGTTTCCCTATGAATGGCATGTTTGCAAATAGCAGAGGTCTTGGTGGCTTGGCTAAACATTTGCACTTCGCTGGTTGTATTCGGGATCATAATTTGGATTTCTTGGCTATTTCTGAAACGGGAAGGCGAAAGTTCTCACAAACTCTATTGAACCGACTTTCAGGCGGTATAGACTTTGAGTGGTACTCTCGTCCTCCCCATGGCCGCTCCGGGGGCATTTTACTAGGCATCAGGACTGATACCATGGAAGTGTTGGATGTTTCAGATGGTGATTTTCATATAAAAATGCACATCCGTAATAAAACCGACAATTTCATTTGGAGTCTTGTTGTCGTGTATGGGCCGGCCCAGGAGGAGGCTAAGACGTCTTTTCTCTGTGAAATGGTAAACTTGGCAAAAGATAACCCTCACCCTTTTATCATTGGTGGGGATTTCAACTTGCTTCGTTATCCATTTGAGAAAAGTAGGGGTCGGTTCGACAACCGTTGGCCTCTTTTGTTCAATGCAGTCATTGACAGCTTGAACTTCAGAGAGATAACAATGGTGGGGAGACAGTTCACATGGGCTAACTCTCTCCCTGAACCCACATACGAAAAAATTGACCGTGTACTGATGGATACTGATTGGGAATCTAGGTTCCCATTGGTGTCGGTACGGGCTCTAGAGCGTATTGAGGGATTGTCGGACCATGCTCCCATTCTTTTGACCACAGGCATGCCTAGACCACAGTGTAACCCACGTTTCAAGTTTGAACTTGGGTGGTTGCATCGTGAGGGTTTCCTTGAGATGGTCAAAAGAATTTGGGAAAGACCGGTTGCTGGTGATACGCCGATCAAGAGATGGAACAACAAGATCCGTGCTCTACGCACACACCTCGTTGGTTGAGCTCGTCATACTGCTGGTTTACTTAAAAAAGAAAAGATATGACTATCCTCGATAATTGATGCTCTAGAGGCATTAGCAGAAGTTCGACTGTTATCCACGCAAGAGATTGAGCTAAAGAGCCAATCTAATGCACAGATAGCGAAACTACTGCATGAGGAGGAGTTAAAATGGTATCAACGCTCCAAAGCCCAATTTATCCTCGAAGGGGATTTGAATACTCGCTATTTCCATAGTATTGCCAATGGCAGACACAGGAAAAGGCGTATTCATTCTCTAGTCCAGGATGAGGGAACGATTGAGGGCCATGAACAACTAAAGTCGTATATTACAAATTACTATAAAGGCATGTTCGGAGTCCCAGAGGAAGGAAATTTCACATCGGATGAGTCTAGAACAGATGATATACCCCAGGTTTCAGATGAGGAAAATAGTCTACTTACTAACCCCTACTCAGAGGATGAAGTGAGAAAGGCGGTTTTCCAAATGAAACATAATAAAGCACCTGGACCTGATGGTTTCCCGGCTGAGTTCTACCAGAACTTTTGGGATGTTATCAAGTCTGATTTACTCCAACTGTTCACCTGTCTACATGATGGACAATTAGAGTTGTTTCGTCTCAATTTTGGTGAGATAATTTTATTACTTAAGGTTAATGAGGCAGAAAGGATTCAACAATTCAGACCTATATGCCTTCTTAACGTTAGTTTTAAAATATTTACCAAAGTTGCTACGATTCGACTGAACAGTGTGGCAGATCATGTGGTTCATCCATCACAGACCGCTTTTATGCAAGGTCGTAACATCCTTGATGGGGTAGCGATCCTACATGAAACAGTTCACGAACTCCATAGGAAAAAGCTGAATGGGGTAATTCTTAAAATTGATTTTGAGAAAGCTTATGAAAAAGTCAATTGGTCTTTCCTCCAGCAGACCCTCAGAATGAAAGGTTTTTTCTCCTGAGTGGCGCGCGTTAATAAATAGCTTTGTTTCGGGTGGAAGTGTAGCCATTAAAGTCAATGATGACACTGGCAAATACTTTCAAATGAAAAAAGGCCTTAGACAAGGTGACCCGTTATCGCCAATACTATTTAATATAGTGGCTGATATGTTGGCTATCTTGATCGAACGCGCTAAATCTGAGGGCCAAATTGAAGGAGTGATTCCACATCTAGTCGATGGTGGTTTATCGATTCTTCAATATGCCGACGATACAATTCTTTTTATGGAACATGACATCGAAAAAGCTCGCAACCTAAAGCTGATTTTGTCAGCCTTCGAGCAACTATCGGGTCTTAAGATAAATTTCCATAAAAGTGAATTGTTTTACTTTGGCGAGGCTCAAGAAAATGCCGCCTTGTATGCCGAACTTTTCGGCTGTGCGCAAGGTCAATTTCCTATCAACTATTTGGGTATTCCGATTCATTATCGGAGACTTACAAATGCTAAGTGGAAAAAGGTGGAGGAAAGACTTCAAATACGTTTAAATAGCTGGAAAGGCAAACTCTTATCCCTGGGTGGAAGATTGGTTCTCATAAACTCGGTACTAACGAACATGGTACTGTATATGATTTCATTCTTCCAATTGCCCAAAGGAGTCTTAAAACGATTGGATTATTTCCGGTTTAGATTCTTTTGGCAAGGTGATTGCGAGAAGAAAAAATATCGGCTGACTAAGTGGAGTGTGGTTTGCTGCCCTAAAGACCAAGGAGGGCTCGCTGTTCATGACCTTGAGGTCAAGAATAGAGCGTTGCTGGGTAAATGGCTCTTCAAGCTTCTTTCCGAAGATGGAGCTTGGCAAACCCTCCTTAGGAGAAAGTATGTGGGATCTCAAGCCGCATCTCAGGTTCTTTGGAAACCTGGTGATTCACACTTCTGGGCAGGCCTTATGGCTACAAAGAAGTTCTTTTTCCCACAAGGATCTTTCTCAATTAGGGCTGGATCAGAAATTCGTTTCTGGGAGGATAAATGGCTAGGCCAATCCACTCTCCGAGAACAATATCCGGCTCTGTATACTATTGTGCGAAACAAGAGCGACACGATCGCTAAGGTGTTGGGTACCTCCCCACAAAATGTATCGTTCAGAAGAAGTTTACTTGGAACAAGACAAGCATCCTGGAATGCCTTACTCATCCGATTGGATTCCATCCAATTGTCGAAAGGTCCAGATAAATTTCAATGGAATCTTAAGAAGAATGGTAAATTCTCGGTTGATTCTATGTATAGAGCATTAATCTTACCCGAAGTACCAGTCGATATTAAGGATAATAACAAAATTTGGAAGATGAAGATCCCGCTAAAAACTAAGGTGTTTGCGTGGTATCTTCGTCGAAGAGTAATTCTTACAAAAGATAACCTTGCCAAACGCAATTGGCATGGAAGTAAAAAGTGCGTCTTCTGTCAACATGACGAGACTATTACACACTTATTCTTCCAGTGTGAGTTTGCCAGGTTTATATGGTCAGCCATCCAGATAGGTTCTACCTTATATCCCCCGCGTACCGTTGCAAACATTTTTGGCAATTGGCTTAACGGTGTGGATCCTTGGCTTAAACTCTTCAGTAGGGTGGTAGCGATTGCCGTTATTTGGTCGCTGTGGCTATGTAGAAATGATAAGGTTTTCAATGATAAAAAATGATTCTGTTATGCAGGTAATCTATCGGTTTACAGCAACGCTACGAGCATGGTCGGCCCTGCAGCGTGTGGAGCACCGAAACTTGTTTCTGGGGTGGCGTTGCATTTGGAGGCGGCGACCAGGGAGTTATTCTCCCGGCATGGATGGCAACATAGTCTCCGGATCGACTTACCACCATCTTAGGCGGCTTTACAATTTCTCATTATGATATGTAATTCGCCTTTTATTTATTTATGTCCGACTTGGGTACTGGTGAACTTGTGGCTATGTGCATCCTAGCTATGCAGAGGCCGGGTGTAATGCTTAAAATTTTTAAGTAATAAAGTCCCTTTATAAAAAAAATACTAAAGTGAGTGAATATGCACACTAATACATGTCTACATACATATATCTTATATTAAAAACGGAGGGAGTAACTTTGAAATCGAGGCGGCAGCCTCAAAACCCGATACGGAGGACAAGACAACACTGCGACCTGCTGGGGTCAGGGTGCAAGCGGTAGTAGGCCGACCGTTGCGCCGCTAATTTCAGCCGTTTAGGTACAAAGGCGAGCGGGCGCGAGCGAGCTAGCCAGCCAGCCGCGCGGGATGACATACACGGCGTCGCGCGCGCCGCAAAATAGTCGCGGCTCATACACCGTTGTACGCGGCATACCGCGTATGATTTGCGGACGTATGCGGCGCCTCGGCGGCCTCCGCAGAGCGTCCCGTTTGCACCCTGAGCTGGGGTGCTAGGGCAGCGCGGTGTTCTGTGCTACAACCGCGTCCCAAATCCCGATACGGAGGAGGCACAACACTACAAATGGATTTAGCGGCAATCTTGACCCTTTTTAAAATTTATTGCATAAAACAGACCAAATTTAAATTATTTCATGATCTAACCCTTTTTCATGGCGTCCGGTTCTGAAGCGCCATGTCAGACTACACGACGCCCCGACAAAAGGCGTTATGGATCCTGCCACGTCAGATTGAACGGGACCCACGTCGATAGCATGGCACCCGTGCCGAGGTGCCATGCCTACTAACACGACGCCTTTAACCAGGGCGCCATGTTTTTTTTTTTTTGCTCCTTGCGTAAGGTCCAAAACAGAACAAAACCATTATATGTATGTAGTCAATACGTAAATATGCTCTACCCAGTGGTCCCTGTTGTGCTTTGTGTTCTTTCTAGAGGTTAGGTCTTGAGTTCGAGTCCATGAACCGTAATAAAAATAAAATCTCAATTATTTGGGTTTTTGTTTTTCACTCAACATACATATGCAGTATGTCATATGATCATGAAGTTAATTTTGTTTTTGTTTTTCATGTAAGTAGGCAAAGTTGCAAATCCTTGTATATAAGCACAAGGAATTTTCTTATGGTTGACGTTTAATCTCAGTTACATTAACCAATCACCTGGAAAAATATCATTTTCATCCTACTAAATGTGTCCTTTCTTTTGTGGGTAAGTAATTATTCCACGTCAGTTTTTTATTATCCATATGTTTTTTCTTATATATTTCTTGGTTTATAAGTGAAAGAAATATCTTGGTTCATAGGATCTGATGTTGGATGTATGCTTCAAAGCAAGAGAGACATTAGACAATTCTATCACAAATTTGCATACCAAACATCGAGGATCAAAGGCATACCAAACATCCTTGTATATAAGCACCATCGAGGATCAAAGGCATACCAAACATATAGACAATTCTATCACAAATTTGCACTACTATCATTGAAATCATTTCACAATTTTGTGTAGCAAGATGGGCTCCAGTTTTGCTTACGGTCAATGCAATTCTGAACTTGGTTCCAGATTTAGATGCACGCATGTTTGCGGTTTTTTTTGCACCTAGTACAAGGTATATATCGTACGTGTGTGCTTATATATAAGGATTTGCAACGTTGCCTACTTACGTGAAAAACAAAAGGCAACAAATAAATTAATTTTATGTTTTGTATGACATACTGCATACGATTAGTTGAGTGAAAAATAGAAAATAACAATAATTTCGGGAGAAAAGTAGGTACAGATAATGACTCGATCTCACGACCTGAAGACAACACAAAGCACACCATGGACAAAAGAGGTAGAGCATATTTCATGTACTGAGCATATACTTAGACTGCCTTTGTTCCGGTTTCTATGTTACCCAAGGAGAAAAAAAAGGGAGAGAGAGAGCATGGCGCCCTGGCTAAAGGCTCCGTGTTAGTAAGCATGGCCAGGGCGCCATGCTATCGAGGTGGGTCCTCCTAATCATACATCCCGTATGGATCGTTACTGAGTCGGACCGTTACCGATTTAGGGTTCCGCCTATATATATATAGCTCTTGTAAACCGGCAGTTGGGATAAGTCAAAAGTTGTAAATACTCGGCGTCTGTAACCTCAAATCTCATGTCCCCATTGTGTTGATATACTTTTCTGTATCATTTATTGCTTGTCGTTTATAACACAACATGTCTCGGCCGGAGGTGCTTTTATGCGAGTTTCGGCGGTGCCTATCACTCTCGTCGACGACCATCAACAAGGTCATACGGACACGATTATCGGTCATGTGGCATTGATCCCGTCAGAACCGTGTGTGTGTGCATTGATTGAAAGGTTCAAAACTGAGGCTACGACAATCGCTAAAGACTCTGATATGTCATGTTCCACTGATCTCGTGTGTGTGAGGTTTATGCATATCCATTGTCGAGTAGTCTGTGACACACTGACACTGTCTATATGCAACTCTATTATCTCCTAGGACTTTGATCAAACGAAATATAACATGCACACACATGTTCCTAAAGCTTAATAAACTAAATGGAGAAACACTTTAGATGATTTTCTTACTTTTACACACCATTCCAGCCTTCCAAGTCTAACTCAGACCTGGTGAGGGAATATCTGATGACCATGCAAATACTGTTCTTACCCTTGCGAAGAAAATCTCTTAGAAGATCGATACCAAATTCAAGTGTTACGTATTCCGGCGATGACGAGTGCTCAAGAACAATACAATCTAACGGAGCTTCCAGGTCACCCCCATTGTATCCCTCATGTGTAAACATATGCAAATTTTGCAAGCAAAGATCAAGTCCCAGGTGTTTTGACCAATCTTCAACAACAGAAATTGAATCCTCACTGGGTGATGAGTCGTTCATTCTCCGTAAGAAATATTATGGTCAATAAAATGTAAAGGACAGTTAACATTTACATTGCTACCATCTCAAAAGTTAAAATGGGTTACACCAAGAACATACCCATATGATTATGCGCTCCAACTGTTGAACATTTCAAATTGTTGATAATGTATCTCCTTTGCCTGCCTACCAAGAATTGCACACCAACATACACTTCTCTCAGACATGAGCAAGGTATCTTATTTTCCTACATAATCGATATCAACAAATGTGTACATCTTTAAAGTTAATGTAAAAATAGAGTATTAAGGATTTAAAAAGATAAAAAAAGACATGACATTCCCTACGTATATCGACACCATTTATCACAACACACTAATTGGACATATTGCAAGTGATGGCCACTAGTAGAGACAGGGCCTTTCGTCCAACCCCTTTAGTCCCGGCCCACTTACAAACCGCGACAAATGGCCAGGCCACGTCGCCCGAAATAGCCCAGGCGCCCCTCCCCCTTTTGTCCCGGCCCATGAGGACCCTTTTGTCCCGGTTTGAGATACAAACCGGGACTAAAGGGGTCCGCGGCCCGCAGCGGCCAGGTCCCCCCCTTTAGTCCCGGTTTGTATCTCAAACCGGGACAAAAGGGCTGGCACCCCTATATATATGGCAGCACCCTCTCCACTCACTCTTTGTTTTTTTCCTGGTGGAGGTGGTGTGGTCTAGTGCTATTTTTTCTCTCCTTCATATGCACTCAAGGTGTTCGATGAAATGCCTGTTAGAGTGATGCCATTTGAGTTCACACAATACAAACATGATATGAGGTGCCCGAGCCACACTTAAGTTTTCACCTCTTTATTTCCACTTGTCCTAAAGGTTAGCAACTATTTTCTAGTCGGTCACCAAGGCCCGAAGCAACCCGGCAACGACATTGATGTGTACCTAAGGCCATTAGTCGATGAACTTTTGCAGTTGTGGGCCAAACCAGTGTAAGTGTGTGGGATGAGCACAAACAGGAGACGTTTGACCTACGAGCGTTGCTTTTCGTAACCATCAATGATTGGCCTGCTCTTAGTAACATTTCAGGACAGACGAACAAGGGATACAATGCATGCACGCACTGTTTGGATCAGACAGAAAGTATATATCTGGACAAATGTAGGAAGAATGTGTACCAGTACAATCGTCGTTTTCTTCCGCACAAGCATCCCTTAAGGCAAAAAGGCAAGCATTTCAATGGCAAGGCAGAAACCCGGACGAAGCCTGTCACCCGTACTGGTGCTGAAGTATTTGGTATGGTCAAGAATTTAAAAGTAATCTTTGGAAAGGGTCCTGGCAGCCAACCTGTTCCGAACAGCGCTGATAAGCGCGCACCCATGTGGAAGAAGAAATCTATATTTTGGGAGCTACCCTATTAGGAAGTCCATGAGGTCCGCTCCGCAATCGACGTGATGCACCTGACGAAGAATCTTTGCGTGAATATTCTAGGCTTCCTGGGCTTGTATGGGAAGTCAAAAGATACACCAGAAGCACGGGAGGACCAGGAACGTCATAAAGGACGAGACGGCATGCATCCAGGGCAGTTTCAAGGGCCTGCCAGCTACGCTCTTACCAAGGAAGAGAAGGAAATCTTTTTTGAAGTCCTTTTCCGTATCAAGGTCCCGTCTGGCTTCTCGTCGAATATAAAGGGAATAGTAAATATGAAAGAGAAAAAATTCCAAAACCTAAAGTCTCATGACTGCCACGTGCTTATGACGCAATTGCTTCCGGTTGCATTGAGGGGAATTCTAGCGGAAAATGTTCGACTGGCCATTGTGAAGGTATGTGCATTCCTCAATGCAATTTTTCAGAAGGTAATCGATCGAGAAAGTCTATCAGGGTTACAAATTGATGTGGTCCAATTTCTGGTCAGCTTCGAGTTGTTGTTCCCGCCATCCTTCTTCAATATTATGACGCACCTCCTAGTTCACCTAGTCGAAGAGATTAGAATTCTTGGTCATGTGTTTCTACACAATATGTTCCCCTTCGAGAGGTTCATGGGAGTCTTAAAGAAATATGTTCGTAACCGTGTTAGGCCAGAAGGAAGCATCTCCAAGGGCTATGGAACAGAGGAGGTCATTGAGTTTTGTGTTGACTTTCTTCCTGACCTTAAGCCGATTGGTGTTCCTGAATCTCGGTATGAGGGGAGACTGACTGGAAAAGGCACACTAGGAAGGAAAGCAACGGTATGTAGGGACGGGCATTCTTTCACTCAAGCACACTACACAGTTCTACACGATTCCACCGTGGTGGCTCCGTATATCGAGAGACACAAGAATATTCTACGCTCCGAAAACCGTGACGGGGAACACGAGAAGACTTTCGGCAGTTGGTTGCAGATACATCTCATGAATAACACCATTGTTGGAGATCAGCTGTACTTGTTGGCCAGGTGTCCATCTTCGACTATATGTACTTTCCAAGGGAGATAAATAGTAATACATTTTACACGAAGGCCCAAGATAAAAAGAGCACCAACCAAAACAGTGGTGTCCGCTTTGATGCAACAGACGACAATGGGCAGAAGGACACATATTATGGGTACATAGAGGAGATATGGGAACTTGACTATGGACCTACTTTTAAGGTCCCTTTATTTCGGTGCACGCTAGCGGGGTAAAGTTAGACCCGCAGTACGGAATGACAACAGTGGATCTCAAGAATCTTGGGTACCACACCGAACCATTCGTCCTAGCCAATGATGTGGCTCAGGTTTTCTATGTGAAGGACATGTCCACCAAACCAAAAAAAAGAAAAGATAAGCAAAAGAATACATCGTCCGACGAGCCAAAGCACCACATAGTTCTTTCAGGGAAAAGAAACATCGTGGGAGTGGATGACAAGACAGGCATGTCAGAAGATTATAATAAGTTTCATGAAATTCCGCCCTTCACAGTGAAAACTGACCCAAGCATCCTGTTAAATGATGAAGATTCTCCATGGCTACGGCTCAGAAGAAAACAGAAACAATAGATAGGGATGTTGGTGATGTGTAATAATGTATTAAACCTTTTATGTAATGCATTCTATGGAATGTATTAAACCTTTATGTAAGGAGCATGTGTAAGAAGCTTCAATCAGCTGCAGTTTTACCAACACAATCTCTGCATTCTCCAAGATCTTTAGCATTTCCAAGTGATAGAACAAAACATACGGTTTCCCCTGCCTACCTTCTCAAGTGGCCACTCTGACCGGCAAATCGGCAAATCATCGCGTGGTCGTGAGACGGCAAATCGGCCTTCGATCCAAACAGCGGCAAGACGTCTCTGATGATTTACAACCGTCCGAACAAGTGTTGGGGATGTTGCTAATCATCAGAGATCCTTGCCGCTGCTTGGATCCGACCGAGGGAGGGTTCACCTTCAGCCTCCACTCTAGGAACTCCTACCTCTCAGAAATCTTGCTCTCTGCTACCCGTGTGCTGCCAAAATGAACTACAATGAGTAGACACTCAGTGCTAAACATGTCCGGGAGGGGGGCTATATATAGGGTACGTGTGCTTCTTTAGTCCCGGTTGGTAACACCAACCGGGTCATGTGGCTCACGAAGTGGTCGTGATACTGCTGATCCAACAGTTCACAATCCCTCAAAAGAAACACACCCCTGATCCAACGTCTCACAAGCGCTTGAAAGAAACACACGATCCGTGTGCTTCTTTATCCCGGTTGGTAACACCAACCGGGACTAAAGTCGGGCTTTGCGGAGCCACGTGTCCTCCCCCAGCGCTGCCCTAGCCACGTGTCTTCCCCTAGCGCTGCCCTGGAGGTCTTTATATATTGTCGCCGACGGGGTAAACCCTAATCCACCATTCCTAGCCACGAACGCATCGTCTCCACGAGATGGATCCGCCACGCCCGTCGCAGCGCCTTCTGAACGAGGTCGAGCGTGCTCGGCAGAGCGCGCTTGGGCGCTACCGCGGGAGCCTATCCCGCCGTATGCCCATGAGCCCGGCGTGGAGAGGAATGCCCTCCTACCGGCCTCCTGCTCCGGTGCCGGAGGAGGTGCGGAGGACGTACGAGCGCGCGTGGTCCGACGTCCCTGACCCCGATGAGGATGCGTACGCCGCAGGGGTGGCGTGGGGATCTGCGGCCGTACCTCCGCCAGTCGCCGACGCCCCTCCCGACGAGGAGGATGACGACGACGACTTCGACTGGAGCGACCATGGGGAAGAGCGCGGCGGGCCACAGATGTAGGAGGGCCTTGAAGCCTCCTTCCAGTCCGTCCACGACGACCGTGTACAGCGAGCCAGAACTGTCTGCCAGCTCAAGATGAAGGAGGCTTCCGAGCTAGATTGGGCGCTGAAAGACTCATCCTCCATGGATCTTGCCCTCCGCCGCAAACGTGCGCGCGAGAACCGGGCGGCCGCGAACGGGGCTGGCTCCTCCCGCCGTTCCTCCTAATCCTACGGCCTCCGAGCCAGCAAGTCCGTTTATGTAGAATAATGTTGGTGATGTTGGTGATGTGTAATAATGTATTAAACCTTTTATGTAATGCATTCTATGGAATGTATTAAACCTTTATGTAAGGAGCATGTGTAATAATAATGAATGTGTATTTCCAATGTGTATTGTCAAGAAGCTTCAAATCAGCATTTCCAAGCAATTTTATAGATGGAATTTAATAGATGGAATTTTATAGATGAGTAAAACAGTTTGCTCACAACGATGTTACTTTCTGTAGTTTAGGACTTTCTGATGGATCCGTGAACCTTAATTCGAATGATCCTTGCAAGTGAAGCATGCGTTCTTATGCTTTACTGTTTTGAATACCTCCTCACATTTGTTTTTGAACGAACTTTCGGTTGTTGGTTGCAGACGATGAACTACAGTTGTTGCTAGCACCTCATAGCACGAAGATTAACATGAGGAAAGGCATGTAGAGGAATGGGGTATCTAAGCTTGATAAGATGCCTGTGGATATGCTTCCCATGGTCAGTCAGTCAGGGCAAATCTTTTTCCCAATGCATGATGAGTTTATCTTACATCATCTGTGCAATCTCCATGTGATGTTATATGTGGGTCTCTCACGTGCAGTATTCTCAAATATAAGTAGTTTTTCTTTCATGTACTGCGAGCTGGATCTACTTCTATCCAATGTTGTAATTTATATCACTCAATGTGCTAATATAAAGTTCTTTCTGGGTACCGAAGCTTTGCGCGATCCCGATCTTTGTTTGCAGATGACTTGTGTTGCAACAGGCTGTAGAGAACCTAGGATTTTCTATGCATGAAACGACCACCTACGACGATGAATCAAATGAGATACTGACTGCTATTCAAATTGATGTTCCTCCGCATATCTGATACCCAGTGATGCTACTATGACGGGCGCGTAGTTGACGAGGGAACCTTGATGCGGTGTTGCTTCTTCGCTCCCCGGCAACGGCGCCATAAAACGTCTTGATGGCCCTTCACGTAGTTCCCCCACAATGGCGCCAGAAAACAGTTGCTAGCCCCTTCGTGTGATTACCTGCGTGAAAAGTAAATGGGTTAGGATGAGACTCCAAGTGCAGAGTGTATGTAGTAGTGGAAGACAGTTTTCCCCATGAGGGGTGACTCGAGGGTTTAATATCGAACTCTCGGGGAACCAGTATTTCAGGTGTTATCTCCTTATCCTTCTCTTGAGAACCTGCAACAAAATAAATTGTTTTGTGCTCTCAACCTCACCAAGTGGTTGTCAAGCACAAGATGTGAGAATGATAATAAAATAATATGCAATGCAAACAATAAGTAAATATGCAATGATGGTAAATAAATATGCAAGGATGGTGGTAGTAATGATAAATGATATTTTTGGGTTTTTTATGATGAATGCAAGATGTAAAAGTGTTTTTGTATTTTCAGATTTGATAATGGCAGCAAACAAAAGTGATGATAAAAGTGTTGGAAAGGTGTTTCTTATGATTAAAAATGGGCCGGGGTTCATGGTTTCACAAATGCACTCTCTCTTGATAATGTGGTAGACAATGGAACACTAAAATTAACATGTAAGATGGCAAAACATGGTTTGACAAGTTATTAATAATATGGGCATCACGACCTAACATAGAGATCTCAAGTATAAGCTGTTCTCTCTCTTATGCTCCACCAAGATGCGAACTAAATCATAACACCTTAGTAATTAAGATAAATCAGAGCATAGCAATAAGTTCAATGACATGAAGTTAAAATAAGAACATGCTAGATCTAGTCATGGAGGTAGTGGCCAAGGTCACATCCACTCTCCGGTAGCATGGTATTTTCGTTTATCCCTAGTGAGGCAACAAAGTAAGGTAGAAAACCCAAGTGGATCGCAGAACTATCTGTCACGTTCACTGCACTAGCCACCCCCGTTACTCCAACTAATGCACACGTTCCCCCTCACATGCTCTCATAAACATGCTTGATCATGACAAGTAAATAAGAACGGGGTACATAATATGCATCTACTTTCATAACTGAAACAAAACCATTGCAATCTCAAACATGTATTAACTCATAATAAAGATCCACCACAAAGGAATTACATAGATGACCGTAATCATGTTTAGCAGCTCATACGGTACTAATTAGTGAAGCTCATAGAGAGGAGAGATACATAAGTTACTTCCACAAACCCATAGTCCAGGGGTGGACTACTCCCTCTTCATCATGGTGTCGGTGGAGATGTTGTTGGAGGGGAAGGAGACCACACCGGCAGCGCCCCGCCGGAGTTTTCCCCCTCCAATCTTCAGCTCCAGATCTCTGTTTCGTGGTTTCTGTGTTTCTGCGACGCTCTCCTTCGCAAAAGCCCTGGGGGGTCTATATATAGTCGTTTTAGGTCAAGACGAAGATTTGGGAAGAAAGATCGACGGCAGCGGAGGCCCGATGGCTAGGATGGGGGACCCCACGCGGTCAGGGAATCTGGCCACGTGGGCCCACCCCTTTTGGCCTTCTGGTCTCCGTTTCTTCGATTCCTTTGCGCCTACGTTTCGTTCCTTCCAAAAAAATGATCCCCGTAAAGTTTCAGGTCATTTGGACGTCGTTTGGGTCCCTGAAACATCAAAATATAGAAAAAGGGGTTTTCTGACAGCGCAGGGTTAATTCCAGAAAAATGGGGAAGTTGTTAATTATCCCCAAAACTCAATATAAATCATGAATATAACCCTTATATGATGCAAATAACATGTAATAAAATGTAAAGTTCATGTATGCATTTTACATGCATCAATATCCGTGTTGCATGGATGAAGATAAAGCTGTTTTATGGGGACTGGTCCCTAACAACCGATGCAGCTGTTCATTCGGCCTGCTCTAATGCTCTGATTTACCTACAGAAGGTTAAAATAATAACCATAGATGATATTCACTCGGCTGAACTTAAGAAGTGTCAGAGGGAATTACTGCAGGCAAATTCCTGGGCAGAGGTTTTTAAGGATAAGTTCCAGTCCACATTGTCTACGATGGTCAGCGAGAAGAACCCGGTCCTATCCATTTCTCAGACGCCAGCGAAGGACGATCTAATACAGTCTGGTTCTACTCCTGTTTGTGCCATGAAGCAGAAGTGCACCGATGAACAACTCTTGGCTCCATCTGGTTCTACCCATGTAACACAGAATGTTGGCAGCAAGGTTAGCTAAGCTTTAAATTTGAGCTAGCGGTGAACTAATACGGTGTTGCTTTCTGTACTAATATATATTATGCCTTATGTTGATATTGTCCCGACGAATAAGACCTTTACTTTTCAATCAAGAGATACCGAGTGCGATACGTTTTGCTTCTCTGACGAATAAGCCCTTTATTTTTCCTCCAGACCTTCTGAAGTTTCTTCGTAAGAAAAGGAGTATGTCTCTCAACGCCTTTGGTTCTTTACATTATTGGTTTGGTTTGTTTTTCATTGCAGCTTCCTCATATGACTTGCATGGATATGTGCTCTCTTCTGAGTAGAGATACTTAGGTTGCTGGACCCCGTACCAGCCCATGCTGCCTTTAATCAGCAAAAACGCAGACTGCTCATTGGTTTGAAGCGTTCTAGGGAAAATGCTCCTACCCTGCCCAGCTTTCCTTTGCTAGATGGTTCATCTTCAGAAAACATATCTGCTCTTGTTACTAACCTGTCTAATGAGGCTGCCTACGCTAAACCTAAACACATCGATGTAAGCATGCTTCAATTCATCTATGTTAATCGTTAGAATTCATATATATTTTGCAACACCCTGTATAATCTTACTATCTCCACATTAGTTCTAACTTGTTGCGTATTGTTATTTTTAGCCTGGATGTAACTTGGCGGCTCTCGCAACACCGCCCTCAGTCAACAAGCTAATCACTCTAAGGTTCTGCTAACAAACTACATTATGGGTCACCACTCTGTCTTCAAATTAAGACAACTACTGTAGGGTTCTGCTAACAACAATTATCGTTCTGTTTCAGGACGAGGACTGTACTGATCGATTCCAAAGTTCGCAAGCCTTTGTTCCAAGATGACAAAAATAAAGGGAAGACAACTGGGCTAGGAGATCAAGTGTTAGAGAAAGCTAGAGGCTTTGCTAAAACTGATGAGGTAGTGTGCTGTTCTTGATTAATGGGTCATTCCGATGGTATATATGAACAAAGCCTGAGGACTGGCTTTTTACTTTTAGATGTTTCAATTGTCTGAACTGTTGTGTCCAAACTTACATCTATTTTCTCAGGTTGTCAGCGCGTCTTCCAAGAAAGCCAAGCCTTAGGCAATGCGACTCCAGGTTCACATCAGGTATAAATGATGCGTTCAGAATACATAAATTTCTTTGGCTTTCCACGATGGATACTGTCTCCAATTTAACTTCTCAAGTACACAGACTTTTATTGATCGAGTAAGTACATACATTGTCTTGCAGGGTTATTTTGTTCTGCCTGTGAATATAATCCGTCGATGCTACGTTCCTGATGGCCATGATCGGTTTACTTTTGGACGTTCATACTGCTTGAAGTTGGTGATATCTACCTCTTTGTATTCGAGTTGATGAGCCCCATCCAATCGCCCGAACCTTAAGGTGCAATGTTTCAAGACCATGTTTATCCTTAGACTAAGCGGTAGTAAAATGTACGTGTGCCTATGTTCTGTAATAGACTAAGACAATATTTATTGCTGCATGAACCATTGGCAAGTAATTTGTTTCTGTTACCTCTATAGATGGTACGTGATTACTCCTTGCTCATTCTTACCACCTCAGTATTTCTTCGATCACTCATGTATCGAGTGGTCTTTCTCGCTTTTTTTTTGTGTTCTTCGATCACTCATGTAATACCCATTGGTTCTCTTTTTGTTCTGTGTCCTGTATGTTTTTGTAGAGGATTCCAAAGGCCATTTCTGTAGCTTTGAACCTAGGGTCTTCTGGTGATGCAGTTCTGTCGATGCATGGGGGGGGGGGGGGGGGGGGGGGGGTGATAGTCCAAGCTTAATACGCCATTTGTGCTGATGGGAGGAGAAGATTCACATCTGGCTGGGGTTCTTTTGTCACATCAAACCGGCTTAGGGCTGGCATGAATTTCTCTTCACCGACAAATAAAGCTTATGGCAATTGCTCTTCACCGACAAATAAAGCTTATGGCAACAATTTAGTCTTTGCATTCAGGTAGTTGCGCAGTCGTCCAACGGGTCATCTAGTAGCTTAAGCGTCCACCGCCTAGGTACTCTGTAGGGTGACTAAAGGTGCATTCCCTTGCAGTTATCGCGTGCTCTGCTATCTGTGTGCAGGAAAAGAGGAGGTTGAGATAAAAGAAGGCCAGACTTGGTTCAACCTCCGACGTACTGTCAGCGGGGAGCCCATCACCCACTGCAGGTTGTACGCACACACTTCTGGAATGTTATCAAGGATAGCATATGGCAACAAAGATGAGTGTGTCTATTAGAATTCCCAAAACTAATAGTTCAATTATTCAGTTTGCAACTTGGTGTCGTTCTCTGAAATCAAAGATTAAATATGGTTAGTTTTCACCGCACAAAATGATTACAATGGCATCCTACTCTGCAATGCATGAATGAATTCCAATTTTCTCTTTTGGTTAACCTCGGAGACCTTGATTTAGGCTAAAATACAATTGGTTAAGTCTATTAACAGGAAATATGACAAGCTAGGACTCGAAATAAAAAATTAATATGGTTAGTTTTCGCCGCACAAAATGATTATGATGACATCCTACTCTGCAATGCATGAATGCATTCCAATTTTCTCTTTTGATTTGACCTTAGAGATTTGAGCTAGCGGATTGATTCTTGTAAATGGCCTCTTAAACCCAATTGCATGCTTGTTTCAGTTTGATAATTTGCTCTGCTTATCATGAACCTTGAAAGTAACACGTACTGCCTTTTGCTTGATGCCACAGGGTTATATCGTCAAACTACTTCAAGGGACCGTCAAGAGTATTGATAAATTATTTTCGTGGGATTGCAGAAAAATTGAGGAGGATAGGGGATCCTTGGATTCGATAAGTGCCCTTGTTTCATAGCATACTTTTTTTTCGAACCATGTGATATATTAAGAAAGAAGCAAATGGCAAAGGAAAGGCCAATATTTTACAACCGTAGAGTTAACACCAGAAGTAAAGGAAAGAAGAAAAGATGCACTATTCTTGCGCATTGACTTGAATGATCGAATAAGCACGTGGAGCTACGTATGTATGTTTGCACTCATTTGAGATTCTATTCATGGATAATACATGTTGATTCCTCCTGATAGTTTCGCCTTCATTTTTGTTGAAAGATCTATAGTGAAATTTTGTGTTGGAATGGTTATATGCACTTCCATTTGTGAGCAGTAGCGTATCTAAAATATTTATGTTTGGTCCATGATTGTATATTCATTCTGGATCTATTCATGAAATTTCTTTTGATTAGTAAGAGAAGTGATTTTAGATTTGTCATGGTAGTATTAGTATCCGGTTTCAAGTTCGAATAATATTTGTGGTTTCGTGAGTTGGGACCTCTTGTAGGATTCATGAGTGGCCCTGGTATGCTTTACAGTGTTGTGCTTTATAACATACCCAGAAGAATATCTGGTGCATCAACATTGGGATCTGATCATCAAGAGTATCTTTGGGCACGACATTATCAAGATGTTCCCCATCTGGGTATGTGAAGCAGGAAGTTGTTTTATCTTTTGGATGAAGCATACTTATTCTTCCTATAATCATATACTCTCTCGTTCTAAATTAGATGACTTCCATTACATCCACATTTGGACAAATGGAAGTCATCTAATTTGGAACAGAGGGAGTACATTGATAGCCTACAAATATTTTTATCAAAAGCCTTCAGTCTACAAAATTTCTATGAAAAAATTGTTAATCCAAAATGTGCTTAACTAGAGGAAGTTACACGTCTTGTCTAGAAACTTCTTGCAGTCACTTCTGCTGCATTGTAATGTTTAGCATGATATGGTTTAGTGTGGATGTTAGGATGTGGATCTGTTTGGAGCAAAAACTTACTAGAGGCATAGCAAGCCAGGTCATCTGATGACATTATTGTTAGTTCTGTAGTATGCCAATTTTGCTACCAAGGAATGCCCTATTTTAACGTTGCAAAATGTCGACTTGCATCAGATTGGTTAGGGGAGACTGGTGATACTGCAGCCCACGTGGTGGAGTAGGTGTTATGGGCAAGGAGATACGAAGAGATATGACGTGGTCATCGGAGAGCAAAGAAGCGGGGCAAATACCATTATGTATATGCCTGCTATTCGAAAACACCAATAGAGAACAAGAATTATGAAAATATGTTTACAACTTCTTAAAGTATACACTACTAACATGGGAATCTAATCCTCATGGTTATGTCTTTATAGCAGTAACTGCTCAATTTTGATTCCGCTTAATTGGATACACACTTAAAAATTCTTGTTCCCCACAGGTTTGGAAGTTGGCGACGAGCAACACGATGGCGTTAGAGGGACACCTTATCATGGTGTGGCGGCACCCTAACTTAGAGAGAGAGAGAGAGATGCTGGATGGTGGCATTTCATTTTCAGATCTCCATAATTTTTGTCAAACATTATTTGTCTATCCAACAATAAATCATAGTTAATTGTAACATGGTCAACAGATGCATGGGCATCTTTCCTATAACTCTGAATTTTTACGAGAAAAGAGAATTAAAGGAACTCAGAACAGTGCCCTCAAATATACTGCAACATCAGAAACCATGTACATTTTTTAACCAACTGTGGATATGTGTATATTAGTTTGTTATTTTTCTTCCATGGTAACATAAATTTAGTTGTGAGATGATAGAGACAACACATTATCAGTGTACTATTTGGGCTTTTACCGGGAGAGAGTGAGAGAGTTGAGAGGAGAGAGCGGAGGGAGAGAGTCAGGGAGCCTAGTTTATGTATTGTTTTTAGGAAGGACATAGAGAGAGCGGATAGATTGAAAGACAACCAAGTTTGACATGATATAGTGGTGTGATGGTGAAAGGAAACACATGTGTCATCATGCGATCTGCGAGGTAGGTTTGAAGCTTGATTGTCATGTTTGTAGGTTTTTATCCCTTAGCAACACATGACTATTAAGCCGACGAAACCGCCATCATTATTTTGCGCTGTGAGAATTCGGTGTTGCACATTTTTACTTCTATGTAAAATCTTCATGCAAGAGACACAAAATTGCTCATAGAGGATGGTTACGAGTCAAGAAAGAGATTTTGGTATACCTGCTCAAATACCATGCAAATAAAGATGAAGGCGACATTCAAGCAAAAGAATGTTACATTACTATGTAGCTATCTTTATGAGATGAGGAAAAACATTTTTGCTACATCTGCTCAAGTACCATGCAAATGAAGTCGAAGAAAACATCCTAGATGTTGTACGTGAAAATCTTAAGCGTGTCCAGTGGCGGACCCAGCAATATTTTGAAGCCCGGGCAAACTGGTAATATAAAGGGTTAATACGCTATTTTTTGGACAAATACCATGGAAATACATGGTGGCGGCCGGCCGGAAGCCCGGGCAAGTGCCCGGGCAGCAGGGACGCTGCGTCCGCCACTGAGCGTGTCAATAGATATCAGATTTCACAGCATAAGAGATAATTCAAATCGTTGCTTTTTGTACACATGATGTTCAAATTATAAGAGTGAATTTTAGTTTGCTGGATGAGGATGTGCTATCTTATCTACGTACATTAATATTTACATGTATTCAATGTTTAAATGTTCAACAAAATATAACCCGTTGTAACACACGGGCATTCAACTACTAAAAGTAAAAGATAGGCCCTTCGCAGAGGGAAACAGAGATTAAATCATGTGCTAGATCTTTTTGACTTTTGAAAACAGAGGCAAAAATTATTTTTAAGAGGTGGTTGTTTACGTCAACGAATGGCAATAGTGGTCTTGTCATCTTCCATACCAAATAAGTTTTAAGAGCGGTTCCGAGATATCATACTTTATACTATATATATATATTTTGGCACTCCTTCCCACCTTTGCTTACACAAACCATGCCTAACCGAATCCTCGGGTGTCTACCAGCAATCACATATCCATGGAGTGTCTATTTATTTATTTCTGATATTGGACTAACCAGCAATATGCATTTTGTTGACGAGCAGATGAAGCATGCAAGTCAAAATAAACTAATTTGACATGGGAGATGACAAACCCAACTACTACGTCCTCATGAGCTGAAAACAATGGCACAAATATAGAGTATTTTGAATATTTAAAGGTAGCAGATGACTAATTTACTTGGAATGGTAGCGAAATACCATATATAGGAAGTTATGGTGGACACTTTGGAAGGTTTTGGCTCAGGGTTTTGGATGCACCAAAAGCATTCCCTCTCAGTACAATGCTTTAGGCTAGCAAGACTTTTTTGCAAACACCAGAGTTGAGAGATACAAGCAAATATATAGAGCAACAAGATAAATTACACATTGCAAAATGTTTCCCTAGTGGCTCATCAAATTCTAAATTGCAAGCATACAATGCTAGAGAGCTAACAAGCATGAAAAGGTATCCAAGATGACTATTTTTGCATGAAAATCTTTCTTCTGTACTTAAGTGTCAAGGTGCTACTGCTTATGACCAACTAAGTTTGCCACAACTCAAAAAGATTTACTTGCTACACCCAATGTAAGCCAACACTCTCCTCAAGATCAGCACATAAAAGAGATTGCAATGCTAAAATAAAAGGTGCGGAAAAATAAGCAAACACTTCTCATTAATATTTCATCATAGACAAACTCACACCAATGGATACAAAGATAACTCACTAAAGGAACGATACTTCCACACTGCGAAGGATTTCATACGATAACTTCTCTACTCATGATATGGCATTCTACTAAAATATAAAAGATAAAAGATAATGATGATGATACCGAGGCACTCCCCCAAGCTTGGAACAAGCTAAGGGAGTGTCATTACCCATGACGAATTACTCCTTCGGTGGTGATGAGATTTCCTCTTCTTTATCGTCACACTTCCATGGCAAAGGTTTCCCATCGATGAGGGACATTTCGGTCTCCAACATCCTGAAAATTGCAGCAGAGCTAATACGTTGAAATCTAACTTCATACTCACAGTTCTGATTGTGTAAGTCATAAATCTGAGCTTGCAGTTGTGCTGTCTCCTTGCAAAGATACAATATGTCCTCCTTTAGCCCTTTGATCTCCTTCTTGTGCTCAGCAATAAGTACGGAGATGATGCGGTGGTTCGCATCAACTCCTCGTAGCACCATCTCCTTGCACTCGAAAATCTCTTGTTCCACTTCTTCAAGCCTAGCCTTCACGTCCCCCTCCTTCTTTGGTCCTTGCAGATCTTGCGGTTAGAGACCTCCATCCTTGAGCGGCAAAACTTTCGGATGTGTCCCCACTTCATGGAGATAAGGATTGATGACGTTCTTGAGGAATCCATCCTTGGAGGATTCCGGCGAAGAAATGGCGGCTAGGGTTTGGATGTAGAACCTGAACAGAAACAGCTCAAAAACGAAAACGTCGAAAAGGCGAGATACGGACCTCGAGAGATCCGGGTGAATATATAGAAAAACATTCTGAACAAAAGGAAGGCAACAAGTAGAGGCGGAGTCGAAAACGAGCTCCAGGGGCGCCAGGTGGGCCCCAGGCGCGGCCCAGGCTGGGCCACGACTAGGTGTCACCTGGGCACCCTGGTCTCCACTCCGTCTCTTATTTGGTTCTAAATTTATGATATTTCCTAAAAACGACGAATATAATTTTTCTGGAAATTTCCGAGGAGATTTACTTACTAGAGTTGATACTTACTTCGATTCTGGTTCTGGGTCCTTCTGGTATTCATTTTTGATGAATTCTTCCGGACTCACCACTTGTATTATATCAACATCTTGTTCAAGAGGGTCACTAGAAATATAATGCTTGAGTCTTTGACCATTGACCACTTGTGGTTTATCTCCTTCAATGAATTAATTTTGATGGCACCGGAACGATAAACCTCTTCAATAATAAAAGGACCTTCCTATTTAGATAGGAGTTTTCCTGCAAAAAACCTGAGACGAGACCTATACAACAAAAATTTATCTCCAATATTAAATTCTCTTTTCAAAATTCTTTTTTCATGCCACTTCTTAACTTTTTCTTTAAACAACTTGGCATTTTCATAAGCTTCACTCCTCCATTCATCTAGAGAACTCATTTCAAGCAATCTTTTCTCACCGGCAAGTTTAAAATCATCATTACATTCTTTAGTTGCCCAATAAGCTTTATGTTGTAATTCTAGGGGCAAGTGACAAGCTTTTTCGTAAACCATTTTATAAGGAGACATACCCATAGGATTTTTATAAGCAGTTCTATAGGCCCAAAGAGCATCGTTAAGTTTCTTAGACCAATTCTTTCTAAATTTATTAACAGTTTTATGCAAAATCAACTTAATCTCCCTATTAGTTAACTCTACTTATCCACTTGTTTGAGGGTGATAAGGTGAAGACACTCTATGATTAACATCATACTTAGCAAGAGTTTTCCTAAAAGCACCATGGATAGAATGTGAACCTCCATTGGTCATCAGATATCTAGATACACCGAACTTAGGAAAAATAATATCTTTAAGCATTTTCAAAGAAGTTTTTTGATCAGCACTAGGAGTTGGTATAGCTGCTACCCATTTAGTGACATAATCGACAACAACAAGTATATGTGTATTACCATGTGAAGTAGGGAAAGGACCCATAAAGTAAAATCCCCAACAATCAAAAGGTTCAATAACAAGAGAATAATTCATAGGCATTTCATTGCGTCTACTAATATTTCCAACTCTTTGACACTCATTGCAAGATAAAATAAATTTTCTTGCATCTTTAAAAAGAGTGGGCCAATAAAAACCTGATTGTAAAACCTTGTGTGTCGTCCTGTCTCCAGCATGATGCCTGCCATAAGGACTACTATGGCATTTTCTCAATATCTCTCCTTGCTCATGCTCAGGAACACAACGTCGGATAATACCATCAACTCCTTCTTTGTATAAATGTGGGTCATCCCAAAAATAATGCCTCAGGCCATAGAAGAATTTCCTCCTTTGCTGATAGGTAAAATTAGGAGGCAAAAACTTGGAGACAATAAAGTTAGCATAATCGGCATACCACGGATTATCGTGAGAGTTTATTTTTATGGCTGCCAATTGTTCATCTGGAAAACTATAATTAACAGGAATAGAATCATAAAGTACATTTTTATTCTAGATAAATTATCCGCAACGGGGTTATCAACACCTTTCCTATCAACAATATGCAAGTCAAACTCTTGTAACAAGAGAACCCATCTAATAAGCCTAGGCTTAGCATCTTTCTTTTGCATAAGATATTTGATAGTAGCATGATCGGTGTGAATAATTACCTTTGAATCAACAATGCAAGGTCCAAACTTATCACAAGCGAACACAACAGCTAAAAAATCTTTTTCAGTGGTGGCATAATTCTTTTGAGCACTATCGAGAGTTTTGCTAGCATAATGAATAACATTCAACTTTTTATCAATGCGCTGTCCAAGGACAGCACCTACAGCAAAGTCACTAGCATCACACATTTTTCCAATCAGGAGGTTGGACAATAGGAGCAGTTGTTAAAGCCTTTTTTAGAATTTCAAAATCTTCTTTGCAATCATCATCAAATCTTTTTGCAAAAGATTAGTAAGAGGTTTCGAAGTTTTAGAAAAATCTTTTATAAACCTCCTATAAAAACCAACATGACCAAGGAAACTGCGTATACCTTTAATGTCCCTAGGACAAGGCATCTTCTCAATAGCTTCAACCTTGGCTCTATCAACCTCAATTCCTCTTTCAGAAATTTTATGTCCAAGGACAATACCTTCATTAACCATAACATGGCATTTTTCCCAATTCAGAACAAGGTTTGTTTTCTCACATCTCTGCAAAACTTTATCAAGATTGTGCAGGAAGTTATCAAAAGAAGTCCCATAGACGGAGAAATCGTCCATGAATACTTCCACAATTTGTTCACAAAAGCCATGAAAAATAGCAGACATGCATCTTTGAAAAGTAGCAGGAGCATTACATAAACCAAAAGGCATACGTCTATAAGCATAAGTTCCATAAGGACAAGTGAAAGTAGTTTTCTCCTGATCTTGATGTCTAACGGCAATCTGTGAAAAACCAGAATAACCATCAAGAAAACAAAAGTGAGTATTCTTAGATAACCTCTCTAACATTTGGTCGATAAAGGGCAAAGGATAATGGTCTTTTTTAGTAACTTTATTAACCTTCCTAAAATCAATACACATTTTATAACCAACTATAGTTCTTTGCGGAATAAGTTCAGTCATTTGCGACAACAGTCATACCTCCTTTTTTAGGAATACAATGCACATGACTAACCCACCTACTATCAGCAATATGATAAATAATACCTGCTTCAAGGAGTTTCAATACCTCATTTCTTACCACTTCCTTCATTTTCGGAATTAATCTCCGTTGATGATCGACGACTGGCTTTGCATCTGGCTCAAGATTAATTATATGTTGACAAATAGCTGTAGAAATTCCCTTGAGATCATCCAAAGTATAACCCATGGCGCCTCGATGTTTCCGAAGTATTTCCAATAATCTTTCTTCGTCCTGTCGTGAAAGTTTAGCACTGATAATAACAGGATAAATTTTCTTTTCATCTAAATACGCATATTTAAGATCATCAGGAAGAGTTTTAAGTTCAAAAATAGGATCTCCTTTAGGAGGCGTAGGCATCCCTAAAGATTCAACATGTAAATTATGTTTAAGAATTGCAGACTGATGGTGAAAAATGTTCTCCAAGTCATCTCTTTTCTGCATAAATACCTCACTTTCGTGTTCTTCCATGAATTGCTGCAAGGGATCATTAGGAGCAACAACAATAGCAGCAAGTTGTTGAATTTTATAATCCTCATTTGGTAATTCTTTTTCATGTCTCTGTTTAGTGAACTTTGAAAAATTAAATTCGTAACTTTCACCGCCAAATTTAGTAAATACTTTTTCTTTTTTGCAATCTTTGACAGCACTACAAGTATTAAAGAAAGGTCTACCAAATGTAATAGGATAAGATTTATCTGCTACCTAACCAAGCACAAGAAAGTCAGCAGGATATTTAACCTTACCACGTAAGACTTCAACATCTCTGACAATACCAACTAGAGAGATAGTATCTCTATTAGCAAGACGAATAATCACATCAATATCTTCAATTTCGCAATTCCCAATCTCATGCATTATTTC
Source organism: Poa pratensis (assembly GCA_947311845.1). Classification (NCBI taxonomy): domain Eukaryota; kingdom Viridiplantae; phylum Streptophyta; class Magnoliopsida; order Poales; family Poaceae; genus Poa; species Poa pratensis. The sequence continues at coordinate 35,268,681 of CAMZMU010000097.1, read as the reverse complement.
TTGATAAAGAGAAAAAGAATGGCACTTGAACTAGCACCAATATCACATAAACCATAATAGCAATGATAACCAATTTTCACAGAAATAACAGGAGTGCCAACTTTTTTAACCTTTCCTTTCGGTGGTCTAACAATATTAGAAGCATCTTCACAAAAGATTATATGACCTCCTTTGACATTTTCTACTACAAGATCCTTAACTAAAGCTACTGAAGAGTCAACTTTCAATTGTTCATCAGGTTCTTTAGGTTTCTTTTCACTTTTGTTAAGGACACTAGTTATCATAGAATGCTCCTTTACTCTAACAGGAAATGAAAAAATTTCAACATAGGGAACATGTAAAATAGGATCAAAGGTATGCACTTGAATTGCATCATTAGGAATTGCACCATCGGGAATAGGAGTGATTTCGATTTCTTTAAAAGGTTCATGATTTTTTTTCCACTTTTGCTTAGGAATATTAATATAGGATGCAAGAGATTTAAAAAGATCAATAATAATTTGAGAATAAAGCCCATATTTAGCACTAAACTCATGGAAGTAAGGAGTTTCTCCAAAAGATTTAATGCATTCATAATCATAAATTATACCTGATTCATTACCTTTATCCATTTCCCAATCTTCAGTATTGCGTTGAATTATTTCAAGAAGGTCCCATTTATCTTCAACCTTCTTGTTCGTGAAAGATCCGCCAGATGAAGCATCAAGTAAATCCTTATCACGACGAGAGAGTCTTGCATAAAAATTAGAAATAATAATGTCTCGAGGGATATCATGAATGGGACATTTGAATATCAGAGATTTTAATCTCCCGAGCTTGGGCAATACTTTCTCCATATCAAGGCCAGAAGTTATAAATGTAATTCCTATCTTGATGTATTTCATGAAGAGGATAAAATTTAGAATAAAAGAGAGGCACAATTTTTTCCATTCCAAGAGATGAGAATTATCCAATAGCCTGTACCACTCCAAAGCTTTGTATTTTAGTGACAATGAAAACAATTTCCTCATGATTACTTCTATAGGAACACCAGCAATCTTAAACAAGTCACATAATTCTCTCATAAACTGCAAGTGAAAACCAGGATGGACAGTTCCATCTCCTGCATAACGGTTACTCATAATACGATCAACAATTACCATATGTATTTTAAATGAAATAATTTCCCTAGGTGGAGGACCCCTTTCCGCTACAAGAGCTGTGGAGAGGGTGTCTGCAAACATCAATTCAAAAGCAGACGGCTCCATAATCAAGTAAAGTAACACGCAGAAATAAAAACAACACTTACAGTAAAAGTTTCTCCTTACCAATTCCACTTACCAAAAGCGCTTCACTTCCTGGCAACATCGACATAAAATAGTCTTGATGACTCACAAGTATATGGGTTGTATCGTAGTACTTTCGATAAATAAGAGTGTCGAACCCAACGAGGAGCAGAAGGTGCTGGCGAGTGGTTTTGTGCAAGGTTTCACTGCAAATGCTAACAGACAAGTTTTTATGGGTTTTTGTAATAACAAGTAAATAAAGTGCGAGTAAATAAAAGAGAGCAATAATAATTTCAGAGAGTGGCTGTGAGGACCCCGGATTAATTATCCGAGATACTCGTTATGTTTCCTGCAACAGTCCCATGATCAGTGTGCTGTTGCACATAACTTGAGTTGGTATCACAGAACACCCACAAATACCGAATAATTATACTTACGTGCTTGAAGTGATCAGCTTCAATAAGGTACTTGCAGCGGAATCACCAAATCAACGTGGAGCCCAAGTCATTCGCCTTTACCCTACAGGCAGCTGACTGGGAAGCGCCCTAGTTCGCCAAGACGTCAGTGAACTCCTCTTCGTCGAACTGCTCTTCTCTGGGATCTGGCTAAGACAATAGCCAGGGACGAAACCAATATGAGTACATTTGATTGTACTCGCAAACTACCCCAACAGGAACATGCACTAGTTTTTTTTTCATTTTCAAAGACTTTTATTTTTAGGAGAAAAACCACACTAAATCATGATTTAAAAAGGAGAAGAATAGATTTTTAAATCCTGTTGAAGACAAGACATTTTGGAAAGTAGTTTTCTCACTATCTTGGTTAAAAAGGTAAGAAGTCTTTTTAAATCTTTTCCCGAAAATACACCTTCTTTTAAAAGGGTAAGAAATCTCTTTTAAAACTTTTTCCTCGAAAAACAACTTCTTGCCCTGATTCCAAGCCCGTCGCTACCTCGAACCAACTCATTGGTACAGGTACGAAATAACCTTTCCAGCCAACTTCCTTCCAAAACTCAACACCTTTCTCAAAACTTGCACATGGTCTTAGGACAGCCTTCCAACTGTCCACATCCGTGGACTCGGCTATTCGAATAGTTTTACACTCTGCAGAGGTAGTACGCTTTTCCCACACCCATCCGGTCACTCATCGTGTCAGCCACGTCCCGCCATACCAGAGGTATGCGAAGTTGAGTTCCCGGCCATAGCCTGTCCTTTGCTCATGCTAGTATAGGACCCTACCGCTACGACACATTCCATCGACACTCAAACCCTCAGGAACTAAGTGTGAGGACTCGTAGTTCTGCCCGGCGGACCCAAGGGAGCCCTTCAATCCTCTTCCTCCAAACACGTCCATACCGGCTTCCGGTAGACCAACACTGAAGAGGACCCAGGTCAGGGGGTAGGTCCTCAGACCATCCCCTCATGGAACGAGGTTATCCTCGTTGTTGAGGCATCCAGTACTAACACGAGCAAATTATATGACTACGCCCTTGCCCATATGTGGGTAAGTGTGGTCGCACAGGATAATGGTTGGTCGTCATAGTACTAGGACACAATGTGCATTTTTCTCAAAAACAACACCAACCTTCTTCAACTGAGCACCGACCTTCCGGCAGGTCTATCCAAGTATTTTTAAAAGAGAGTTTCGAGAAAACATTGTTTTTCCCATCCTATAGTTTTAAATAACTACCTTATACTTCTATATAAGGTGGCAAAATAGTTTTTTCATAAACCCTTTTAAAAAGGTTTTCACAATCATTTCTAATTTTTCAGAGCAAAAATACTTTTAATCAAAACTTGGGTGGTTTGTAATCCCACCAAAAGATTTTCATAGAAGGCTTTGGAGTAAAACAAGTTCATTTAGAAATCATTGTATACCGCTAACACCTCTATATCGGGTGCCTCAACAATATACTTGTAATTTTGGAAAAAGGGTTTTCAAAATCATCGCTTTCGTGGCAGACACCACAGAAATCATTTATGCTCTTTATAAGTAAAACAGGTAAATCAAAATAGATGTATATAGATGCAAGCTCAGTGAAGTAGCTTGCCTGGTTTCAGCAAAATGTCCCTGGACTTCTCTTCGTTGATCAATATAATAAAAATCCAATCCTTCCTCGATCAAATCTCTCCGAAAACCACTCCGGTAGCGTTATTATCTAGCGTCGCAAACAGGGAAATAAACAATAATCAATACACCAAACAGAATCACAAGTGGTGCACAGACAGATAACAACCACAAGCATCAAACCAATTATTCAAGCAACAAACTAGGATCTAAGCTTATAAGGGCCTTAGACTAGTGCATGCTAGGTGCCTAGATCACAAAGCTATCTCAAGCAAGGGTGAACAGCAAGCATTTTATCTAAACAGGAAATACTTCACTACAACACAACCACTCAATTTTTAACAGAGAAAACCACCACTCACACCCAGTAGATAAAAGGCTATCGGAACTATGCTTATGATTGAGAAACTTATTCTTCAATCAATATGCAATGGAATCAGTGGGTGTTCCACTACCATAACAAGGCATTAAGAGGTTAAATATCTTCTGGCTACAATAGGAAGCTTACTAAAACAACAACACAACATAAGGCTACTCGTGCTAGTGAGTCCTAAATAATTATAACTATTCCCCCAACTAAACATGCTTTGCTAAGGATCAAACAATAGGTAACAAGGGGTGACATGCTACAATATCAGTAGCCATGAAATGCTACTGATGTTGAAGCAATGTTTCCAAAAACCAAACCACTCAAAGAATTTCATCCACAGACAATTCCTAAACACTAGGGATATTCTAGGAAATATTCACACTAGTGATATTATTTCCTAACGAACACATGCAACACTAAACTTTTCCTAACATGCTAATTATAAGGGATAACACACTCATAACAAAGAGTACAGAACCTATGCATGCTAGTAATCACAAATAAAACATTAACACATTCCACAAACTTAAATAAACTAAATCCAAGATTTCACAGGAAAGCATTAAAACTAGCTATGCACACCAAAAATAAAATATAGCTCTAAAAATCATACCAATCTAGGATTAGGTACTCCTAGTCATACAGAAGGCTACACAATTGGATTCACATCAAAATCTATCACCAATTAATTTACAAAAATCCTAGAAGAGCGCACTGGTCACAAACCAAAGTGGATGCCATTTTGTTTAGGAACATCATTTGCACAAGAGGCCAAATGCTACTGCTAGGTAACACTCAGGGCTTTTCAAAACAGTTGAGTTTGCATTTTTGGCTATCCTAGAAAAATAGTTATTGAGTTTTTGGTGAAAACCAGTGTTTTTGCCTTCCATTTTATTTATCTAGAAGTATTCGTCCAAAAGTGGATCTACCACTTGGATCTGGTTAAAAACATGTTGAGGTACCTCCATGATTTTTGGTTTGGCCAAAAATGCATGTGAGCTATTTTAAATCGATTTAAACTGAAGGGCCAGAAATAGATCTATAAGGAAATAGAATAAACCACCTAAAAAAAAAGATTAGCGGACTGGATCTGCTGGATCAGGGCTGTGCAGTGCAGGGAGTGGCCCATCTTGCGGCCCACGAGCGCGAGCGAAGGGGTACGGGGCCTCTCCTTCTTCCTCGACACGCCGAGGCGGCGAAACACGGCGGCGACGGCATCGACGGCTCCGGCGACCTAGAAAGGAATCGTTGTTGTCCATGAGAGAGAGAACGGCAAGGGGAGCACAGAGGTACAACAATGGCGAGGAATGGTGGCCTGTGCCCACCGCGAGCTTGCTCGCATGTCCGCGGCCGGAGGAGAAAGGGAAAAGCTTGATGACGACGATTTCTTGCTCCATTCTTCGATTCTTCGCGCAGGGAGGGAGAGTAGGGCACGGCGGAGCTGCTGGTGGTTTGGGGTTTGGATGGGGAGTTCTCTATGGCCGGCGATGCGCGACGGCAACTCGGTCTTTGTTTCGGTTCCGCGGAAGAAATGGAAGAGAGGGAGTGAGGGAGCAAATGGGGGAACAGAGGAGCAAGGGGGGGGGGCGGCGTGGTGCTTCTTATCGTCTCGCAGGGCAGCAGAGAGGAGCGGGGTCCAGACGGTGTCGACATTGTGCGGGGAGACACGGCGACGACGGGTTTGGAACACGGCGCTCGTGCCGTGCAGCATCGCTGCCACAGGGGTGATGGGGGACAGGGGAGAGCAGAGGTGAGTGGCGTGGAGGCGTCATCTCCTCCAGGGCGAGGCGTGCGCCAGAGGCGAGGCAAAGGGGAGCACGGCGAGCGCAGGGGCACGCCACCGTGCCGTGCTGCCATGAAGCTACAGGAGGTCAACGAAGCTCTTGCAAAGAACCCCCTGGAGTTCTTTTTCCTATTACAGATTAGTCCTTTTCTTCTTTTCTTTTATTCCCTTTTTAAAACCAGTAGGTTTTAGGGATTTTATTTGGGGCATTTAAACATTTTCAAATATTCTGAGAAAAATCATGGAGTCTCCCATATACATGGGGAAACTCCACAAAATTTGGTTTTGCAAAATAAAAAGTTTTGCTCCATTTGTTCATAGGGTTCTAAATAAATCATTTTTGGAAATTAATAATTTGATACTCCTTTAATTTTTAAAACCAGAGATAAAATAGTTTGTAGAACCTTTGGAGCTTTCTTGAAAAATAAGATACTTCAAATAAGTTTTGTTTTCATAGAGAAAACATTTGTTTGAGGAAATAGAGAAATTGGGAGGGAAAATTATTTATGAAGATCATTTTAACCCATGACCTTCATTTCTTTTTAATAAAATAAAGGAGGGGTTTGTTTTAAATCAACAAGTAGGCTTACTAGAGGAGAGAGTGATATGAGATGGAGAGAATTAGCATTTCATCTCCTTCCCTAGAATTTTGATAAAGAAAGTATATTTATGTTTTTAGAAAATGGAGGAATAGATAAAAGAGGAAGTTTTATTGAGACCACCTCCCTAAATTTTAGGATTTTAACTTGGGGTGCCTAATTGTAGAGGATTTATTCCTCTTCAAGTCACCCTCCAAGTTTGGTGGCCAAGGTGTCCTAAAGTGGTAACAACTCCACTGAGGAATCATCCTCACAAGAAGATCACACACACAGCAAAATCACAGCAATAGCAACAGCACCAAAATACCAATCAACACAACAATTTCCGCAATTCAAACAAGCCACACACTTCAAACTACAGGAATAAGTCACACACCTTTTTCCATAACTAGCAATGCTATTTTGTAATAGTGGCCACACCCAATTATGACAAGAGGTTGTTTAAGGGATATACCATCCCATAACTTAGTGGTTTTCAAAGATGGGTTGAAAAGGGAGAAAATATGTGGGTAATATATTTCCCACTAGAATTTCTTTTAAACAGAGTTGAAACCTTGGGGTTCATAAAGATTGGAATTTTGAAATGTCAAGGTTGAGGAAAGGATAGGAGATCACAGAGAGTTCTCCATATTTTATAAATATGAAAGTGTTGAAAATACTTTTACTGTCTCAAAATAAAGGGCATTTTATTTGTTGCTAGAACCAAGTCATTTTTGAAATAAACTTTTGGCCAACATAAGAATGGGAAAGACATATGGAATATTTTCTTGTCATAACATGGTCACCAGTGTTGAAAATATATTTTTACTTAGGTTGAGTTCTTAGGTTGACATTTACTAGTCAAACAATCACAAGCATTCAAGTCACACAAGGTCAAACAGAACAATTTTAAAAGGAAACACAATCATTTGTGAAATAATTCAAAAAGTTTTTGTTGGTTCTGAATTTTGGGTCTTATTTACTCTTATTATAGATTTGGGATGTTACAGATCCTTCCCCCCTTAAAATAAATCTCGTCCTCGAGATTTGCCCGGGGGTACAGGGGAGTACGAGGGCACGGGTTTTGGGCTGAAGATTCTTCCGAGGTCGTTCTTCTTTCAATAAGGTCGCTAAGTGAGATCTTAACAACTCGATGTTGCGAGGCCTCCTATTGGTTGGTTGTATAAGAATGTGGGTGTCTTCTTTGACATCAAATTGCCTTAGTCACACAAGAAGAATTTGGTAACAAGGTAGCTAGTCTTGTCACCAAATCACTTTTCATATTCCAGAGGCTGAGATGTACTGAATTATCTGATGTTCCGATTGTTTGTGTATGACACTCCATTGTTTGAGCATACAAAAGTGAGTTGCTAACAAGTTCATGAGGCTTGTTACCAATTACTTCTATATAACCCGAACATTGGAGGATCACACCATTTCTAGAGAGGTTAAGAATAGTAGATTCTGATATAGGAGTCTCCAAATACTCAATGATAGTCTGGTACACTTCTTCTTTGGTTCCGGGTCTTCACACAGCTTCGCAGGGGTCTTCATACAGCTTCGCAGGTGGCTTCACACATAAGTCAGAGTGCACCGGAAAGGTTAGGGCCTCCGGGAAAACTTTGTGGTTGAGGGCTCATGTTAGTTTTCAAGGGAGTTGGGTGCCCTACCTTAACATCACACCTATTATATCTTAAACGACCAACTTTACATAGGCCTCTAATTCTCGATTTCTTCAAAATACCATTCCAATATCTCTGGTATGGCCACCACTATCAGCCAATTAATTTTGAAACATGGTCCTGCCCAGGTTAATTTTTTTTTTTTTTTTTTAATCCACCCTCATCTTCCTCGGGTATAAACTCTTTAACATAGTATAGTTCAATCTATCGGGTACCCATCAAATCTTTTTAGGCATATTCTTCCCATTGCCTTTTTATCACAAAATCATAGTGCTTCACCAATTATTTCCTGATTGATTTTTCTAACCAGTTAGGCATATCTCATAATATCTGACTTCTTCAGGTTGTCATTTTCCTATGACCATATCATCAAAGTTGAATAAAGCTTCCAACAATCATGTGATCATACCATCAAAATTGACCCACTTTCTAACCAAATTCAGATTTGATCTCAACACTTTTGGCCTTGACCTCATCACCAAAGATAAATGATCTTTCTCAGAATAATCCAAACAGAGCGTGACAAGCTCTGAAAAATACTGTCACCTAGAATGTCTGGCTACTTGACCAAGTCATATTGATTCCTAGAATCCGATAAACATTCATTTATCCTCCTCCAATTATTTCTCGCACACAACGATCTGCTCATTTGCTAATTCATCTCTGACCACTTCCTATATTCTGATAAGAATTTATTACAAAGGTCACTTGCGCTAAGAATCACCCTAAACATTCCAACACTGGAGTATTCTTCTTAATTCACTTGCTTCTAACCAATCCAAACCTCATTTTATCAGCAAGTGCTCCTAAAAATCCAATAACTTTCACCTTTATTTCTAAACCTTAAATCAAGGGTCACGTCTTCCAGTTCCAGATAATCACCAATGGTTGGGGACCGCAACTGGTTAGCCCCAGAGTATTAACCGAATATATCATTTGCCCAGATCCAACTAATTTATCGATCCACTCCAAGTTTTCACTTCTATTCTAAACCCCAAATTTTCGGCATCACCCACACCATCCACCAAATTTTGATCTCATCAACCAGATTCTTAAGGGATCCTTTTAACCAATAAACTTGTAGTTCAACACTCTTATATCCTCCTAAAGTTCTCCTTTCTACCAAATAGTTTTGAGTCGTCCTATGGCACCTTTTCCCTTGTCTAGAAAAAGCAGTTAGTAGCTTTGCAAACTTGGTTAGATGAGAGATTTAGAGTTAGATCAACTATGTTAGTCATGTTAGCTTTTATAACCTTTGTTAGTCCGACGGGATCCAACTAGTGTCATCGAACGTCGGGTCTTGAATCTTCATCTTTCTCGATAGCTTGATGTGGTTGTACCCAATGACGTATGAAGGCCGCTATCCGTCTTGCAGAAGGTCGTAGAGTCTTGGGCCTCAGGTTGAAGTAGAGAGTATTCGATATCTTGTTCCTCTTGCTAGGACCAAAGTTTCTGGAGGATTTTCTAGGTCGGACTTTTGAAAGGATACAAAACCTCAGGCTATTTGGTTAAAGATCGGGGGTCTTTTGGTATCTTGAGGAACTGTCACTTCTGTTTGGGAGATGATTTAGATAAGAGGGAAGAATATTTTAGAAAGCTTTTCCTTGGCGGGTTTACATCCGTAACAAGGTGCACTTAGGTGGCAAAAAGGAAACTAAACTTTTCCTTTTTGTAAAACTACGTTTTTCCACCTCACAAACAACACACAAGCAGAGTACACACACGCAGGGTGCGCACAAGGTACGTCTAGTACCAACGGATGTCTAATACGCGTGGTAGTCGGGTAGTACAACTAAAGTTCCTATCATATGTTTTTCCTATGGGTCTTGGTTGAACAGGGGTGCTGAAATCTTCATTTCGTCGCCTTAGTCTTCAGCTGGAGAAACTGAGATTGTCGAAGTAGCAACTTGAGTAGAATTGCTGAGGTTGAGCTGAGGTCTTCGGAGGTCTCTTGCTTTGTTGGTGTCGACGATCTTGGCATTTGCAAGTCAACCACCTTGATGTTGAATGTTGAATATTCGAGATGGAAGCTTCTTCTTGTAGGTGCTAGCTAATTAGGTCTCACTTGGTTCATCGTCAAGTATTTTGAACGGGTAAGAGTAAGTAGAGAAATCCTTGGAAAATCTTAAAATAGGGGTAAGACTTTGAAATATTTGAGAAGATGAGAAGTATTGGAAGTCATTTTTGGACTTCCCTGGATAAAGATATATTTTTGGTATTAATATATTTTTAACAAAATACTTTCTTTCCTAACTAACGTCCATGCTAACTAAGGTCTGTTACAGTCAGGATGGCTCTGATACCAAGTCTGTGAGGACCCCGGATTAATTATCCGAGATACTCGTTATGTTTCCTGCAACAGTCCCATGATCAGTGTGCTGTTGCACATAACTTGAGTTGGTATCACAGAACACCCACAAATACCGAATAATTATACTTACGTGCTTGAAGTGATCAGCTTCAATAGGTACTTGCAGCGGAATCACCAAACAACGTGGAGCCCAAGTCATTCGCCTTTACCCTACAGGCAGCTGACTGGGAAGCGCCCTAGTTCGCAAAGACGTCAGTGAACTCCTCTTCGTCGAACTGCTCTTCTCTGGGATCTGGCTAAGACAATAGCCAGGGACGAAACCAATATGAGTACATTTGATTGTACTCGCAAACTACCCCAACAGGAACATGCACTAGTTTTTTTTTCATTTTCAAAGACTTTTATTTTTAGGAGAAAAACCACACTAAATCATGATTTAAAAAGGAGAAGAATAGATTTTTAAATCCTGTTGAAGACAAGACATTTTGGAAAGTAGTTTTCTCACTATCTTGGTTAAAAAGGTAAGAAGTCTTTTTAAATCTTTTCCCGAAAATACACCTTCTTTTAAAAGGGTAAGAAATCTCTTTTAAAACTTTTTCCTCGAAAAACAACTTCTTGCCCTGATTCCAAGCCCGTCGCTACCTCGAACCAACTCATTGGTACAGGTACGAAATAACCTTTCCAGCCAACTTCCTTCCAAAACTCAACACCTTTCTCAAAACTTGCACATGGTCTTAGGACAGCCTTCCAACTGTCCACATCCGTGGACTCGGCTATTCGAATAGTTTTACACTCTGCAGAGGTAGTACGCTTTTCCCACACCCATCCGGTCACTCATCGTGTCAGCCACGTCCCGCCATACCAGAGGTATGCGAAGTTGAGTTCCCGGCCATAGCCTGTCCTTTGCTCATGCTAGTATAGGACCCTGCCGCTACGACACATTCCATCGACACTCAAACCCTCAGAACTAAGTGTGAGGACTCGTAGTTCTGCCCGGCGGACCCAAGGGAGCCCTTCAATCCTCTTCCTCCAAACACGTCCATACCGGCTTCCGGTAGACCAACACTGAAGAGGACCCAGGTCAGGGGGTAGGTCCTCAGACCATCCCCTCATGGAACGAGGTTATCCTCGTTGTTGAGGCATCCAGTACTAACACGAGCAAATTATATGACTACGCCCTTGCCCATATGTGGGTAAGTGTGGTCGCACAGGATAATGGTTGGTCGTCATAGTACTAGGACACAATGTGCATTTTTCTCAAAAACAACACCAACCTTCTTCAACTGAGCACCGACCTTCCGGCAGGTCTATCCAAGTATTTTTAAAAGAGTTTCGAGAAAACATTGTTTTTCCCATCCTATAGTTTTAAATAACTACCTTATACTTCTATATAAGGTGGCAAAATAGTTTTTCATAAACCCTTTTAAAAAGGTTTTCACAATCATTTCTAATTTTTCAGAGCAAAAATACTTTTAATCAAAACTTGGGTGGTTTGTAATCCCACCAAAAGATTTTCATAGAAGGCTTTGGAGTAAAACAAGTTCATTTAGAAATCATTGTATACCGCTAACACCTCTATATCGGGTGCCTCAACAATATACTTGTAATTTTGGAAAAAGGGTTTTCAAAATCATCGCTTTCGTGGCAGACACCACAGAAATCATTTATGCTCTTTATAAGTAAAACAGGTAAATCAAAATAGATGTATATAGATGCAAGCTCAGTGAAGTAGCTTGCCTGGTTTCAGCAAAATGTCCCTGGACTTCTCTTCGTTGATCAATATAATAAAAATCCAATCCTTCCTCGATCAAATCTCTCCGAAAACCACTCCGGTAGCGTTATTATCTAGCGTCGCAAACAGGGAAATAAACAATAATCAATACACCAAACAGAATCACAAGTGGTGCACAGACAGATAACAACCACAAGCATCAAACCAATTATTCAAGCAACAAACTAGGATCTAAGCTTATAAGGGCCTTAGACTAGTGCATGCTAGGTGCCTAGATCACAAAGCTATCTCAAGCAAGGGTGAACAGCAAGCATTTTATCTAAACAGGAAATACTTCACTACAACACAACCACTCAATTTTTAACAGAGAAAACCACCACTCACACCCAGTAGATAAAAGGCTATCGGAACTATGCTTATGATTGAGAAACTTATTCTTCAATCAATATGCAATGGAATCAGTGGGTGTTCCACTACCATAACAAGGCATTAAGAGGTTAAATATCTTCTGGCTACAATAGGAAGCTTACTAAAACAACAACACAACATAAGGCTACTCGTGCTAGTGAGTCCTAAATAATTATAACTATTCCCCCAACTAAACATGCTTTGCTAAGGATCAAACAATAGGTAACAAGGGGTGACATGCTACAATATCAGTAGCCATGAAATGCTACTGATGTTGAAGCAATGTTTCCAAAAACCAAACCACTCAAAGAATTTCATCCACAGACAATTCCTAAACACTAGGGATATTCTAGGAAATATTCACACTAGTGATATTATTTCCTAACGAACACATGCAACACTAAACTTTTCCTAACATGCTAATTATAAGGGATAACACACTCATAACAAAGAGTACAGAACCTATGCATGCTAGTAATCACAAATAAAACATTAACACATTCCACAAACTTAAATAAACTAAATCCAAGATTTCACAGGAAAGCATTAAAACTAGCTATGCACACCAAAAATAAAATATAGCTCTAAAAATCATACCAATCTAGGATTAGGTACTCCTAGTCATACAGAAGGCTACACAATTGGATTCACATCAAAATCTATCACCAATTAATTTACAAAAATCCTAGAAGAGCGCACTGGTCACAAACCAAAGTGGATGCCATTTTGTTTAGGAACATCATTTGCACAAGAGGCCAAATGCTACTGCTAGGTAACACTCAGGGCTTTTCAAAACAGTTGAGTTTGCATTTTTGGCTATCCTAGAAAAATAGTTATTGAGTTTTTGGTGAAAACCAGTGTTTTTGCCTTCCATTTTATTTATCTAGAAGTATTCGTCCAAAAGTGGATCTACCACTTGGATCTGGTTAAAAACATGTTGAGGTACCTCCATGATTTTTGGTTTGGCCAAAAATGCATGTGAGCTATTTTAAATCGATTTAAACTGAAGGGCCAGAAATAGATCTATAAGGAAATAGAATAAACCACCTAAAAAAAAAGATTAGCGGACTGGATCTGCTGGATCAGGGCTGTGCAGTGCAGGGAGTGGCCCATCTTGCGGCCCACGAGCGCGAGCGAAGGGGTACGGGGCCTCTCCTTCTTCCTCGACACGCCGAGGCGGCGAAACACGGCAGGAGCACGGCGGCGACGGCATCGACGGCTCCGGCGACCTAGAAAGGAATCGTTGTTGTCCATGAGAGAGAGAACGGCAAGGGGAGCACAGAGGTACAACAATGGCGAGGAATGGTGGCCTGTGCCCACCGCGAGCTTGCTCGCATGTCCGCGGCCGGAGGAGAAAGGGAAAAGCTTGATGACGACGATTTCTTGCTCCATTCTTCGATTCTTCGCGCAGGGAGGGAGAGTAGGGCACGGCGGAGCTGCTGGTGGTTTGGGGTTTGGATGGGGAGTTCTCTATGGCCGGCGATGCGCGACGGCAACTCGGTCTTTGTTTCGGTTCCGCGGAAGAAATGGAAGAGAGGGAGTGAGGGAGCAAATGGGGGAACAGAGGAGCAAGGGGGGGGGGGCGGCGTGGTGCTTCTTATCGTCTCGCAGGGCAGCAGAGAGGAGCGGGGTCCAGACGGTGTCGACATTGTGCGGGGAGACACGGCGACGACGGGTTTGGAACACGGCGCTCGTGCCGTGCAGCATCGCTGCCACAGGGGTGATGGGGGACAGGGGAGAGCAGAGGTGAGTGGCGTGGAGGCGTCATCTCCTCCAGGGCGAGGCGTGCGCCAGAGGCGAGGCAAAGGGGAGCACGGCGAGCGCAGGGGCACGCCACCGTGCCGTGCTGCCATGAAGCTACAGGAGGTCAACGAAGCTCTTGCAAAGAACCCCCTGGAGTTCTTTTTCCTATTACAGATTAGTCCTTTTCTTCTTTTCTTTTATTCCCTTTTTAAAACCAGTAGGTTTTAGGGATTTTATTTGGGGCATTTAAACATTTTCAAATATTCTGAGAAAAATCATGGAGTCTCCCATATACATGGGGAAACTCCACAAAATTTGGTTTTGCAAAATAAAAAGTTTTGCTCCATTTGTTCATAGGGTTCTAAATAAATCATTTTTGGAAATTAATAATTTGATACTCCTTTAATTTTTAAAACCAGAGATAAAATAGTTTGTAGAACCTTTGGAGCTTTCTTGAAAAATAAGATACTTCAAATAAGTTTTGTTTTCATAGAGAAAACATTTGTTTGAGGAAATAGAGAAATTGGGAGGGAAAATTATTTATGAAGATCATTTTAACCCATGACCTTCATTTCTTTTTAATAAAATAAAGGAGGGGTTTGTTTTAAATCAACAAGTAGGCTTACTAGAGGAGAGAGTGATATGAGATGGAGAGAATTAGCATTTCATCTCCTTCCCTAGAATTTTGATAAAGAAAGTATATTTATGTTTTTAGAAAATGGAGGAATAGATAAAAGAGGAAGTTTTATTGAGACCACCTCCCTAAATTTTAGGATTTTAACTTGGGGTGCCTAATTGTAGAGGATTTATTCCTCTTCAAGTCACCCTCCAAGTTTGGTGGCCAAGGTGTCCTAAAGTGGTAACAACTCCACTGAGGAATCATCCTCACAAGAAGATCACACACACAGCAAAATCACAGCAATAGCAACAGCACCAAAATACCAATCAACACAACAATTTCCGCAATTCAAACAAGCCACACACTTCAAACTACAGGAATAAGTCACACACCTTTTTCCATAACTAGCAATGCTATTTTGTAATAGTGGCCACACCCAATTATGACAAGAGGTTGTTTAAGGGATATACCATCCCATAACTTAGTGGTTTTCAAAGATGGGTTGAAAAGGGAGAAAATATGTGGGTAATATATTTCCCACTAGAATTTCTTTTAAACAGAGTTGAAACCTTGGGGTTCATAAGGATTGGAATTTTGAAATGTCAAGGTTGAGGAAAGGATAGGAGATCACAGAGAGTTCTCCATATTTTATAAATATGAAAGTGTTGAAAATACTTTTACTGTCTCAAAATAAAGGGCATTTTATTTGTTGCTAGAACCAAGTCATTTTTGAAATAAACTTTTGGCCAACATAAGAATGGGAAAGACATATGGAATATTTTCTTGTCATAACATGGTCACCAGTGTTGAAAATATATTTTTACTTAGGTTGAGTTCTTAGGTTGACATTTACTAGTCAAACAATCACAAGCATTCAAGTCACACAAGGTCAAACAGAACAATTTTAAAAGGAAACACAATCATTTGTGAAATAATTCAAAAAGTTTTTGTTGGTTCTGAATTTTGGGTCTTATTTACTCTTATTATAGATTTGGGATGTTACAGTGGCCCAATCCTTTTTAGCACAAAGGACAAGCCGGTGGTGTTACTTATGATGGCTAAAACGTTCCCGAGGACACACGAGAATTTCGTCAAGTCACTATCATTTCATACCGCTGCTTAGTATTTAATATTTTGATAAGTGTTGTGTGGGTGAACCTATGCTAATGCACCGCCCTTACTTGGACGAGTACACACTTGTGATTAAACCTTCTTACAAGCATCTGCAATTGTAAGAAAGTATTTAAGAATTAACTAACCACAACCCTAAACTTTGGGATCCTACGCTCCCTTGTGCAACAGCTTACCAACGGGGGTTTAGGTTTCTGTCGCTCCGGCAACCCCACAATAAGTAAACTAAATACACAACTGATGCACCTAAAATGCATCTACTTTTCCAAGCACTTTGCTTCATAATTTGCTCCGGAATCTTCCCATATTTGAATAAAACTGCTGAATCTGACGCTGTTTTTAGCAAAGTCTCCTTTCTGGCTGTTTTTGCAGGAAATTAAATCGGGAAGAAATACCACGTCATTTTTTATGGAAAAGAAGGACATCGTGCAAAAGTCGGACTCGAGGAGGCGCACGAGGCCCAAAAGAGTGGGCCCCACGCGGTCAGATTCCTTGACCGCGTGGGCCCACCTATCTGGGGCGTCAGGCACCGCCTCTCCCTCGGTCTTCCGCGTACCCCTTCATATAGATAAAAAAGTGGACGCCCTAGAAGGAGGAGAGCTTTGGCGAAACACACCGCCGCCGCCACCACGATCTTCGATTTCGGAGACAGATTGATCCAGGATTACTCCCCCGGAGGAGGGATCCGGAGGCCGTCTCCACCGCCATCTTCACCGCCTCCATCTCCATCACCCATGAGCTCCCTCACCATCACCATGTGTGAGTAGTCCCCTGTAGGCACATGAGGTGGATGGGGATTGGATGAGATTGATCATGTAATGGTACCCGTTGTTCTAGATCCTAGGGGTTTATCTTGAAGATACTTTTGTATTGTGTTGATTCACTTATGCTATGTTTAATGCTTGCTACTAGGGCCCGAGTGGCATGATTTCAGTACTGAACTTATTTTGCCCCATCATATATTTGAGTTTGGTATCTATCTGCAAAGTGTATTACCTGCTATTATGTTGAACCTGCGAAGCCTAAAAGTGACAGGTAGGGAAAACAAGGGGGAGATGTATTAGTTTGAGAATTCTATGTGTTCATGAAATGTTAATGCGTTGTTCCGGGCTATTCGAAAGGGTAGACCTTAATTACCTGTAGTTCCAAGTTGGCCCCGGTGAAATGGGCAGGTAGGACAATAGATGTTGTGCAAATTCTCTTAGTTAGTACGCACAACTATTTATGGAACACATACCTACATATATCGGAGTTAGAGATAAGTCCATTGTTGTTCGTATCTTATTATATGATCAATCTTATTCATGCAACGCCCCGCTGTCACCTCGTGCCTACGTTTTAAATCCTGAGTTACACTTTCACTTTTCCGGTGAAAACTGGGAAACCCTTGTTACTACTACTGTTTTATTTTGTTTGCTTGAATCACCTTACTGCCATCACTATTACTGCCGCAAGTTTATTGATATACAGGTGTGGTTGAGAGTGACGCCTCAATTGCCAAAATCTTATTGGTATTCTTGTGTTCCCATCGAGTCGAACTATAAATTTGGGTAATACTTCCCAACGAAGATTTCAGCGATCCCCTATACTTGTGGGCATCAACAATGCATTCTCCTAGGCCCGTAAAGGTGAAGTGTCATGTAGTCGATGTTCACATAACACCACTAGAAGAATAACACCACAACCTAAATATCAAACTATTAAATACTACTCAACATAATTCCACTACTAGTGTCAAGACTTCTCCCATGTCCTCAAGAACTAAACGAACTACTCACAAGAAATCATATGGATCATGATGAGAGGTGATAAAGTGATGAACAACAATCTGGACATAAAAGTAATTCACAGGTAAAACTCAATAGCATCAACTACAACAAGTAATCAACATCGGGAAAGTAATCCCTAATAAACTACACAAGGTGGAACCCTAGATGTCTCAGCGGAACGGAGTGGAGCGGCGGTGATGATGGTACTGGCGGTGGAGATGGTGTGGATGATGATCCGATGAAGTCCGTGGCGATAATGATGACGATGGCGATGATTTCCCCCTCCGGGAAGGAATTTCCTCGGCAGATTTCTCCTTGCGGGAGAACTTTTCTCTCTCTATCGTTTCCGTCCCCGAGACGGCGGCGGAATATTTCCTCGAAGCGTCCCCCTCGATGTTTAGGTCAGAAGGAAGATATATGCGAGAGGGGGGAACCGGAGGCGACCCAGGGCAGCCAGGTGGCTCCCAGGCACGGTCCAAGGTGGACCGTGGCTAGGGGGCGTCTGGCGCCCTGGTGGCTCCCCTCTGGTTCGTTTTTTGGCTCCCTCGTATTCTGGCGAAATAATAATCTCTGAATTTTCTCGGAATTTTTGGAGTTGCAGTAGTATAGTATCTTGACGATGCCTTTTCAAGCTGATTTCAGACTCCGGCAGTAAAATCACCAATAATCATCAAAAATGCAAATAAGATAAAATAAAATAAGTATTGCATTATAATATGAAATATATCAATGAATAACAGTAAATTATGATATAAAAGTGATGCAAAATGGACGTATCAATCCAGACCGCCGAAACTGGGACGAATAACGAAACACCCTGCGAATCCCCGCACCGTGGCCTCCTTCACCGCTAGAGCACGAAATACCTCCCCTCTCGAATTCTTCTGCAGGAGCAGCTTCCATCCGCGACTCTGATACCACTCCACAACATCCAAGAGCGACGCCCGGCGCCTCGCAGGTGGCTCCGCCAAAGCCTGCAGTGTCGCTGAGGTCATGTCCCTGAAATGAACTGCACCAATCCTGGGGCATCTCTCCGGAATCAGATCGGCATCCCTCTCGGCTAGCTCCAATAACGCACTCGCGCTCTCCATCTCCGGTTGCCTCGCCTCCGTTGACTTCACACCTGTCGCTGAAACCGCCCGATCCGTAGGTGCAGCAACAAATCGCCGCCACTGAGGGGCGGAGGCGAGCGTCGGAGAGAGAGCGGCGCGACAGAGAGGGCGGGAGGGGCTTCTTTGCATAAAAGCCAGACACCGGGCCCGTCTCTCTGCCAGCGTGGATGTGGCCATGTGTCGCTTCATGATTGGTTTTGTATGAAAATGCACGTACTAGACAAGTTTTTGTACCATTTGATCACACTTTGCAAGAAGTTGTATGAAAGTGCACATGATGGCAAGTTGTTGTATGCGTGGAGCAATTAGCTCAACATTCTTCGTTACAGATAATTTTGCTGCAAACTTGTTCATCTGCAGCGTCTTACTCAGCCGCGAGCTCCCTTTGAACAGATTACAATAATTATTATCACCATCGGTAACCTGATGTATCATTGGTTCACTCACTCGACGAACATTCGTCGTTACGGATTATTTTGCTGCAAACTTGTTCATCTGCAGCGTCTTCAGCCACGAGCTGCCGCTCCACGTCTTCGTCGTACTCTTCGTCGTTGGTCGGGCTTCCATCGCGAAGCGGCACATCGGGCAGCGCCGGTCGACGCGGAGCCAGACAAAGATGCAGCGCTCGTGGAAGGAGTGGGAGCAGTCCATCGTCCTCAGCTTCCGGCCGCCGGCAGTGAGGTCCTCGAGGCACACGGCGCAGTCCTGCTCCGGCACCTCTCCCACCGCTGGCACGCGCAATGCATCCATAGCCTTCTTGGAAGCCGGCTCGCTGCCACGGGAGGCTCCATCTCCCTCGGCGGCGAGGGCGGCTGCGGCTCGCCTGATCTGCTCCAGGCGCAGTACGAAGTCCTGGTGACTACGCCACACCCGCGGGGCGGTTCGGTGCGGGAGGAATCCCGGTCGCCGCGTCGTGCAACGGCGACGGTTGGAGTCGTTGTGATCTCCATTACTGGATCGATCGGCTGCTCAGGCACACGGCGGCACACGGCGCAGTCCTGCTCGGGCAACTCTCCCGCCGCCGGCACGTGCAAGGCCACCAGAGCTTTCTTGGAAGCCAGCTCGCTGCTACGGGCGGCTCCAGCTCCCTCGGCGGCGAGGGCGGCTGCGGCTCGCCTGATCCGCTCCTCCTGGTGCCTCATTACGAAGTCCTGGTTTCGACCCCACCACCCGCGGCGGACCGGTTCTGTGCGGGAGGAGCCCCGGTCGCCGCGTCGTGCAACGGCGACGGTGGGATCGTTGTGATCTCCCCTCGCTGGCTCCATTACTGGATCGATCGGCTGCTCCTGCTCCATTGAAAGCCTAGGCGATTGAGAGACAACCCCGATAAATAAACTGATGAAGGGAAGACGGTCCTTCCAAGATTTATTGTCTTCTCCTGGCCGAATCCATTCTGGTTTCGGATTTCGATTTGGAGTCAGGAGAGCCGAGTGCGTTGCAGAGGAAGGGGATGAGAGGGACGCTTGGTTTGAGGAACCGCCGTGTTGTTTTCCTTCTCTTCCTCGTTTTGTGTTTAAAAACCTACCACGGAAGGAACGCTCTCTGGCGGATCCCGCGGCAACTCTGTTTATGTCATCCCTATGTTTAAAAATACAAGTCCACTTTGGGTTTTGTGTCAACTTTTGACCGATAATTCTGGTCAATAAAATACTCACTCAGTAACATATAGAAGAATATATCAATTTCTATGATACGAAATGCAAACAAGATAACTACTCCTTCCGTCGCCATTTAGTTAGCACACATGCTTTCGAGTTAAATTTGACAGTCAATTTGATCCATGAAATATGGATTATATGCTATGAAAGTTATATGATTAAATTTATGTTAAGTTCATACTAGTATAAATTTTATAACAAATGATACATTTATTATTGATAAAATTAGCAATCAAAATTAAAACACAAAAAACGAGGATGCCACACACATTGGGACGGATCGAGTCGTAGATCTAACCAAATCAAATCAAATGCCTCGCCTTGCTAGTAAACCATTCACCAACACGCTCGAACATAATAACCCCTCTCTAAGCGTCTCCACATATCTGCAACAAGAAAGTCTCTGACCATATGGTTATCGCTCTTAATGAAATCTCCATCGTCTTGTATGGAAGGAAGCCCCGGAGGATGCAGTCCATCCGCAAGAGAATGAGGAACTTGACACCTCGCTAGCCCGGTTTAGAGGAACGAGTCACAAGATAAGAAACAAACGAAAAACTAGAACACACTACAAAAAGAGAGCAAGCAAGGATCAATGATCTACTAGCAAGCAGAGGGCAAAAAAGATCATACCCAACATCACATTATACTAGACATGGGTTTCGAGGGTTCCACATCAGCTCGGTCAAGATAAGCTAATTTAAAATATCAAAATAAACAATGATGAAACTGTCAATGAAAAAAAAAACATAAGAAAGGACTTGCGATTCATAAAGGGCTGATCTGGCATCGCGAAAAGTTGTAAGAATAGTGAACACCTCTCTGATAGGAGTGTGTTGGAGAAGAAGAGAGAAAGAGTAGGAGCAAGGAGGGGCCTACATAAACTGCTATTCGACTACCAGAGACGATCAAGACAAGGAGCGAGTAGGTGAGAGCTCCACTTTAAGTAAGAGGTGGCACAGAGCACCTAGCATGTTCAAGGTGGCTCTGCGATGCACTATTAAGAGAATGAAACCCATCGAAAGAGATGACCTGAGCCACCTTCAAGCCTTCGGGGCCGACAAGGAGCGGCTGAAAATGAATCTAAGATGAGAAGGAGACCAAAATCCGTGGGCAATAGAGGGAGATGGATGAAACAAATTGGTTGGCCAATCTATATTCTTTTTTCCTTTTGTTATAAAACGAAAGGTATGTTGAATCCAGAGTCAACCTAACTACCAAACCAAAGTTTTGCAAACCATGGAGTGGTAGCCCTTAAACTTCTCAATAAAATCAACGAGACTATATCAACTCATTGATGTATAAAAGTGCTATGTTTATTTCAAAATGTTTTTTCTTTTAAAGGAGGCAAGAATAGCGGGCTCTTCATTAATAGATGCACATAGAGACGTGTCTAGATATATCCAGGTAAAAAGAATTAAAAGTAAAAACACCTTCTATTTTGAAACATATATTATAATTAATTGTATAACATGTTTTTTATCTTCTCTAAAATTAACATGAAACAAATAATATAAGACCTCAACCATTCCACAGGCAGTAATCTATACCTACTAATAAAGGCAGTAAGGCTTCTTGCCTTCCGTCGCCGTACTTTACAAAAAAACACCTGACGAATACGGAAATCAACCCGCAGTCCACAAGGCAGAGGAGACTTCAGCGTTTCGTACAGCGGAAGGACCTGTGTGTAATTTTTGGATACCGCAGGTCCTGCTTGCAAAAACGCCTTTTCTCTGCTCCAGCGGAAAATCCAACTCCCACTCCCCCGCCCCCCTCGCCTCCCTGTCGGAATCCCGCATAGAGAGCTCGCCGACCTCGCCATGGCGCAAGGCACCGTGCCCTCCGCGGCCGGCGGAGGCAGCGGAGGTGTTTTCTCCACTCCGGCGGCCGTCGCGACGACTCCTCGGGCACTCCCCGCGCGGGCTCGGCGGCGGCGGCCTGGCCTCCATCAGCGAGTCCTGCCGCATCGCGCTCAACGCCGCCGACGACGAGCACCCTGCCGCTTTCGCTTTCTCTGAAGAAAAAATACAAACAGCACGCGCGCGTCAGAATCATCGGTCAGATAAAGGAACAGAGGAATTTTGGAAAAGGAGCGCGCGGGTTGTCTGGCGATAAAAGGGAAAGCAGGCGTCATCCCCGGCAGGAATTCCGCCATTCTTTTTGGGGAAATATTTTGCTTTTCTGGAGAAGGAGGAGAGTCCGATTTCGGACAGAGTTTACGAGCACAACAGGTAAAATTTGGGGGACAAGACAGGCCGTGAACCAAGAACAGCAGTGTAGACTGAGTCGGAGCCACAAATCGCTTGACAAAATCCCAGCCACACAGGAAGAATCAGTAGAGTATCCCGTGGATCGAGAGCAAGAAAATAGCAGCAAGAAAGGGAATCGCTGGAACGGACGGATCACCTTCAGCGGGAGGGATCTGCGGCTTCTCCGTCGGCAGCGGCGGCTTCTTCTTCTTCTTGGCGCCCAGGCAAGAGAAGCAGCAGTCCATGGATGGACCCTCCTCGATTCTTGCTTGAGGCCAGAGAGGGAGGGACAGAGAGCTTTGAGTGTCCGCGTGGGGAAGAACCCTCGTTCCAAAATAAGTGTCTCGAATTTGTAAAAAAATTGAATGTACCTATACATGTTTCATGTCTAGGTACATCCACTTTTTAGCAAATCTAAGACCGTTATTTTTGAACGGAGGGAGTATTATTTTCGAGTTTTTTTGGTACTCTCTCTCTCCTCCCACCCTCTTCTCTTCCTTGGCTTGGCTTCTAGAACAACACGGACACATGTGACAAGTCAGCGACTCTACACGCAACTGTCCAACGGAAAGCAAAAGTCACCGCTAGGCATGCAATGGCCGCGCCGCTTTCATTTTATTGGTGAAAATTTGCTCAAATTCTCATTGGAGCTCGTGAAAATTTAATTTCGTATTTTGTGTGGCAGATTTTGTCGTAAATATACTGTCTTGGACTTTATCTTTAGTGCCAAAAATAACCAAAGAGAGAATAAAAAAATTCAAGGTCATTTGCAACGATAAGTAAAATAGACAGTTCGTTCTGTCGCGATACGGGGTAGCCCGACACGACCGGGGGTGTAGGGGCATCAGGCCCAAGGCCCAGCGACGACCAACGACGATGTGCTCGAACTCGACCTCCTGGACTCGGCGAGGAAACCATGCTTACTCTATTAATGCTTATTTTGTTATTAGCTTGTAGTTTCCTCTCCCGTTGCAACGCACAAAGACGAAAGGGCGAACTGAGGTAGGGTTTTCTGGTCGATCGATGTAAGGGCAAGATTTATGTTATACCAACATTTTTTTAAAATAAATTGGTTTTTTCTTCCTCTTGTGTTAGTGGATTTTGGGTCAAAATTTACGTTGCGGCGACATTTTTCGACAATAGTAGATTTTTTCCCATGGCATCGCACGGGCGTTTTTCCTCCAGCGGATCCGTACGGTCTCAGGGCCGAGGGCCGCGCACGTGCGCCGCTGCTCGAGCGCAAGCTCGACAGAATAGGCGCGTCCGCCAACGCTGACGTCAGCAGATTTTATTCATTTTGATAAATATTTCCGGTAATTACTAAAATCCTTACATGCGGGTCCCGCTGTCAGCATTTCAATCATTTCCAACTATTTCAGAAAAATGTCTAAAATTGTATAATATATAACTTTTGATCTGTAATTCAGAAAAATGTTTTCAATATACCAAAATGCTCAGAAAAATGTAATCTGTCTATCAGTATCAAAAATCATGCATATTTAACAACTTTTAACCACACTTATTTAGGAGAACAAATAACCAATTTACTCGGTGTAAAAAAATAAATTATTAAAGTGTTTCATCGGCCCGTTACAACGCACGGGCAGGCATTTTGCTAGTCAAATAAAATGGTTTCGTGTCTAGTATTTTCAAAATGAAAATAGGGCAACGAAGTTAAGTGGGACCCGGTTGGGTGGTTCAGCCAGCCTTGTCTCGGCCCTAGTTAATCGGGCCCGTACGTCAGATACACAGCACGCCACCGACGAAGCCGTTGACTTCATGGACCACATGATGTGTCCCTTGACCGCCACCGCTTGGAGCACGACGACGCCTCGCATCTCGCTCCTCCCCTACGTCCTCCTCGGCCTCGCCTCCACCACCATGTCGACGGAGCCGGAACCGGAGGAGGAGTGGGCGCCGGTGGAGCGGCGAGGCGTGCACCTGGTGACGGCGGCGGCGGAGCGCCCCTTCGTCATCCACGGGTTCAACACCTACTGGCTCATGTCCTTCGCCGTCGACGAGGCCACGCGCCCGCGGGTGACCGCGGCCATTGCCGAGGCGGCCGGCGCGGGGCTCAACGTGTGCCGCACCTGGGCGTTCAACGACGGCGGGTACCGCGCGCTGCGGACGGCGCCATTCTGCTACGACGAAGAGGTGTTCCAGGTGAGCTGCCTCCTGCTTGATGAAATGAGTAGCCGGGTAGCGTTCTTCTTGTTAGATCATCACAAAGTTTTCCGTATCTTGGCATTTCGTATGCCATGGGATTGATGAAACTGATGTGTATTCACCTGACCCACTGGCCTATTCGTCGCAAAAAAAAGAATGAAACTGGATGCGTATTATACATTTCTTGAAAGAAATTTTATGTCTCGGTAAAAAAGTCTGCTCTTTGCACAGCAGTACTGTTTCTTCAGGTTTTGTATCTGATTTTTTCATCCGTTGTCGACAGGCACTAGATTTCGTGGTCAGCGAGGCAAGAAGGCATAAGATGCGGTTGATACTTGCACTGTGTAATAACTGGGAAGATTATGGAGGGAAGGCGCAGTACGTAAGCTGGGGCAAGGAGGCTGGCGTAGATCTTACTTCTGACGACGACTTCTTCTCTGATCCAACACTTAAGAGCTACTACAAAGCTTTTGTTGAGGTAAATTTCTGCTTTCCTAGGTCAAGTAACCACCATAAAATCAGCTGAGATTTCTCATGCTGTTTGCAAGTAATGGAATTTTATGTACGGTAATATATGCCTAGATATGTGGAATGATGCCAGCAATTTGGTTTTGCTTATTTTAGTTTCCAGCCCTGAGTTCTGTAGTCCTGTTTTGCTTATGTCTCCTTTGCTTAGGCTGTTCTGACAAGAAAAAACACAATCACAAATGTGGCCTACAAAGACGATCCTACTATTCTTGCATGGGAACTTATTAACGAGCCACGCTGCCCTTCAGATCCATCAGGCGATACACTGCAGGTTCTTATCGTGGTCTTATTTTTGTAAACTCTTATGTTCCATGTATGTATACCCAGTGCACATTTTGAAGACTGTTGTTTCTTGTAGGCGTGGATAGAAGAGATGGCATCTTACGTGAAGTCTATAGATCCTCTGCACCTCGTGGAGATTGGTGTTGAAGGGTATTATGGTCCATCTACTCCAGAACTTTTGGTTGTCAATCCAGATGATTATTCAGGGCATGTTGGAACAGACTTCATTAGGAACCATCAAGCACTGGGAATTGATTTGGCTTCAGTTCATATTTATTCTGACACTTGGTGAGTTCTCATGTCTATTTCTACATGACACGCGTAACTGGTTAGCTATAGGAACCGAATTAAGCCACTTCACTGAAACATGGATTTTTACTATAATGACTGAGCTTAAGATCTTTTTGCTAGGTTGCCTGAGTCAGTAGAGGAAAATCACCTTCAGTTTGTGAACACTTGGATGCAACAACATATCGATGATGCAGCAAACTTGCTGGGCATGCCCATTGTGATTGGGGAGTTTGGATTGTCACTTAAGGATGGAAAGTTTGATAATGAGTTCCGCGAAACTTTCATGGAGACAGTTTATAACAATTTCTTGAGATCTTGGGAGAGTGGAATGATTGGAGGAGGCTGCCTTCTATGGCAGCTCTTCAGTGAAGGTGCAGAGCACATGGATGACGGTTATGCAGTTTTTTTGACAAAATCACCATCCACATTAAACCTCCTTGCAAGTCACTCAAGGAAGCTAGAATGTTAAGAGTATGCTGCTTTCCCTGCCCCAGTGTATGCTGCAGTCCATGCTACGAGTTTTTTTTTTCAAGCCAAGAACTTTACTGTTCGGTTTTCGGCCAGTTTCCCTTATGAACTGGCTGGCCAACTCTTTTCTACTATATCAATGAAAAAGGCAAATCTTTTGCCTCGTTTCAAAAACAAGAACTTTACTGTAAAGTTGAATGTTTCGTATCATGTAACACACTAATAGCTGGTCTGTGATTTTAGAAAACAATGCCATATCATGTGGAGAAAGGTAGAGATTGAGTTGTGAAGTGAAACTTCGTCCTTCCATCCTGCGCTCAATGTGTTTTCAACAATATCCTACTGCAGGCATTTTGTATCCTTGTTACAAATTTGGTAATTCATATACTTGTATATGCAAATTAGTGTGTCCAAAATGGTGTTGTTCATCTCCAGAACGATGAGAAAGTGTAACGTTTAATAGTCTGAATAATAAAATCAGTCAATCTCCAGTGTTCGTATCAGAACAGTTGCTCGGAAAATGCTTTTTTTTTGTGGGGAGGCAAATGCTGTTTCTTTAGCAAATTTCGAGTGGTGTATTCATAGTTGCAAATATACAGCTGGAAGTTTCACGGATAGAATCCTCAACTTATGCAGCTGTACATTGAAGATTCCATGAGGATCATGTTTCCGAAATCTCTTCTTTTGAGTTTTGTCTGCAGATTTGCATCATAGAGATTTTGACTATTAGATTGAATATTTGTTCTCGTGCAGAGAAGAAGGGGCTGTGTTCTGTATCAAGGACTAAACCCAAACCTGTTGGCTTGCTGCCGAGGGTCCAGCATTTGGGCACGCACTGGCATACAGAAATATGTTTAATTCGACTCGGCCTCCCGCTATCTCCTTCGTAGCTTGCAGAACGAAATTATCGACAGTGGTCAGATCTACAGGAGCATCAACACTGAAGCAAATATTGATTCCTATGGAAAAACAAGTATGTATAAGTAAGATATTCTTTACCTTTTTTTCTGGAGGTGCGTAGTGTTGAGAAGAGGCGCTTAGTGTTGAGAAAAATGGTTTCTCAAGAAAGAATTGACCGTAACTGATATGATGTTTAGGCATTGGTCATTGATACTTCAATAAAGAGTGTTGATCTGGTGAGCACATGGGCACACGACAAGATATGTTATATATTGTCACCTGCACTCTACGATCTATAGTTTTCCATTCTTGTTCCGCAGTTATGTATTCTCACATAATATAATTCCAGTGCAGGTCTTTGCTGGGGCAGACGATGGTGCTAAAGTATTCATCGCATGGCAACAGTTGATGAAGGATTATGTATGCCTTTACCGAATGTCAACTCAACTTTGTTCTCAGAAAAAGTTGGTAAATCCCGGTCCCCGCTACACATTAACATATACAGGCTTGTGATCGTCATACGTGGTACCAGTCTTCGAGTTTAACCATGAATAAAAGTGCAGAACATTGATCATAGGAAAAAAAAATCATGTCATGCAGTGAAGTGTCTGGATGATAATGCTGCAGAGTATGCTGCTTTCCCTGCACCAGTGTAAGCTGCAGTCCATGCTACGAGTTTTTAAAGCCATGGACTTTACTGTAAAGTTGAATGTTTCATCTTGTATCATGTAACACACTAATAGCTGGACTCTGATTTTAGAAAACAATGTCATATCATGTGAAGAAAGGTAGAGATTGAGTTGTGAAGTGAAACTTCGTCCCTCCATCCTGCACTTTATGTGTTTTCAACAATATCTTGTTGCAGGCATTTTGTATCCTTTGTTAGTCATATACTTGTATATGCAAATTATTTTGGCAAAACTGATATTGTTCATCTCCAGAACGATGAGAAACTGTAACGTTTAATTGTCTGAGTAATAAAATCAGTCAATATCCAGTGTTCGTAATAGAACTGTTATCCGGCAAATGCTGTTTTCTTTAATGCGGGTACGCAAATGCTGTTTTTGCCAAAAATGCGGGTGGCGTTTTCATTTTTTGCAAATTTATAGCTGGAAGTCTCCACGTATAGAATCCTCAACTTATGCAAATGTACATTGAAGATTTCATGAGGATGATGTTTCAGAAATATCTTATTTTGAGTTTTGTCTGCAGATTTGCATCATAGAGATTTTGACTATTAGATCAAATATATGTATCAAGGACCAAACCCAAACCTGTTGGCTTGCTGCCGAGGGTCCAGCATATGGTCACGCACTGGCATACAGAAATATGTTTAATTCGACTCGACCGTGTATGTTTAATTCGATTCGGTTTCCCGCCATCTCCTTCGACCGTGTATGTTTAATTCGATTCGGTTTCCCGCCATCTCCTTCGTAGCTTGCAGAACCAAACTATGAGTGGTCAGATGCTACAGGAGCAGAGCATCACCACTGAAGCAAGAATTGATTCCTATGGAAAAACAAGTATGGAAAAACTATGAGCTGAGCACCGAACAGTTTTGTGGTTGCAGGATGCCCCCGATGCTCTGGCAGACCTTCTGGCTGCTGATTGTAATCCTATTTCTTGTTAAATAAAGCTCCTTACCCAGCGCAAAAATAAAGAATAAGATCGCACATCATTATTTACCTTTTTGCTGGAGGTGCTTAGTGTTCAGAAAAATGGTTGCTCAAGAAAGAATTGAAGGTAACTGATATGATGTTTAGGCATTGGTAATATCGTGATAGGATCGTTACAGTTTAGTAAAGAGTGTAAATCTGGTGAGCACATGGGCACACGACTAGATATGTACGCTGTCACTTGCACTGTCAGATATATTGTTTTCCATTCTTGTCCTCAGTTATGTAGGCACATTCTCATGTATTATAATTATCAAGTGTCTAAGCGTTTCTACTCACCAACATAGTGAGCCACGTCTTACGTGTTGATATATGTAGTCCAGTACATGTCGGTGGAGAGATTACAGGAGGGGTTCGAGGGAAAGAGATCGGTGGTTTAATGCCACGATTCTAGGAACCGAATATGTTTTATATGACAACATATTCGGTGTACAATGTATATCCTAACATCCGCCTTAATCAAAACTTGTACAAGTTTAGATTACGCCTAAAATCCTCCAAGGCTGGACTCGGCAATGGCTTGGTGAACCCATCCACAACTTGGTCTTTGGAGGAGATGAATCGGATGGTCAACTTCTTCTGAGCAACACGTTCACGGACAAAGTGGTAGTCAATCTCAATGTGTTTCGTCCTGGCATGAAAAATAGGGTTAGCAGAAAGATATGTGGCACCCAGATTATCGCACCATAGACAGGGCATCTCAGTCAAAGGAACCCCGAGCTCATGAAGAAGTGATTCCACCCATATAACTTCAGCAGTAGCATTAGCTGACACAGTGGCTTGTTTCCGGGCACTCCAAGATATAAGATTCGGCCCAAATAAAATAGCAAAGCCACCCGTGGAGCGGCGATCATCAATACAGCCAGCCCAATCTGCATCTGAGAAGGCACTGATCAAAGTAGACGTAGATTTGCGGAATGTCAAACCTATATGAAGAGTACCCTGAATATATCGCAATATCCGTTCAACAGCAGTCTAATGAGCTGTGGTGGGAGCATGCAAAAATTGGCATACTTTGTTAACGGAGAAACAAATATCAGGGCGAGTCAATGTCAAATATTGTAAGGCTCCCACAATACTCCTGTAATTTGTGCTGTCCTCTGACCCAAGAGGATCACCTTCATATGCCGAAAGTTTTTCTGTTGCAGATAAAGGAGTGGAGTATGGCTTGCAATTAGTCATAACAACTTTTGCTAATAGATCCAAAGCATACTTGGCTTGAGTAAGAACAAGACCATGCTGATTTTTCTTGACTTCAATGCCCAAAAAAATGCAAATCTCCCAAATCTTTAATAGCAA
Organism: Poa pratensis; assembly: GCA_947311845.1. Taxonomy (NCBI): domain Eukaryota; kingdom Viridiplantae; phylum Streptophyta; class Magnoliopsida; order Poales; family Poaceae; genus Poa; species Poa pratensis. The sequence continues at coordinate 35,238,594 of CAMZMU010000097.1, read as the reverse complement.
AGTGAGTGCCCAAGTCATGTAACAATGTGGAAATAGCTGGACTGGAGGAACTTGTGACAATGATATCATCCACATAAATGAGCACAAATATCATGATACCTGACTTGTTATAGATGAACAATGATGTGTCGGCTTTTGAAGGTGCGAAGCCAAGACCCTGCAACTTGGCACTCAAGCGAGAGTACCATGCCCGTGGTGCCTGTTTAAGTCCATACAAAGCTTTATCAAGTTTGCAAATGTGGTGAGGAGCATTAGCATCTTCATACCCAGGAGGTTGTTTCATGTACACTTTCTCTTCCAGAACGCCATGCAAAAACGCATTCTTGACATCTAGTTGCCGCAAACTCCATCCCTTAGACATAGAAATGGCTAGAACAAGTCTAATAGTTGCAGCTTTAACTACTGGACTGAAAGTATCTTCATAGTCTATACCATAGCGTTGTTTGAAACCCTTGGCTACTAACCGAGCTTTATAGCGATCTATAGTACCATCAGCATTATGTTTGATTCTGTAGACCCATTTACAGTCAATGACATTTTTACCGTGGTGTGGAGGAACCAAGTGACAGGTTTTGTTTTTCATGAGGGCTGCATATTCTTCGTCCATTGCATTACGCCAGTCCTTATCTTCCAAGGCAGCACGCAGATTACGAGGTTCTCCTGTGGTACACAAAAAAGAAAAACAAATAGTGCCATCAGGTTTGGTGTACTGAACAGTGCCATCAGTTATAACCTTGGGCTGGGAAATTCCTTTCTGTAATCTAGTGCGAGCCGCAGGAACGAGCGCTGAAGTGCGCGGCGCAGAGGATCCGGGAGCAGGTGCTGGGGCCCGGGTCGATGGCGCATGAGATCCCGAGACATTGGTCGGGTCAGTGGTCGACGAAGGACCCGACCGGGGCATCGTGCACGAGGCAGTGGGCCGCGTGGTTGCGTCGGACTCGCTGGGAGCGGACGACGCGCGCTGCGACGCGGAGGGACCAGACGCGGGCGAAGGTGCGCCTGACCCAACGCCTGGCGTGGCATCGGTGCCGACAGAATCAACATCGGATCCGGAGTCCGATCCGTGCAGGCCATCAATATCGGGATCGCCACCATCTTCGTCATTATGTGACATAGAATCTTCACTTAATTCTGCATCATTTTCTTCCAAATCTGAATCATTTGCTGCCGGATTTTCAGCTGGCGCCTGTAGACTATTAGTGGCAGGTATATAAACAGCATCATTAGTCATAGAATCATCATTAATCATAGCCCCATTTTCGTGATTGAGCAACGATTTTGGAAGGAGGAGAATTTCTTTCCTAAGGAGGGCACCCGCATTGGGATGTAGGGAGGCGAAGGGAAAGATATTTTCGTCAAAAACGACATCCCGGGAGATGTACACCCGGCCCGTGGAAACATCAAGGCACTTGACACCTTTGTGACGTGGACTATAGCCAAGGAACACGCATTGTTTGGAACGAAAAGACAATTTTCGAGAGTTGTAGGGACGCAAATTTGGCCAACAAGCACAGCCAAAAACGCGAAGAGATGTGTAGTTGGGCGTGACACCGAGGAGACGTTCACTAGGAGTCTCATTTTGAATGACTTTACTAGGCACAATATTGATAAGGTATGTGTCCGTGAGGAAAGCTTCGTCCCAAAATTTAAGAGGCATTGATGCATTTGCAAGGAGAGCTAGTCCTACCTCCACAATGTGTCTATGCTTACGTTCCGCAGAACCATTTTGTTGATGGGCATGAGGACAAGAAACATGATGAGAGATGCCAAGTTTTTGAAAGAACGGATTTAATTTCTCATATTCGCCTCCCCAATCGGTTTGCATGGTGATGATTTTACGATCAAACTTTCTTTCAACCAGATGCATGAAATTCTCAAAAACAGCAAATACATCAGATTTCTTTTTGAGTAAATATATCCATGTAAACTTGCTGAAATCATCGATAAAGCTCACATAATAATTATGTCGACCAACAGATGTGGGTGCAGGACCCCAAACATCGGAATTTTTTTGCTGTAATGGCACAGTGGATACGCTGGTAGAAATTGGATATGGAAGTTGATGACTTTTGGCTTTTTGACATGAATCACAAACAAAATCATGACTAGAATCCTTTGAATAAGGAAGACAATGTTTCTTGAGAATTTGTTGCACAACTAAATATGATGGATGACCTAGGCGACTATGCCACTTGGTGGAGGATGGCTTGGTGGCGACACAAACTTGCTTATTGGAGGAACACGGCGATGACACAATGGGATAGAGGCCGCCTTCACATCGTCCTTTAAGAAGAATTTCCTTCGTGACTCGATCCTTAATAAAAAAATGCCAAGTGTGAAATTCAAGGAAAACATTATTATCAACAGCAAGTTTATGAATGGAAAGGAGATTTTTAGTCGCACTAGGGACATGAAGTATGTTATTGAGATGAATTTCACTATTTGGGGTATGAATAAATGATTGACCAATATGACTAATATGCATACCTTCACCATTAGCAGTGTGGATTTTATCCTTGCCACGGTATTTGTCACGGATCATCATGCTCTCAAGGTTGCTGGTGATGTGGTCCGTCGCCCCGGAGTCGGGATACCAGTTGGTATCGACACCATAGGCTGCATTGACTTTTTTGTTGTTGTAGTCATCCTCCTGATCTTGATCCTCATAGCGCCACCAGCACTCACTGGCTGGATGGCCATGAATCTTGCAGATCTGACACGTGATGTCGATGAACTTGGAGGGAGCACGCCCGCGGCCTCCACGGCCACGACCTCCTTGGTGGCGACCGCCACCCCTTCCTCCACGGTTCTGGTTGTTCCTCCTCTGCCGGTTCTGGTTGTTGTAGCCATTGCGGCTGCCATAGCCGTCACGACCACCATCACGGCCGTTGTGGCCATCGCGACGGTAGTAGCCATCATGACCACCAGCACGGCCGTTGTGGCCATCGCGACGGTAGTAGCCATCATGACCACCCCGAAGGGCTACGTTGGTTGAGGACTCAAAGTTTCTTGCGTCTCCTGAAAGCATATTCTGTCGTGTATCATAGGAACTCAAAAGCCCATGTAAAGCACTCACCATGCAGCTCTCCATCACATCGACAGCCGACACGAGGGAGTTGTACGATTCGTCGAGGCCGTTGAGGATGAACGCGACGATCTCTTCATCATCGATCTTCCGGCCCGCGGCGATGAGCTCGCTCGCGAAGCCCTTCATCATGGCGACGTACTGGTCCGCCGTCTTGTTGTCTTTCTTGGTGTTGGCGAGGGCGCCCCGCAGGTACGTGACCCTCGTCTTCGTCTTGGCAGCAAGCATGGACGTGATCAGCGCCCAGACGTCCGCCGCATTCTGGAGATCCATGCAGTGGATCAGGATGTCTCTCGACAGTCCTGAGAGCAGATAGCTCATAACCTGCTGATCCCGGGTGAGCCACGCCACATAGGCTGGGTTCGCCGTCTTGATTTGTTTTCCCTCGCACTCGATGGTCAGGGAGGCCGGCGGCGCTGCGTCCGTGCCATCCATGAGACCAATCGCCTGCGCACCACGCAGGGTTGGCATGACCTGGGTTTTCCATAGGAGATAGTTGGATCTCGTGAGCTTCTCCGGAGGAGGAGAGCTGAGAGGATTGGTGGTGGATGAGGCCATCGGAGCGGGTGTGTTCTTGGGTTGTTCTTGGTTGTAGATCGATAGATCGTGGTGTTGTTTTTTTGTTTTTCTAGATGTCAGGAAGAGTAGGCTCTGATACCATATCAAGTGTCTAAGCGTTTCTACTCACCAACATAGTGAGCCGCGTCTTACGTGTTGATATATGTAGTCCAGTACATGTCGGTGGAGAGATTACATGAGGGGTTCAAGGGAAAGAGATCGGTGGTTTAATGCCACGATTCTAGGAACCGAATATGTTTTATATGACAACATATTCGGTGTACAATGTATATCCTAACAATAATTCCAGTGCAGGTCTTTGCTAGGCCAGAAGATGGTGCTAAAATTCTGATCTTATGGGAACAGTTGATGTAGGATTATGTACGCCTTTACCGAATGTCAACTCAACTTTGTTCTCAGTATTAGTTGGTAAATCCCGGTCCCCGCTACACATTAAAATATACAGGTTTGTGATCGTCATACGTGGTACCAGTCTTCGAGTTTAACCATGAATATAAAACTGCAGAAGATTGATCATACGAAAAAATATTCATGTCACCCAGAGAAGTGTCTGGATGATGATGCTGCACGTCCAAAATTTGGCTTTGTGATTCATGCAGAGAAGAGTTTAACCATGAATAAAACAACAGAAGATTGATCATTGTCATACGTGGTACCAGTCTTCAGTTTGTGATCAATTTGTAGGTACCAGAGAAGTGTCTGGATGATGCTGCACCTGCACGACACAAATTTGGCCCTGTGATTCATCAGCAAATTACCATGCAGACTTGCAACAAAGGATCGATCCGCGACGGCGGCGGTGCAGGCCGGGCATGCATGCAGAGGCCGGCAATGGAGGCAGCTGCCGCGCGGCGCGCTCTCCTGACATAATTAGCAGCAACAATGCCGTTAAGCTTACCATGCTTACCCGAACGTAGCCGTTGGTGTTGCCATTTCCGGCTAGCTCCCCCTCCATGCATCGTGCATCGGTGCGTATATAAGCACGCGCCCACAAGATCTCCCGAAATCTTCCAAAGATCCACGAAATCCCAGAAACTCACACCAGGATCCAACGCTAGATCTCCATCGATCGATCATGTCGGCGATGACCGGCAACGTGGAAATGCTGGAGGAAGACCAGGAAGGCGGCGGCAACTACCCGAAGCGGTGCGCGGCGTGCAAGTACCTGCGGCGGCGCTGCGCCCCCGACTGCGTGCTCGCCCCCTACTTCCCGGCGTCGCACCCGCACCGCTACGCCTGCGTGCACCGGGTCTTTGGTGCCAGCAACGTCGCCAGGCTGCTCCAGGTACGTACACTCATCCTGTCATCCACCATTGACAAACCATCTGCTAATTTAGTTATTACAATTTGATAGAGCTGGATAGTACTACTTGCATGGTTAGAGATTTACATTGGTGAGATGGCATTCCGCACAGCTTGCCGGTGGAGGCGAGAGGGCAGGCGGCGGAGACGTTGGCGATGGAGGCGCAGTGGCGGGTGGGGGACCCGGTGTACGGATGCACCGGGATCATCAACCGGCTGCAGGAGGAGATCCTCGCCGCACAGTGCGAGCTCGCTAGGACTCGGGCGCACCTCGACATCGCCGTCGCGCAGCTGCAGCAGCAAGCTCCTGTTCTTCTCGCTCCGCCGCCGCGAGCCGGCGGCCGGAACCACGTCGCCGTCGCGCAGAGGCAGGAGGAGGCGCCGTTTCTTGACCCGGACGAGTTCCTCGATCTTGATGGATTTTGAGCTTTGCTCGTAGGTAGGCGCATATGCTTGCTCTGATCGATGGTGTCATTGGGGGGTTTTCACTTTTCACCACACAAGTTAATTACTGTTGAAGGAAATGAATTAGTGTTAGATTGCCGTTGATGAAATCCGCGCGCTCGATTCTCAGCCTTTCCCACGACGAGCTGATGGTATGCAGCACGACTCCTATTTTCCTGTCGATTCGTTAGGGCACGGTAATTTGCAATTCTGTGCGATCTCGCGGGAGGCGACACGTCCGGCCGCCAGGCTATGTTCAGATAATCCGCCAATTGCTCGGCTAACACCAGCGCAAGATGCATGGGAAAGGGCGCCATCATCTTCCAGGCCATGTGGCCGTAGCGGCCAAGATTGCTGGATCGATCTGCAAATAATCCTGTCAGTATCAAGGTATGCAGTGCACTCATTTTTTTTCCTAATCAGCTCTATACACCGCTATATGTTGATTGTCGCGCGTGACCAGGTGTTTCCACTTAAACTTCGATCTGACGAATCAATTGCATATATTCATGGTGCCTCATCTCCGGGTGATTTTTTGCACACCAATGCATGCAAGCATGCTGGAGGCTTGGTTTTTTATCCCCACGGGGGCATATACTCTTCACTAAGCTTCAAGCTATTAGTACCTACTTGCTGGTCACCTCATAAGATTTAATTAGGGCGTGATCTGCAGTGTGCTGAAGTTATATACCATTCTTTTACAGGTAATTTCCTGATAGCTCCTTCCGATAACTAATTTCTCTGATACACTTTTGTGCATCTCGGCTAATCTTATTTTGCACCCATGTTAAATTATTATAATATAACAGTCTCTATCAAGGAAAATATGTGTTGTTCTATTGCATTTGCAGCATCAATTTCTCTTGACACTCTGTAGTGCCCAAATTATTCTGACGGTTGCAGTCTCAAAGAAAACTTCCTTGATGAATTATAGCACACGTGTATTACTGTAAGCACCGTATGGACCAGGGACGTAAGCAGATGAGAGGAGGAGCCCAACGGTTACAAGTTCAGCCTATATTTAAGATTAGCTTTTCCATAACTTCTATATTTGCATAAAAGGTTGCTCATAACTTTCTTAGAACACACATGGGTGCTTCAAAGTTTGTAGTATAGCCATTTCGGTAATGCCATTTAAATTTTCCTGTTTTCTAGCGATGTTTTGAACATATATCTTTTACTATACTAATGTACGTAGACAACTTATAAAATCAAGTCTTCAATCCTGATAAGTTAACACGCATATCAAATACTTGGGAAGACAATAGATGTCGCGGGCCGGACATCTTCAACAAAAAATATTTAATAGCCGTACTCCTGATTCTGTTGTGCTAAGAAATTCACAGCAGCCAATTTATCTAGACATAAATTTGCAGCATCCAAATTATTAAGGTTGTTTCAGTCTCAATAAAAAAAATTGACCATATTTGAATTCCAATTTTGAGTTTCCATCAGTTTTATTGGTGAATTTGATTTTTTTTTAAGAGAAAGCTTAGGTGACACTTTCTCAGAACAAGTTGATGAGTTCATTTTACACAGTATATCATCTCCTAATTCCATTTGTAATCTTTCCATCCATTTTTTCTATATAAATTTTCATGCTGAATCTTGAGAAAAGCGAAAACATGTATCATATAGGGGTCGGTCCGACATCTCCAAAGAACAGTATATTATCACAGTTTTTATCAAACAAAATATTCACTGTACTGTTGTGTTCGCAAAATCCTATTTATCTTGACTTTAGTTTACACCATCCAAATCATTACGGTTGTTTCAATCTCCAAGAAATCTTACTTGAAGGAACTATAGCACGTGTACCAATGTAGGAAGCTCGACATTTACAAATTCAAGGTTATGATCGTGAAGGTTAGATTTTCTGCGGTTTTTATTTTTGCATTAGAATAAATATTTGGAGAGAAGCGTATGTTGGATTTTCTCAGAACAAATCGACATTTTAGATTTTAGCCATCCCTGCCATTTGAACCTTTTCAGGCATGCTTTGCATGTATCTTTTACTTTACTACTACAAGTACACTAACTCGAAATTTTTAGGTGCATCTAGAAAAGAGAAAACATAGATCCAACATTTTGGAAGACACTTTGCGTCGTGTCAACATCTCCAACGATTCTAATCAAGCTACTCTCTATTGTACTGTCCGATCACAAAACTTCAACATCAGGATATCTATTGAATATGAGTGTCAGGGAAAGTGATATGCAACATTGTTGCCGCTTCATCATCAAAAGGCTGAAAATCTAGAATCTCAAAGGAAATAGATCTGGAACATTATTGACTTTTGACTCCATGAAGAAGAGTATTGTCTAGGCCAAGGGCAAGCACACCATTAAGCATCAGGTGTATATATGGTGATGGATCAATGCATGATGAAGAAGTTTGTCCAAAAAAATGTTGTGCCTCCATTATTTAATATTTCCTAGGTATGGCAAACAACACACACCTTTTTATTCATGATAGAAAAAAAAATTGCCAACACCTTCTTAAATGTTTCTTGCTTATCTGTTATACTTACAAAAACAGTAATAGTTTTGGCATCCAAATCGGTGTATGTTTTGAAAAAAGTTTGCATGGGTTTCATTTTAGCCAAGAACCATGTAGGTTACTGACGAGGGGTAGACTCATCAAGACCCATGGTTAAGGTCCCTAGGTTATGAATATGGGGGAGAGAACGTGGTAGAGCTGGAAGTATCGTCGGCTGACAAGCAGGGCAAAGATTTTACCCAGGTTCAGGGCCCTCGTGTGGAGGTAACACCCCTACGTCCTGCCTGTCTGTTATTGATTTGTGAATATGACGGTTACAAGGATCCCGGCGAGATGTCGATCTCGCTAGGGTTTGTGGCTCTGGTGGTTCGTTGTCTGGTTCGATGGCCCTCCCAGTCCTTAAATAATAGGCTGGGTCCCGGGTGTTCGTAACCGACTCGATTTACAAGTAAGGAAACTCTAAACCGACTATTGCTTCGCCAAACTTGGAGGATACTTCATCTTCGTGGGCCTCCCTTCATGGGCTTCATGTAGGCTCTGATAGTTGGGCCTAGTCGATACGTGCACCAGGTACCCTCATGGTAGGGTACCCGATAGGCATACCCATGTCAGTAGCCCCCGAGTACTTGTCTGATTCGAAGAGTCGGGCATGGACTCATACATCATGCACGTTATATATATTTTTTACATCTGTATTTAGAATTCTTATGAAATAGCACATGTTAGCAATGCCGAGTGTTTTCATCGACTATGAGTTTTTGCTTATGATAATCAAGGGATATTAGCTTAGCAGGCCCGGCACACACGACGGATCGGGGCCGGTTAACTACCATTTGTGGCAAAACCATACTAGCTTTCAATCAAACTCGAGTCCCCGGACTCGAATCTGGAACAAACTGGACAGACTCGAAACGGCCGTTGAGGTCTTACTGAATCGAACTGCAGTATAATTTTGAATCTACCCAACGCGTCCGTCGGGGATTTTCATCATGTCTGCTGACACGGAACATTTAAGGATAACGCTGCTGGAGCGGTCCTTAGCCCAGCTCGACTGATCGGCGGGTCTTACCTTTGCACTTATGCATGCAGCATCCAAGGATCGTCGGATCAACTCGGGAATATTTTGAGTGTGATTTTGCTTATGAACTTAGTCGAATGTTTCGTCGACTGCACTTTTGCCATTATTCTATCGGGTGCGCGACAGCGCTCCCGATGGGAGTAGCCCCCGAGATTGTGCTTTATTGCTTGCAATGGAGGATAATCTCAAATTCTTTTACCCTGCACATTTTAGTCAAAGAAATTTTTTGATACGCTCCCGATGGGAGTATGATGCTGCAGTCGAAAGAATTTCGACTGGCCTCTATGACTTTTGCTAAAAAACCAACCGAAACTTATGCGAGAGACCACCCGAAGATATCATCGAGTGACTTTTATGCCAGTTGTGAAAGAGAGAACAACGTCAGCAATGACGCATTTTGCGACTGCTATCTCTGACAAGCGATGGCGTGCCTGGAGAGGCTTTGATAAGACGTGACCCTGTTCTGTGGGCCCGTTTTTGCAGAGCTGACCAGGGATGACGCCGCGTGGACTTGATTTGACCGTTCGGGCACGATTTTCACGGGGCGTGATGATGGCTTCCTGGATTCTCGTGCGTAGTGGGCGGAGTGGCCGGCGACGGTTGCTCTCCGTGGCCGCCACGTGTATGGCCAGATTTCGCGCGGAGCGTATGGATTTGTTTTAACGGCTACGATCGTTTTTGCGCTCTGTGGTAAATAGGGGGGACGGTGCTGGCAGAGTTTTTTACTTGCCATTTTCTCCCTGCGCCGCCCCTCGTCTCATCTTCTTCCTCGCGCCCACCTCCATTGCTCTGCGCCCAAGCTCTTGCCCCACACTCCCTCCACCGTAGCGATGGCGAAAGGTGGAGGTGCGAAGCGTGGCGCTGCCGCCGCCGCCGCTACCGATGCGACCAAGGGCAAGAAGGCCGTGGCGGGTACATCTGCATCCGCCGCGCTGAAGAAGGGCAGCGGGGACTGGGCGAAGTCCACCATCAAGGACGCCCATTTGGTCAAGTTCCGCGAGCAGGGGTATCTGCCACCCGCGGAGCAGCTCGCCGTCCGCGCGCCGTCGCCCAAGGAGGTACTCCCCGAACCACGCGCCAACGAGCGTGTTTGTTTTGCGGAGTTTTTGCCTAGGGGCTTTTCGCTTCCCCTCCACGATTTCGTTCGTGGTCTTCTTTTGCCTACGGGGTGCAGATCCATGATCTCACCCCAAACGGCATTATGCATATCGCGTGCTTCATCACGCTGTGCGAGTGCTTCCTCGGCGTCGCTCCCAGCTGGGCGCTGTGGAAGCCATCTTCATGGTGCGGCCGAACAGAGGAGGTGGTCGCACCTACCCCGTCGGCGGCTGTGGAATACAGGTGCGCAGCGACACCCGATACTTCCGCCTGAAGACCGTCGACTCCGCTCAAGGCTGGAGGAAGGGGTGGTTTTATGCGACTGTGGAGCAGGATGCAGCCGCCCCTTTCTCGACTGCTGCTTTCACCAGGACCAAGGCGTGGGATCACCAACTCTCAGCCGAAGAAATGGAGGAGGCAAGCCCTTTGCTGGCTCGGATCGGAGGCATGCTGGACAAGGTCACAGGCATCCATTTGATCGCCACCTTTGTGAAGAGGCGGGTGTGGCCCATTCGCGCCCGAGCGCACCCCATGTGGGAGTATGAAGGCGCAGGTGACATCACCCGAATGAATCCAGAGGAGCTTTCAAGGAGTGAGCTGCTGACGCATGTGCGACACATCACCAACTTGACGACAGGCGACACTTGCAATGTCGACTGCCCTGTTGCACCATATGGGTTGGAGAACCCTTTGCTTGAGGTATGTATGTGTTATAGCCTGCTTGCAATGAAAAGTTTGCCACTCGCATGTTTTATGATCTGCGATTTTTGATTCTGACTTTGCAATTTGTGATGTGTGCTATGCAGGGTCACTCGACTGCTGCCTCCCTTCCTCCTCTGCCTGAAAATGGCGAGACTGAAGAAACACAGGCACAGGTGGTGGACCCGAAAGGGGATCAGTCGCCCATCCCTTCCGCCACCACTTCACGTGTGGAGGATGTCGAGGAAGAAGCAGCAGAAGAAGTCCAATCTGAAGACAAGGCTCCTTCTGACCAAGAAGTCGATACCGCGCAACCGAAGCGGCGTCGACTGGCCAAGAAGGCGCCTTCTGCTGCCAGTTCGCCCGCGAAGGAGCAAGGCTTGGAGGATGACGAGGAATCAGATTCACCACCTGTTTTCCAAGCCGCTCCTTTGCGTGCGTGCTCAACAAGCTCGACTCTTCCGCTTCAGTCGAGTGGTACCCCAGCCTTTGGAGGACCAATTTTTGGCGACTCCGAAGACGAGGAAGATGAGGAGCACAGGTATGTGTGTTTTTGAGTATGATATGAAAATGTTTGTGCTGTCACATTTTTGTGCTGACCATCCTTTTGTTTTGTTGTGTTGCTCACAGTGCTGAAAACAATCAGCCTGGGACTCCTCCAGTCGAGAATGTTCCAGCCGTGGAGCACTCGAAGTCTGCACCGACTGGAAACGAGGCTGCCCAGCCCATGGCCACTGACGCTGTCGTTGAAACAGCCAAGGCGGCAACTCCAGATGTCGGGACATCAGTCGCGGCTCCTGAGCCGTGGATGAACCACGTGAGTAACTTTTTGCTTGACCCGTTTAGTTGTAGGTCTGTGAGAATTTTTAGATTTTTGCTGAATCCGTGTGCTCGCAGCCCTTCTACCACACCTTGGCAGATTCTGCCAAGGCTTATGTCCAGGTGGAGCAGGAGAGGGACACCATGCGCGCCGAGCTCGAGCGGCTCAGTCGTGAGTTCTCCTTTTTGCTTTTGTTTTGCCCAACTTCTTTTCGCAATGCCTGATTTTGTCGAGTATTGAATGCACGTAATTTTTGCTGGGCCAGGCGAGAAGAAGGAGCTGGAAGACGCACTCGCCGCGCAGCGCGAAGAATCGAAGAAAGAGCTGGCTGCCGCCACCAACTCAGCTGCTGCACGCGAGCGAGAATATGCTGACCAGCTCGCGGCACTCGCGCAGGCCATGGGAGGTGAGTAATCTTTTTCTCCTTTTGATATGACGATATAACTTGTCGAGTGTCGTACTTATGCCTGTTTTGAATTGTGCAGAAGCTGTTGGCGCACCGGCCTCTGCAGACGTGGCGAGTGACGATCTTTCGCTGGAACAGGCTGTGGGCGGCTTAGGCGCTCTATGCAACCAGGCGAAAGAAGCACTCGCCAAATCAACGAGCACACTTGGTGCTGTATACCAAGTGGTGTTCCCTACTGGCGTGGTGCCGTCGACGGTGGATGACTTCGCCAACGTGTTTGGCCCCGGGACGTCCACCATGGCGGGTTTTGCTCGCGCCAACACGGTACGCGGATCCGAGTCCACCATCAAGCTTCTTATGGGACATGGGATAGATTGCGACTATGAGGCAGCACTGTCTGCGTTCCCTCAGAAGCCAGACGGGAAGCCCATTTCGCTGAAGGGGGTGAGCGGAGCAGCCGCGCGACTGGCTGAAGTTTTCATGAACACCATGGAGCGCCGGGCACTCGAGACTGCCAATCGTCTGCTTAGGAAATCGAAATCTTAGGCTTAGGGTAGCTGTACCCTTTTGCTTTTTTATGCCTTGTAATGATACCTTCTGAACTGCGCGAGTCTGCGCTTTGTTTTTGCTACCTTGTTTATGCAAACTGTCTTTTGCCAATGTCTTTCATTTGGAGAGTTGTATGCTTATGACGCGAGTCTTACAAACTTTGTGTTTGTGATTATGCTCTTTGAACAGTCACGAGAACCTGCTACTGCGACTAGTTCCTCGCAGGCTCCAACCACCACCCGATCCCAGGGTCAGGTGGCAAATGATGCCAAGGTGATGGAGTATATGAAGGCTAAATTGTGAGAATGGAGCAAGATCTGAAGGACGCCCAGGCTGAGCTGAGTCGATTGAGGGCCAGACCCGCGTTGGCCACCCAACGCGAGGATTATGTTCTCGGGGAGATGGAGCTTGTGAACAGGCAACTCGAGTGTAAGTTCGAATCTTGCTTTGTTTTACAAGCTTTTTGTGTAGCTTTTGTCCTTTTGATCTAACTGGTGCGCCCGTATTTGTAGGCTTTGTCGACAACTTCCAGGCTGAACAGATTCGCGTGGAAGGACGCCTGGATAGCGTGGTTGACGACCCTACAACTGGGCGTCAACACTTTTGGCTTGATAGGTACCATGCCCGCATACTTGCCACCCTGAAGGATCGCGTCTGGCGAAGTGCTGAGCTGCTGGAGTTATGCCGGGCATCGTTTATTCGTCTGAACGAGACTCTTTTTCCTTCGGGGCCACAACCACAAGGGATTCGTGCTGTGTTGAACATCTTCCGCCAAACAAATCCCATTCGAGAGTTGCTGTCTCAAAGACTTGTAATTGGAGCCAACGCTGCAATGGCGTATATGCGTAGTCGAAAACCAAGGTTGGTGTTGCGGACACCTGCAGCCGGAGAGGTTCTCGAACAAAAAGACTTGGATGACACGATCCAAGCTGCGGAGACACTGATCGAGTGCACTCGCGAACAGCTTTGCGGCCCCGAGCTGCCCGTAAAAGACGAGCCTGAGGATTAGAATGGTTTGCGAGTGCAATTTTTGTATAGGGGGCAGCCCCCGAGTGTAATTTTTGACTCTTTGTATATTGTATAGTTTGTATACTTTGATTTTTTGCCGAGCCCCCGAGTCAATCGAGCGGGGTTTGTGAAATATGTGTTGGTTATGAACCGATGACTGTGCAGCCCCCGAGTATTCGAGTGCGGCTGCAAAGTTTTTATGTTCTTTGTTCGGATCCTTGTTACGCAGCCCCCGAGGGTCTCGGGTGCGGTTAAGGTATGAATTATGCAGGTGGTAGCCACAAAGGAGTCGAAGGAACATTGATTTTATTCCTCTTTTGAATGTTAGGCTGCAGGCCGCCTCATTAAAAACCTTCCAGTCCCCTTAGGTACCCTGGTAAGGAAAAGAGCGCGTCTGAAACCTGCAGCCATCCGACATATAGCCTATTACATTGTATGACTGTGAGCACTTTATGCGTAGAAACGGCGCAGATGCGCAACGTTCCAGGATTGTGAGAGGGTTCGCCTGTCTTCGCGTGCTTCAGTCGATATGCGCCTCCACCAAGGACCTCCGTGATGATGAAGGGACCCTCCCATGGGGAAGCGAGCTTGTGCACCTTCTTTTGCTTCAGTCGAAGAACCAGGTCGCCAACGACGAAGGACCTGGTGCGCAGTCGACGGCTGTGGTAGTTGCGAAGGTCCTGCTGGTAAACAGCTGTGCGGGCTAAGGCCGTGTCGCGCGCCTCATCAAGCAAGTCGACTGCGTCTTCGAGTGCCTCTTCTGCGTCTTCTTCATTGTATGCTTCAACTCGTGGTGCGTTGAACCTTACGTCTGATGGCAGAATGCCTCTGCACCGTAGACCATGAAGAATGGGGTGAACTGCGTAGAAGTGTTGGGAGTTGTGCGTAGGCTCCATAGCACAGACGGTAGTTCTTCGACCCAAGCACCTGCAGCTCTTTTGAGTGGCACCAGGAGGCGCTTCTTGATCCCACTCGTCACAAGCCCATTGGCCTTTTCGACTTGGCCATTGGATTGCGGATGCGCCACGGATGCGTAGTTGAGCGTAATGTCCTGCTCTTTGCAAAAGGTTTTGAACTCCTCAGCCGTGAAGTTTGTGCCGTTATCAGTGATGATACTGTTTGGGACACCGAAGCGATAGATGATGCTCTTTATGAAGTTGACTGCCGTAGTAGCAGTCGAATTTGTGATGGGGACCGCCTCGATCCACTTTGTGAACTTGTCGACTGCCACCAGTAGGTGAGTATGCCCGCCATGCGATGATTTTTTGAGTGGCCCAACCATATCGAGCCCCCATTGGGCGAAAGGCCAGGCCAGCGGTATAGTCTTCAACGCCGATGCGGGTGCGTGCGGCCTTGTTGCGAATTTCTGGCAGCCGACGCACCTTTTGACTATGTCCTCCGCGTCTTTGAGTGCTGTAGGCCAGTAAAACCCTGCGCGAAAGGCTTTGGCTACGAGTGATCGACTGCTGGCGTGATGCCCACAGGTACCTGCATGAATGTCTCGAAGTATGGCTTGGCCATCTTCGAGTGCGATGCATCTTTGGAACATACCTGATATGCTGCGCTTGTATAACTCGCCGTTGATAACGGTGTATGCTTTTGATCTTCGAGTCACGCGTCGGGACTCGGTTATGTCATCTGGTAGCTCGCTACGGAGTATGTAAGCCAGAAAAGGTTGAGTCCAGGTTGGCTCAATGAGAAATACCTCGACAGGGGGGTCCTCTGTGCTAGGCATTTTGCTTTTGGGTGGCGTAGTCGACGGAGGAGGCTCTCGTTTCTCCTTGATAGATCTGTGTTCAATACGCTCGAGGAAGACACCAGGTGGAATTTGTGCGCCAGTTGAGCCAAGATTGGCTAGCATGTCTGCTTCTTCGTTGCTTTCCCTTCCTATGTGCCTCAACTCGCAGCCCTCGAAGCTGCCTCTAGTGTGTTGTACAGATCGCGATAAGCGATCATGTTGTCCGCGATTGCGTCGCAGGCCTTCATTGTTTGCTGCACCACGAGGTTGGAGTCGCCGTAGATCATCAGTCGAGTGCACCCGAGTGCCTTTGCCATCCGCATGCCATGGATCAGAGCCTCGTATTCAGCCTCGTTATTGGAGGGTAGCTTGAATCCCATCTGCAAAACATAACGTAGCTTGTCCCCTTTTGGTGATATGAGGACGACGCCTGCGCCTGCGCCTTCATGTTTCTTGGACCCATCGAAGTACATGGTCCAGGAATTGGCCACGTCTGGTGCTCCAGGTAATTGGGCTTCTATCCACTCGGTTGTGAAGTCGGGTAGGACTTGTGCTTTGATAGCCTTCGGGTGCTCGTACTTGATATCTCTTGGAGCCAGCTCGATGAGCCATTTTGCCACTCGACCCGTTGCATTGGGGTTTGTGAGTATATCACCGATTGCTGAGTTGCTTACCACGGTAATCGGATGCTCGGTGAAGTAGTGTGTCAGCTTCCTTGAGGACATGAATACAGCGTATGCCAGCTTTTGATAGTGCGGGTACCGCTGTTTTGATATGGAGAGAACCTCGCTCAGGTAGTAGACTGGACGTTGTATGCTTTGGATGTGCCCCTCCTCCACGCGTTCGACTACCAGTACGGTGCTCACCACCCTGTTTGTAGCCGAGACATACAGGTAGAGTGGTTCCCGTTCCTTAGGTGCGACGAGGATTGGAGGGCTTGTGAGGATCCGCTTGAGATCTGTGAAGGCTGCTTCAGCTTCTGGCGTCCACTCGAACTTGTCCGCCTTCTTCATCAGTCGATAGAATGGTAGAGCCTTTTCACCCAGTTTGCTGATGAATCGACTGAGCGCCGCTACTCGTCCTGCTAGTTTCTGCACATCATGAAGCTTTGAAGGCCTTTGCATGGTGAGGATGGCCTGTATTTTCTCGGGTCTGCTTCGATTCCACGAGCAGAGACTAGGTACCCTAAGAGCTGCCCGGCTGGAACGCCGAACGTACACTTCTTAGGATTGAGCTTGATATGGAAGCGTTTGAGGTTTGCGAACGTCTCCCTCAAATCGTCGAGTAGTGTGCGTTCTTCCCTTGTGGTAATGACAATGTCATCAACGTAGACCTGGACGTTGCGTCCAATTTGCTTTTTGAGGCAGTCCTGCATCATGCGCTGGTATGTTGCACCCGCGTTTTTTAGCCCGAAGGGCATAGTTGTGTAGCAGTAGACCCCGAGTGGGGTTATGAACGCCGTTTTTTCTTCGTCTTCTTGCTTCATCCTTATCTGGTGATAACCTGAGTAAGCATCCAGAAAGGAGAGTCGTGCGCATCCGGCGGTGGAGTCAACGATCTGATCGATCCGGGGTAGCGGGAAGTGATCCTTGGACAGCACTTGTTCAGCGCTGTGAAATCCACGCACATCCGAAGGATGTCTGTATGCTTCTTTTCTACGAGTACAGGGTTGGCCACCCATTGTGATTTCTTGATTTCCCTAATGAATCCTGCTGCGAGTAACCGGTCGACTTCGGATTCGACTGCGGTTCGCTTTGGCCGGAGATTCGACGCATCGTTTGCTTGACTGGCTTTGCATCTGGAAACAATTGGAGAGAGTGCTCGGCGAATTCCCTGGGAATACCTGGCATGTCGGCTGGACACCACGCAAATATTTCCCAGTTCTCACGGAGGAATTCGACGAGCGCGCCTTCCTATGCGATAGGCAGGCTCGAAGATATGTTGACTGTCTTGGACGGATCGGTCGGGTGCACCTGATGCGACCTTGTGTCATTTGTAGCATTGAAGGATCTGTCGACTGCCAACTTCTTATGCTCTGGAAGGAGTGTGCGGTCGTTGGTAATCGCTAAGTCAGCGAGTGATTCCTCCACCCCGAACATCTCGGAGATTTTGCTGAACTCGCGGTCGCAAGCATCGGACCTTTGAAAGTTTCCACGGACAGTGATGACTCCCTTTGGTCCTGGCATCTTCAGCGTGAGGTACGCATAGTGTGGCACCGCCATGAATCGAGCAAACGTCGGGCGACCAAGAATAGCATGGTATTGTGATTTCCAGTCGACGACCTCGAACTCAATCGACTCTGTCCTGAAGTGGCTTACGTCCCCGAACGTAACGTCGAGTTGTACGGTGCCTTCTGGGCTAATTGCTTTGCCAGGAACGATACCGTGGAAGGTATTTGAAGATTTTGGGAGGTTTTCGACTGACCTGTTCATTTTGCGGAGTGTGTCCGCGAAGATGATGTTTATGCCGCTGCCTCCATCCATGAAGACCTTGGTCATGGCGTAGCCTCCTATTTGCGCGTCGAGTACCAGAGCCGCATGCCCTGGTCGAGCTACAGCTGGGGGATGATCCTCTCGACTAAAGCTTATGATGGTTTCCGATCCCTTCAGAAATTCGGGCACGGCTGGAGGTGCCATGACAGCCAAGTTCACCTGTCGAGTGATTAGTTTTTGCTGCCTGTTAGAGGGGCGACCCTTTTGTATCATGTACATCTGCCCGTGGGGCTGTGGATATTGATCATCTTCCGCCCGTAGCACAGGTTGTATGGCACCTGCGAGATTTGCGCCTGGAGCAGGCTGTGGTGCGGGTTGCGGTGGCGGCTGTGGCGCCATGAGAGCGGGCACAGCGTTCGGCTGTGGTACGGGTGCAGGCATGGGCTGAGCAGGTGCTGGGCCATTCCTCTTGAGTCGTATCACATAGTCAGTCGCCATTTGGTCGAATTCCCTGCAGTTCCTTAGGGTGTGATTGGAGCGTAGTTTTCCGTCGTCCCCCTTGAAGAGGTGGAATCTGCACCAGTCGTCCATCTTTTCCTCGAACGACCGCTCGGGTTTTGCGTCGCTACGTTTGCGCCATTCTTGCCTTTTGTAGCTATCGCTCCGCTGCTCGCGATCTCGACTGTCACGTCGATCATCCGAGCGTCGATTGCTTCTATCATGGTCCTCCTTTGGCTGTGTGTATCCAGCCGCCATGAACTCGGGTCTGTTATCGTCGTAAGGACGTCTGGACCGTTTACGCCTGCGATCTTCTCTGTATGAATCTCTGCGGCTTCGACTGCCGCTTTCGTAGTTGTCGCGTGTTGGGGAAGCACGGGATCTGCGTACAGAATCCTCTCCATCTGCCCACTCAGTCGCAACTTTGATGAGGTCAGCCAGGGAGGTTGGCTTTTCACGACCAAGTGCCTCTTTGAAGTCCTTCCTGGCGAGACCTTGTATGAAGGCATCCATGGCCCTGTCTTCTGACACTTTGCCAACCGAATTGCGTATTTCGGTCCACCGCCGTATGTATGATCTCAGCGACTCGTCTGATCGTTGAGTACATGTCCTTAATTCCTCGAATGTCTTCGGGCGCTCACACAGAGGCTCGAAGTTTTTGATGAAGTCTCTGCGGAAATCATCCCACGAGTCATATGATGATGGAGGGAGTGATTTGAGCCAGTCGCGGGCAGTTCCTTCGAGCATAAGTCGTATGTACTGCATCGCCGTGGTGTTCGTGCCCCGCTGGCATGCCACGGCGAGTCTGTAATCTTCTAGCCACCCAGAAGGTTCTTGGCGACCGTTGTACTTGGGTTGCTCGCCTGTCAACTTGAACCGTTTGGGCATCCGCGTCTCACGGATGCGTCGAGTGAAGCACAATGCTCCGCATGGCTCTGGTTCGCGATCAGAGTATGAATCGCTGCTATAGGATCTTCGAGACCTGCTCCTGCTGGACCTGTGCCGGCGCGTGCTTCTCCTTCCTTCATCCGAGTGGTGGCTGCGACCACTGCGATGATGTGCTGCGTGTCGTGAGTCGACTATGTCGCGATCGCGATCCCTTGCTGGAGTTTTGTCTTCTGGCTGCATAGCCTGTGCCGCTAGAGCTAGCGATTTGAGTTGTTGGCGATGCAGGGCTGCGTTAGGGTCATTCGCCGGAGGTTGTATTGCCTTGAGGTAAGCACCTACGGAGAATAATGCACCCGCAGCAGTTTTGGGTACTGGGATTCCGTTAGCGTCCTCTGTCATGAACGACAGGTTACGGGTGATTGCTACCCTTTCATGTTCTGGAAGGCTTGCCAACCGCGACCTAGGTCGAGGGGTTGGTTGCTGTGTGGACCCGAGGGATTGCTCCCTTCGTCGGGCACTCGAGAGGCTGGCTTGCCTTTTGCGCTCCTCGAGCGTCGCTCGGTAGTTTTGCAGTCGAATTGACTCCTGCCAGTTGAAGTACTGGAAGGTCAACATCTCCTCTGGGTGGAGTTTGGCGGCATCATAGTGCACTCCTTTATGACTTTATCTGCTTTTGCTGCCATCTCCTCCGTGATTGTCAAGGTTGTGACCCCATCTGGCATGGTTACCGTGCATGGGAATTGTGCAGGCCTGCGAGCGGCAGCGTCTGCGGATGAT
Source organism: Poa pratensis (assembly GCA_947311845.1). Taxonomy (NCBI): domain Eukaryota; kingdom Viridiplantae; phylum Streptophyta; class Magnoliopsida; order Poales; family Poaceae; genus Poa; species Poa pratensis. The sequence continues at coordinate 35,218,693 of CAMZMU010000097.1, read as the reverse complement.
TCTGCGGTGAAGGCCACGTAGACCTGATGGGGCGTGACCCGAGGACAGGTGTATGTGCTGTCGATTCCAGTCATGGACTCGACATCGCCATCGAGGCTCATGTCAGAGCCAGTGTGTTCATCGAGTAGATCTTCGAGGCGAATCTCGTTGTCGATGTGCTCATCACCTATGCTCATCTCGGTGTTGGCGAAGCCATTACGGATTTCTGAGTCGAGGTTGGTGTTGGTGAAGATCTCCGAGTCGACGTTGTTGTCGTTATGAATCGCGGGCTCGTAGAAGTCATCGAGGGAGATCCCGCAGTCGAAACTCTCGTCGAGTGGTAGGTTGAAGTCGATGTTGCTTGTGTTGTATGCTGATTCTGCTTCCTCGCCTTGGAGTTCCGTCATCATGAACCTATCGAGCTCGCCGGTCGACATGGTTGTTGCGGGCGAGCAGGCTTCAGGAATCGACGATGGGGCGAGCGCAGTCGACGGAGCCTCGAGTGCACCCAGCGCCAGTTGTTGCGGATCTGCTGAGTCCTGCGTGCCAAGATTGTTTACGAAAAAATTGAATGCTCCAACAGTTAAACTCAAACCTGATTCAAGGCCGGAAAACGCCTCCTGAAGCTCTGGCGAGTGCGGATTGAAATTCATTGGAAGAGCAGATGCGCTTTTTGCGGGTGAAGCGGGCAGGCGCCGCTTTTCGAGTGGATCGGCGAGTCGCCGTGTGTCGCCTGGATCGGCGAGTTGCTGTTTGCTGACATGGCCGGCGAGTTGCCGTTTGCAGATGAGATCGGCGTGTTGCCGTTTGCTGGTGTGATCGGCGATTTGCCGTTTGCTGTTGGGACCGGCGAAACTTCGAGTCCAGCGCTATTCTTTCCCACAGACGGCGCCACTTGACGAGGGGTAGACTCATCAAGACCCATGGTTAAGGTCCCTAGGTTATGAATATGGGGGAGAGAACGTGGTAGAGCTGGAAGTATCGTCGGCTGACAAGCAGGGCAAAGATTTTACCCAGGTTCAGGGCCCTCGTGTGGAGGTAACACCCCTACGTCCTGCCTGTCTGTTATTGATTTGTGAATATGATGGTTACAAGGATCCCGGCGAGATGTCGATCTCGCTAGGGTTTGTGGCTCTGGTGGTTCGTTGTCTGGTTCGATGGCCCTCCCAGTCCTTAAATAATAGGCTGGGTCCCGGGTGTTCGTAACCGACTCGATTTACAAGTAAGGAAACTCTAAACCGACTATTGCTTCGCCAAACTTGGAGGATACTTCATCTTCGTGGGCCTCCCTTCATGGGCTTCATGTAGGCTCTGATAGTTGGGCCTAGTCGATACGTGCACCAGGTACCCTCATGGTAGGGTACCCGATAGGCATACCCATGTCAGTTACCGTCTATAATATGAATTAATAGATGTGAGGATAATTCTTTCATAAAACTATCTATATTTAACTTCAGTTTGAATTAATTAATACAAGGTCTAACGACGTATACATGTAAAACTATGGTTGACACATAAAAGAATACGTAATATCCATGATAAATGGCCCATGAAACAGTCTTATATTTCTTACTAATGCCACAAAGGAAATAAGCGTATTCAACATATGCGTTTTTTCTTGCTTAAGTTGTCACATGATCTTCATATAAAGCACCTTGCTATGTAGATGCATTATTCATCACTTCTTTCACGAGTCTCAGGAATTTTGAAGGAGCCTGCATATATACACAAAATGTCACTCTTCATTTCTTACTATTCCATACACGCAGCAAAAATAACCACTTCTCACCATGGGAATAACCAAAAAACAGCGTCAAACAATAATGGGGCACCCCGTGCGGATGCACGGGTTGATGACTAGTAATTGTCTAATTCTCTCCACATGTTTTGCCATGATTTATCAGAAGCAAACTTCCAAAATGTTAAACAATTTAAATAGGCACTCCTCCATGGTATGTGATTGTTGGAAGGCACCCGAGGATTCGGTTAGCCATGGCTTGTGTAAGCAAAGGTTGGGAGGAGTGTCATACCAATTTATAAATGTCCATGTGTAAACAAAAGAAAAGAGGGATGATCTACCCTTGGGTAGAAATAACGTCCTTCATGGGAGCCGCTCTTGAAAGTCTGGATGACATGGGAAATATTGTTTTCACCCACTACCATTCGTTGACAACGACATACATAGCTAAAAACTTATTTTATACTCTCTATATGATTTCAAAAACTTAAAGAGCTCTAGCACATGATTTAATCCATGCTTCCCTCTGCGAAGGGCCTATCTTTTACTTTCATGTTGAGTCAGTAAACCTATTCCCTTCTATCTCAAGCAAGCATTCGAGTTGTTATGATTCAATCATCTATATGTTGATATTTCCAATCATGTCTTTTATGTTTCCTTGTTTAGCACAAAGCTTTTATCTGAATGAATATAACTTTGAAAGTTATCAATGACTGTGAGGAGATTGTTATGATTGAGCATGTAAGTTCTGCAATATAAGCTCTAATATAAAGACTCTGCTCGAAGGCATTTGCACGGGCTAGTTATATTTTTTAGTCACGCTTTACCTTTTCTATATGATAAATTTTGTATAGTCTTTAATGGTTATGGTTGGATTATTGCATATTGGCTACCGATTTATGTCCATATACATGAGTAGTATGATGAATGGCGTAGGAAAATGATAACCTTAAAATTATTTTTATGTTGGATTTATATGTTTTAATTATGTATTTTTTTTCTAGTTTTTATTATTTTAATTAATTAATTAGTTTTGTATTCAATCTTCGCAACTCATTTTCATTAGTCAAGACTAACTCCTTTATTCAGCATTTTTGGTGCGACTGGGGTACGTGCGCCCATTGTTTATTTTGAAAATGGATATGAGTATTAAGTTAAGATATTATCTTTTTGTAAAACTTTGTATTCGTTAGACAATATGTTCTAGTTTTTTTTAAAATATTATAATAACAATTCTTTTATTGATTAAATTCATTTAATACGTTATTATCCATTCACTCATGCGTGTGTGTAGTACACGCACCGACTCCTCCTCTCCAAATCCCCTCGTTCCTCTTTATATTAAAAAAAACGAAGAACTCAATTAGCACACGTTCCTATCTCTCATTCTAATCGTTGAGCTGTCCCCAATTTCTGTATTCGATCTGGATGCTGCTCTCCTTGGAGTTGTGGATAATGGGAGTCGTGGGAGCAGCTCGCGGATACAAAATCCATACGCTGGAGGCTAGCTTGGTCGTGTTCTCGTCAATCAGGCTTCCTGGCGTGGAGGTTCGCCGGAGGCTTCCGGTCGTGGAGGCGCGTCTCTCAGGTTGTCGACCTCCAGGTGCGGCGCCCACCGCTCGCCCAGCTTTTTCCCTCCCTCGCCGTAAAATCAAAGCTGCTGACTGCCGGCCTGCTCTAGTTGTCGCCTCGTCGGACACATACAGAGGACTACGCTCAGATGCAGCTCCGGGTTTCGTCGTCCTCGCAAACGGTGGCGAAGCCTTTGTGCATTCAGTTGTAGACGCTCTACCCGCTGCTCATATTGTCGACGTCCTTGAGGATCTCGGGACGATGCTCAGGTTCTTACTGACTGCCCCGCCAATTTGGATGTCGACACAATCTGGCAAGGTGATTACTACTTATTTTGCTTTCTCCCATTTTAATCTATTTAGTGTTTAATCCATAATTCCAAATTCAAGTAAAAAATTGCCCAAATGCAAGTCTTCACCATATAGCAATGAAGTATGTCCTCTTTCATGAAAACATATCATACAATTGTACAAATATTTTGGGACTTACATAAGATAAATCATTAAGCTGGGCCAGTTGGCATGGAACATGTTGTTGGAAGCACGCTTTGTAAGACTTGTGCAACTCGCGGCCGTCAGCCAAGCTGGCTGTCGCTTTTGCTCTTTTCCTTTTCCCCATGACCCTGCATCATGGAATCAATTGTATCAGATGATGACATTTTTAATCAGATGCTAATTGTATGTATACTATTTGGCATGTGTTTCTCCCGTCGCAAATGGTTATGGAAGCATATTATTTACCTTGATTTTAGTGTAGTTCCCTTCCTTGTGTGCACTCTCCACTTTTACCCGGGCCTGGGACTTGCATCGGCACTGTTATGCACCATGTCCCCATATGTACTGTGAAACAACTATTGGGTACTGTGAAACAGCTATAACTGGCCATGTGTGAACACCTGCTTTGGTAAATATAGACCAACATGTTTTAGCGATTGTCCCTGGCTCTTATTTATCGTCATTGCAAAACAAACTGATATTGGGTACTGCCTTCTCTTCAACAAAAACGGCCATTTTGATTCATTTGGCGACATTATTATTCGTGGAATGTAGACCTTGTTTCCAATGTTTGTCCCTGTTATTATTTGAGCCTCTATGAACCACTTCCCTAGCTGTGTTATAGTTAGTCGCATGCCATTGCATAAGCCCTCGCTTTGATTGATATTTCGCAAGAGCATTATTGGCAGGCCAACTTTCAGCCGTAATATGTGGCCTGGTGTCCCAGGGAATTTCAAGCTATTCAAGAACTCTGGTGCGTACAATTTATCTCTATCTTCTGTATTGGACATTGCTTCCATGACCCTCACATTTGTAATCGTTTACACATTGCCTTCCTCAATGTATGGTCTGAACTTCTGAGTGTAGGCTTTGCTAATAACTCCATGCATCATGGTCCCCTGGTGTATTTGTAATTAGCATGGAGATTGAAATAAATCATTGGAAATAACTCAAGAAGAGATGGAATTGCGATGAGAGAACCCTTATACCTCCTGATCAATAAGGATCATATCAAGACTAATATTTCACCATTACTAATCAATACTGAATTCCATAGTCTTGCTACTCTTGCCTTGATTCTAAGTTCATTTTCTCTACTGGTAGTTTGAATCTCACGCAAGGTTTTTTGCATGCCATTGAAGATTTCACCATTGAACTGAAACATCAAACAGATAATTAGGAATACTTGCTTGAGGATGCTTATTCCGCCTCTGGCGTGATGCATGAGACCGACGGGTGGCAAGTCGGCCCTTGCAGCTGCCGTCGGCACGAACATGATCGCCTTAAGAAGAAAAACAATGGCACGATCGTGATCACTAAGGAAGAGGAAAAAACAACAACCGGAGAAAGATTTTAGCGATTTGCATCCAAACCTGGGGTGAGTGCAGTCGATATGAGAGGATGATCGCCTGACGCCGACGACGTGATAGTTGAGACGATGGGATGTTGTCAAGCCGGCACGCGACGTGATGCTTGAGACGACGGCATGTTGGCAAGTCGGCACGCGCAGCTGCTGTCGGCACGCTCGTGATCAACAAAGAAAGGTTTTGGTGAGTTCGTTGTGTATTAGAGTATATATCTGCAGGCCTCTTTCAGTTTGTATTGCTGACGATGCATGAGCGTGCAAATCACGTCTGGATCGCGGTGAAGGATGCAACTTATCTGTAGGCTAGGCATGTATGTCGTTTAAATTTGTATTGCGGAGGCTTGTTTCCTATGCAGACACGATAGGTTAAAAAATCACGTCTCATCATTCGTTGAGATTAGAAATAAAGGCTAGGATCATTTTTTTTCTACAGCGTTTCTCTCAGGATTAATGGGACGAATTAATCGGATCGGAGGATGTATGGTTTGGGATTCGAACTCATGCGGAGGAATATACATGCGAGAGGAGCTACGTTGCGCGTTTGACAGACGACTTTAATCTAACGGCTTCAGATTGATTATGGGTAAATCGGATGGACAAAATTTCCTAACCTCCAAGATTAACGTGGAGCCTCGTATGGTGCCTCCAATTAGTAGATATAAGATTGTGGGGTGCGTACGTGTCCATCAACATTTCAAACCATTTAATACGATGTACATAAAATTTCTTAACTATAGCAAATTTGTCGTACATCATACATTTATTATGTAAATCAAAATTATTTTAAATCGATCCACAGCAAGAAAAAAAGGAAAATAATATTACGAAATATAATTAATTCAAACAGGTCTAAGGATTGAGAGCCCACTAACGATAGGGCAGGTAAGTACCCTCCTTGTTCCAACCCGAATTTTAGAGGAATTTTGGATTATTCTATGCCACAAACATTCTCCTGTTGTTTTTGTTTGGATTATATAAATGAAAATGATATGAATTTCTTCTGTGATATACTTTGCGTATAATTTAAGTAAATAATAACCGAAAAAAATAAATCACACATCTTCTGTGTTTTCAGTTATTGTAGGACTCAATATGACATGACGTACAATGCTGACAGTTTTCCAGTTACTGTCTTTTTCGAATCATGCGCCACCAAAGAGGGCCTGATTAAATTGTTTTGTTTTTTCAAAGTATGATTCAAGCTTCTTATGCTCTAACTTCCAGCAGCCACCAGTGTTTAATTACTATAACTACAAATGAAAAGGGCACACTCGCAAAAGTATGGATGTCTGAAATGCTTTGTTTTTTTCTTAAAATTTAAAAGAGAAGGAAATATATTTTCTAATGAGAAATGAAAAGAATGAAAGGAGAACAGGTGTAAAAAAAGTTGATGGAGTCGACAATCAGGCATGCAGGCATGCATGTATCTCTAAGAAGAAAAAGGGAAAAGAGAAGCTCTAGGTAAGGCATGAAGACCATGGCGGCAGCTTTGTTTCTAAATAGCAAAATCATGATTTTCCTTATTTGTCTTTGAATTAGAGTGACACATGATTATATGAAAAAAAAATCTCGCTCTGGGAGAAGGTAAAGACCGTATCATGCTTGCCTTTCAGTGCTGCAGTGCATCAAGTCTTCCATCCTAGATCGTTCGTCGCTAGGGTGGTGATTTTTTTTTGGATAAAAGGCTCCTAGGGGTGGTCATTCACGACATCAAGAAGATGGCGGAATAGTTGGCTACTTGTTCCTTCTTCCATGTCCCCATAAGCTCAATGAATCGGCACATATTTTAGCTCGAATGTGTGATGATGTGAAACGCCCTACGGATTTTCCACCTTAAGACCGCCAAGTCCATCTTATGGACCCGTCACCCGAGTTAAGGTAAAATGCTTCATAATAAGGTGAATTCGCTCATTTCTATGTGTGATTTGAACACCCCTTTGAAGGGAGAGCAGCGTTTTGGAGGCCGAGCTATATGTAGCTTGGTTTTTCCAAAAAAAATTAAATCCACATTTTTCTGTTTCAGAAAAATCTAGATGTAGATAAAGTCGAGATCTATCACTACCTAAAGTTTGAAATCGAAATTCGTAAGATTTTGGGCTGCACGAAAATGACAAATCTGACAAAAAATTGAATTTTTCAGACTGTGTACTGTTCCGGATCTAGATCTGCGTATTTGTCTTTTTTGTCCAGCGCAAAATACAATGAGTTGTTCCCTAAAAAATTGCGGAGTTGTAGATCTCAATATTATCTACACTTAGAAATTTTTTCAGAATTTTTTGAAATAAAAAAATGCAGTTTTAATTTTTTTGGAAAACCGAGCTACATATAGTTCGGCCTCCATTTGGAGCTTCTGCTTTGAAGAGTTGCTACTTTATTCTGATACCGTGTGTTTGTGAAGTCGTACGAGGCCGACGATGACCAAAAGAGGAGGCGGAAGACACCGAAGAAGAAGGCCAAGAGATGGATGAAGCAGAACAAGATAAAAGAAGAAAATAGCAGACACCGGACCATCCAGCGCCCCAGACCAAGCCCGTATCAGCCAGACAGGTGCCAACATGTCCGGCACTTGAAGCTGAAAGGGACCAGACCCATCTGGCAACGCTCTATATCTGGCAACGCTCTATATCTTGGTCGGACTGTCCAACGCAGTACAATAATCAACAATCACGAACTTTCCTTCCCAAATTCCCTGACAAATAAGCTTATGCTCATAACTTATAAGTGCAATTTAAATTACAAAATAAAAAAGAATATTAGGCCCATTCATACAGTTGTCCGAGGGCATTTTAAAAACTACTAACTACGTTCTGAATTATAAAATATTTAGTTTTTTTGAATCACGTATATCTAGACGTGTTTAGTGTGTTGGTTCACTCATTTTAGTACATATGTAGTCCACAACATCTTATAATTTGGAATGGACGGAGTAGTTTTTATATCCAGATACAAAAAATATAGCTATAGCTAGAGTTTCACTGATCATGGGGAAAGTTGGCAACTTTTTTTTTAGATAAAGGGCTTTTATTACTTAAAAGCTTTAAGCATTATACCCGGCCTCTGCATAACTAAGATGCACACAGCCGCCAGTTCACCATCACTCAAGTCGGTCAGCAAAAGATAAAAGGCGAATTACATATCAAAATGAGAAATTGTAGATCCGCCTAGTCTGCTGGTAGATCTATCCGGAGTCTATGTTGCCACCCATGCCGGGAAAATAACTCCCTGGCCGCAGCCTCCAGTCTCGACGCCACCTCCAAAAATAAGTCTCGGTGCTCCACACGCTGCAGGGATGACCAAGCTCGTAGTGTCGCTGTGCACCGGTATATAACCTGCATAAGAAAAGATTTTTATCATTAAAAACCTTGTCATTTCTACATAGCCATAGCGACCAAATAACAGCAATCGCTCCCACCCTACTGAATAGTTTGAACCTAGGATCCACTCCATTTAGCCAATTGCCAAAAATATTAGCAACGATCTGGGTGGGTGTAAGGTAGAACCTATCTAGATGGCTGACCATATAGACCTAGCGAACTCGCACTGAAAGAATAAGTGCGTAATGGTCTCGTCGTGTTGACAGAAAACACACTTTTTTGCTTCCGTGCCAATTGCGTTTGGCAAGGTTATCTTTGGTGAGAATTACTCCTCGACGTAAATACCACGCAAACACTTTAGTTTTTAGTGGTATCTTCATTTTCCAAAGTTTGTTATTATAAGCACTATCGACTGGAATTTCGGGTAGGATAAGAGCTCTATACATAGAATCAACCGAGAATTTACCGTTCTTCGTCAGATTCCATTGAAACTTATCTGGACCTTCCGATAATTGGATTGAATCCAATCGGATGAGCAAAGCATTCCAAGATGCTTGTCTTGTTCCAAGTAAACTCCTTCTGAACGAAACATTTGGTGAGGAAGTACCCAACACCTTCGCGATCGTGTCACTTTTGTTTCGAACAATAGAATATAGAGCCGAATATTGTTCTTTGAGGGTAGATTGGCCAAGCCAAATATCCTCCCAGAAGCGAATTTCCGAACCATCCCTAATTGAGAAAGAGCCATGTGGAAAAAAGAACTTCTTTGTAGCCATGAGGCCCCCAGAAGTGTGAATCGCCAGGTTTCCAAAGAACCTGGGAAACAGCTTGATCTCCGACATATTTTCTCCTAAGGAGGGTTTGCCAAACTCCATCTTCAGAAAGAAGTTTAAATAGCCATTTACCTAGCAGCGCTCTGTTCTTGACCTCAAGGTCATGAACTCCGAGCCCTCCTTGGTCTTTAGGGCAGCAAACCACACTCCATTTAGTCAGTCGATATTTTTTCTTCTCACTATCCCCTTGCCAAAAGAATCTAGATCGGAAATAATCCAATCGTTTTAAGACCCCTTTAGGCAGTTGGAAGAATGAAATCATATACAGTACCATGTTTGTTAGTACCGAGTTTATGAGAACCAATCTTCCACCCAGGGATAGGAGTTTGCCTTTCCAGCTATTTAAACGTAATTGAAGCCTTTCCTCCACCCTTTTCCATTCAGCATTTGTAAGTCTCCGATAGTGAATCGGAATGCCCAAATAGTTGATAGGAAATTGTCCTTGCTCACAGCCAAAAAGCTCAGCATACAAGGCGGCGTTCTCTTGGGCCTCGCCAAAGCAAAACAATTCACTTTTATGGAAATTTATCTTAAGACCCGAAAGTTGCTCGAAAGCTGACAAAATCAACTTTAGGTTACGAGCTTTTTCGATATCATGCTCCATAAAAAGAATTGTATCGTCGGCATATTGAAGAATCGATAATCCACCATCAACAAGATGGGGATCACTCCTTCAATTTGACCCTCAGTTTTAGCGCGTTCAATCAAGATAGCCAACATATCCGCCACTGTATTAAATAATATTGGGGAAAGCGGGTCACCCTGTCTGAGGCCTTTTTTCGTTTGGAAGTATTTGCCAGTGTCATCATTGACCTTGATGGCTACACTTCCTCCGGAAACAAAGGAATTAATTAACGCGCGCCACTCTGAAGAAAAGCCTTTCATTCTTAGGGTCTGCTGGATGAAAGACCACTTAACTTTGTCATAAGCTTTCTCAAAGTCAATTTTAAGAATTACCCCGTTCAGCTTTTTCCTATGTAGTTCATGGACCGTTTCATGTAGGACCGCGACTCCATCAAGGATGTTGCGACCTCTGAGACGGACGAACCACATGATCTGCCACAGTGTTCAGTCGAATCGTCGCCGCTTTGGTGAATATTTTAAAACTAACGTTAAGTAGGCATATAGGTCTAAACTGTTGGATCCTTTCTGCCTCGTTAACCTTAGGTAGCAAAATTATTTCACCAAAATTGAGACGAAACAACTCTAATTGTCCTTTGTGAAGACATGCGAACAATTGGAGCAAATCGGCCTTGATAACATCCCAAAAGTTCTGATAAAACTCGGCTGGGAAGCCATCAGGACCAGGAGCTGAATTATGTTTCATTTGGAAAACCGCCATTCTCACTTCCCCCTCTGAATAGGGTTTAGTAAGAAGGCTATTTTCCTCTTCTGAAACCTGGGGAATGTCCGCTGTTCGGGACTCATCCAAGGAGAAATTTCCTTCCTCTGGAGCACCGAACAGGCCTTTATAGTAATTTGTAATGTACGACTTTAGCTGTTCATGGCCCTCAATCGTTCCTTCATCCTGGACCAGAGAATGAATACGCTTTTTCCTGTGTCTGCCATTGGCAATACTATGGAAATAGCGAGTATTCGAGTCTCCTTCTAGAATGAATTGGGCCTTTGAACGTTGATACCATTTTAGCTCCTCCTCACGCAGTAGCTTCGCTATCTGTGCATTAGATTGGCTCTTTAGCTCAATTTCTTGCGCGGACAGTAACCGAACTTCTGCTAATGCTTCTAGAGCATCGATTATCGAGGTAAGTCGTACTTTTTCTTTTTTAAGTAAACCGGTAGTATGACGAGCCCAACCGACGAGGTGAGTACGTAGAGCACGTATCTTGTTATTCCACCGCTGGATAGGCGTATCACCCGCTACCGGTAATTCCCAAATTCTTTTAACCATCTCATGGAATCCCTCGCGGTGTAACCAACCAAGCTCAAACTTGAACCGTGGTTTACACTGCACTCTAGGCACTCCAGTGGTCAAAAGAATGGGAGCATGGTCCGACAAACCCTCAATACGTTCTAGAGCCCGTACCGACACCAATGGGAACCTATCTTCCCATTCAGAATCCATCAGTACACGGTCTAGTTTCTCGTATGTGGGTTCAGGTAGGGAATTAGCCCAAGTGAACTGTCTCCCACCATCGTTATCTCTCTTAAGTTCAAGCTGTCAATGACTGCGTTGAAAAAAGAGGCCAACGGTTGTCGAACCGACCCTTACTTTTCTCGAATGGAAACCGTAGCAGATTGAAATCCCCACCAATGATCAAAGGGTAGGGGTTATCTTTTGCCAAGTTTACCATATCACAGAGAAAAGAGGTCTTAGCCACTTCCTGAGCTGGCCCATACACGGCGACAAGACTCCAGGTGAATTATCGGATTTATTACGGATGTGCATTTTGATATGAAAATCGCCATCCGTAACCTCCAAAACTTCCATGGTATCAGTCCTGACGCCTAGTAAAATGCCTCCGGAGCGGCCATGAGGGGGCCGTGAGTACCACTCAAACTCTAAACCGCCCGAAACACGGTTCAGGAGAGATTGTGAGAACTCACGTCTACCCGTCTCAGAAATTGCTAAGAAATCCAAATTATGGTCCCGAATACAATCAGCGAAATGCAAGTGTTTAGCCAGGTCACCAAAACCTCTGCTATTTGCAAACATGCCATTCATCGGGAAACTGGGGGGATTTGGATAACTTGGTCCGTTTCCGTGACCTGTTGGCAGTAGATTTAGATTTCCGACCGGATGCTTTTAGCTCATATAATGAACTCAAGCCGTCGTCATCCAAACCACCATCCAACACTTCACCAATTAGATGAGAAATAAGCTGACCATCTGATGTGGCAATCGCTTCATCCTCATCATCATAGGTGGAAGACTTTAGGAATAACCGTGAGACGGTCAAATTCCATATGTCTCAAGACTTTAGTTGAAACATGAACTTGAGATTGACTGTTACCAAGATTAAAACCTACACTACGTAGTTTAGATTGGATAGATTGCAGCGAAAAAGAGAGAAAAGACTTCGAATTTAAATCCATACCAGAATAGTCCAAGTTACGTGCCGCCTTACGACGCATGGCCTTGGACAAGGAGTCCTCATCCGTGGCGGAAGCTCCATCCACATCCACTCCGAACCTGTCGCTGCGACGGGCCGGAGGAGTGGATGGCGTGCCGATGCGACCCTCCATGCGCGTGGCCCTCGGAGTAGTGATGGCATGGGACGGCCTGGGCGATGTAGCAGCCATCCCATTCGTCACCACACCTCCGAGCGGAGCCGCGTGGGACAAGTGGGTCTGAGTCGGAGTCGAGACCACACTCATCGAAGCCGCGTCAGAGGTCAGTCCATCCATGGGGGGCTGCGGCGAAGAAGAAGCCCCCCTAGAGACCGACCCGTCGCTGCCGTGCGCACCACCAACGGCAACCGGACCGTAGTTCGTCGCCGCGAGCACTCCAGGGGCGAGCAGCCCAAGCTGAGCGACCGAAGGATGCAAGGTCGTGGTCGCAGCCTCCTCCCGGCCCAGCCCAGCCAAGGCCAAAGCACCAGCCCGCCCAACGTCAGGGACGCCGACAGGGGCGCCGAGGCCCAGCCCAACCTCGGCAGCAGCAGCAGCCCGTCTGCAGCCAGCCGGCCTTGGGCCGGTGAAGCTCGCTGCAGCTCCCAGGCCAGCGATACCACCCGTAAGAGGCGGCTCAACAGTGGCAGCGTCTCCACCCTCGACATAGATGAGAGGCGGCGCTGTCTCCGGGGAAGGACACAGCAGGCTCGGCGAAGAACGTCGGGTCATCTCCACAATCTCCCGACCTCTCGGAGTACTCGGACAAGCATTGTACGGTGTAATAGCCATCACGGAACCAACATGGTCACCGGGTGCAACGGACTTGTTACCATTCGGTGTCTCGGACGATGTACTACCATCAACGTCCATGTTGTTGGAAAGGGAACCATTGGAGTTGTCCTGACCCAAAGGACCCTCCAAGCCATGCTCCTTACCCTCCTCATCATCGGCGTCGTCGCTTTTACGGCGCCAAAAGAAGGGTACACAGTTGGGATCCGGAAAGAAATCCGCAGGCTCACGACTGAAATAGAACCCATACTCCTTGAGTCTCACCACACACGAAGCCCCAACATACGGACCATCATCAGCAGTGCGCTTTTCCAGCACCTTCGAGTCCAACATGCCCACTAGAATGCGAACAATGCCACGGCTCCGATAGGTGACAAGATCCACGTCAAGTATCGTCCCAATGAGCGTACCCACCGCCCAAAAGCCAAGAAAGTGCCTCAGTGTGTAAGGTACGCCCTGAACATGAACCCAGACCTTCTCGAGCACTCTAATGGGGACTGCATCATCATTGGACTTCCACACAGAAATAGTGGCCTGAGAATTACAGGACAGAATATTCATCTGAATCCCGTCAAACCTGTGGAGAACCTCGGTCGACGGAAAACCGATGAGAAAAGCATCATCGCCATGGGGCAATGCCTCCCACGTCCACTGTGTTGAGTAGCACATCCTGGAGATCAGACTCTCAATAGCAGCTGCGGGCACCGGGTAACCCACAATCGAGATCCGTGCAGTGGGCGAGCTCGAAGGAATCAAATGAGGCTTGTAGACACTGTCAGGAAACTGCACGAACATCGTCTCCGGAACGCCAGAGCCCGTGGTGAAGCAAGTGGGCTTGGGTAGCCGCAAAGTCGGACACCTGATAGTGGGATGAGCTGCATTATCACAAACTAAGCAATATTGTTTTATAGCGCACGCTTTGGTAGTATGGGAATCCGCCGCACACTTGAAACACTTGTTGCCTTTCTTTGATTTACCTTTACCCCCTGTCACTGTCTCTGACTGCTGCAGCATTACAGAACCCGGCGTATCATTAGCTGCTGCCAAACCAGAGTCCACAACGGCGGCGTTAGCACTCGCACCCGGGATGGGAGGAGGCGTCACCGCAGCCTATCCCTGGATGCCCCCACCCAACTGAGGAGTAGCCGACGGCTGAGCAAACTGCTGCTGCAATAAGGCCTGCTGAAACTGACCCTGCGACATCATCGGAGGCTGCGCCCCCGGCAACATCTGCTGAAATTGATTACCCTGCTGACCGGCCTTGTTCTTCTTACGTTTATGACGAGGAGCACCATGCCCCGCTACCGCCGGCGGCTGCTGGACCTGCGGCTGATACCCCGGATACCCCGGGTTGATGAACGGAGGAGCCATGGCGGGGGATTGGAACTGCAGCTGCTGCTGTACCGCCGGTATGTACGCCGGCGGCCCGTACTGCGTCGAAGGCCGCTGCAGAGGCAAGAACGGCAGAGGCGCCGCACCCGGCCCCGACGGATTCCCCCCGAGGAAGAAACTTGCGGGGAGCGCTTGCCCCATGCCGGCGCTGTTGGCGGCGGGCGCGGCCATCGGGGGCTGAGGGTGGGGCGGGGCGGCAGCCATCTGATGGGGATGAGGCTGAGCCGCCGGCTGCGGAGGCCGCGGCGCGCCCGCCCGAGGACCCGTACCCTGCTGGGGGCGAGACGGCGGCGGTCCGCTCATCTTCGGCGACGGGGCGAGAGCCACGACGTTGGCGTAGGAGCGACTCCCACGGGGCGGCGGCGAAGACGTAGGGCGCTGGCAAGAGGTCGGCGCGGACGGAGGCGGAGGCGCGGAGGACGGGCGATGCAGCTGCGGCGGCGCTGGACGGGTCGGGGGCGGGACGAGGGCTGGAGGAGTTGGGCAGCCTCTCAGCCACATCATCTTGAACCGACGGCGCAGATGCCTCCAAGGATCTGGACGGTCCAGATCAGCCGACTCGCCGCAGGGCCCACCACTCCGAATTTGAAATTGCTCTGGCGTTTCCACGGGCGAGATTGGCGGATCGGGCCGCTTGATGGCCGCCGCCGCGCCCGCCGGCGACGCCGTCTTCTCCGACCCCGGCGAGGAAGAGCTTGACGACGCCTTCGCCTGCATGGCCTTGGCGATGAAGGTGCCGATGACCGGCGGCGGCGTCTTGCGTCGCGGCGGAAGGGGGCCGCGCCAAGCTCCCAATTTCGGCGGCAGCCGCGAGAGCCGCACTCCGGCCGGCGGAGAGGGTGGGCTGCGGCAGCGCACGGCCTTCGGCTCCACCTTCTTCGGATCCCTGCACACAGAAAAACAAGAAACTTGCTCACCTCGGGTCGCCGGCGTTCCGGTCTCCCAGGTCCTACTCGCCGGCGTCGGAAAGCCGGCAATAGACCAGAACTCGTTGACGAGCTCCGTCTCGGATTGGGGGGACGAACAGGAGAAGGCTGGTCGTCGCCGCGCTGCACGTCCTCCTCCAACGACGACAAGGCCACTTGGACAGAGACGTGGTCGTCGTCGAGGCCGGATGGATCAGCGGTAAGATCGCCGAGACACGCGAATCGCGAACCTGCAGCGTCCGCATCCCATGCCGGCGGCGCGAGGGTCTTCCGGCGGCGGCCCCCGGTCGACGCTGCTGGCGGCGGAGACACGGCACCGGCCCAGAAGCGGCCGGCGAGGGGCGCAGCGGGCGCGACGCCCTGAACGCCCGGATCGCCCGTCATCTCCGGATCGCCCCACCATAAGGAGATGGACAAGTACGTGCGGTTTCCCACACATTATATATCTTCACTGATTATGGCTCATGTGGAGTTAACAGTCTAGACATTCACATAATCGACATGAAACAACAAGATGGAAGGAACTTGGAAGAACATTGGTATGCTCAATCTTCTGTTGTTTTATGACAAGATGGAGGGAACTTGGAACGTAGTTAGTAGTTTTTAAAATGGCGTCGGAGAACTGTAATGAATTGGTCTAATATTCATTTTTATTTTGTAATTTAAATTGCACCTATAAGTTATTAGCATAAGCAACACGTATTTTTCAGAGAATTTGGGAAGGAAGTTCATGATTGTTGATCACTGAACTGCGTTGGGAAAACATGTGTTGGGTGCTTGTGCTGTTTGTAGACTTCATAGTTTAAAATAGCCGGCTATAGCATTTAGCTCCGTCGATTTCAGAAGCTATGAAAGGCTATAACCGGGCTATAGCGCAACTATGACCTTATAGACGTTTTGCTAAATAATGATACAAATTCAAAATTTGGGCAGCATATATTCATATATATATATCAATAATTTATTGATGCATAACATATACGAATAACTAGGAGTACTGGACGTAGTTATGTCCACATATTACAACATTCAGTAGCAGCAATTCAGAATATAGTTCTGACGAAATATTACATAACCAGCAAAATCAATTAGCATGTAGCAAAAGGAAGTTCAGTATATAGTTATGTCCACATATTACATGCCAACAAAAGCATAGGGGTTGTGTTTGGCTCCGAAACATGGCCGAGCGGACAAATTTTGATCCAAAATTTTTGGGCCCCTGAGCCAAATGTTTGGCGGCTCTGTATCTAAAAAAAAATGTTTGGCGGCTAAGGGGCTAAATCAATTTAGCCGGGCTAATAGCAGCTATTATCACTTTAGGCTATGAAGGTCGTCATAGCCGTAGCGCGAAGCCTCTCGAAAGGCTATAGCTGGGCTATAGCCGGCTAGTTAATACTTTTAGACTTACACAGTGGTTAGTCACAGTACGTCAATTATTTTTGCTACTTTGATTGTGTTTGTTTTACTTTTTAGGGGAATTAGCTAATTTCCTTTTTAGGGTGGGAAGTTGATTTGTTTTGTTGGTAACTTCTTTTGAGCGTTATCTCGTGGGCAACTTTTTTTTTAGCATTATTTGTTGGTAACAAAGTTCATAAAAAATTTGTTGAGGGGACGCGCAACTTAGCTTGACCTTTTTTGCGAAAACTTAGGATGTCTCCAACGGGGCGACGCATCGAGTCCGCGCGCCTCCGTTCCTGTCCGCGGGGGCCAAAAACACGGCCCAACGGGGCGACGCAAATGGACCGCGGTACGTTTTTTGGTCCGCCGCGACCCATTCCTGGCCCAAATTTGGGCCACCGATGCGTCAGGCGCGGACGCGAGCGGAGCGCTATTGTGTCCTCCTCTGGTCCGCCCCTGGCCCAACCGTCACGCCATTCCCCACCCCAATCTCCTCAGCCTCTCTCGCCCCTCCCGCCGCCACCCCGCCGTCACTCCCTCGATTTGGCACTGCAGGCCATTCCCGGGACGCCATCTCCTGCTCCTCTTCCTCCCCGTCACCGGAGCTGCTTCCTCCCCGCCACGGCCGGTGAATCTTGCGGCCACATCTGTCGGAGCGCCCGCGACACCAACAACGCCCACAAGGTGTTCGGCCGTCAGCCCCGGCACCAACTCAGGTACGAACTCGGCCATGGATAGCTCCGATGAATGGTACTACAAGAACTACATCCTGTGCGCGCCATCATCGGATGATTCCTCGGACGATGAGAGTGACGGCCTGGTTGCCACCCTCATCGTCAATGAGTACATTGAGAGGATGCGGCCGGTGTTCCGAGGCTCGTTGCCGGGCCGTTCTCCTGTTGGGGCGTGCACGGTCGTGCTTGAGGCCGTGGCATCACAAGATTTGTGGATTTGGCACTCGTTTTTTGGCATGGCCGGCTCGCACAATGACATCAACGTGCTGCAGCGGTCTCCGGTGTTCAACAGGCTTGCCAATGGCCTCGCACCCCAGGTGACCTATGAGATCAATTGTCACGAGTATGACAAGCCTTATTATCTTGCTGATGGGATTTATCCTACATGGACTACTTTTGTGAAGACCATCTCCAATCCCAGTGATGAGAAGAAGAAGAGATTCGCCAAGGAACAAGAGAGTGCTAGAAAGGATGTGGAGCGTGCATTCGGTGCCCTCCAGTCACGGTGGGCTATTGTTCGCCACCCCGCAAGGACATGGGACAAGGACCAACTCTGGGAGGTGATGACAGCTTGTGTGATCATGCACAACATGATCGTGGAGGACAAACGCGATGAGGGTATGCATGATCAGGCTTGGCAGTTTCAGGGTCAGTTGGTACAGCCCCAGGGACCGTCCACATTTGATCAGTTCCTCGACTTCCACCATGACATTCGTGAGAAGGTGTCTCATAACCAGCTCCAAAATGATTTGGTGGAGCATGTCTGGCAGCACTACGGTAACCAGTAGTTCCATTTGATGAACTATTGTCTTAGTTTTATTTGGTTTGTAAGACTATGCATGAAACAATTTGTTATTTGTGAAACAATTTGTATTATTTGCTGAATTATTTAGATTGTAATAACTATGTGATGAACCATTTGGATTGTATTATTTGGATTGTATAATTTATTTTATTTCCTATATACTTGTTTTGTATGGATTGATAAAAATGATCAAAATGATCAAAAACCCTGGCCGGGCGGACTCGATGCGTCGGCCCACCCCCCCTATATATGAATGAAAATGACCCATATATGGCATGTTTAACTAAAAAAAAACATGCGGGCGGACTCGATGCGTCGTCCCGTTGGGGGCACTGGCCAGAAAGTGGCGGACATGGGCCGGACGCGCGTCCGTTCCCGACTCAAACGGACAAAATGCGGACCAAACGTGCGTCCGTTTGGGTCGCCCCGTTGGAGTCATCCTTAGCTTAGTTGGGCTGGGAATCTTTGAAAGTAGTGAGTTGGAGATGTCTAGCTTTCGTCAGTCCTAGCAGTGCTCTAAAGATGCTAAACGACGCTCTCCGAATCAGATGGAGATGGCTGGAGAAGGTTGGGCCATTACGGGCATGGAGTGGTCTCAAATTCAAGCTCTCTGCAAGTGCAGAGGCGGGAGGATATCCAGTGATCCCAACTCTTCCATGCTCCCATGCTACCATTTTGAAAAAAGTCAATTTTTGTTGTTTAAAAAATACTGCAAAAAAGTGAGAACGTTAACACGGAATGTGTCAACAAGCTCCAAAAATTTCAGATCCAAAATCAAAAAGCAGATTGAGAAACGAAAAAGACAAAATATAGCATGAATAGTGTCACTTGTGCTTTTTTTTTTAAACACTATTCATGCTATATTTGTCTTTTTTGTTTCTCAATGTGCTTTTTGAATCTGGATCTGAAATTGTTGGAGGTCATTGACATATAGCATGTGAGCGTTCACACTTTTTTGCAGAATTTTTGAAACAACAAAAATTAACTTTTTTCAAAATGGGAGCATGGCAGCATGTAGGGGGTGGGATCACTAGATATTCTCCCGTGCAGAGGCTCTTTCGACGGCAGCGATCTGTTGCACTGTAGGAAACGACCAGCTCACAACTTTCTGGCACGACCATTGGCTAAATGGGCAGAGTGTGAAGGATATTGTCCCGGACTTGCTAGCTTTCGTCAGTCCTAGCAGTGCTCTACAAATCACGGTTGACCGTGCCCTGCCACACAATGCTTGGGTATCACATCTGCGGGGCTCCCTGTCAGTTCCGGCAATAGTTCAGTTTGTGGAGTTGTGGCAGATGAGGGCACGAGCAGTGGTGGCGTCGGAAACGGTGGTCTCAGCCGCTCCACATAGGCTCGTAGTACTGAAACCACATGCACATGAATTTTTCATCCAACCGAGGCAGTAGCACACGTGGGACCCATCCTGCTCTCTCTCCCCACTACCTCACTTTCCCAGCTTCACGCATGCAAGAATCACCCGCAGCAAGGCCCGGCTCTCTCTTTCCTCTTGCTTTCTTGCTTTTTCTCTCTTTTCTGCTCGAGGAGGCAGCCTCCTCTGCAGGAGTCATCTGGCACCTTCAGAGCACTACCAGTACAATAACGTGGCATCCGAGCCTAGCTGGCTCTGACAGAGCAGTAGGTTGAAGCTACCCGCTGGACATGCCCTGATACAAGAGTTGCCGCAACTGTCAGATCAACCTGAATGCTTTCGCTGGAGCCTTGCCACTAATGGAAGTTACTCAGCTAGATCGGCATACGGTGGCTACTTCCTAGGTTTGGTGGTAGCAGATTATGCAGAGCTGCTTTGGGAAAGCTGGGCACCGCTAAAGGAAAAGCTCTTTGCTTCGCTTGCACTGAGAAACCGATGTTGGACTGGGGTCAGATTGAGAGCAAGAGGGATGCAGGGGCCGGACAAATGCCTGCTATGCGACCAAGCTCCTGAATCCATGGACCATCTGATGGTGCAATGCCCCACATCTAGAGCAATCTGGCACCAAGTCCTCTCTGCAAGGGGTTTTAGCCACTTTGTGCCGCAACAAGATAGCACTATGAGAGAGGATGGTGGCAGGGACTAGCTGCCAGCCAGCCAAAGACACGAAGAAAGGAGCTCGTCACGCTTAGCATTGCCTGCTGCAGACGCCTTTGGTTGGAGCGGAACGATCGCAACTTTGATAGGATTGAGGCTACAGAATAAGGGACGAAATTCAGATGTGGGTGTTAGCTAGGCGGCCAGCAGACAGCCGGGAGGAGTAGTTTTTAGACTTGTTTTAGCGGACAGTGTATTGCTGTAACCAGTGGCGGACGCAGGAAAAAATTGGAGGGTGGACACACTCCACAAAAAGTTGGCAAATGACAATATAAACATCAAATTGATTCATGACAATGTAGATTAATACATATTTCTCAAAGTTGTGTGATTCCAATGCAAAATAGTTTGAACACATACATAAAGTATTACATGATAAAATGTAGCATAAATAGAAGATTACATCACTATGATTTTTTTGTAATTCTACGCTCTCGCATTGCCATGAAGTTTCAACAATGTCATCTTCACTTACTTTCGAGAACATTTCTCGCTCAATAAATGTCACTAAGCAATGGTTCAAGAGCTTATCACCCATGCTATTTCTCAACTTATTCTTCACAAAACTCATGGAAGAAAATATTCTTTCCACACTCGCCATTGCCACCGGTAAGATCAATATCAATTTGAGAAGTAAGCAGACCAAATCATAAACAAGATGCTTTTTGGTTTAAACAAGCATAGTAGTGAGCTCACCAAGATGATTCAAACATTTGAACCTAGCATCTTTTCTCATATCATCAATAAAGGTTTCAAGTTGGAACTCAAGTCTTATCAACTCCACACTTGATATGTCATTGGGATAGAATTGGGCAAGCCGCATTACCTTTTGTGCATCATAAGAAGCAAATGAATTTGATGGATTCATAGCCGACATGCAAATAAGCAACTCCATATTAACCTCATCAAACCTATTGTCAAGCTCTTGAATAATTTGATCAAGGACACCAAGAAATACTTCTCTTCTATAACGATCATCATTTGTTTGTATTTCATAATACCAATGTGATCTTCCATGAGCCACATATTGATCATCCGGTGATGGAACTTCAATGCCATGTTTGTTGCAAAACAATGTCACCTTTGCAAGAAATCCTTCCCATCCATTAGACCTCATATGGCGAAGTTTATCCTTTGCCAACGCAACAAGAGCCATTGCATTAACAATATCTTGATCCTTCTTTTGCAAAGATTGAGACAAATCATTTGTGTATCCAAGAATAACAAGCATCAAGTTAAGATTGAAAACAAAGTCAAATGATTCAAAGGCTTGAGCCACTCCACGTATTCTTGTCCACTCACCCTTTTGTGAAGGATCTTTTCCAATCCTCACAAGTACTTCAACAATTGTGGGGTACATATCAACAATGTTGCAAATAGTTCTAAAATGAGAGCCCCATCGAGTATCACCGGGTCTAGATAAACCCATTTCTTGATTCAATCCACTTCCACTTTCAATTTCACCCATTTCAAGTGCTTTCAAAAGTTTTTGAGCTCTCACATCTCGAAGCATATCATGACGCTTGCAAGAAACTCCAATAATATTGAACAAGTAAGAAACATGATCAAAAAACCATATACATGCTTCATTCTCCTTTGCCACGGCAATAAGAACCAATTGAAGTTGATGTGCAAAGCAATGGATATAATAAGCACATGCTGACTCTTTCATGATCAATGTTTTCAATCCCTTAATCTCCCCTTTCATGTTGCTAGCCCCATCATATCCTTGCCCACGAATTTGAGTGGGAGTCAAATGATTATCTTTTAGCAAGGCTATAATTGCAACCTTAAGTGACATTGAAGTAGTATCGGAAACATGAACTACTCCAAGAAACCTCTCACACACTCTTCCAAATTTATCAACATAACGAACACAAAGAGCAAGTTGTTCTTTGTGAGACATATCACTTGACTCATCGGCTAGAATTGCATAGTGGTCCATGCCAATATCTTCAATAATTAGTTTAGTAGTTTCTTCCGCACAACATTTAATAATGTCACGTTGTATCCTAGGACTATTCAAGATGCAATTTCCGGGAGCATTCTTCAAAACAACCTTATCAACCTCTTCATTATTGATAGCAAGCCATTGTAGAAGCTCAAGAAAGTTACCCTTGTTGGTTGATTCTTCACTCTCATCATGTCCACGGAATGCCAATCCTTGATTTAAAAGATACCTCAAGCATCGAAGGTAATAAGTGAGCCATTTCTTGTAAAGAAGTAGATCCTTCTTACACACCTTCACAATAACATTATCAATCTTGGTGTTCGGTGCGACAAATAAGTTGTACTTCTCTTGAGCTTGGTTGTGAATGCTAGAGACACCACCCACATGTTTCTTAAATGCTTCGGGTCTTTTCCAATCTCTATAACCATCGGCAACAAAGACATCTCCCCCGGGACCCCCATTAGTTCTTCCTTTGAACAAATAACACACAAAGCAAAAAGCCGCATCCTTTCCGATACTATATTCTAGCCAATTGTACTTCATAAACAAAGCACATGTGAAGGATCGGTTTCTACCATATATATCATGTGAAGGAAAAGCATGCTCATATGGTTGGCATGGACCTTTTATGATATATCCTCTTTGAACATCATCTTGATCATTCACATCATATCTTGATATAGGAATTCTTTCCCCTGGATCATGTGGAAGGAAGTGAGAATCATATGTCCTTGTAGACGGTTGTTGGGGTGATGGTGGATTTGATGCTGTCTCTTCCATTTCCGTTTCACTCTCTATCTCGGAATCGGATTGGATCGGAGGTGCGGAATCAATACACGCCAACGCAAGCCCACTATCTTCAATGTGTAAATCATCCACCACCATCTTCTTTTCTTCATGTTTCCGAAAAAGAGACGCAATATGGCTATTCCTCTTCTTCATGATGAATTCTACAATTAGAAGAAAATTGAATAAACAACACATACAAATATACAATCATTGCTAGTGCCTAGTTGGAGACAACAAATTGTTAATTTACACAATATATAGGAAATTGTGGTTATCAATTCACACAATATACAACAAATTGTCAAATTACACAATAATACAATATACTAGCAAAGCAAACAACATATACAATAAATAGCAAGACAAACACCATATATACATTAAATAGGTTGTTAATCACTTAATCTACTAGCAAAACAAGCAAAACAAAATATACCCAAATGTGGGCAGTGCCGGTGTGCCGGTGCCACGAGTTAGTGGCGCTCCAGGCCTCCAGCAGTGGGCAGCACCGCAGCGGTCGCGGGGGTGGCCGGGCCGGGCAGGGCAGGGCGCCGGGCGGGGGCGGGGGCGGCAGCCGGCAGCGGCCCAGCGGGGAGCCGGCCAGCCGGGGATGGGGATCGTCCGGCCGGCGGGGGCAGTACTCGCGGGGTCGAGGGGGTGGCCGGTGGCGGCCGGCGGCTGGGCGGCGGGCGGGGATCGAGGTCGAGCCGTCACGGGGAGGCGGCCGGCGGTGGGGGAGGCTAGATCGAGGCCCGCGGTTGGCGGCGGAGAAGAGCTAGGTCGCCATGGTGCGGTTCCAGACTTCAAGGTTCGCTTCGTGCCTCGTCTCATCCAAGCGTCGAAATATCTGGGGGGTTCTAATTTTTTTCCAAAATTCTGGGTGGGCCGTGGCCCACCCGGCCCACCCGCTGCGTCCGCCAATGGCTGTAACTGAAATTGTAACACTCTCTAACCTTAATGTCATGACATGCATGTCTTGCATGTTATTGAAGAAAGTAGTGAGTTGGTGTAGGAATCAGCTCATAAAATGCAAAATGCTGACCCGTTTATTATGTTTCTGCCTACTTAGGGCCCGTTTGGAACACATGAATCAAAAAGTACAGGAATAGGACAAACGCAGGAATAAGAAAGGAATACACGTGCAAACTTAAGGATTGAGAAACACAGTTGCTACTAGTCGTTTGGAACGCAGGAAAACAAAACATAGGAATTTCACAATCTTAAGCAACTTGATTAGATCATATCCACCATATAAGGGATTTCACTTCACATGTCTTTTTACAATATTTCTACTTTATATGTGAATGACATGTGGGGTTTGTAGATCGGAGGGCCCACCTACAAGAATAGCATAGTTTACTACAGAGTCTAGGTTGCATCCATGTACAGCCCAGTTTTGTGGTCGCCTTGTGCTGCCGCACTTTGTACTCCAGCGACGGCAAAGGTTATTTGTCTAACAGTGGTTGCAAAAGCTGGTTAGCGTGGCTTCGTTTGCCTAGATTGACGCAAAGGAAAAGAAAAATGAGGCCAGAGCTAATGTTTCCTTTCCTGTAGTTTCCCCGTGAAAACGACTCCGTAGGAAACTTTCCTTTGTTTTTCCCAATGTCATTTCCTACGTTCCAAATGGTGCTATAGGAAGTTTTCCCACGGGAATCGATTCCTGCAAAATTCCTCCAAAAATCACACTGGTGCTGCCGCCGCTCTGCTGTGATCATTAGGTGCCATTTCGTACGAAGGAACTATATATAACTACTCATTACCATCCTGCATCCTCCCCTAAAAAACAAATTTGAAGTCCTGCATCCATGTTTTGAACTTAACTGCATCAAAATTCTGGAATCTTTTTTGGATCAGGTAGAATTTCTGAAATCTTGATATAGCAGGATAATTTGTCTTATTCTTTTCTAAGACATGCAACTTGCAAGGCTTGTTATGACATCATTTTTTCTTGCAAGAATCACGAGGATGATATCAAGACAAAAATAACGAGTACATACTACGGAAGCCAACTTTTCATGAAAACAACTTCACTGAAAACGGTGCGACAGAAGACAAATGGTTGTCCTCAGTGTTCTGCTATGTCTAGCTGCCAGTACATACATACATATATGTTCATACTCTAAAAGTTGATATTTGTTGGGAGCGTGCAGCACGGGGGAAACATATATACATCAAGCTACGACTTTTTGGCGCGTGATGAAGAACCATGCAAGGCACGTAGCATGTTTGTTGGTGCAGTGTCCCTGTCCTTACTCGGACACACGGAAAGCTTGTAGCTACTGATCAAGCGGGCAAGCTTCACGTCTGGTCTGGAGTCGGGAGTCCAGAGTCCAGACTACTGAACTTGTACAGTAGAAATTTGTGGTTCCTGGCTCCGGTGGTAGTTTCGGCCTGTGCCTATCGTCCACCCAATTAATTGTCTCACTTCTTGCGACGAAATCTATCGCGCGCAATGTCTTTGTCCCATAGCTAGACAGCGACTCCATTTTGATTCCATAGAGTTTTCGTGTTTATTTTCCATGTGAAGAACCGCGTGGGAGTGATATTGACAGGACGTAAAGGTTTCCCTCATCACTATGTATCGTTTCGGCCGTTGGACTTTATTTATAAAGCGGGACGAAGGCCTGTTTCGTGGACTATGCTGCAACCAACGATAAAAAAAATCTCACTGTTTACTCCAATCGTGTAAAACCTCTATATATCTCTGTTCTCCATATGTTGAACGGACGCTCATAAACGGAGCAAATGGTACACTAGTAAATGACCCGCATATAGTAGAATACTTAACATTTAAACCCAAATCATTTCTACCTAATCAAAATGACCAAATAACGACAAATGCTCCCACCCAATGAGAATTATATACTTGTGATCTATTCCACGTAACAAGTTGTCAAACATATTTGCAACACTACGTGGAGTGGACAAGTTAAAAGCACTTGGATGCCTGACGTGCGAACTTACACTGGAAAATTGGTGACAAAAACCGCACTGTAAATTATCATGTCAGTTACGCTTTGCTAGACTAATTTCGGTCAGGATTACACCTTTGAAAAGGTACTACACAATTTTTTAATTTTTAGTTGTACCTTCATTTTTCAATTCTTTTGGTTATCATCGACTAGCAGCTATGAACGATCAAGTGCGATGTTCATAGAATCAACCGAGAATCAACCATTTTCATGTAGATTCCATCAAAATTCGCTAGTCCCTTGCGACAATTGAACCATTGCCAACCGCTCAAGAAGAGGATTCTATGCCGCGAGTCTAGATCCGACTAAATCTTGCCTAAACGTCACATTTGATAGAGAGTCTCCAAACCGTGGCGATTATGTCTCCCTTGTGCTAGACAATATTGTACATATATGAGTATTATTCCCACACTAACGACTTATCTTTTCAGAATCTGATTTCCGAGCCTTTCATGATATTAAATGATCTAAAACGGAATAATTACTTCTTCGTCACCATTAGACTAGCTTGACTAGCCTAAAAGTGCGAATCTGCAGGTTTACAAAACACCTGGATAGCGCGTTTGAGTATATATACTTTTTCTCAGAAGGATTTGCCAAACCCCATCATCGGTAAGAAGTTTTAAAAGTCATTTACCAAGGAGGGATGTATTCTTGACCGCTAGCTCGTGATTTTAGATGACAAACCACGTCACGTCTACCTAGTCGATATTATTTTCAGTGTCTCCTTACAAAAAAACATAATGAAATAGAGCCAATTGTTTGGGCTTCCCTATGAAATGAGGCCTCATGGCCTTTTCACCCTACAGCCGTTGCACGGGAAAGTCGCTCCGAGTTGGGGACTACTCCTTTTATGGGGGTTGCTCGAAAATATTCTAATCTAGTATGCATAACTCGTTTTGCCAACTAGAAGAATGATATTATAGACAGTATCATATTGATTAGTACTGAACTAAAGAGATTTCAGTCTTCCGCCGTCACAAATCAATATTCTTTCCCAACTGTTAAGTCTTTTCTCGAGACGTTCCTTACATGTTTCCATTCAACATTTGTTTGACATCTACTCAAACCAGAAATAGTCCACACAACACAAGTAAAGAGGTAACAAAAAAAATTCATTCTTCAAACAATCATGCTAGTACTAGTACGTCTCTACATCAATTAGTGCACTGGACCAACGGTTTAATGCGACGTCCAATGTGCCAAAGGCCAAAACAAAAGTAGCAATGCTTTTACTCAGATCCAGTTGAGATTTGAGACTGAGACTCCTTTAATTGCTACCGGCCGGCCGCCGGGAAGACCGTGCTGGCAGCAGAGACGGCGAGAGGAGAAAACGAACCAGAGCTTAGGGCTACGCTTACGTCAAGAGCACGACGTCAGCCGTGTGGACGTAATCAGATTGCTGGCTAGGTTCACTGGAGTTGGACGAACTGGGCATGAATTTTAATACCACGTTGACGCAAGACTTTGTGCGTCATGCTGCCTACTAACCGTCCGATAGTTATGTGTGGTCTTTATAAGTTATAGACATTGTGCGTGGAAAGAATTCGACGTTGACGGGATTTGATTCCCTATCGTCTTGTGTAGGCGACTCATCTGCCTTCGAGATCCTCCTCGTCCTCCTCTGCGGCGGTGCGACGGCGAGGTTGCAGACGGCGGCGGAAATGGTGATGCATATTGACCCAGGGTTGTGTGCGTCATTTTTGTTTTTCTAGGGTGTTTTCTGCAAAAGGGGAACAGCTGTCCCGTTTCTGGATTTATCCAGTGTAATCGTTGTAATTCTGTCAATTAATCCAGAGACGTTTCAAAAAAAAAAAATCGACGTTGACGCCCGCTGTACCTTTGTTTTCTGTGGACTGATGGCGTCGTTGTACCCTCAATTAGCCACAAATAGTAAACTACTGTACTCATGTACTCCTTATAGTTATCTACCGATGAATGTACTTCACCGGGTGTTTCCGAGATGAAATGCCTCGTGCAAGTTTGTGTTCATAGGGTAGCAGCTACAGCTCCATCAGGGGCTTCTCAGAACTCAACTCGATGGCCGTGTGCGTTTTTTTTTTTTTTTTGAGACAACCTGTACGTGTTCAAACCAGAGAAGCTACACGAGACATACATACACGCACACGGTGGAAACATCCAGAAGGACACCTGTCCTGGAGAAAGTGCACAAAGGCCCCTAAAGAGCAAAAAATTGCAAAGAAACCCCTCAACGACCTCCTGCACAGCAGCCCATTCTTCCGTCCGTTCCGATCTCCAGCGCCGCCGCAGCTCCACCGAAGAGGAGGACCGAAGCACCACGATCCCAAGGACTAACGGAGCTCGATAGCAGCCCAGCTGCGTTGATTACCGCAAGATCCATCCGGCACAGCGCCGGAATCGAACAAGACTTTGAACGAACATCGGCGGAGGAACACCTCCGAGCAGCCGCAGCCCCAGCCTCTCCTCCAGCCGCCGTCCGGGGAGGAATACGAGGCCTGCACCGACCATCCACGAACACCACTCCAGGTCAGCCATCCGCAAGCCGTCATCGCCGGCCCACCCCGACCCCTACCTCCATCCACCTCCTTGGCGGCGAAGAGGGAGAGGAAAAGGAGCCACGCCGATCCGAACGGAGCAGCCAAAATCAGCACACCTGCAGCTTTATTGTAGGAGACAACACCAGCCCCAATCTCCACGAACGCCAGCCACCATGGCCGCTGCTCGCAGAGAGGAATCGGTGAGGAGACGACGCCGCCGCCAAACGCCACCACCAAGCTCCAGACCACCACAAGGGGAAACCGGGACATAGCCCAAACTCTAAACCTACACTTAGCCAAACTAGTAGCTACACATCTAGATCCGGCGCCCTTCCTTCGCCATCTCCGGCCAGCTACTCCGGCAAGGAGGGCATCGGGACGGCCCGGCGCTCTCGAGACGACTCTCAACAGGGGCAGGAGCGAGGAGAGAGGGGGGGAGCTATGTATCGTGGCCGTGTGCGTTGTGTAGGCCTTTTTTGGTTACCTGCATAAGTTTCTCAGTCAGGTCATGTTCAGTAGGACATGCCTAACAGAGTTTAAGCATGTTGTGCATTGCATGAAAATGAGAACCAACACCCTAGGCGTCTTTGGCAGGCGAACTCTCATTTGGTTCTCTCCTTTCTCTCTCCTCTCTCTCATTCTCTCCCACTTGAGAGTCGCTGCTTCTTGCCTGGCGCCGCTCGAGCGGCTCTCCGCCGGCTCTGCCGGCCGGAGAGAGGCTGGAGATGGTGGCCGTGGCTCTCTGTATAGGTTAGGCTTCCTCCTGCTCTCCGTAGTTATAGGGTTAGGGTTAGGTTTTCCGTCCCTTGTGGCGTTTTGCGTGTTGCTATGCTGCGCTCCTCTGCTGGTACGCCTGCCAAGTACCAGCCGGCTGTCTCGGGCGTTCTCCGGCGAGCTTTCAAGGTGGAAGTTTGGCGGTAGACTGTCGGCGGCTGAGAGCTGCTTCAATAAGGGCAGATCTGGCCATCCCCTTCTGAGATGTGGTGCTACTTAATCTCCTCCGGCCGGCCGTGGAGGCGAGGAGAGGAGATGCGGTGGTGACTGCTTCGTCAGATCTGGTGATGGTGCTGTGGGGTTTCTGGCGCTGGAGCTACCGAGCAGCTTCTGGCGTGCGGCGGTGGAGGTGAGGCGGCCTGTTAAGCTCCAGTGGCTGGAGGCGGCGGCTGGTTTCATCTCTTCGGCGACCTCTTCTTCTCCAATAAGCTCGGTGGTTGGCTTCCGTTTCTGGAGGTCAATGGTGACCACTCTGCAGTGGACGGAGTACAGGTGATGCCTCTTCCTCTGGTCGGCCATGGCGGCGAGGAGTGGAAGGGGTACCGCTGGTCTTCTCCTTCCTCTGCTAGGTGGTGGTTCGTGATTCTGCTGCAGCCTGGAGCATCACACACGGTGGACTCGATTGCCGCCGTGATCTATGGCCGTTTTGGTGGCCTATCTTCAACCTCCGATCTAGAGGCCTGCTGGATTCGGCGCCGGAGCTCGGCGTTGCGGTGCAGCCAAGTGGTTCGTCCCCGGTTGCGGCGTGATAGCCGACGTCTGCAATCCTCCGCCGGAAGGGAGAGACCGAGTGACTCAATGGGCTCCGATCTCGGTGCTCTGCGCATCTGGAGATCGTCGACGGCATGTGGCAGAGTCACCTTAGGACTTGATTGCTTTAAATTTGTACCTGCTACGTGGATCAATATGAATGCAGCATCGGGGTCCTCTAGGCCCCACCCCTTGTACAAAAAAAAAGGCGTCTTTGGCTTTCTACAATGGCGGAGGACGAAAATAATTTGAGATAGGACGAAACGTAAAAAATGATGCAAAGAAGAAAATAGTCTCGAGACATTAATACTATATATGTTTCTAACATAATCACTCAAACGTATTTAAATGTAAGTAAAAGTAAAAAACATATCAATAGTAAAGTTGTAACGACGTATAGAAGTCCTAAACATATAACTTTTGATATCCTCGCTCGATGTAGCACATCACTAAGTCATCGTGGATATGTTGTTGCTCAACTTGGTCTTGATGATTTTCGTCGCTAGCAAGGCAGTTCAGCTGTTGTCGTGGTCACCGGTAAACGCAATGCTAACTGAATGAGGCAATAAACCATACAAAACATGACATGCCTTTCAAAAGACAATCTGCAACAAAGGTCAGCAATTCTACGTGTATGGAAAAAGAATAGCTCATTCTTATAATTAGAGAAATCCTCATGATAAATTTCACACTGAACCAAGAAAACTAGTTTCTTGAATTGACATAAGAGAAGTTTTAAAGTGGCTCATTTAAGCAATTGTCAAAATCGGTAGTACTAATAGAGTTTATAGGAACATAGACCTGATTTCTCCCCCTTATATTGATTTTCCCATTTTATTACCATTTCATTCTTACTTAGAATTGTGATGTTATTTTCTGCGTAAATTGACATCTTCCATGAGGTGATTTCAACCATCATTTCTCCAACTGAGCATACGTCCTCACATTTGTAACCAAAGAAATTGACTGAAATAATATAACTAGACCAAGGATAACTTTCTCATAATTCATACCCGGAATCCTTTTTGTCGAGTTTTTTCACTAAATAAGGATAATTTTCTCATACAGAATCCGTTTTAACATATAACCACTAAAATTGTTTCGCCAAAACCCGGGCTGACTGCATAGAGTTCATCTAGCCCTGGGATGCGAAAAAGGGGTGTTTGGTTGTCAGGTTTCCTCAAGTCATAGGTATCTCCGGTTATTGGTGTATACGTACGAGCGTAAGAGCATCTCCAACCATGGCCCTCAAACCTCTCCCAAACGTCCGGGCGGACAGCCCGGACACGTTTTGGGCCGAAAACCATCACCCAACCATCTACCCCATAGTCAGCCCAAACGTCCGGGCAGTCCGGCAAACATCCACGTCGGACCTGGCAACGCGTACCTACACAATTTTCCCCTAAATCAGACGGAAACCCTTGCTTCTCCCTCTTCTTCCTCCGCTCTATCCAGTTTGGCCGCACCACTCTGCTCCGCCGCCGTCCCCTTCGTGTAACCGTCGCTGCCCCGAAGCTACAGCGTGCGCAGCCAAGTCCTCCGCGGTCGTCGGAACCCGTCGCCGGAAGAACCTCACATGGACGCTCCGCTTCCGGTACGTTTTGCATCGCCCGACATCCACCTCGCTCTCAAAGGGTTCGTAGCAGAAAACAATAATTTTTCTAACTATCGCAACACCGAAACTAGCCAGGATCTATCTATCTAGTAATGCGGTAACGATGAGGCATCGGAAACATACCCTTGTAGACCGATAGCGGGAATTACGCTCCCGCACAAGCGTTGCCGATGAAGACGTACGTAGCCGACCTCAAGGTCGCGGAGAACTTGGCGCGACGAAGAAGAAGGAGACGCGGCGATGAAGAAGCTCCTAGTGCCGAACTCGTGAGAGAGCAGCACCTCCGAGTACTCGCACACGTACGGACCTTGACGATGACCTCCGTGCTCCCCGATCCAGCCGGAATAGCGGAAGCGAGAACTTTGGGTGGAATCCCGCAGCACAACGGTGCGCTGCGGTTTATAGGTCTCCCGTATACGCTGTCCAGACTTGGGACCGCGCACGTCGAGAGGTGGGGAGGGAGGAATTGGACTAGGGAGAAGCCTGGGCCAACCGGAATTAATTCCTGAATTTTCTGTGTATTTTTCCAATTAATCCGGGTCCCTATTTATTGGAGGAGAGGGGTTGCACCTCTCCTCAACCAGGCAATGTGGGACTAAATGGGAGAGGAGGTGGTGCGGCTGCCCCTTGGGCCAACCGCACCCCATGGTGGCGCATGGGCCCCAAGGGCCCAGCTGCACCCCTCACATGGGGGGGGGGGGGGGAAGCTTCCCTCTTGGGCCCTATGGCCCATTAAGGTGGCTGCTCCATTTTTTCTCCTTTTTCTTTAATATTAAATTAATATAAATATATATAATTCCATAATTAATATATTTACATATTATTTAATCTCCCGTGACTCCGAAACAATTTCCGGATCACTCCGAACTCACTTCGATCTCCCCGGAACTCTTCCGGTCTTCCCCTGAACTCTTCCGTTCTTGCCGGAACCTTTCCGAAACCTCATATCTCTATACCTAAGCCACTCTGATGTTTCCAAAACGTTCTCCTAGCGTCGTCAAGACCTTAAGTGTATTACCCTCGGTTCGAGAATACTCCGGACATGGTCGAGACCCTCCCGCCAATGACCGTCAGGGAGCCCTGGATGACTATGATGGCCCCCGTGCATTCTAGAATAAATCATCCTTGAATCATCTTTGAACCGTTAACATGATATGATCATTCCCTTTGTTCGTTGATACTTCCTGTCCGAGACACGATCGTCAACAGCCGATGTTGTGTTTTATCTCGTTACCGACAAGGTTGCTTTACTCGTTCCCATGAAATTATATCTTCAATGACCTAGTCATATGCTGCGCAGCTTTACAGATATAATCTCACCGAGTGGGCCCAGCATATCAATCGTCACACGGATGAACAAATCCCGCTCTTGATTACTCGCCCCGACTACTTCCTTCCAATACCCGAAAGTGTCACCTTTATAGTCAGCTTATGAGGCATGACGTTTGATGCGATCAGCCGTATCTTTCAGAAGCAGCGACTTGATGTAATCTCATGGTCTAAGGAATAAGCTACCACGTTATAATCCTATTGCAGTGTTGAACTATCTGATACGATCCTAACTGCAATACTTTGGGTAATGTCCATCAAATTATTCTCCCAATAAAATGACTCCACCATCAACTGTTAATGCAGCATGATCGGGAAATCACGATCATCCATTGACTGATGGACTAGTTTATCTAGAGGCTTAACTAGGGACTCTGGTTTGTTTACATACCACACGTGTATTAACAATTCCGATTAATACAGTATAGCATGGTATAAAACTATTTATAAACTTAAAGAGATAATGCAATAAATCTTATTATTTATTTGCCTCTAGGGCATATCTCCAACAACTCGGCCATGGATGAGTTGGTTTACAATGAGTTCATCGATGGGTCTAGTGACGATGACATGTTTGAGGACGGAGACGAGGAGGCCGCCATGTCGATGATGAGCATTCAAGAGGAATTGGAGAAGAAGGAGGAGCACGTTCTCAACTTTCGGGGATCGATTAAGGGGCGGATCACCGTGGCCCGTGACAGGCTCAAAGGCGCTCGAGATCTCTATGACGATTATTTCAACCGCCCGAAGCCGGTCTTTCATGAGGGGGTTTTCCGACGTCGGTTCCGGATGAGCTCAAGACTGTACGCACGCATAGAGGAGGAAGTAACTAAGTATGATGATTACTTCAAGTTGAAGTATGATTGCTGCGGAAAACGATCCTTCTCTCCTATGCAGAAATGCACCGCTGCTTTGAGGATGCTTGCCTATGGAAAAGCCGTGGATGCCATAGACGAGTATGTCCGGATGGGAGAGAGTACATGCATTGAGACTATGGAGAGATTTGCATACGCTGTGGTTAAGGTGTTTGAAAAGGAATATCTGAGAGAACCAAATGCCGAGGACACCCAAAGGCTATTGACCTTAGGAGAAGCAAGAGGATTTCCAGGTATGCTAGTTTCAGTTGATTGCATCCATTGGCAATGGAAAAACTGCCCAACAGAGTTGCGTGGGCAGTACCAAGGTCACAACAAAGAGGCCACAATCGTACTTGAAGTTGTGGCATCTCAAGACTTGTGGATTTGGCATGCGTTTTTTGGCATGCCCGGTTCTCACAACGACATCAATGTACTTCAGCGCTCTCCCCTGTTCAAGAGGCTCTGTGATGGAGATGCTCCACCATGCAACTTCACCGTCAACGGACACGACTACACCATGGGATACTATCTTGCAGATGGTATCTATCCTCAGTGGGCGGCATTTGTGAAGACTATCAGCAATCCAACTGGTCCCAAAAAATGTGGATTTGCAGCTGCACATGAGGCTGTTAGGAAAGATGTCGAGAGGGCATTTGGTGTGCTGCAAGCTCGTTGGGGTATAGTCCGTGGAGCCGCAATGATGTGGGATCCGGAGGTATTATGGCAGGTCATGACTTGTTGTGTAATTTTGCACAACATGATTGTGGAGGATGAGGAAGAAGGGGTAGCTCGCACGGATTTTGAGCACCCTGGAGAACATGTCCACCTACCAGAACAAGAAGCGGAGTATGTCATGCATTTCCTTGAGATGCATCGAGAACTTCGAGATGAAAAAGCGCACACCCAACTACTCAATGATCTGGTGGAGCATATGTATGTCTTCATGGGAAATCGGTGAATTTCAATTTGCATTGATTTGTGTCCGAATAATGTGAAATCTTATGTCCGGCTATTTTTATTTGTTTAGATACAATTATTTGTTGTAATAAGGTGATTTGATCTATTTATTAGACTCCAAACTAGTTATATGATGGACGTGCATGGCTTGGATGTTTTTGGGTGTCAAGATTTGAACATTGTGTTTGTAGAGCACCACTTTTGAGGCCTGTCTGATCATTGTCCACGGACACACCGGACGTGTCCGCGGACAGTTTGGGGGCCGAGGGCGTGTCCACGAACAGTTTGGGGATCGAATTTGGGGTCTCCAATTGGAGATGCTCTAAGCGCGTGTAGAAATGCATGTACCTCTCGTGTGGTTTGTACATACCCGCGCGTGCATCACGCATGCATGTGTACAAGAAGAGGTAGCCCTATCATGCATATCCCATTCTCGGCCTCCACGATTCTAGCGGCGTGGGCCCCACACGGGCAACCGGTCTGGACGTTTCCGTTGTGCCATCGATCGCCATGGATGGACCGCCACATGGGTTGATGGGTGTGTAAAGCATTTGGGCCCCACAGGGCCCCACGTGTCCTGTGGCGCCCGGACCGCAGCGCGACGCTCTATATAAAGACGCGACTTCGAGAGTTCGAGGAAGCCACCGTACCGGAGTAGCATAGCTCGCCAGTGTCATACACACTCTCGTACCGGAGTTGCACAGTCGAGCTACCTGAGCTGAAATGCAGCTGAACAGAGGTGCCGTGGGCGGCTGCGGGGCGCCGGACGGGATGATGCAGCTGCGTTGCCGGGAGAGGGAGCAGGTGGCGCAGCTGCACGAGCTTCTGTTCCCGTCCACGGCCCCGTCTCCAGCCAGCGGCGCTTCGTGGTCGTCGTCGTGGGCCGACTTGTCTGTCGAGCACTGCAGCTCGCCGGTCAAGGCGCCGGCGTCCTGCATCAGCGGTGCCGGCAAACGCGGGCCCATGGGTCGCAAGAGAGTCCGGGAGGACGAACGTGGTGGTTGTTCGACTGCGACCAAGGCTGTTCGTTGCTGGAGGAAGAAGCAAGGGACGACGACCAAGACGATTGTCACCACCGTTCCGGATTTCGACGGCTACCAGTGGAAAAAGTACGGCCAGAAGCAAATCGAAGCCGCCAAGTACCCGAGGTAAACAGGAAGCAAACTATGATACATCCAAGCTAACTTAGCTAAAAATTGTCATTTCGTTATCAACCCGGACAGCTCGCAGTCATGCGCACCCATCTCTGCACACAGTGATTCCTCACTTGGATATCGACCCCATTCATGCATGTAATCGTGATACACCATGGTACATCCATCTCAATCACGTCGGCCGCATCACCAATTAATTCACCATGGTATCCAGCATACATGCTTACGTTGTGCTACATGCCAGGATCAATTAATCAATTGCAAATTATATAGTACTACAACGATGACTAAGCTAAATCGCTCGATTTCATCCATGGCAGGAGTTACTACCGCTGCACCAACAGCACGGACCAATCCTGCCCGGCCAAACGGACGGTGCAACGCAACGACGATGACGGTGATGGCGCGGGTGCACCGCCCAAGTACACGGTGGTGTACATCTCGGAGCACAGCTGCAGGTCGACTGAAGCGATGGCGGCGCCGGTTATCCTTGAGACCACCGTTCGCACTAAGACCACATCAGCCCCAGACATCGCCGCCGTCTTTCCTAACAGCTCTAGCGCTGTCAGTACCGGCACTCAGTCGCCGGCGAGCTCGGATATCACATGGAGCGGTGGCACCACCGTCGCTGGCGCGAACCTGACGCCGAGGGAGCCCGGCGATTGTTCAAGCCTGTTTGCTGTCGACGGTGACTGCTGGGAGTGGGACACGTCAACGGCGTCGTCACCCACTGCTGCTCCCATGTTGCTCCGCGACATTGACTTCGCCGGGGGGCCGATCATGTCGCCGGTGCACCTCGGGACAACGGACGGAACCTGGATTAACGACTTCTTCGTTAACGAGTCGCCATTTGTTCTCAACAGCTGCCAGTTGTTTGGTTTCTAGATCTTTGTAGATGATCAGTAACCATGTAGATTGGTATAGTATAACTCATAAGTTTCCTGTTTTTAGCTCAAGCTGAATTTCCTGATTTAATTTGACTAGCAAACATGCCCGTGCGTTGCAACGGGAGAAAGAAAATCTACATCGTGGAGATGCATGAAAAAATTCTCTTAACATGGTGGGGACACTGGGTTAAATAGATGGACGCAATGATAGTGTGAACTTGTCTTACATCAACTCTCTCTTTCATCCTTCATATGAGTGATATACTGATATGTATTATATCAACATAGGAGTAGAGATTTCATGCACCCAAGCTCAAGTGCTCCTGCTACTTTAAAAAACTAAAAAGTATATTTAAAAGTTTCATAAAAATCTGAAAAACATGATGCATGTTCTAGATGATGTATCCTATAAACGTGAAAACTAACAATGCGAAATGCTTTATATTTTGACCTACACAAAAATGAAAAATTTACATATCTTATTATAGTTAACAATGCATAGTTTTAAATCTCCCCATTTTGTCATTTTTGTGTAGACTATAATATTGAGAATTTAGCATTGCGATTTTACACGCTTGTCATATACATCATTGAGAACATGCATCATTTTTTCCAGTTTTTTTTTGAAACTTTTAAACATACTTTTTGAATTTTTTAAAGTGACAGGAGCACTGGAGCTCGGGTGCAAAAACCCCTTTCCGCATAGGAGGAGATTATTACTATGAAGAGACCAAAGTCTTTAAGTTTTCCTAAGCATTTCCTGTATGTTGTTAGGTTTTTTTGTGGGACGATAAGAGCTAACTATGCAATTACATTCATAATATAAAGTTTTTTTTTGTACGGTCTGCTTTATTTTCAGGACAATTATTCTGATAAACTCAATTTTAATGGAGATGGATAAATAAAAATGAAAAAATAATTTGAAAATACCAATGCTTTGTTAAACAAAAATATATGATGAGGAAATAGTTATTCACCTCCACTATTACTATCTAATTAACCAACTCTATCATAGCATGAATCTTGATTTAATCTGTCAATGAGAAGATTTTTAGCCATGTAGGTGAACTACTATTTGAGAATCAACAATAGTGTTACTAAAACAACCCGAGGGGAAGTTTGCATGCAATATCTGATCTCCCAATGCCCAGGGGCAGCAATGGTGCCATTGGCGGCAGGGTCACTGAAGATATTGTCGGTGAGCAGGCTTTGCATTCTGAATCCGAAGACATTGAGTTGCTTTGACAGCTAGCCAGCAACAGTCAAGAAGCACTGAAGAAACCGCTGGAGAGGATGCCGAAATGAATATACATTTCTCTGTAATGTGAGATTCTTAAGCCTGGGATACCCGAGTCTTGTATAAACTTAAAAGTAGACTGTATAACTGATTGGCCCGCTTGCATCACAAGACTGTCATATTAAGCAGTGTCGTAGCTGTATGGGATAAGCTATTTCCCCCGAAATCTAAGCTGCAATTATCTGCATTTCAGTGTGATATAAGGTGGTGTAGGTGCGTTCATGATATTTGAAGGCAATCAGTGTGTTCTCTGTCGCGTCCGTCGTCGGTGCAGAGTGTCTGTCACTTGAACAGATCGGTAACACAAAGATGACAGTAAGCTGGATCAGTTCGAATGGTTATTCCGCATGGTGGTGCTGCTAGTGATCTGCACGTGCACCTACAACGATCAAAGATGCAGTCCCTGCCATCCTCAACAATCGAATCCAAGAGCATCTCCATCTCCACTGACCTGCCACCGCCCCCGACGCCCCGTCGCCGCCAAGGCTCCGGCCCGGACATACATCCACCGCAACTCCCCACAAGGCCCGCGGCACCCTGCTCCCCTACCCTCGTCGTTGGTGAGGAACATGATGGCGGGCGACGCATCCCCTCTCCCGAACACGTCAATTCGATCCAATCCGGTTGGTGGGCGCCGGGGAGCAGCGCCGACGTCGATGGAGAAAGGGGAGGGGACGCAGGGTGAGCAGCGCCACAGCGGAGGCGCGTGCGTCGGGGATCCAGACAGAGGGGAGGAGCCGCGAGGACGGCGCCGTCGGCCGAGGACAGAGACGACAGTGCGAGGGAGCACGAGCGGGGAAGAAGGCTCGTTCGTGAAGTTAACCGGCTCGCTTGTGTGGATCTGGCGTGGACTGCGGGTTGATATCTCAGTTATGCAGGGGGTAAAACGGAAAAAGGCCGCGACGTACCACACCACGGTCGTTTAGCAATACTCCTTTGGACAAAATTTGGTTAGTAGCTCAAATAAACAGGAGCTTTTTGACATAGTCTAAAAAAATATGAGACGCTTGAGCACTAGCACCCAGGACATATTTTTATACTAGAAACACTACTTCGTGAGAATTCTACAAAATTCGTCCCCGACGGGATCGAACTCTGGTCGTTGGGCTGCCACACCGCAGCCCCAACCACTGGGCCACTGCCCCGTTCTCACACATAGTCTGTGTCTCACGCGATTGTTCTTCATATAGTTGCAAAGTTCCCTTGTAGCTTAGCACTTAAGAGCTAGTTTCAAAGTTACCATCTACAGATTTTGACGAGTAAATAACATCTTGATGATACCTTTCCTCATTCTTGCGTTTTAAGAATTGATCTAAAGTGGCTGATTGGATCGTAGGTTTGAATCTTTCTTGTGCCATGAATGCATTTAGGGAAGATGTTTTTTTTAGCAAAACAAAAATCCTCTTAGCGCAACCGAACAAAATGAGCCTCCAAAATGGTTCTAGAGAATCCTCTAATAATTGCAGCGACGTGGTCTGCAGCACCCACCTCAATGCCCACTGTGCAACCAGGAACCGGAAACGGGCGTGCATCTGATGATCCAGTGCGTTTCCACGCGGGATGTTTGGTTCACGGTGCTGCAGTGGTTCGGATTGCAGAGCTCCACTCCTGCGCCGGATGCTGACATTGTGCAATGGTGGCCAGCCCTAGCTGCAGCTGTCCCGACAGGGAAGATGAAGGCGGTGAATGGCTTAGTCACGCTAAAGCGAGTTCGAGTTGTGGACTGCTGCGGGCTTATGTGGAGAGACGAGAGGTAGCGATCATTGACTCGAGTGGTTGAGACCCGCCTATGGGCTGGGACTCTGATTGTAACAATCTTTGTAATTGTTGTGCTTCTCTATCTTAATAAAAAGACACGCGATTCTCGCGCGTGTTTTTGAAAAAAAAAATTGGAGGCTATGTGGTGTTCTCCAAAGTCAGAGCCCAATTTATTATTTTGGATTTCTCTTCTCTTTGTGGATATAAAATTTTGATCTTCGAATTAAGAACTTAATATTTCATACTTTCAAAATGGAACTTACACAATTCAACAAATTTTCTTTTCCATATTACACAAAATTCTAATTAAGTCAAACAAATTTGCACAATATATTAACAAAATACATAGAAAATCAATAATGGATAATCAATGTTTTGCATACTATATCACCAAGAATAGTTCAGCCATCATCCAAAAGCAAATGTAACGACAACACACAGATTATCCAAACATAACATAGGGTAAAGACATGCACCCAATAATCGAAATAAGACTATTACTGCCCATGTAGAGACCCCATGTGCTCGAGAATGTCATTTGACGCTTTGTCTTCTAGTGTCGGTAAGTTACAAGAAGTTTCTAAAGTCGATAAATTGTCCTACGAGTCCACATAGGATTCTCCACGCAGTCATACTCATATCCTACTCTTTATTTCTCTATCCTCTTTGATCATGTTGTGCAGGATCACACAATCAATTATGATGTTAAAATCCTAAATCGAGCTTGCAACACTCCAAATGCTCACTAAATGTTGTTCCTCTGTTCTTCCTGAGCATCTCTGAACTGGACTCTATTCTTTCCATGAGGGTTTGGTATCATATTATTTTCGCAAATTTGGACCAAGCGTTGATAGATAACATTAGCAAGATAGTGGACGCATCGTATTCATATCCATTGACATTGACGTTTGCATGTTGGAGGTTCCCCATTTGTTAGTGTTACGAAAAGAGGTGATCTTGCAAGAATTGAAATCTTTGTGAGGTCTAGCTAGGTATCCAAAGCAGCAATGCCATATTCATTGATCATCCAAGGCAACAACTTCAAGTGTGATTGTTCAATCATACAAATGACAACTGAATTGAGGATGACATGTTGCAGGGCACGGTGACCTCAGGGATGGTCGGAAAGGAGCACAATAATAGTGACACCATCTTGAAGCTCCTCACCGTATAGTCTGAGAGGGATCGGTTGCAACTGAGTGGACGCAAATCAACGGCCATTCCTGGCGAAATGACGGTTGGAAACGCATGGGAGGCGGTTAAAGATGGCAATAATATTCATGGATTTGAGTATCCACACATATCTAGCGTGCTACATATGGGTATGGATGTCATTTTCCCTCCATTAAATCAAAGGTGAGTACACGTGAACTCACGGGTTGAGCATGGGCAAAGGTTCTGCTCCATGAATATCTAACGCATATCCGTCTGACAAGTGGGACCCACATGTTGGTGACTTGTTGCTATAGTTTCCTAATTTCATGTGGATAGTCAAGTATTAGTTATTTGATAATGAGAAAATTACACCGTAGGGAGTTCCCCCTACGGTAACGGTGCTCAAAAATAATAATGAGAAAATTAAATGTGAGCTTGTTTGGGGTTGTTATCTTTGCAATGTCATCATTGAAGTTTGTACTAATTTTATTTTCTCATCATGTCGTCATGTGTTTCAAAACTTAGGCAATGCCTGATTGATTAAGTCGAAAAGAGTTGGACAGTTTATAAGGAAAACCGGCCGAAAACCGTACAACACAACGCACCTCTCACCGGCCAAACCCGGCGAAAACCAACACGAACCGCTGAGCGGCACCAAACAGAGAAAACCCCACACGCATCTCAAGAGAGGGCCTCGTCGAGACCGCACGAAGGCGTCATCGTCATCACATCTCCCCTGGGGGGCCACGCTGCCAACCCGAAACTCCGAGCATGCGACTCCGACTTGGCCGTAGGCAGTCGTCGAGTCAACCCACATTGTCGTGGCCTTGTGGAGCCATATGAAGATCTGTGCCAGGAACTCAGCCCCTAGCGACAAGACAACGCAGCTTCGAGTCTGGCGAAGTGCTAAGAAGAGAGAACCAGGCAGGCTGGCGTCGTGGAAGCTCGCCGAACGGAACACCTGTCTCCAGTCATCATACACCACCGGGAGCCCACCACAACAGTTTCGACTTCTCAGCAACAAAACACGCCGAGGCAAACCCACGGACACGCCAGAGAAGAACCGACTACCGCAGCCACAACCACGTCTCCGACATCACTCATCCTCGTCATCGTCGCAGAAGCCTCAACGCGAACACCTCGGCCTTCCACTGGTCCCTCTTGCCGATGTCCAGCTCCAAGGACGAAGCCCCCAAGAGGGAAACGACACCAAGGTGCCGTGACCGTCCGATCACAAGATCAAGGGTCTCCCCGGAGCTGCACCACCGATCGGATCGGTGCATGAGGGGTGCTGCAGCATAGCGGCGATGCCTCCAAGGAGGTAAACGGGCCATAGCCGACGCCATCGCTAGTCACAGTATAAAACCGAGACAGGGTTTTCACCCAAGCTACAAGCACACCCTCCGCCGCACAACCACCAGCACCGGCGCCGGCAAGCCTCACCAACCACCACCAACAACAACAAGCCCGACGACTAGGAGGCGCAACGCAGATTGCCGCAGTCACCCGCACCTTGCGGAGACTACCGGTAGCCAACCCGCCAGGCAGGCCAGCAGGTCAACACCGACAACCAGAGCAAAAACACCGGACGCAGCACGAGCCGCCACACCTTCCAAGCACCATGCCGGCAAGGCCAGGAGGAGCGCCGCCGTGGCCAAGAGCCACCACGGATCATGGCCGCATTTTGCATCAGACGCGACGACGCGCGCCAAGCGCGCCGCACGGCCGCCGGTGACCGGAGACTAGGGATTTGCTCCTTCAAATAAATTGGAGAAAGGAGAAAAGTGGTCGAAAATGGGCGCCTTGTGGGATAGGGCTCGACGGCCAGGCGCGGTGTATGCCTTGGTGATCTTAGCGCTGACTTGCGCAAAAGATTGATGAGAACACTGAGAAGTCGCTGCCGGCATTGACACCGCCATGAACAACTTGTACAAAAGGATCTTTGCGTCTGTTGTCATTTCTCATGGTCTTCTCTTTCTTGCAATTGAATATGTTTTCCTCCCTGTTTTGCAGTTGAGTGTGACCTCTTGATAAACTCTTCTCTTTCTTGAAATTGAATCTGTTTTCCTCCTGTTCTGCAGTTGAGTGTGACCTGTTGATAAACTAGTGTGGTTCGGTGGGAGCAAAGAACCTGTGTGTCTCTCGACATCATTTTTCGGTAATTAAATTTGTTGTGTTCTTTTTTTAGTTAAAGATATGATTTTTTTGAAGAACCAATGTTTTTTTGGTCGGAGCAACGTATTGCTTATCTTCTCATTTTCTTTTTGCAATTGAAAGTATTTTATTTCTTATTCTGTAATTAAATCTGCGACATTAGCCATTAGTGTGGTGGTGACCACCACGCTCTTCATTCTCATATCCTTTACAAGGAAATCTGTTGTTTTCACTTAAATTTGTGATATTTGAAGAACCTGTGACGTTTTCCTTTTTTTTTTGGCAAATTATCTATTTTCTAGTGATTAGATCTGCAACTTTTCGATAAAGCGGTGTGGTTCGGATGGAGAATGCATTATTGTTAGATGATGCGAGTCGAATCTAAAACGTGTACTTAGTTATGTTAATATTCCATCAAGTTTCCATATGTGACATTAGCTCTCCTTTTAGCTTTCCTTAAGTACGCATAATTGCAGGTTGTCATCTCGACAGGAAGGAACCGGCTGCGGGCAGCTGCCTTCCAAGGAAGTCCCAGTCACGGGCTCCACCAACCGGGAGGCACCGGTGACCACCGGGCTGGGAGTAGCGAAAGAGGAAGCAAAACGGGCTACACGGGGCTGGGAGAACGAGTTTTTCAGGGTTATAATGAGGCTTTGCAGGGTCTGAGAAAGCCACCTCTAGCCCGAGGACGTGTTTGGACAAGAAACTGCCACATAAGTGTTTGGTGGTGGGACAACCTTGGAAAAGAAGACAGCGACGGGTGGAGCGTTGTGCTTCCGAGAAACTCACGGCCTTTAGGATAGTGCGATATATATGACGGCAGGGTGCCTGATTTCTCCCCGGTTTTGCAGCCAACTGAAGCTTAGCACTGTCCCGTAAAGATGGTTAGAAATCAATATGTTTAAAATCCGAAAGACCCATAACATTTGCATTTGGTGGCATGACCTCAAGCTACCATTCAGGCCATGGCATGCGACGAATGCGACTTTGCCACTCAGGCTCTTGCATTGCAACGAATGCGAGGACTCTAGCTTGCTGGAATCCTTGCTGAATTGGACCGGGCATAATATGTGGTGTGAACGGACATACGGTTTTCTTCGAATATATATTTGGAAAATAAAGCTACCTTTAAAAATTAAGATTCTTACGTGGTTCCTTTGGATAATCTTGTTCCGA
This sequence comes from Poa pratensis, assembly GCA_947311845.1. Classification (NCBI taxonomy): domain Eukaryota; kingdom Viridiplantae; phylum Streptophyta; class Magnoliopsida; order Poales; family Poaceae; genus Poa; species Poa pratensis. The sequence continues at coordinate 35,174,101 of CAMZMU010000097.1, read as the reverse complement.
GAAGTTCGAAAGGGTGTAAAAAATGTATGTTCTGTGACTCTGAGGAGTACATTCATCATCTTTTCATTTCTTCTTCTTTTGCTAAGATGATTTGGATGAGTTTACAATTTTCTTCCAATATTACTCCACCCACCACATATAACAAATATGTTTGGAAATTGGTTAAATGAGATTGATAATGTAACTAAGGCTCATATACGGACGGGTTCTGCGCTTTTACGTGGGCGTTATGGAATTATCGACGACATTGTTTTTAACAAGACTCTAAATGCTCATTTCTTACAGGTTATTCTTTTTTTTTGAAAGCCCACGTATATTCAACAAGATACCACGTACAGAGTACACAGTACAAATACGAAGAACAGCAAATACGTAGGGGAGTCAGAGCCTAAGCAAACCACAGCAGCGCCACCGGCGTCGACGACGAAGATCACCGTCCTCCTTCTCACCACGCCCCGAGAGCTCCTTCCTTGTTGAAGATCGCCGCAAGAGCCGTCCGCCGCGCGGCGACGGAACCTTTGCCGATGAACGGCACGGCGAAAGCCCTCCCGCACCATCTCTTCCACCTTGCCGCAGCCACCGTCGGCGTCGAAGCAGAGAAGAGCCGCCGGGCAAGCCCAGCCCTGGATTCCAGCCGCCAGATCCGCCGCCAGCACGGATCCAACGGGAGGCCGCCGGACTCGAGCACCACGCCGGGCCTCGAGCCCTCCCAAGTCGGGCGCGACGACGACGAGCTCCAGAGAGCACCTCCGCCGGAGAAGAACGCCCCGACACCAAAACGCCTGCAGCCAGCACCACCTCCTCTCACGCAGCGCCGGCGAGGCCTCCGCCCTACCCTACCATATATACAAGCCGGAGCCGGGGATTCCCCACCCTCCCGCCGCCGAGGCGGCCGACGGAGAGGAGGAATCCCCCGGCTCAGCGGCGAGCACGGGTGGATCGGCCGAGATCGCCCAAAAATCGCCTTCCTCTTGCTACAGAGTCGGGAGAGGATAAGGTCGGGGACGGCCTTCCTTCTTACAGGTTATTCATATGGCTATTTATTGGATTCGAACCTAGTCATGTCTTCTACCCGAGGAGCAGCGCCCATGTATGCATTTCCGATGCTCACGGCTCCAGACAGCCGTTTGGAATATCTTAAACCTGGGTGGTTGGCGGCTCACTGGAAGGATGCATTTTATGCATATCCGCCTTTTGTTATTTTATTCCGCTGGTTGATTTTCATGAACACTTTAAGTGATTAGTGAGCTGTAAACTTTGAATTCATAAACTTCGTCATAAAAAGTTGCGGGCATCGATTGATGCAGAGACCTTACGCCCCCTTTCTGAAAAAAAAAACCAGCCACCCATTAATAGCAACATTCACTGCTCACCTGGTCGATGATGCCATTCTCACGTGCATATACAAGGCATGAGGTGCTGTGGATACCTCCAATGGTGGCGCTGGCTCGTCCTCGTCTTCCCCGTGTCAATGTCGTTGTTGTACTTTGGGGTCAAGGTCTTACATAGTTTACTCACCGAGAAGGCGAGAATACAAAGTTCACACACATCACCACGATGTTCTCTGGTCCAGGTGGTCGAGTTCTTTCTTTACTCTTTCCAAGAAACATCCTAGGCCGGCACGAAACACCTCCTGGTCAAAAGTCTCACTCCACCCCCTCGTGCTCACCCAGTCTCACTAGCGCGTTGCCATGCACTCACACCATGAAACCGACGCCTCACTCGTTCTTTAAACTCAAAGTACACGGATACATGTCAATCTGTACATTCCACTGGTGTGTCTCTCCGATATATATATAACTGACAAGAGCTTGCGAGCAGGGGGACCCCTAGACTAAGAAAGCAGAATCGCAAAGCATATGGATCATAGCAAGAACTACGGCCATGGTGCCGAGATCGAGGTGCTGCTGCAGCGGCAGCAGGAGCTCGTGACTCAGCTCCGGGCGCTCATCCTTCCACAACTCCACAACATCGATTGTGGGTCGGTGGAGCTCGCCCTCCAGCTCTTTGATGACGTGATCGGCTGCAACACTAGCGTCCTTTCAAGGCTCTTCAGTGCTAGAGGTGGAGCTGCTGTCGAGCCCGTCGACGACAAGTCCTTGGTGAGGAAGAGAAGTACTAGTACTGTGTGTAAGAGATTACCTAGTAGCAGCGTTGACGACGATGATGATATGGATAAGAGATTGGAGGAACAGGAGATGCCTAGTAGCAGCGTTGGCCGAAAGAGAAGGTACTGTGTGTATAGGGACATTCAGCATATATCGTGTCCAATCAATCTTATGCATAACATGTTCACAAAGCTAACTGATTTCATGTTCATTTGTGATATCTTGCATATATTATCTTCTATTTGCATGATCAAGATCACTTTTAACAATTACCTGACATCTTGTAGGAGGAACAATGGTAAGCGATCAAGATCACTCGTGACAAATGTTCCAGATTATGATGGTCACCAGTGGAGAAAATATGGGCAGAAGAACATCAACGGAAGCCAACATGCTAGGTAACAAATTATTAATCAAAGCACAGCTGCAGATGCACATTCAGGTGATTACTGATAAAATAATGTGAGAGATAATTATTGATAATTAATCATGTATTACGCATACACTTGTGATTACGCAGGAGCTACTACAGATGCACCTTTACAGAACGGAAATGCCCTGCAACCAAGACAATTCAGCAACTGGATAAAAACGGCGCCAATTATTCCACAGATGGTGATGATGTTGATCAGGTTGCAAAATACACTGTAGTGTACTACGGTGATCACACCTGCAAGGCCAGCGACAGCATGAGCAATAACATTATCGATTATCTGCCCAGTCTTGTCGATACGATCATCGGAGTGGAGAAACAGCACATCTAACTGCAGAAATTTCAGAGTTTGAGACAGAACTGGATGTGCGGCTCTGCTGGAGGTGTTCAACAATTCTCTGCTTAACTGGGAGACCGTATTCTAGCTATCAGTAATATAGGTTTAGCGCATGCATGTCTTTGCGAGTGCATGGTGAATTTTAAATCGTAACTTAATTGATAGGTCTTTCTACATGAATGTAGATTGCAAGTTTGCAATGCTAGCAGATTTTTCATGCATATATACCTAAGGCCTTGTTCGGTTTGCCAGAGACTGAAGTGGATTAAATCCCTTCCAAGTTAAAATCCTCCCAAATCCCCACAAATTTACTTGGGAAGTGGATTAACCGAACGACCCCTAGGTGAAGATTCATTACCACTCCCTTTGTCCAAATATGAAATATACAAGAACTCTATGTATCTCTGGACTCTATATGCTAGCAGATTTTAATTGTTTTGCTTGACCTCTGAATATGTCTTATATCCCCCAAAAGTATATATATCATTGGATCTATATACGAAAAAAATTCTAATTGCATTTTTTGTGGTATATAATTCATAACTTTTATTCAAATGGAAGATCTAGAAATACGTGGGAGCTACTTGTATATATTTGGATTGAGGGCGGACATTACTACATATTACCTCGTCATTGATGGGTCAAAATGTTCCTCACATATGAGTTAGGGCGCCCGTCAGCTATGGGTGTAGTATTTTTTTTTGACCAAATGTGGCCCTTTAGTGAAACTAATGCCTCATGTGATCATATGGAAAACTATTTCAAATATGGACCCCGGTTCAGTAGTAGTACGGATGACACCAAAGTTGTGAAGGTCGAAAACAAGACATTTTGACACCATAGCACTCGAAAGGCTCGAGCCGAGGTGTTAGATTCCAAAACGGTGGTGTCATACAAGGGATTAGTATCTTCAAAAGGCCAGATTTGGCAAAAACAAATGCTCCAATGTATGGAGAATTATAGATGGTGGTAATACGCACTTGTGATGGCAGTGGTAAATTTGAAAAATGCTTAGATCTACCCCACTAAATAGTCCATTCTACGTCGGCGCTACTCCACAAGAAGTTATTTGGCGGTCCCACAACTCGGGAAGCCTCCGATGCCAACACCAAGCCATTGTCGTCTCCTTGCCACGAAGAGCGCGCGGGGGGGGGGGGGGGGGGGGGGGGGGGGGGGATATGATTGATGCCAAATCTATCATTGCTAATAATGAAATAAAGGGGCTATTTGCATCGATATGGAGAGGCGGGGTCTTCCCCTCTTTTCAAAAAGCTCATATGAAAAGACCCATGACAAACAACTATCCGGTTACCACAAAAGGATACCCGCTAGTGATAACAAACTTAGAACTGAAACTGATGGGCGTAAAACTGAATTGTGAGTGTTTTCTACTTACCAATGACGATTGAGATAAAACTACTTGTTCAAGATGGAAAGCACCTATGATGTCTCACCTTAACTGACGTATGAGAGGAGGAACCTGTTTGTAAGTTGTAACGTGAGACCCGTCAGAGATTATCCGTTGTAGATAAACCATTCTTTACAACAAAATATCAAGGCACGGTTCAGCCAAGACGAAAAACATGTCCACGCCTTGTTATTAAGTGGGCGTGGGGAGAGAGAGTCGGAGTTGTTCCATTGGTGCTGCTGATCTTATCAGCAGGATTGCTAAATAGGGCTAATTTAGATATTACTAATACTTTGTATACGTTCAACACATGATTAAGGGAAATACATTATGAAGCATATTTCTGCTTTTCTTATATTGTACTCCCGTTCCAAATTAGATGACTTCATTTTGTCTAAAAGTGGATGCATCTACACTTGTAACATGTCTAGATTCATCCATTTTTGTACAAATGGAAGTCATCTATTTTAAAACGGAGGGAGTAGACTGTAGTGGCACTACAGTTGATCATGATGCATGCATGCGACTCCTTTCAACTCACTCCGTCCAAAAATAAGTGTCTCAAGTTTATCCAAAAATGGATGTATCTATACATGATGCAGTTTCCTTCCCGAAAGCTAGAGCCAAAAACATATATAGTTGACTTTTGCCGGTCCGTTGGATTATATGCTTAAGCCTGCTGCGATGGGTGTCGTGCATTTTGTCACTGCATGGGCACGAGGCAGCGTCGACGAAGCACAGGAATCTATCCATCATGTATCTGCTGCAGCTGCAGCATATACTAAGCCTGGATAAATATCATTATCCACGGCAATGTAGGACAACGTTGTGGCGGCAAGTCGGGGCCACTTGATAAGAAATTGCCGTGCATAATGATATTCTTTGAACTTGACCACGCTGGCTAAGCCTGGGTAATGACCTCAAAGTCTATCGGCTTAGGGCGTGTTTGTTTACAGTCTCTCGTTTCGTTCTGTTCCATACAGTAGTTTTTGATCCGTTTGGCTTTCTGGATTGGCTCATGCTTTTGCAGAGCGTGATTTTAAAGCACCCTTGGTTAGGCCCTTCACGGCCGATTTGGCCGTTCTCGCGGAGTCAGGCTCTGGGTAGCAAAAAAAACAGCACACACGAGCGGGGAGACGACGGGAGACACCTCGTTCCTTCGATAACACGTGCCATAAATCTCCTCACCGCTCACTCTTTCCACTCACTCCACTCTCTCGTCTCCCCTCTCCTCTCACCGCTCGCTCATCCCTTCCGCCGGCAATCCGGTGCTCCGCCGCAAGCATTTTTTGGCCGCAGACGAAGGCCAGTCATCGCCCCTTCCTTTTGGCCCTCCTTTGCAGAAAATTTCTTGAATGCATGCTCGTTAATATTTTCTTAGTAGTGACGTTTGCCTTGGTACTCGTGTGCTGCCGGCATTGATTCTTCTTTTGCTCTACAATTGTATTGACATTTTCCAAGAGGAGCCTTATAAACCCCAATGGAGAAATCATGATTTAACTCAAATGTTAAAATCTGGTTATTTTTCAAGAAATGTAAGTTATAAATATGTATTACCATATTACAATTAACAACTAGTAAATTCGGTCTTCCGCTCTACAATTGTATTGACGTTTTCCAAGAGGAGCCTTGTAAACCCCAATGGAGAAATTGTGATTTAACTCAAATGTTATAATCTTGTTATTTTATCAAGAAATCTAAGTTATAAAGATGTGTACGGTATTAACTAAAAAACAAGTAAATTCTGAATTTCCACTCACGAATCCTAGAAAAAGAAAACGTTTTTTAGGAACACGGACGTAGACGATCACAAACACATGCACACACACTCTTTATGAACACACAATGCACACCTATGATCACATCCCATAAATTGTACCGGTAGATCTTAAGGTTGACGATGTCACTGGAAATGTCTCGTTGTTGACAGACACGTCACATTGCCGATAAAATCTTGGATTAAATTCGAGACAATACAACCATCTACTTCTCGTTGATTTCAGAAAGTCGACGTACTTAGGTTTGGTCTTTGATCACAAACAAGGGCATCAGTCCACTTAGCTCAGACTCTCAGCTTAATCTGACAATGGATCAATTGGAAGGAACGAAGAACGAGCAGATAAACGTGTTAGTCGCATTACACTCCAAAATACAATACAATGTAGCCCACGCACGGCTGCAGACTGAGCTCAGGCACGACAGTGATATGCATTTGCAGACGATCGAGGGAGTCCTAGTTTTAGCATTTTATTCCAACCTGCAGCATGGTAACAAATGGAGGTGTCGAGGTGACGAGATTGTGGTGACATGAGCTTGCTTCTCTCAGCCTGACGCGATAAGCGTACATTTCTACATGGCCGGGCACAAGTATAAAAGCTAGGTAGTTAGCTTGACCTGAACAGCACGTGTTTCTTGATTGCATATGACGAAACTCTTGATTGAACACGATGGATTACTGGCCCAACTTGTTTAATTTGATCAGGGGTAACTGGTGAACACAAACGACACTGACCTTGCATTTTTTTTTTGATAAAGGGATTTTATTACTCAAGAGTTTTAAGTATTACACCCGGCCTCTGCATAATTAGGATGCACACAGCCCCAACAAGTTCCGAAGTTCCGTAGCGAACGAAAATAAACGAAAGGCGAATTACATATCATAATGAGAAATTGTAGAGACGCCTATGACGGTGGAGGATCGATTCGTAAATTATGTGGCCAGCCATGCTGGGAGAATAACTTCCTCGCCGCAGCCTCCAATCGCGACGATACCTCCAAAAACAGCTCTCGGTGCTCCACACGCTGCAGGGCCGACCAGAACGGAGCGTAGCTGTGCATCGGTAAATAACCTGCATAACAGAAGAATTTTTATCATTAAAAACCTTGTCATTTCTACATAGCCATAGCGACCAAATAACGGCAATCGCTCCCACCCTAATAAGTAGTTTGAACCTAGAATCAACCCCGTTCAGCCAGTTGCCAAAAATGTTTGCAACGCTGCGTGGAGGATATAAGGTAGAACCTATCTGGATAGCTGACCATATAGACCTGCGAACTCGCACTGGAAGAATAAGTGTTTAATGGTCTCGTCATGACTGCAGAAGACACACTTTTTGCTCCCGCGCCGATTGCGTTTGGCAAGGTTATCTTTTGTAAGAATTACACCTCGACGAATATACCACGCAAACACCTTCGTTTTTAGTGGAATCTTCATCTTCCAAATTTTCTTATTAGTATCGACTTGGATTACAGGTTGGATTAAAGCTCTATACATAGAATCAACCGAGAATATACCATTCTTAGTTTGATTCCATCGAAATTTATCAGGGCCGTCCGACAATTGGACAGAGTCCAACCGTAGAAGCAGGGCATTCCAAGATGCTTGTCTAGGCCCTAATAGAGTTCTTCTGAACGATACATTTGGTGGGGAAGTACCCAGCACCTTAGCGAGCGTGTGGCCTTTGTGTCGCACAATATTGTACAAAGCCGATACTGTTCCCGGAGAGTGGTTTGGCCAAGCCATTTATCCTCCCAGAACCGAATTTCCCCTCCATTCCTGATTGAGAAAGACCCATGTGGGAAAAAGAGTTTCTTCGTGGCCATGATGCCAGCCCAGAAGTGTGAATCACCAGGTTTCCAAAAACCTGAGATACCGCTTTATCACCCACATACTTTCTCCTTAGGAGGGTTTGCCACAGTCCATCTTCGGAAAGAAGCCTGAACAGCCATTTGCCAAGCAATGCTCTATTCTTGACCTCGAGGTCATGAATTCCGAGCCCACCTTGGTCTTTTGGACGGCAAACCACACTCCATTTGGTAAGTCGATACTTTTTCTTTTCACTATCCCCTAGCCAAAAGAATCTTGATCGGAAATAGTCCAATCGTTTTAAGACTCCTTTGGGTAGTTGGAAGAAGGAAATCATGTACAGTACCATATTGGTTAGCACTGAATTAATGAGAACCAATCTTCCCCCCAGGGATAGTAGTTTTGCTTCCAGCTATTTAACCGGATTTGAAGTCTCTCCTCCACCATTTTCCATTCAGCATTAGTGAGTCTCCGATAATGAATCGAAATACCCAAATAGTTGATAGGAAATTGACCTTGCGCACAGCCAAAAAGTTCGGCATACAAGGAGGCGTTTTCTTGGGCCTCGCCAAAACAAAACAATTCACTTTTATGGAAATTTATTTTAAGACCCGATAGTTGCTCGAATGCTGACAAGATTAACTTGAGGTTACGAGCTTTTTCGATGTCATGTTCCATAAAAAGAATTGTGTCGTCGGCATATTGAAAATCGATAAGCCACCATCAACTAGATGTGGAATCACTCCTTCAATTTGACCCTCAGACTTTGCGCGTTCGATCAAGATAGCCAACATATCAGCCACTATGTTAAATAGCATTGGCGATAACGGGTCACCTTGTCTAAGGCCTTTTTTGGTTTGGAATTATTTACCAGTGTCATTATTGACATTAATGGCTACACTTCCACCCGAAACAAAGCTATGTATAAGCGCACGCCACTCATCAGAAAATCCTTTCATTCTGAGAGTCTGTTGAAGAAAGACCATTTAACTTTATCATAAGCTTTTTCAAAATTACCCCATTAAGCTTTTTCCTATGCAGTTCGTGGACTGTTTCATGTAGGATTGCTACCCCATCTAAGATGTTGCGTCCTTGCATGAAAGCCGTCTGAGACGGACGAACCACATGATCCGCCACACTGTTCAGCCGAATCGTGGCAACTTTGGTGAATATTTTAAAACTAACATTAAGGAGGCATATAGGTCGGAATTGTTGGATCCTTACAGCCTCGTTAACCTTAGGTAATAGAATAATTTCACCAAAGTTGAGACGAAACAACTCCAGCTGTCCCACATGGAGACAAGCGAACAGTTGAAGCAGGTCAACTTGATTACCTCCCAAAAATTCTGGTAGAACTCAGCTGGGAATCCATCGGTCCAGGGGCTTTATTGTGTTCCATTTGGAAAACCGCTTTTCTCACTTCATCCTCCGAGTAGGGTTTGGTGAGTAGGCTATTTTCCTCATCAGAAACCTGGAGTATATCGGCCGTTCTCGACTCATCCAATGTGAAGTTTCCTTCCTCTGGAGCTCCGAAAAGGCCTTTATAATAATTAGTAATATACGACTTAAGTTGTTCCTGGCCCTCAATCGTTCCCTCCTCCTGTACTAGGGAGTGAATCCGTTTTTTCCTGTGTCTACCATTGGCAATACTGTGGAAGTAGCGTGTATTCGAATCCCCTTCAAGGATGAATTTTTCTTTGGAACGTTGATACCATTTTAACTCTTCCTCGCGCAAAAGTTTTGCTAACTCCGCATTAGATTGACTCTTAAGCTCAATTTCTTGTGCAGATAATAGCTGAACTTCTGCTAATGCCTCTAAAGCATCAATTATCGAGGATAGTCGTATCTTTTCTTTTTTAAGTAAACCAGTAGTATGACGTGCCCAACCAACAAGATGTGTGCGTAAAGCCCGTATTTTGTTGTTCCATCGTTGGATAGGTGAATTGCCAATAACTGGTTGTTCCCAAATTCTTTTGACCATCTCATGGAATCCCTCACGATGTAACCATCCAAGTTCAAACTTGAACCGCTGTTTACACGGTGGTCTAGCCATGCCTGTGGTCAAAAGAATCAGAGCGTGATCCGACAAACCCTCAATACGTTCTAGAGCCCGTACCGATACCAATGGGAATTTGGATTCCCAATCGGTGTCCATCAGTACACGATCTAACTTCTCGTATGTGGGTTCAGGGAGAGAGTTAGCCCAAGTGAACTGTCTCCCAATCATTGAAATTTCTCTTAAGTCCAAACTGTCAATGACCGCGTTGAACAAAAGAGGCCAACGGTTGTCGAATCGCCCCCTGCTCTTCTCGAACGGATAACGAAGCAAGTTAAATCCCCACCACTGATGAATGGATGTGGATTATCTTTTGCCAAGTTTACCATTTCACACAGAAAAGCGGATTTAAACTCCTCCTGGGCTGGACCATACACAGCGACAAGGCTCCAAATGAAATTGTCCGCTTTATTTCGGATGTGCATTTTTATGTGAAAATTGCCATCCGAAACAGCCAACACATCCATGGTATCCATCCTGATGCCTAGTAGGATAACCCCGGAGCGCCCACGCGGAGGCCGGGAATACCAAGCAAAATCAATGCCGATCGAGAGCCGGTCCAATAGACTTTGCGAGAACTCCCGCCTATCCGTCTCAGAAATAGCTAAGAAATCCAAATTATGATCCCGAATGCAACCAGCGAAGTGCAAATGTTTAGCCAAGTCACCAAGACCTCTGCTATTTGCAAACATGCCATTCATTTGGAAACATTTGGGGATTTGGAGAACTTTGCCCTTTTCCGGGACTTCTTTTTCCGGACTTCTTGTTAGAGGTGGATTTTGAATTCTGGCCGGTTGCCCTTAGTTCATACAATGAACTCAGCCCGTCCTCATCCAAACCCATCTCCGACACTTCACCAATGAGATGAGAGAGAAGCTGACCATCTGATGTGGCATTCGCTTCCTCATCATCCAAATAGGTGGACGTCAACATCGTCGAAGCTTTTGGAATAAAAGTTAGACGGTCAAATTCCATATGCCTCAAGACATTAGTTGAAACCTATACTTGGCTCTTACTACTACCAAGATTAAAACCTACACTATTGTGTTTAGACTGAATCGAAACAGGCGAAAAAGAAAGAAAAGACCTTGACTTCATTTCCGTACCTAGAGAGTCCAAGTTGCGCACCGCTTTACGACGCATCGCCTTCATCAACGAGTCCTCATCCGTCATGGAGGTCCCATCTGCCGCCACCCCAAACCGCTCGCAACGACGGATCGGGGTGATCCCATCGGCAAAAGCCGTCGTAGTGGGAGGCGGTGTGCGCGGTGAGACAGAGTCTCCAACCGGGAATGCCGCCACCGGAGAAAGAACGACATGGGTCGGCTGAGGTGGAGTAGAAACCAACCCATACGTTGCCGCACCGTCGCCAGTAGGAACATGAGGTGGGATGGACTGTGTCGAAGTCGAGTCCCCTACCATCTCATTCCCACCAAGCAACGGAGCAACCAGAGGAGGCGAGGAGTTTGCGGGTTCGGGTTGTATGGAGTTATCGCCATTAGGGTCCGATGAGTAAGTGTATCCACAGCACACACTGTCTTCCCATGGTTATCCGAACCAGAGGATTGATTGGCATCGACCTCCATGTTGGTAGACTATGATCCACTCATACCCACAGAGTGAAGGGACCCTCCAGTCCATCCTCCACCCCATCATCATCACCATCGGCATCATCCCCCTTGCGGCGCCAGAAATAGGGAACAAACTCGGTGTCAGGAACAAAATCCGTTGCCTCACGACGGAAAATGAAAGCATATTCCTTCAACTTGACCACACATGCTGTGCCGATGTAAGGTCCAATAGGGTCCATTTGCTTGTCAAGAGGCTTAGAACTCGGCATGGCAATGATGACGTGGATCACACGTTCGTTGGGAGACCCCAAGAGGAAGGTATGAAGCAGTGTAGCAGCAGTTTCCCTCAGTATGAAACCAAGATTTAATCGAATCAGTAGGAGCAAGAAATCACTTCTGAAGGTTGTTGGTGGCGCCGTTTACTCGATCACCAACGTGGAACCTGCACACAACACAATCAAACTACTTTGCCCCAACGAAACAGTGAGGTTGTCAATCTCACCGGCTTGCTGAAAACAAAGGATTAAACGTATGGTGTGGAAAACAGTAGTAAATTGCAGAGAATGAAAAGGAACAATGTTTGCAGTTGGTTGTATTATCAGTGTAAAAGAATGGATCGGGCTCCACAGTTCACTAGTGGTGTCTCTCCAAAAGAAAACTAACATGCTGGGTGAACAAATTACAGCTGGGCAATTGACAAAATATTGAGCGCATGACAATGCATATATATGACATGATGATTACTATGATATTCATGTGGTCATTACGACAAAATAAATAGACCGTTATCCAACAGCGTCTATGACTAATAATCCACCGCCAGGTTGTCATCCGAGTTCCCCGTTGGTACTAAGTTGCAAGCAACGGATAATCGCATTAAGTAATGTGCGTAATGTAAACAAATGCATTAGACATAACGGCGCACCAAGCTAAGTATCGGTTATTTTATCCCTAGTGGCAACAGCACATCCACAATCTTAAAGTTATTGTCACTCTCCCAGATTACCGGAGGCATGAACCCACTATCTAGTATAAATACTCACTCTTGGAGTTACAATCATCTACTTGGCCAAAGCATCTACTAGTAACGGAAAGCATGCAAGATCATAAATAACATATAAGATAGATTGATAATCAACTTGACATAGTATTCAATATTCATCGGATCCCAGCAAACACAACATGTAGCATTACAATAAGATGATCTTGATCATGATAGGCAGCTCACAAGATCTAAACATGATAGCATAAAGTAGAGAGACAACCATCTAGCTACTGCTATGGACCCGTAGTCCAAGGATGAACTACTCACGCATCACTCCGGAGGCAGGCATGGTGATGCAGAACCCTCCGGTGATGATTCCCCTCTCCGGCAAGGTGCCGGGAAGAGCTTCTGAACCCTCCCGAGCTAGGATTGACGGCGGCGGCGTCTCTGGAACTTTTCGTGGAATATGACTCGGGTTTTTAGGGTTTTCGCGTCGGGAGGAATAAATAGGCGAAAGGGCGGCGGCTGGAGACGCTCGTGGGGCCCACACCACCCCACGACGCGGCAGGGGGGCCCGCGCGGCCCCATGGTGTGGCTGCCTCGTGGCTCCCATCCGTCTACATGTTGGAAAAATAGGAGGTTCTGTCCAAGTTTCGTCCAATTCCGAGAATATTTCCAGACTAACTTTTCTGGAATACAAAAACAGCAGAAAATAGGAACTGGCACTGTGCCATCTTGTTAATAGGTTAGTCTCAGAAAATGCATAAAATTGCTATGAAGTGTATATAAAACATGTAACAATTGGTATAATATCAACATGGAACATCAGAAATTATATATACGTTTGAGACGTATCAGGCAACTCCTGAGCGTGACAAGATCAATATCCAGAGTTGTCCCAATAAGAGACCCCACAGCCCAAATACCAAGGAAATGTCTGACTGGATATGGAACCCCCTGAACATGGACCCACACCTGCTCAAGAACCCGCATGGGTAACACATCCTGTCTCTTCCATGCCGAGATAGTAGCAGTTGCTGCAAAAGAGGGGACACCCATCTGTATCGCTGAAGGTCCCCGACAGAAGGTAGCCCAATGAGAAAGGCATTAGACCCATGGGGTAAAGCCTCTCACGTCCACGACGAACTCGATGGACACATCCTGGACATCAAGCTCTGAATAGCAGTCGCGGAACAGGATCACCCACAACCTTCACCAATGCGGTGGGGGAGCTAGATGGAACCAAATGAGGCTTGTACACACTATCAGGAAGCTGCGTAAAAATAGTCTCCTCAGTGCCATAACCTGCAGTAAAAGCCGTGGGCCTTGGGAGCTTCAGAGCCGGACACCTCATAGTCGGATGTGCCTCATTATCACAAACTAGGCAATAGTGCTTTGCTGGATAACCCTAGTAGAATGAGTATCAACCGCACACTTCCAACATTTGTTAGATTTCTTCCCTTTACCGCTGCCCTGAACCTTTGCTTCAACATGACCAGCAGACCCGACAACCGACGGGTCACCACCCAAGCTGACCACCTCAGGCGCCGACGAGGTGGCCACGGCGGATGGAGGCGCCATCAAGTGCTGCCCCTGAACAGTAGCTGGAGGCGGCATAAACTGTTGCTGGACCTGCGGCATGGGCTGAATGATGGGCTGAAACTGAGGCTGCTGCTGAACCTGGCTGCGGCTGCTACTGACCTTCCTTCCATTCATGCAGATGAAACTAAAATCATGCTACGATGTACTTAAATATCATCTGAATTTACCCTAAAAAAATATCATCTGAATTATCCCACGTGCTTGATCGATCCCCTCTTGCGTAGCTACACACGCATGGAGCCGATTGTATATTGATTAGTGAACAAATTTATGTGCAAGTTGGCAGAGCCCATTATAGTTGACGCGGTTCCATCGCCATATATGTACACTAAACCGCAGACACACAATTAGCTTCCTAATCTGACTCCTAGATCCAGGTGAGGAAAATTAGTTGTTGAGAGTAGAGACTTCGAGAGAGATGAGGCGCAGCAAGAACAGCTGCAGTAGCAGCTCGTCGACGCTTGTCTGCGACAACGACGAGCGGTCCGTGGCGGTGTTGAGGGAGATGGCTAGGGAGCAGTCCCTGGTGACGCAGCTGCGCGCCGTCGTGCTGCCGGCGCTCCAACTCGCCGGCGGCGAGCGAGCCAGATCGTCGCCCAGATGTTCGATACCATACTGGACTGCTCAGCCAAGGCTATAGCCGAGCTGAAGCTCCTTCGTCTCGATCGTTCTGAAGGCGACGGCGCGCCACCGCCGCCGATGGTGGTGGACGACAAGAGGAGAGTCAGGAAGGTCTTCTCTGGCGACGGCGACAATGCCAAGCCCAGTCGCCAGCAGCGCAAGAGAAGGTGAGGAGTGCTACATTTTTTGTATACTGATTAATCGAGAAAAACTAATCAATGGATCCATTATAATCATTTTCTGCTTAATTGATAATTTTATTGGTTGAATTAAGCAGGAGATTAGCCGATGACTCTGTGACGCTTGAAACGCCTGTTCCTCACTATGACGGCCACCAGTGGAGGAAGTATGGGCAGAAGCTCATCAACAACGCAGAGCACCCAAGGTACATATAAGTTTTATTGCCCACATCAATTTATCGAATTGCAATAGTTGACCTTTGTACGACGAATAATATGGATTGGATTAAGCAGGAGTTACTACAAATGCACCTACAAGCAAGAACAGAACTGCGGAGCAACAAAGACAGTGCAGCAGTACCAAGAGGATGGCGGCACCGATGACCCCGGCATGTACACCGTCGTCTACTACGGCCAACACACCTGCAAGCCGGCCAGTAGCGATCCTGATGCAGCCATCGTCGAGACAAAGAGCACATGCCGTAGCAGTAGCGGCGGTGCCGACGAGCTCTCACACAGCGACAGCCAGTGCAGCAACATTTCGGTAACTTGCACTTCGGTTGTAGTTGACCGCCACCAACGGACGGCGTCCATCGAGAGCAACTGCAGGCTGTTGGAGATGGTGCCAGACCTGGCAAATGCAGAGGTGAAGACATTTGATCAGATCTATGACCTGGCTGCATTTTCACCGTTTGATTTGGACACGGATTGGGCAATAGATGCGCATGGGCATGGCCTCCTAAAGTGTGGAGATTGGTAAGAATATAGTCGAATCATGTGGAGGGATTAGGTTTAACCTTCCATACGAGAGGAACGTCATCTGGAAGAAATATCTTAAACTGTCGGCAAGAGTGTGTAATGGTTGATTGTGATATTATGGACTGAAAACTCAATTTGTTCGACAAACATTGTTATGTGCAAAAAAATTGCACACTTGATATTAGGTACGTAACAATTTTTAATGGACGTGTCTACACAGTGCCCGGGCACCGGTTAGTCTTCCGCGGTGCCCCTAAAAATAGAAAGAAGCGGTTGTCCGAACCAGTACATTCCCAAAATAGAAAACTCTGGTCCCCACGTTCTCTCCAATCCATTCTGGTCCCCACGTTCTCTCCTACCCACGCTACTTTGACATGACATGGAAATTTCATAGCACGAATTCTCTTTCACCATCCTGGCACTGCCACAAGTTGATGCAGGGAAAAAGGTAGTAGCGGACATCTTACTGCTGTAAAAAATACATGCATATGCGGTCAGCAAACCCCAAAAAACACATGTAAAATGCGTCCGCTGCTTATTTCTTTTTCGTAAACTACATGACCCATCCAAAAAAAAACCAAAGCTGAAATTTGGCGCGGGGATGTAAATAAAATATGGTGGAGAAGTTACATAATAGTTGCATCCTTCTAGTAATAGTTACTGGCTCCCGAGCAAGAGCATCGATGAGCCTGTTTTTTGAAAATTTTGAATATCGTACTTTTCTATCTCGAAAAATCCTGCAAAAAAATATACGGATTGGCCTACAGGTTTCCTACATAAGCATTATATTTCGTCTAAAAGGTAGTTGTATTTTAGATTACAAAAAAAGACAAATTTGAGACAAATAAGGGATTTTTTTTCTACTTTATACAGCCACAATGTTGGTGTTTTTCTGGAGCCCAAAACAAAACGTGTTTTTACTAAAACTTTGCAAAAATCTATACCATGTATAAGTACCATTTTCAAAAAACTTCAGAAAATGCCTCAAAGGTGCCTGGGTGCACCAAGTCCGCGTTCTAATCCAGAAATTGATATGAGATAAAGGTTACAACTAGTCCGAAAGTTACATCCATGGAGCATAAAAATTTCTAAAGTTTCAAAAAAGTTAAAAGATACAAAATTCACTCAGAAGTTTACATACTCTGCAACTTACATTTCTGATCTAAGAAACTACATCCAGGGTTTGAAAACTATATCTCCAAAACAATGAAAAACTGCATCCAAAACTATATATAAAATCTACTAAAAATACATCCATGGTTTCAACTTACATATGTAACCCAGTAAAAACTACATCGATGATTTTGTAACATAGTGCCCAAGCAGATACGTATCTATGGATGTAATTTGTTAATTTAAAGTTACACCTATCTTTTAGCGCCAAATCAAAAGTGACATCCACCTACAACTTCGTGTCTCAATTAGCTACAAATATATTAGATTTAATTTCGCTATTAGTTACAAGCTTACCATTGAACGCTAATTAAAAGTGGCATCCATCTAGAACTAATGAGTTTTTATTTTACTTCCGTAACTAGAAGTGGCATCCATATATCTTGCGAAATGGAACATTGTAAGGAAACTAAGAAGTAGCACTCGGCGTATTAGCATATCTTAGTGAGTAACTGGTAATGAAGCAACCCTGAAAACATAAGCAAGCAACATCGAGCACTGAAGCACAAAAACACTATCAGGTGACTAGATAACCAAGCAAGCATTGCATCACCTAACAGCAAGCAGGACTTATCAACTTCCTCAGCAAAGGCAAAGATAACAAATGGCAACAAAATTACATTGCCAAGTGATGGTGGTTGGTGGTTGCGGCAGCAGGCGATCTCCTGGACCGGCAAAAGGCAGGTGGAGGGCGTCCGTGTTCGCCGCCTGCGTGGGGACCGCCCCGTTGGCGTTGGTGCCACCATGGTACCCGTTTCCGACATCTCCTCATACCCCCATGGCCGCGACGGGTCCTCCTGCCTCCATGGCCGTGGGTTGCCTGCTTGCCGCCATGGGCCCATCGGCCGCACCGGAGGAGGAAGACACGGACGAATCTGGGAATGGCGCCGCAGCCGGCAGCAGGTCCCTCGCCTAAGGATTCAGAGGAGGTTGGTGATGTCAGCGGCAGCCAGGTCGGCGACGCAGACCACCGTCGATTAGGCGGCGGAGGAGCTTGCTGCTGGGGAAGGCCTGGAGGAGGGCTACAGGAGGCGGGGCCTTTGAGCACCGGCAGAATCCGCAGAATCGCCGCGTGGAATCAGAAGGTGCGGGCGGTGCGTACGACGACGAGCGTCGTTACCGGGTGCCGGGGATAAGGTGGAGGGCGCGGCGGCGGTGAGATCCGTGTGTGCGAGAGACGAGAGGATAAGCTCGCTAGAGAGAAGGGGAATCGAAATCTCGCCATGTGCCCATGTGTGTAGTCGCGGACTAGCAGTGCCCGAGCAAACCACTGGATCAGGATCGGACGCGCAGAAAAGGAGCACTCTGTAAAGCCAGGAAAGTGCCCAGACACTAATTAGATTTTGTGATTTTTAATTACGAATTTCTGCTTCGTCAGCAAATGGATAAGTGTAAGTCGGGCTCTATCAGGCCTTAACGGCACATCGACATAGGCCGCACCTATTTTATGGAAAAGCTCGATTGTCCGGGTTGTTCCTGCACGCTCGTCTTGTTTCTTTCTATAAGTTTTTTTCTCCACATCCATATTTCCACGTTGCACTACTATTTGTGCCGCCTGTCGCCACCAGCCACCGGTCACCTTTGCTCCTTCCCTGTCGCCGCTCGTCCGCCCTATCTACTCCCAACCATTCTAATCCAACCACGCAGCCGGGAGGTCATTGCCATAGCCATGAAGCTGGGGCCTAGGTCGATGAAGACGCTAGGGTTGAGGGGAATGGATTCATGATCGTCGGATCTAGTGCTGACGAAGCTTTGGTGAGCAGGATCCGCAACCAGCGAGCCTGAACTAATAAAATCGAGCCGCCATAGATGACAGTATGAGGTTCGGGGATTTCAATGTTGCATGGGTTCTTTCTACATGTTGCATGGGTTCTTTCTACATGTTGCATACTCGGTGTGTACACTGTTCGTGGTGCAAGGACATTCTGCGTTTGTTAAAAATGTTGCATCAATATAATGCTCCAACTGTTTTCCTGACCAGCTACAACGATTTTTCTCCAATGTTCCATACGTGTGTTGACTTTTATATGTGATTTGGTTCAACGTATGGGGATTTTCTACGCCCTGCAGCGATTTGCTGCACACTCATATATTTTTGGTTGCACTGGTGTTCTCCAAATATTACATTGTTTTTTTTAATAGATTTTGACTCACTCGGGAAAAATGCTGCAAAAAAATTGCAACACGAGTGGGTGTATGTTGCATGGGTTGGATGAACGAGAGTTCAACTTCTATATATGATGACCGTAAGTTGGGTTAGGGGGCCAGTTTGTCTCCCACATCTCTTGGACGATGTCCAATGATGACCTATTTTTACTAGCAGTATCGTGTTCACTGAGTCTTGAACCCAAAATATATTTCTTACCTCAGATAACTTATTAGAAGAGAAAAGAAAAAAACATTTGAAGAGTCCCTTGCGTCGCCCGGTTTTGGGAGACACGGGAGGCGAAGCCATAGTTGTTGGGACCCGTTGTCTCGATCGAGCTTCTTCTCGCGCCGGCTTGCTCGGAAGGATGGTTATGTCGCACTCAGGCTGGTGGCTTGGGCATGAACGTGCGTCTCGATGGTGGTGTGGCGAGCTCTCACGGCAGCGAGCATTGTCGATCTTTGGGCCAGTGCCGGGGCCCTGAGGCTGCTCCGGCTAGCCGTGTCCGACTCTGATTTCGCTACATTTGGAGCTGTTGCTGCAACCTATGTGTGTTGGATGTCAGATCAGCAAGATCTTCTATCCTTGGTCGTTGTTCAGCTGGTTATGGCGGTGTTGTTTGGTCTATGGTACCCTAGTGGTCGATGTTTGTTTCCTATGGTTAGGGTGGGTTTCATCTGTTGATATGTTTGGAGTGCGTGTAGAGGTTGGATGCTAGGGTGAATGTCGTCATGCGGTTTAAGTCATGGTGCCTGCGTGGAGGTCGTGGCTCAAGTGATGACTATTGGTCATGGAAGTGAGGATGGCTCGATGGACGACAACTGTCAAGTAGTGTATGTGGTTTAGTACGTGTCTCGGCAGCCAGCCACACTCCAATCTAGAGGTGGAGATCCTTGTCGGGTTGAAATCTTAACTTTGCATTATTGTTTTTCTTTGTAAAAGTCGAACTTGTTTGCTTGATCTTCTGTTTTTCTTGTTCGGAGTACTATATGTAAGATCTTTCAGCAATTTGTATCTAACGTCAATGACGTCATGTATCACAACGCCTCTAGCCAGTGACGCAACACCTTCAATCGAGCAGCAACATGTATGAGTTGACATCATGGAGGAGATAGCAAGCGTATCACCTGGATGGATCATGCATGACTTGAGGCCTCCATATGAGACATCGTGCATCGCCATCGTCTGCTAGCACGACATGACAACTTTTCCGAAGTTATCGTATGTGGCACCTACTGAGTTAAATTGAACCCGATTTTGAAGTGGAGGGGGCATCTTAGACCTCCACCAACCTCGATACTCCATGGTCACAGTAGAGGACATCCACTGTCATCGACCGCGACACACCAAGCTCAAGACCATCACCCAAATGAAGATCTGGCCATCGCTTCAAGTACATGATCAGATCATCGCTGTCATCATATATGATGCACATTTGATGTTCTAGGATTTTGCTGACGGGGGGTGGCTTGCTTTGTGCGAATATTAAATTATCTGAACACCACCATCACAAAACACAAGTTTTAAATTCATCATATTTTCAGTGCAGTTAGTTATGCGTCGGATAAGGAAATACTCTAGTAAACAACTAAATGTTAGAACTTATAGAAATTTCAAAAATAATTTGATTACAATTTTGGAGGTGTTCCATAAGTTTGAGGGCTGATAGTCACAAAGACATCACCTGTAGGATCCGACGAGGTGAATCTACATGGATGTGGGACACATGGTTTTGCTTAACGTCCGAACGAACACATTTGATAGTAGAACTTGGAGGATTTGGTGACAGGAGGTAGTGCTTTGAGAGCTTGGAGTTTTGGTAATTGGGAATTGACTTGTTGGTTCTAGTATGAACATTATTTGTAAGCCTTAGGATTTATATCAACTAAGTTAATACGTAAGTAGTGCATAGTAAATATGCATTTTTCAACTCTAGTACAAGGATCCACCCATACTGCCCGTATACGGTTATTTGTTTCAAAATCCTACTTGATACACCTTTATTTATTCTTACATGGTGGACTCACATTTTAGAATTAAGCTTTGACATCACTTTAGTTGATATTGTGAGTTATGTGTCGTGAAAATCATAGCATTGCATAGTTCTTTTAAATACAAATTCAGCGTATAGCTTTCAGGGCAAGTAACACAGTTTTTTGGTCAAAACTGAACCTTGAAAGTTCTTTCTTTTTCAGAAAAGGAAAAGAACGGCATATGCATATTGACGCGCACAACCATATTTTTTGCGAAGTTTTGAAGCGGATATTTACAAGAGAAAAGAAGCTGATACAAAGTTCAACCAAATGCCAAAACGATTGCATAGCACAGTTGTGCAGCATAGATCCGATTGCTAGTCGGCTGTCCATATCGAGCAAAACCTCCAAATATGTAGTGATGGGACTGTCTATTTGTCAGCTAGCTGTTTTAGTTTTCGTGCACAGACATATTTTCTTGTCGAATCATACGTTGGCACGTGGACATCAGGATCTGGCGCGCGAAACCTGAGCCTGTCGTTTTGGCGTGGAACTTCTGTTCTGGTGCGCGGACAAGTTTTTGTGTTTTAACGGGCGTTGGATTTCCAGCCTGACCCGGCCCATACTAGAAACCTGAGCGCATCCAGCACATGCCCAAAAAAAAGATCAACATGCTATTCTAAATTGGGCTTTCTCTCTTTAATATGTGGGCTTCCCCCCACCTCCTGCACCTTTTCGTCAAAATTGCACCTTTTCTGTAGAAGCAAGCATTACCAATACATTATGCACAATATCTGTGATGTTAATGTGTGGACAAAAACAGCTCCCAAACCAAGACCACGTGTGAGGACGCACACATTCATCCTTGTTGTCCGACCAGCAGTTTGTTCATGCCTCCTTGAGAACATAACAACAGTTGCATTGCCCTCGAAAACATGAGCTTTTGCACAATTTTGAATGTGTTAAAAAAGGGTTCAGTCCAAAATGACACTCCTGTATTTTGGTCGAAAAAACCGAAAGGAAGCTATAAATCAGATCATGCCTATTATTTCTTAGAGGGTGCTTGCTGATGATCAGATCTACCTAGTCATTAACGCTCATGTCCTTGATGAACAAAATACATAAAGGAAATCAAAATGACAAAAGAAACAGAGAAATACTAGATAGTACCTAAAACCCTTTGCTTGGGGCATCAACACCTTCTTCAAGAAAAATTGGGAAGAATGGAGGAGGAGGATCAAGATCAATCCTGAACCTATCACCTCTCTTCATGTCGTAGTCCTTCAAAAGCTTCATGTAACCAGGTCCAAAGATCCGTGCCTTGTTATGTTTGTTTTTCGCTGAAACACATACTCTTCTCGCTAAGGTGACTTAACAAGCATGATCTTGTGTACCATGCTGTTTATCTGAGCTTTGATGAAACACGGGACAGTCTGATGATTAACAAAAAAGATTGGAAAACTTGATTAGGTTGATGGGAAACTAATACTAAGAAAAAATTGAATGAGGAAAACTCAAAAAGTATGTACCATTGATTTAAGAAAGCTTTTGCTAATATAGATATAAAAGAAAGAAGGCTGCCTCCTCTTCTTTTGGCAAGGACCCTCTGGCCATCCACAAACTTTGCACCGCATCTACATATATAAAGACAATCGGCAAAAATAGACTAAGAAACTTAGATGACAGTGATACACTAGATAACTAACCAATGCCAATAATCGACAGAAAACACATAGCTGAATCTAGAGGCGGCCATAAGTGACAAGAACAATTAAAATCAGAGACAAAAGGATAGAAAAGAGAGGCAGTATAATCCTAAGATTACAAGACATTGCAATACCGAGATGAACTATGTCTGACTCTAGAGAATACTGGACTAAACTGACAGCGCAAACAGTAACTAAAAATGCAACACAAAATTTTGTTCTACGGTTTGGCAATGCAAACTGAAAATCAACTAATATTACTGATAAAAGACTAAGATTGATAGTGAGACTAGATATTATATAGAATAAAATAAATGAATAAAATGTATGCACAAATTTGATAGAGATAGAGAGAGAGAGGACTGAATAAACAGAGAGACTGAAACTAAAAAGAGATATATGACATAACACACAAATTTAGAGAGAGGCTAAACAGAGACAGAGAAAGAAATCTAGAGAGAGAATAAGGAAAAAAAAAGAGAGAAACATAGAAAAATAGAGAGATAATGAATAAAATGTATGCACGAATTTATAGAGACAGAGAGTGAGGACTGAATAAATAGAGAGAGACTGAATCTAAAGAGAGATAGATGACATAACACATAAATTTAGAGAGAGACTAAACAAAGACAGAGAAATAAATAGAGAGAACAAGGGAAAAAGAGAGAGAAGGAGAGAGAGAGAGATAGAGAGATGTCTGAAACTAAAAGAGAGAGAGACAACAAGGGTGAGAGAGAGAAAGAGAAAGAGAGAGAGAGGACTGAATATAAATAGCCCATGGTAAACAGAGAGAGAGACTAAATCTATAGAGATAGATGACAAGGGAAAATGAGAGAGAAGGATAGACAGATAGATAGAGATGCCTGAATCTAAAAAGAGAGAGACAAAAAGGACAACAAAACCATTATGTCACATTTTCACCCTGGGGGCACCAAATTCACCGGAGAAACTCTGCCCTTCACTACAACCAACGCCGATATAATCTTTCAGCAGATTCAGTAGATAAAATGTGCCCTCTCTACAAAAAGGACAACAAAACCATTATGTCACTGATTCTAAGACAAAGCGTTGAGAAATGCATGAAAAACATCTAAAATACAAGACAAAAAAGGTAACAATCCTCTACTGCACTCTCAAATAGCCAGTCCAAAACAGTGAACAAACAATTCCATGTGTGGAGCATGGATGTAATACACTGATCTTGGTGCCCCCAGGGTGAAAATGTGCTAACAATAATCCTCCAACACACAACCGACATTTCATCCACTGCAGACGCAAACCAATCCATGACACAAGCACCAGAAACTCAACAAACAGGATTGCACAGCGATGCACTAGCAGGCGCGCATGAATACAACAGAACTAGAACAGAGAAAATTCAGAGACCCACAACATCCTCGAGCTACAGCAAAAATGCTCCACGCCACAAAAATAGCAGATCGTGCATCACACACTGACGATTGGCTGCGCGGGTTCAGAACAGAAAAAACCGCTTCCCTACGCCCTACCTAACGGCGACACAGCAAACATGCTCCTCAAAAGCAACTGAACAGCGACACAGCATCTCGCTCGGCACCACGGGGGAGGGGCTGATCTGGTCCAGGACAGTACGCCAGCGGCGAAGGCATCTACATCGGGTACGGTGGCGACGACAACTACATCGTCCCCCGACCCCCCTCGCCACGGCTGACGCCGTCACATCGACAACCTGCAGTCCGCCGTCGAGGTCGCCGCCACCCTACATCCCCTCCTCGGATTGTCGCCATGACCCGACAGCAGGAGCAGACAAGGAGGAGCCGCTCCTCTGTTTCACCGTGACCCCAGAAAAGAGACGGGTGACGGGCATCCAAACCTATCCCTAAACAGACTTCATCCAACCCGCGAGCCTGCAACCACGACAACACGCACGCAACGGACGAGACAGAAAAAAGAGAAAAGAAATAGACCAGCACGAATCGCAAAGAGGAACGAGCGGCCAGAAAAGTGAATGTGCACGAAAATAAAAACAGACAGCTGAGAAATAGCAAAAGTCAATATGTAAGCCGCATATAAATAGCGACCGAGAGTAACATATAACATGCATAGACCCAGTCCGGTGTAGCCTTATATCCTTTGGTGTGATTAGTTATGTTGCCAACATGCATGATAGATCTAGTGTTATACAGTAGTTTTCATCCATCCAAGTTGTGCAACTAGTATGAATAAATAAACTAGTGACGATGCCTCTCCGATCATGTCAAGAGTGATTTTTTTATAGTCTTCAGTCAGGTACTCACGGTTTTCCCTCATTTGGTACTCGATCCAGGTAGCTGGCTCTGGAACATATCTTTTTTTAGTAGTGTGTACTCCCTTGTTACCAAATATAAGATGTTTAAGTTTTTGTCCACATTCACATGCATATAAGTGTATCTAGACATATTTCATGTGTAGATTCACTCACTTTATTTTGCATATAGACAACATGTGTAACACCTAAAACATCTTACATTTAGGAACGGAGAGAGTATATATTGTATATGCAACAGAGAGCAACTAGCTAATTATTTAATTACTACCAGTGGCATATTTCAATGTGAGTTGCAACTTGGGGTCTGACCCACAGCCGCCACAAGTTTGTCGTACATGCTCTATGTACAGCACATATACCCAACAGTATAAAAGTACACAATTAGAAAACTGATGTTTGCAACCATACACAAGTGCATAGGGGCAGTGGCGGAGCCCGGATTCAGCGAAAACCCGGGCAAAAAACTAGAAGGTTATAATTTTTTATACAAAAATATGTACGAATAAATTAAAAAATTGTTTAAAATAATTATTACTGAATTTGAACTCGGATGTTTCAAGAACTAAATGCAAAAATTGAAATTTGCTTGACGGCTTGCTGTGGAAGGATTTTTTTAATGAAAAATCAGTACATTCCGTTCATCCGTTGAGCTTTCTTTTTTGAGAAAAGGTGTCGTAGTGCTTTTGTTTTTAGGGAGAAAGGTGCCGTAGAACTTGACTAGCGAGAATCACTAGAAAAAGGGTTCACTTTGCAAAGAAACCCACCATCGTTCTAATCGTGACAATGTTGGCTGCTCCTAACATGCTCCAATTTTGGTTGTCTGCATGTCTGCCAAGTGTCACAATTAGATTGAAAGTGGAGGTGTATGAGAGAGAAAGGGGGCATGCATACACGTACGTGGGCATGCAGTTTTTTCCTTTTTTGCCTTTTATTTTTCAAATCCGAATTTTGAAAACGAAATATTTTGAGAGCCGTTTATCCAAATTACGAACCGTTTTCACTTTTGAGCTCCTCGCGTCGAGATATTCAAAACTAAATCTCATGTCGATAGGTTTCGACGAACTTTTTTTTTGTACTACCGGTTATGCATAGTATGTACATCTTGTTTTGTGTACTTTGTACTCCCACTTCTGTGTACTTTTGTACTTTCTGTTCTGTGTAATTTATACTTTGTTTCTGTGTAGTTGTACAACTTGTGTCTGTGTACTTTTGTACTTCATGTTCTGTGTAGTTTGTGCTCACTGTCCTGTGTAGTTTGTACAACCTTTTAGTTGTATAACATGTTTCTGTGTAGTTGTACAACATGTTTCTGTGTAGTTGTATAACATGTGTCTGGGTAGTTGTACAACATGTTAGTTGTACAACATGTGTCTGTAGTTGTACAACATGTGTCTGTGTAGTTGTACAACGTGTGTACGTGTAGCTGTACAACTTGTGTCTGTATAGTTATACAGCCTGTGTCTGTGTAGTTATACGCCGTAGGCGTTTAGAGCTCTGCGAAGCAGAGCCGCCGAGGCGAAGCCGAGCCGTAGTACACGGAACGACCAATGCACGCAACGATAAATACACGCAACGACAGTACAACCCTTTCAAGATATTTATTAAAATTTATCGAGTCGAAGACGAGCCGTGATATCTACTCAATACACCGTTTTGCTATGTAGTTCTTCCGATTCTGTGTAATTTATATGTGTAAAGTGTATGCTTATATAGTTTGTACATCTGGTTTTTGAGATCACGTACCGCGCGTGGCGTCCCAGGTTTTTGTACATCCGTGCATGTGCGAGGCAGCTTCCTGTACATCGATCCATGCATATGAGAGGCAGATTCCTGTGTGTGCATGCTGTACTTTTTGATCGGATCAACATGCGGAGGCATCGTACGTGCTTGCTTGGCTGCACTTCCGATCGGACCAAGGGCTTCGGCTGGGACCACGTACGACCGTGTCGTGCCACAGTTTTTTTCCTTTCAGGTACTGTCCACGTGGCGTCTGCTCCTGCGCTGAGTTACCTACCCGAAGGAAAGCCTCTAGGTAGTGATACCCTTGACTAGCAGCTACAAGCGAGGCAGCGAGCGGGACGGTGGGCCTTTCTAGTCGATGGATCGATCCACTTTCTCCATTGGATGCTCATATTTGACTGGATCTTAGTGGGCTGAACTGAGAGCGGGAGGTTTTTCTACAATTATAGAGAGAACATCGGACCATAAATGGGCTGGCTTGTATTTAACACCCAGGGCCAGATCAGATTGTGAAGACATAGTAGTAACGAAAATTTACCAGGACCTGGGCCATGGCCCTGGCTGCCTAGAGCCCAGCTCCGCCCCTGCCTCGGGGAGTAGATGCATGCACCTATCCCCTTACGTGGTGTAGTATATATCAAATCTAGGATGCAAGTGTGGATGTAGCTAGGGCGCGCGGTATCATACGATGAATCTAGCACATTAGTACTAGATGCTGTTGAGGCTTAAATAAGTGTTCTGTTTTGTCCGTCATCACCACCAATATATAAAAAACAATCAGAGGATCAGTGACATTGACCGTCAAACCCCCAATTTTTAAGATTCTTGTTATTTATATTTAGTAGTAAAATATGGTCTGTTTAATAATCGTCTACGTCTACCGCACCTCGTAATCTGCTTTCACCCCCCTCCCCCCCCCCCCCCCCCCTTCCCCAGATCGCACCTTCCTCCAGTCGCTTCCGTGGCTGACCATTCATCTCCCCGCCCTTCCGCACGTTGGCAAATATTCTGCCAGCGCCGCCTTCCCTTCCCCACCATGTCGTGCTTCTCCCATCCGTTGTCTCTCCTAGGAAGAACCCCGTTGTGACGCTAGTCAGGATTTGAACATGGGGGGTGGGTGGGGGGGGGGGGGGGGGGGCAAGCTGAAAACCTAATTTTGTTATAGCATGTGACACCTATTAATTGATCTATTTTGAGCGGATTTGTACCACCGCATCCCCATCAATTTATATCCTGAGGGTGGTGAACTGAACAACAAATACACCACAGATTATAAAACTTATAATTCAGGCCATCTATCGCAATTAAATTTCTTTTGTAAACTGTAATACTGAAGAAAATCTAATTGTATTGATTTTATGCAAATCTTACAAAAATAGGTATAATCTACCACCTGTGTTCCACAATATAAGAATTTTTAGCAAAGAGATTTAGCTTGCTAAGAAACCTTACATTGTGGAACGGAGGGAGTGGTAATAAGCTAACAGATCAGCCTATACAGAAATTACCCAGTGAACCATTCTAAAAAAATTACCGAGGGAAAAATTATCCACACAATAGATTTAACTTAGAAAGTAGAATGCTAGCTGTTAGCAACAAATGTTCAGCTGGTTAATTTCTTGCGATAAGGTGCAGATCGGTATACCTTTAAAACTGGGCACTTGATCATGTAAAAGTAATTATCATCAAGAGGACGACTGGAACGGCAGGAGATCTGGCCTCTCGATGTCGATGGTCTTCTTCTCCTAGGGGTCGCAGCGACATGAATGATCTGCTCTATCTGTCAGATCACTCAATTCCCATGCCAATACCTGGGGCTGCCTCTGTCGGACAAAAGGCTTAGGAGAGATGAGCTACAGCAGCTGGTTGACAAATTTCTGAAAAAATTAGCCGGATGGAAAGCTAAATGGATCTCTATGGATGGTAGGCTAACTCTGATCACCGCAGTGTTGTCTGCCCTCCCTGCATATCAGCTTATGGCTATTCTGCACCCCAAATGGCTGCATCATCAGCTTGACAAAATCATAAGGGCTTTCCTATGGGCTGCCGATGATAAGGTGTCAGGGGGTAAATGTCTGCTCAATTGGAGAGCGGTGTCTCTCCCTAAGCAGTTTGGTGGACTGGGGCATACCAAATCTGCAAATGCAAAGTGTTGCTCTGAGAACGCGAAAGGCCATAGGCCGATCTTTATTAAGATAGAAAAGGAGGGTGCAGCAAGCTGGACACACAGAGTGTGTGCCAACGAACGGTTAAAGGATGAAGGAGCTGAGCCAGACAGGCCTGGCCAGCCGAGAAAAAACCCCACTGGACATCTACACCCTCAGTACAAGCACGATCAGAGCGCCGTTACCCTGCCGGCAGAGCGCCAGAGGGCAATTTCCTCTCGAATGCCATCGAAGACCATCTCCTCTTGTTGGCTGCTGTTTTCGAAGATCCTGCGGTTCCTCTCTTTCCACAACCTCCAGTGCACGAGGATCACCACGGTATCGAAGTCGCGCCTCAGGTGCTTGGGCGCTCGCTTTCTGACTTGCAGCCACCAATCTTCTGTGCTCGCGAACGCCGGACTCGGAACGGGGAAGTCAGTGTTTGTCCAGGACCTGATCATCCGCCACACCTGCGAACTGAACGAGCAGTGCACGAACAGATGCGTACAAGTTTCAGGAGCCGAGTGGCAGAGCTGGCAGGAGTCGCCGTGCGGCCAACCGCGCTTCTGAAGATTGTCAGCAGTCAAGCAACGCTGGTGGATGACAAGCCACATGAAGAACTTGCAGCGCGGCGGCGCCTTCGATTTCCAGATCGCTCCAGCGCAGGGAAATCGGACGTTGGCGGCGAAGAAAAGTCTATAAGCCGACTTGGTAGAGTAGCTGCCGTCAGTAGAAAACCGCCAGATGAGCTTGTCCTCCTCGCCTGGCTGAAGATGGACTGTGAGGAGGAGGTCCCAGAGGCATAGATATTGTGAGATTGCTTGTGTAGAGACCCCTCCTCTCACGTCTCTGACCCATCTGTGGTTCCGCAAGCCGGCTGCCACCGAGATGCCGGAGTTGCGGACATACGTCGCCAGGATGGGAAAGGCATCGAAGATGGACTGCTTGGAGGGCAGCCAGACGTCCGTCCAGAAGCGTGCTCGTTCGCCATTGCCCAGCTTGACGAAGGTGGCTGCCTTGCAAAGGGCTGCGGCGTTAGCCTCGTCAGATTGGGGAACAAGGCTCCAGGGTCGCGGGCTGTCCGCCCAACGCAGCCACGGCCATCGGCAGCGCATTGCGCAGCCGAAGAAGCGGAGGTTGAGGATGCCGAGCCCTCCATACTCGGTCGGCATGCAAACCCTAGACCAAGATAGGAGGCAGTGCCCTCCATTGATTTCCTCTTCGCCACGCCAGACGAAGGCACGGCAGCGGCGGTAGATGATCTTGAGAGCCAGGCAGGCAGCTGCAGCACCGCCAGGAAGTGCAGAGGCAGCGCCATGAGTACCGATCGGGTGAGCGTGAGCCGCCCTGCAGGGTTTAGTAGTTTAGGGATCCAGCCCGGCAGCCGATCAGAGAACTTGTCAATGATGGTCCAGATATCCGCCCGGCGCAGCTTTCCAATGGCAAGCGGGAGGCCGAGGTAGCGGATAGGGAACTCACAGTGCTGGCACTGGAAGAGGTTGGTCACTGCCGTCACTGTCTCGGCGTCACACCGGATGCAGGTGATGGTGCTCTTGCTCAGATTGATCTTCAGGCCGGACGCCGCAGCGAAGAGCTTCAGAATCGAGAGGATCACCTCGCAGTCTGCTTGGTAGGGGCGGAAGAAGATCACCGCATCGTCGGCGTAAATCGAAGCTCTTGGCACCCTCTGGTCAAGTTTTAGGTCAGACAGAAGGCCGCGATCCACTGCCCACTGTAGCATCGCCTGCAAGGCATCCATGGTGAGGATGAAAAGAGCAGGCGATAAAGGGTCACCTTGGCGGACGCCACGTGCCAGGCGGAAGGAGTCGCCGCGATCGCCGTTGATGCAGATGGAAGTTGACGCAGTTGACAGCAGGCAGCAGATCCAGTGTCGCCATTTGGGCCCAAACCCCCGCCGACGCAGCACCTCCAGCAGGAATTCCCATGAAAGCGAATCAAAGGCCTTCGAGATGTCGATCTTGAGTAGGGCAGCGGCGGATTTCTTCTGGTGTAAAAACCTGGCAGTGTTACGGACCAGCTTGAAGTTCTCATGGATGCTACGGCTGGCCACAAACGCGCTCTGCGCATGGGAGATTAGCTTCGGGAGCAGGGGAGCCAGCCTGGTTGCAAGGAGCTTTGTGAAAATCTTGGAGAAGCCGTGAACAAGGCTGATTGGCCGGTAGTCCTTGATGTCCAGCGGGTTCTCATTCTTTGGCAGCAACACCATGATGGACGAGTTCATGCAACCAAGGTTCTGGCAGTGGCCTCGGTGAAGGTGTTGTAGCGCAAGCATAAGATCGTCAGCGATGGTATCCCAGCACAGCTTGAACAAGAGGCCAGAGAACCCATCCGGCCCCGGAGCTCGGTCGGAGGGCATCTCCGAGATCACCTTGCGCACCTCCTCGCGAGTAAAGGGGGCCTCAAGGGCAGCAGCTTCCGTGGCCGAGACGCCGGCGAGGTTGATTCTATCCAAGTTCAGAACCCGCTCCCGGTTCGGAGCCGAGCCCATGATGTCCACGAAGTACTGAAACGCCAGGTCCAGCTTGTCGTCAGCGCCCGTGGCCACCCTATCCCCAGAGCGGAGGGCCGGGATCAGGTGCCTACGCCGCCGCGCGTTGGCCTTCATGTGGAAGTACTTCGTGTTGGCGTCGCCTTCTTGTAGATCCCGTACCCTAGCTCTTTGCCGCAGTCGAACACGCTCAAGGGAGGCGAGGGCAAGACATTTTCCCTTGAGGAACGAGCGCAAACGCCTCTCGTCGGCGGAGAGTTGCCTGCTTTCCATGGCGCCGTCTAACCGGAGGATCACCTCATTCGCCACCTGAAAAAGGAGGGCGTTGGCGCTCTGCTTACGCTGACCCCATTGCCGCAGCGCCTTGGCAGTGTTGCGGAGTTTGGCGTCGAAGATGAAGATGGGGTCTTGTGCGGCAACCTCCTGCGTCCAGGCATCTTTTACTGTCTCCTGAAAGCCCGGCAGCTTTGTCCAAAAGTGCTCGAATCTGAACCTGTAGCATCGCGGGCGTGCAGACGTGCAAGAGAGAAGCAGCGGCGTGTGATCGGAGATGCTGGAGCTGAGTGGGAGCAGGTCGCTGATGGGGTGGATGTCTTCCCAGGCAGGAGAGAAAAACACACGATCAAGCTGGGCTTGCAAAGCGTCCTGCTGGCCGTTGCTCCAAGTGAACCGTCTGCCGATCAGAGGCATGTCTTGAAGTCCAAGAGTGTTCAGAGTATGCCTGAACCTGTTAACCAAGTTTCGATTGATCCTTCCGTTGCTTCTATCCTCCGTGTGGCAAACTAGATTGAAGTCACCATTGACGATCCAGGGTAGTTGCACCGAGGTACCAATTTGGGTCAGCTCGTCAAGGAAGCGTAGCTTGTCAGCGCGTAGTTGTGGCCCATAAACAGAGGTTACAACCCAACGCTTGTTATCGGCCAACGATCTCACATTAGCAGAGATGGAGAATTCCCCTTGGTGGTAAATATTCACCTCCAGCTCAACACTCCTCCAGGCTATAATAATCCCACCCCGTGTGTCATCCGCAGGTAGAAAGACAAAGCCGTCAAAGGACGGCCCTAAAGTTTCAGCGATAATTGCTGCATCCACCAAAGCAAGTTTTGACTCCTGGAAACAAACCATTGCCAACCCAAGATTCTGAACAAACAATCTTATTGCGTTGCGCCTGGCTCTACAGTTCAGCCCCCTCACGTTCCATACAAGTACTCTAAGGTCGACAGCCATAGGAAACATCTGATGAAGACACCACAACTAGTCCAGGGCAGACTAGGTGCCGGC
This sequence comes from Poa pratensis, assembly GCA_947311845.1. Lineage (NCBI taxonomy): Eukaryota > Viridiplantae > Streptophyta > Magnoliopsida > Poales > Poaceae > Poa > Poa pratensis. Next base: position 35,141,497 of record CAMZMU010000097.1, on the reverse strand, counting down.
AGGATCCACCTCGGAGGGCAGGGCGAAGGCGGCGAAGCCATCTTGTGCCGGATCGTCAAGTGCCAAGCCGTCCGGGTCGAAGAGGCAGGCAATGGCTTGAAGGTGTTGCGGCGCCATCGTGTTCTTGTAGAGGCCGAAGTACTCGTCCTGGGCCTGAGGGGAGATCACCACCTCCCCGCGATTGAGTCCCATTCGCTTGATCAGCACCGCCTGTGCCCTTGTGACAGGATGTTGGTGAGCGCCGTCGCCCTGTTTGCGGAGTCGATCGCTCCGTCGAGGGGTGAAATCAGCAGGGAGCTGCTTCTTCTTCCTCCTGGTGGTTGGTGCAGAGACGGAGGGGCGAGGGCCGAGCAGAGAATCGGGCGGCGAGCTGCCCAGGTCCAGCATCAGGGTGGCGGCGGCGGAGGCTGGGCCAAAAGGTATGGCGCCGCGAGCCGCAGCGTCCTCCTTCTGGGCTTGTTCTTCATCGTCGGCATCCTCCGTGTCTTCATGCGTGGCCACCTTGTTCATGGTCTGGGTCGCCTTAGCGCCCGCAGGCCCATCTGGGCCTGCCAGCAGCTGATCTCGTGGGCCTCCCCCGCCATTCACAGGGGCAGTAGAGGCCTGCACCCGGTCCGCAGCCAGGCTGGCAATCAGCGTTGACTCGGTCAGCGGCCCGTTGTCGCCAATCTGGTCAGCGTGCCGTTGGGCGGCCTTGGAGAGCGAGTTGACCGTTGGCCCCTGCATCCGAGGTGGGGCACTGCATGCCGCCGGCGAGCGGCGCCGTAGGACCGGCGAGGGCGGCGGCGGCTGGGAGGCCACCGGCGAAGGGAAGAGCGGGCTGCGCGGGCTGAGCGGCGAGCGGAGGATCGCGGGTCTACCCATCCCCAGCAGCGGTGTCGAGAGCAGAGCCGAGTAGCCGACCGCCGTCGACGAACAGGAACGTGGGGAGCTAGCAGGGTTGGCATAGGAGCCGCCGCGGCTACCGCGGGGAGTGCGCGGCAAGCGAAGGATGGCAGGTCTCCCAAACCCCGCCACCGGTGTTGCGCACCGAACCGCCGAGCCGACCGCCGTTGGCGGGCAGGATGGTGGAGAGCTGGAGGTGCCGCCTTGGGTTGGAGTGTCGAGGCCGCGCGGCGAGGCCGGGGCCGTGGCCGAGACTACAGGAGGACAGTATCCACCTGCAGGGGCGAGGAGCCCACCCATGAGCTTGCGGCCCCAGCCACCTGCCGTAGCGGCAGATCTTGTGCTGGAATTGCCGCGGCGGCGTCCCCAGTCCGCGGAGTTGCCCGTCGGAGCGGCGAAGGAGTGGCTGCCTCCGTGTGCCGCACTCCCATGTCCGGCCCCATCGATGCGGCCGCCCCAGCAGTTGTAAGTGTGGCGCCTCGTCACATCACCCTCATCCTCGTACTCCGGCGGGAGGCCAGGGGTGAAAAGCGGCGAGCGGTCGATCACCTCATGGATGTGGATGATGATCGGATGGATGAGAGTCCGCTTGAGAATCGGGGCGTGGGGCGGCGGTGGGGATTCCTGATCCTCGGGGTCTCGTGGCGTGTCCGGCAGCCCCTCCGGCTCCGGAACTTCAACCTCGTATTCTTTGGGGATGTCACTGGGGTTCCGCATCCACGCGGTGAGCATGAGACACCAGCGGTCCGAGGAGGGCAGAATCTCGACGAGGTGGCCGCCAAGGCTGTTAACCACCTGACGGACCGTCTCCCAATCCCATGCCTCTGCCGGGAGCCCGTCGAAGCTGAGCTTGGTGAAGAACTCCAGCTTGCCGCCGGTAGCCTGGTAGTTGCGGTGCCAACGCCGGAAGGCGATGCGGGCACCGTTGCAGCGGAACTGCTCCGAGAGTTGGCGGACCCGGGCACAGTCCTCCGAGGAGGCGAAGGTGATGAAGAAATCTGCTGGGTAGGTGACCTCCACCCGCACGTGCTCGCTGTCGACCCCGCCGAGCGCCGCGAGGGCCTGCACCATGTCGTCCGGCGAGACAGGAGAGCGCCGTCCCTGAACCGAGGCGAGAAGAGCCCGGCCGTAGAAGTCCGCTTCCAGGGCAGCCATGCCTGGCGAGCGGGAGACGAGGCAACGTCCCTTGGCAGGGCGCAGATCAGGGTCGCTGCGCGCCATCAGCTCCGCCGGGAATCTCACATGAGCGAGCGGTGGGTAGTGCGCTATCGACGACGGCGGAGGCGGGCCGGCGTCCCGCTGGGGCGGGGGTGTCGCGGAGGGGCGCGGCTGGGCGGCGGAGGGATGAGAGGCCGGAGCGCGGTCGGAGCGGGATTCGCAGTCGCGGGCAAGGTGGCCAGTGAACCAGCACAAGTAGCAACGGATCTCCCCGTCGCAGCTCGATTTATGGTGGCCTAGCTGGAGGCACTTGAAGCACCTACCCACCAGCCACCGAGGAATCTTGTCTGCCGATGATAAGGTGTCAGGGGGTAAATGTCTGCTCAATTGGAGAGCGGTCTCTCCCTAAGCAGTTTGGTGGACTGGGGCATACCAAATCTGCAAATGCAAAGTGTTGCTCTGAGAACAAGATGGCAGTGGCAGCAAGCAACCGATGCAGAAAAACCTTGGCATGGCCTACCACTGCCAACCGATGATGATGTTCGTGCCCTGTTTCAAGTGTCAACTACGATCACCATCCACAATGGTCGTTCACTCTCCTTTTGGAACTGCCACTTGCTGAATGGCAGGCCTCTGTCCAAGCAATTCCCCAACCTGTCCAAGCATTCAAGATAGCGCAACATAACTGTCTGTGATGCTCTTCACAACAAGCAATGGATTGCTCTTATCAAACCCTCGCCTTCGCTGCAAGTTCTCACTGATTACACATCAACCTCTGGGAGATTTTGGAGGTCAATACACCTATAATTGATGAATTGCTGGACTCATACACCTGCACCTGCAGATGGACTGCTAATGGTAAGTACAGTGCTGCCTTGGCATACAAGGCGCAATGTGTGGGTCACATCACTTCTGACATCCTACCGCAAGTATGGCAAGCAAAAGCTATCCCCAAATACAAGCTTCATTCCTAGATTCTACTGCATAACAGATGCTTGACTGCTGATAATTTGGCCAAACATGGGTGGCCACATGACCGTATCTGCAAACTCTGTCGGATTCATCAAGAAACAAGAGCTCACATCTCGGCGGCCTGCTCTTATGCCCAGCTTGTGTGGCGCAAGGTGCTTCAGGTCTTCGATCTACCTCCAGCTTTCAACCCTACACCTACCATATCGAACCTGAAAGAGTGGTGGAGTGCCATATCATCTCTCCAACAGATGAATTCAGTCAAGAAGTGACGCTCTATTGCTCTATGCTGCTGGTGGATGCTCTGGAAAGAAAGAAACAATAGGGTTTTCAACAACAAAGCTCGATCGGCTGATGATCTTGCCGACAAAGTTGTTTCAGAGTTGAGGCTTTGGCTCGCTGCTGGAGTGCTGCGTACGGTGTGGGAGGCTGGCGAGTAATCTTCCTGGTCTTGCTGGGGCTTGCAAAGCTAAGCCCCAGGCTGTACATGCTAAGGATCTTGCCTTTTTTCCTTTCTCTTGCTTCCAGTTATTTATTTGTACCTCAAACCTTTACCGGCATTTGTTCCGGCAATCTTAAGTAATCGAAGCAGCGCCCTTCCGTCTAAAAGAGAAACGGCAAAAGCCACGGAAGCAGAAAAAAGAAAATCCTAATCGTTCCTGCTTCCCGCGATGGACTGTAAGGCTGTTCAGTTTTCCTGCTGGGCTTTGGCATGTACGTGTAGTAGTACTAAAACTGGGCTTTAAGTAGCAGTTCAGGATTATTCCATACTGCTACACGCACGCGGGACGGCAAAACCTATGTATCGACCTGGTCGACGCCAACAGCCCGTCGCACACCCCCCGCGCGTAAATGGGCCTGGCCCAGCTCCTCTCTTCTGGGTTCAGATTTCGTGAAGAAAATCACGACGTGTGATTCTTCTCTGTTTTTTTTCGTTTTTCTTCTCTGTTTTTCTTTTTTTTTTCTTTTCTTTTTTTGCTGTTTCTTTTTTTCTTTCTTCTATTTCGTTTTTTCCTGTTTTTTTTTTCCAGTTTGAACATTTTCCAGTTTTATTATTAGATATTATTTCTTTATTTTGAAAAATGTTCAATTTTTTAAAAATGTTCAAAACGAAAATTGTTCAGTTTTCGAAAAACTTCAAATTTAAAAAGTGTTCAGTTATTAAAAAATGTTCAATTTTTTGAAAAATGTTCAAAAACGAAAATTGTTCAGTTTTCGAAAAACTTCAAATTTAAAAAGTGTTCAATTTTTAAAAAATGTTCAATTTTTTAAAATGTTCAAAACAAAAATTGTTCAGTTTTCGAAAAAATTCAAATTTAAAAAGTGTTCAGTTTTTAAAAAATGTTCAAAACGAAAATTGTTCCGTTTTCGAAAAACTTCAAATTTAAAAATTGTTCAATTTTTGAAAAATGTTCAAAACAAAAATTGTTCAAACTAAAAATTGTTCAGTTTTCAAAAAAATGTTCATATTTGAAAAATGTTTAATTTTTTGAAAAAATTCAGTTTTTGGAAAATGTCCATTTTTTAAAAAATGTTCAATTTTTTAAAATTCTTAGAAATAAAAATTGTTCAAATTTTAAAATTGTTCAAAAAAAAATTGTTCAAAATTTGAAAATGTTCATGATTAAAAATTGTTCAAAGAAGTTTCGTTCAAACGAAAAAAGAAAAAAAGAAAACAGAAAAAGAAGTGAAAACAGGAAACATTGGACAATAAATAAGTGGATAAAGAACAACTAACACAAACGATAGAATAGCGCAGTGGCTGCGCACTCTAACCGCGCGTGGTGAGGTTTCGAGTTCGAATCCCAATTGTGCATCCAATTTTCTTACTTTTTTCTCAGTACTAGAAGGACCAGTGGGCCGGCCCAGGAAGGAATCGGAGGTGTGCGACGGGCTGTTGACGTCGACCAGGTCGACGTATAGGTGCTCCCATGCGGGACGGCGGGAGGTTCTGTAGGGAGCTGATATACAGCTCCCGCTAGCGGCAGGGTGGCGATACGCCGTCTGAAGGCGCGCGGGCGCCTGGCCTAGTGGGCAGGCCCAGGTACAGTTTTTCTTCCTTTTTCTCTGTTTTACCCTGTTAATTTTAAAGTGCAAACAAATATTAGAAAACGTTTTTGAAAAGAACATTTTGAATGTGAATCAATTTCGAATGTGAACATATTTTGAATGTGCACAATTTTGGAATATGAACAAAATGTGAATTTGAACCATTTTAAAATATGAACAATTTTTGAATATGAAAATATTTCAATTCTAACTTTTTTGAAAGCAATAATTTTTCAAAATTTGGAAACATTTTAAAAAATAAAAAACATTTTAAAAATTGGAACCATTTTCAATTTTGGAACTATTTTCCAAAATTGGAACTATTTTCAATATTAAAACCATTTTCAGTTTTGGAACCATTTTCAAAAATGGAACCATTTTCAAAAACGAACCTATTTAAAAAAATAGAACGAAAAATAATAAGAAAAAGATAAAGGAAAACATAAACAAAAAAGAATAAAACGAATATTGGAACCATTTTCAAATTTGGAACATTTTCAATTTTGGAATTATTTTCAAAATTGGAGCCATTCTCAATTTTGGAACCATTTTCATAAAAATTAAAAGAACAAAAAATAATAAGAAAAAAGAAAAGCAAAGGAAAAACGAAAACGAAAACAGAAAAGAATATAGAAACAAAAAGGAACAGAAAAAGAAAAAAAGAAAACAAAAAAGAAAACAAAGAAGAAAAAACAAAGACAAAACACAACACGCCATTATGGGCCGGCCCACAAGGTCGCTCCCGTTAGCGGCACTAGCGTTACCCGCCACTAACGGGCGATATATAGGAATCGCCGATTCTGTATATCGCCTTATGGCGACGGCCCTTGGCCGCGTCGCCTACTAGAAGAGCTTAATGGGCCCGACCCATATCACTAATTATCGGCGTGATTCTTTTTTCTTCGCGTGACTGTACTGCGAAAATTGAACAAAGTTCGAATTGAAACAATTTTTAAATCGAAACAAGTTTCGAATTTGGACAAATTTTGAATCAGAACAAATTTAAAATTTGAACAAATTTTGAATTGGTACAATTTTTAAATCGGGAATTTTTTGAATCGGAACAATTTTTATTTGAACAAATTTTGAATTAGAAAAACTTTGAAAATTGGAACAGTTTTTAAATTTGAAGAAAGTTGGAATTTGAACAATTCGAAATCGGAACAATTTTAAATTTGAACAAATTTCGAATTTGAACAAATTTCAAATCGGAACCATTTTTAAATTTGAACTAAATTCTAATTTGAACAAATTTAAAAGTTTTAACATTTTCAAAATCTGAAAAACGTTCAGAAATAAAAATAAATTAAAGAGACAAGAAACATAAAAGGAAGTAAGAAAAAAGGTAAACGAAAAACCCGCCAAAACAGGCCAGCCCACTAGCGTCACCCCGCAGGAACGCGGGCATGAAGCGTCGCCTATAGGATTTGCCTGCAAACGCCCATACAGGCACACGCCGGTAGACATCTTGCTCCTGCCACGATCCATGCTGCACCTTATCTTTGTCCCACCCCTAGTGAGAGCCATCCCTACTAAGCCACATGCCCGCACACCCGTGCCCGGCCAGCGGCGGTCACCCCTGTGACCTTGTCCCTTGCTACCCTGTCTACTAGGCCTCTTTCGGTTAGACCTAGTCCGTCGAGGAATGAGGCCGAATCCCTACCAACCCGCGTGGATCAGTCCAGCCCGGATTGAATCCTGGCCCACCCATAACCGCGCGTTCAGTTATTCCCGACACCGAATTCAACCTGGCTGAAACCCCTTCAGACCCGTCCATTTGACGGTGGATTGAAACATGTTCTCCCAACTCGTGGAAGAAATCCCGAGCCAACACACGACGCGTCACCGATTATTTTAATTTGTTTTGCCAAGTGTATTTTGATTGTTGAGTGGTTTGTATGGCGAAACATATGTCATATGTCATCTGGAGTAAAATCAGTCTTTTTTCGTATGCAATGGTTAATGAGGATGAACGGGACGTTTCTTTTTTATGCTTATTTCCTTTTGCAATGGTTAATGATACCTTTGCTGGTGATTTCTGTGACATCTGAATTTATTTGCATAATAATGGGGAGTAGACAATTTCCTATGAGTGGTTCTAGTAGTTGCTTCCATAGGAACCATTGTTCACCCGAGGACCTTGCGTTGTGAAAAACTCATACTGACTGTACAGTGTCTTAAAAGTATCATAGTTATGGCTATCATTTTCATTCTTTCTTCTGTTCTGGTAATGACATGTTGATACTTAGTATTTAAATGATGTTTATTGAAAAAGCGTATGTCCAAATAGGCTGAAACTTTCCCAAAATGCATGGTACAATATTTAATATTTACCTGACTCTTTTGAAATTTTCTAAACATAGTATTTTGCATTGAGAGAGATCGTCGTCACTTGCTCTTCAAAGTCACTCAACCAGCATACCAAATTAGTATTTTCGGCGAAATATGGGGGTCTTGAGGAACTAAACACATCTATTGCTCCGTTCAAAACTATTTTCAAATATGACCTGTGAGGTCGATGCCAATGAGAATGGAGCCGAACTAGTATAGGTTTGCTCCATCCTCTCTAGAGCCGACCTCTGTATTAAAATTTCTAAATCAAAACAGATGTTCAGCGCAAAAGGAGGATAGCGCCGAATTCGCCTCAAATCTATAAGGGGCGACCCAAGAAATTACATTTAGAAAGAGTTTTAAAAAGGGTCACACATGTGTTCTTAAAAGGACAGATTTGGTCAAAAAAAAAAAAACCAAGACCGAGAAGGATCGCGGCAAGCCACTGCATATCTGGACGGGTCGAGAGTCGTGCTCCGTCCTACTACGCGGTACCCGCCCTATGAAGCAAACTGAACCCGTGGCACGTTGCTTATGTGCCGCTTTGGCTACAAAAGGGGTAAAAAAAAAGATTTCAGCACCGGCGTCTCCGTGTCCTCCTTCCCCGCAACCCTCTCCCAAAATCAGCCCCACTCCAACTCCAATTCCTCCTCCGCCGGCCCACCCAAATACCATAAACCACACTCCAACAACCTCCTCCGCTGCCCAAAATCCGATCTTTCCGCTGCTACATCCCGCTGCTTCCCCTCGATCTTTCCCCGAGGTGTAATCGCCGGATTGGAGCATGGAGCTCCGATCCACGCCGCCGGCGGTGCCGCGGCTGCTGCTGCTGCTGCTGCTGGCGTTGACGGTTCTCCTGTGCGGCTGCTGCTGCGAGGGCAGGTTCGTCGTCGAGAAGAACAGCCTCAAGGTCACGGCGCCGGACAAGCTCAAAGGCACCTACGAGTGCGCCATTGGCAACTTCGGCGTGCCGCAGTACGGCGGCACCATGGTCGGCGTCGTCGCCTACCCCAAGGCCAACTGGAAGGCCTGCAAGAGCTTCGACGACTTCGAAATCTCCTACAAGGCCAAGCCCGGCTCCTTCCCCACTTTCTTGCTCGTCGACAGGGGAGGTGAGTAGAATTGATTCATATTCCTTTACTGCCTGCCTTTCGGTCGATCTCTTCAGTTAGCTTTATATGCCTAGATTGGTTCAGTTTTAGGTAGATTGCAACTGAAACACTGGCTACAAGTGAGATAGCTTTGGTTTTACCGTCCGGCTTTCATGCACATTGAAAATTAGATCTTGTCACGTGATGATAGGGATTGAGCTGAATGTTAGTTGACCCGATTAGGTACAGCAACCAAATCTGTGACTTGAGGTGTTCCGCAAACTTAATCTGAAAAGGTTTTACCGTTTAAAACCCTGGCTCAGAGGCACATAGGTCACTGTCTTGCTGTTTTGACCTCTCTATGATGTTCCACTTATTTTGTTTTCAGCCGATTATTATACGTTCTTATTTGCTGGCTCGGTCATGTTGCATTCCACTTGGTTAATTAAAATATGCTCAGTCATGCTGCATTCACTCGATTAATTAAGCAATAATGTTGCACTCTACTGGGTTCATTAAAATATGTTGTGCATGACATAACATGGTTTTTCTTGTTCCATGTAGATTGCTTCTTCACAAAGAAGGCATGGAATGCACAGAACGCAGGAGTGGCAGCTATCCTTGTTGCTGATGACAAGGATGAGCCGCTAGTTACAATGGACACGCCTGAAGAGAGCGGGAGGGCTGATTATCTAGAGAACATCATCATTCCGTCAGCGCTGATAACCAAAAGCTTCGGGGACAGGCTCAGGAAAGCAGTCGAGAACGGCGACATGGTTAATGTGAATTTGGATTGGAGGGAGTCCCTGCCTCACCCTGATGAGCGTGTTGAGTATGAATTTTGGACTAACAGTAACGATGAGTGTGGTGCGAAGTGCGACAGCCAGATTGATTTTGTTAAGAGCTTCAAAGGACCGGCACAGATACTTGAGAAGAAAGGTTACACACAGTTCACTCCTCATTACATTACCTGGTATTGCCCGGAGTCCTTCACGTTAAGCAAGCAGTGCAAGTCCCAGTGTATCAACCACGGGAGGTACTGTGCACCTGACCCTGAACAGGATTTCAGCAAAGGGTATGATGGGAAAGATGTGGTGGTTCAAAATTTACGGCAAGTTTGTGTGTATAAAGTTGCTAAGGAAAATGAGAAACCCTGGTTGTGGTGGGACTATGTGACTGATTTTGCAATTCGCTGCCCAATGAAGGAAAATAAGTACACAAAGGAATGTGCTGATGGAGTGATCAAGTCACTTGGTAAGTACATGTTTCCATATGCCTCTTTATCTTTTAAATTGGGGTGTACAAGGAAGTAGTATTAACACGTTTATGATTTCCAGGACTTGATCACAAAGCAATAGATAAGTGCATTGGTGATCCAGATGCTGATGAAGAAAATCCTGTGCTCAAAGCTGAGCAAGATGCTCAGGTTAGTACTTAGTACTTCAGTATGATCTTTTCTCTTCTATTCATCCCGCTTGTGACATATTGTACCATTTTGGACCAACTTACATAGATTGGCAAAGGCGCTCGTGGTGATGTCACTATCTTACCGACACTAGTCATCAATAATAGACAATACAGAGGTGTGTGCTTTGTCAAACCATTTTTATAGCTAACAGCAAGGCAGCAAGATGTGAGGTTTTGGCCGTGCTTATCCTAACATTTGTATTTCTCAGGAAAACTGGACAAAGGAGCAGTTCTTAAAGCACTTTGTGCAGGCTTCAAAGAAACTACTGAGCCTGCTGTTTGCTTGAGTGAAGGTTAGTGCATTAATTGCCTTATGCCCTTAACCTTTCCCTCGGTGCTGCTTTGGGATGAATACGTACTGCAACATTACCTGTTTTGTACCTTTTGTTGGTGTGTATGTGTGTAATACTCAGACTGTAGAGGGACTAAACTGAAAAGAGTGAATAAAAGGAAGAGGGTGTCCAGGGGGAGACACTACGACAGAAAAATTCCCCCCAAAATCTATTATGGTATCAGAGCTAGGTTTTACGAGAGGAGGCGGCGGCGGCGGCGGCGGCTGTGCAGCAGTGCTGCTCCATGGTGGCCTGAGGTGAGGGGGAGATCTAGCTGTGCGTGGAGGTGGAGAGCTGCTGCTGTGCGGCTGGTGTGTGCCGAGGCGGACGGGTTGTGCAGATAGCAGCAGGATTTGGAGGCTAAGAGGAAGGGACCTGTAGCTGGAAGACTGCTCACGGGAGTAGCAAGGAGAGGAAGAAGACAGCTGCTGGGTACAGAAAGCAAGAAGAACGAGGCTCGTTTCTGCTCCAGTTTCTACTCCTCTTTTTTGCTTTTGTCGATTGGGTAGTGTGTGAGGAAGTGCAGCAGCTGGGGGGGGGGGGGGGGGCTCTTGTCTTTTGTTCAGAAGAAATGAGGCCCAAGGATATTGAGGCTGCGAGGAAGGCAGCACAAGATAAGTTGGAAAAGGAGGCTCAGGGAGATTCCACACTGGTTACAAAAGGCGATATGAGGAGTTTGCTGCAGGATCTTATGGCAATGGGGATAATGGGCTCGAAAGCACCAGCGGGAACACCCGAGTTGAAGCTGGAGCTGATGCCAAATGAACTGAAGTTAGAAGGGAGCAAGAATTATCTTAGTTGGTCCAGGAGGGCCAAGCTGATCTTGAGGACAAAGGGTGTAGAGCATTGTGTGCAGGAAACATTCATAGAACCTGCAGATAGAACAAGTGCGGATTGGCGAGTGTGGAACACCACCAACTCTGTGGTGGCAGCCTGGTTGATGAACTCTGTCTCTCCATCAATTGCCAGGATGATAGAAGCAATTACAAGTGCAACAACGATCTGGAAGACGCTGAGCAATATGTACTCTGGGGCTGGAAATGTGATGATGATGGTGGAGGTCCAAAGTAAGGTGGATGACCTCAAGCAAGGGGAGAAAACGGTCCAGGAGTACGCTAGTGAGCTGCAACAACTATGGTCTGATTTGGACCACTACGACTCATTGCAACTCATATGTTCCAGTGATATCGAGGCTGCTGACGCTTGGCAGCAACGTAGAAGAGTTACCTGCTTCTTAAAGGGGCTGAACACAGAGTTTGAGCCAAGGAGGGCTGCTATGTTTCACCAGACTACATTACCTACTATGGAAGAGGCAATTTCAGCGATGGTCCAGGAGGAGATTCGCCTGCGAGTGATGATGGGTAACAATACTCCTGTTCGGTCAGCATATGTTGCTGACAACAGGGAATGCTACAATTGTGGAGAGACAGGACATCTGAGTTATGGGTGTCTCGCCCCACAATCTGGAGGACGCGGCCGAGCAACTCGTGGATTTGGTCGTGGAGGCAGAGGTGAGAGTCGTGGAGGACGAGGTGGTGGACGTGGAGGACGTGGCAGAGGACGTGTCAACACTAGAGCCTATGTTGCTGCAGAGGAAACATCACACGTCACGCTTACGGGTGAGCAAGCAGCACAATGGGAGAAATGGCAGAAGAGTCATGGAGCAGAAAGTTCACAGGGATCAGGCCCAATACCTCAGGCTGATCACTTCGGTAGCTATGCCAATTATGCCCAAGTGGACGAAGGTACTCAAGCTCAGGCTCTTGCTTCCACATATATACATCCACATGTTGATTGGATTATAGATTCAGGGGCATCTAGACATGTTACCGGTTCCCTCAATGCATTTGCATCTTATAATCCACATGATAATTCAGAAACTATTCAGATAGCAGATGGAACATCCCAACCAATTAAAGGTGTAGGTTCTGTAGAATGTACACCCTCACTGGCATTAACTTCAGTTCTCCATGTCCCTTCATTTCCTGTCAGTCTCCTTTCTGTGAGCTCTGCTATTAAACAGTTCAAGTGCACAGTGACATTTGATGAGGATGCCTGTTTTTTCCAGGAGAAAAGAACTGGGAAGAGGATTGGAACTGGAATAGCGCGTAATGGACTATGGTATATTTCTCAAGGAGATACTGCACTCGTTGTGGCTGTAGGAGGTGTTGAGGCGAGATTTTGTTGCATCACTATCGCTTGGGACATCCTTCATTTGAGCGTTTGAGTCTTTTGTATCCTGAGTTATTTAAGAAAGCAAATCGAACTAAATTAGTGTGTGATGCTTGTGAGTTTGGCAAACATACACGAGCAACTTATCCTTGTACTGGTCTCCGAAGTACCGAACCATTCTTATTAATACATTCAGATGTTTGGGGTCCTTGTTCTGTTACCTCTGTGAGTGGCTTTAGGTGGTTTGTCACGTTCATTGATTGTCACACTCGTATGACGTGGATCTACTTGATGAAGCATAAGAGTGAAGTCCTCACATGCTTTCAGGACTTCCACAAAATGGTGGCCACGCAATTTGACAAAAAGGTTAGAATTCTTCGGTCGGATAATGGGACAGAGTATATTAATTACGGATTTGATGCTTATCTGTCAGATCAGGGAATGGTTCATCAAACCACTTGTGTTGGGACCCCAGCACAAAATGGAGTTGCTGAACGGAAGAATCGACATCTCCTGGAGGTTACTAGATCGTTGATGTTTCAGATGAATGTACCTAAGAATTTATGGAGCGAAGCTGTGATGGCAGCGGCTTATCTGATAAACCGTATGCCATCCAGAGTTCTAGATATGAAGTCTCCATGTGAAGTTCTACTGGGTGAAAGAGAATTTAAATTGCCTCCCAAGGTGTTTGGATGTGTTTGCTTTGTCCATGATCACCGACCAGGTCTAGGCAAGTTGGATCCTAGAGCGACAAAGTGTATTTTTGTTGGCTATGCATCTAGAAAGAAGGGATACATGTGTTGGAATCCAGTTGAGAAGAAGTTGTTCGTGAGTATGGATGTGACTTTTCGGGAGTCTGAGCCATACTACAAGAATGCAGGGGATCTTGAACAGTTTCTGGGTGAGTTCTCCCCTGTCCTTGAGGGTGACAGGAGAGAGGGGGAGAGTGAAGGCAATGTAGGAATTATGGGAAAAGAAGAAGAAATTGTCGGATCCATTGCCCATCCTGAAGTGGTTCTTTCCCCTGAGAGACCAGCTGCAACCAAGGAGTTGCAGGTGTACCATAGAAGGTGTCCTTGCCCTAGTCCGACAGTGGTTCTTCCTCCTGGGAGACCGGCTGCAACCAAGGAGTTGCAGGTATACAAGAGAAGACATTTTCGCAATCAGGGGGAGCAATTACTAGTTGAAAATGCACAAGCAGTTGGGCAAGCTGAGGAGGAGGAGGAACTACAACAGCACAACAACCACAGTGCCAAGATGCCACTGATGTTCTAGTCTCCTTTCCAGGCCTCTCTCCATCAAGCTCCTCGTCATCTTCAGAGAATGGTGATGCTGCTCCTTCCAACCCATCGCATTTAGATTTACCTATTGCTCAACGTAGAGCAATCAGAAGTAATGCAGGAAAGCCACCAGATTGGTATGGTTTTGAACATGACATTGCCAATTTTGTGTCATATTCAAACATTTCACCTGCATACAGAGCATTGATTGCATCCCTTCAAAATGTATTTGTTCCCAATGACTGGAGAACAGCAAAGCAAGATCCTCGATGGAGGGAGGCTATGAAGGAAGAGCTTAGTGCCCTCCAAAAGAACAAGACATGGGACCTTGTGCTACTCCCACCAGGAAAAAGGGCGGTGGGTTGCAAATGGGTGTTCACGGTGAAGCAAACCCCCGATGGAAAGGTCGACAGGTACAAGGCAAGATTGGTTGCGAAAGGTTATAGTCAAACTTATGGAATAGACTATGATGAAACCTTTGCACCAGTGGCGAAGATGAGCACCGTGAGAACACTAGTGTCTTGTGCTGTCAATTTTGGATGGCCACTCCATCAATTGGATGTGAAAAATGCATTCCTCCATGGGGACCTACACGAGGAGGTATATATGGAGATACCACCTGGTTTTGGGAATAGTCAAACTGATGGAAAGGTATGCAAGCTTAAAAAATCTTTATATGGTCTAAAGCAGTCTCCACGGGCATGGTTTGATAGATTCAAGCGTGTAGTTGTCGGGATGGGATACTCTCAGTGCAATGGAGATCATACCGTCTTCTACATGCATAGGAAGGCACATATCACTATTCTAGCAGTGTATGTTGATGATATAGTGATAACCGGTGATGACGCCGAAGAAATCAAGGACCTGAAGGAGAGATTGGGGAAGGCATTTGAGGTGAAAGATCTAGGGCCACTTAGGTATTTTCTTGGGATTGAGATTGCTCGCTCATCCAAGGGAATAATTCTCACCCAAAGGAAATATGTTCTTGATCTGCTGAATGAAACAGGGATGTTGGGATGTCGCCCTATTGCCTCACCTATTGATAGGAATCATAAAATAAGTGCGGACTCAGGAGATCCTGTCAACAAGGAGAGTTACCAGAGACTAGTAGGGCGTTTAATATACCTCTGTCACACAAGACCTGATATCTCATATGCAGTGAGTGTGGTGAGCCGGTATATGCATGATCCAAGGGCTGGGCACATGGAAGCCGTTTACCGTGTCCTAAGGTACTTGAAAGGAAGTCCAGGAAAGGGACTGTGGTTCAAACCAAACCAGCACCTTAGTGTGGAAGGTTACTGTGATGCTGATTGGGCAAGCAACATTGATGACAGAAGATCCACATCAGGTTATTGCATTTTTGTGGGAGGCAATCTCGTGTCATGGAGGAGCAAGAAGCAAGATGTCGTGGCGCGGTCTACTGCAGAGGCTGAATATAGAGCTATGGCTCTAAGTGTGAGTGAGATGATTTGGATGCGGAGCTTATTGTCAGAGCTCCGATTGTTGAGAAACAACATAATGATATTGCATTGTGATAACAAGTCTGCAATAAACATTGCTAATAACCCTGTTCAGCATGACCGCACGAAACACATCGAGATTGACAGGTTCTTCATAAAGGAGAAGATAGATGGTGGAATGTTAAAACTGGATTATGTAAAATCTAATGAGCAGTTAGCAGATTGTCTCACTAAAGGGTTAGGACCTGGTGATGGGGCTGTAATTTCTAGCAAGATGGGCATGGTTGATATCTTTAGCCCATCTTGAGGGGGAGTGTTGGTGTGTATGTGTGTAATACTCAGACTATAGAGGGACTAAACTGAAAAGAGTGAATAAAAGGAAGAGGGTGTCCAGGGGGAGACACTACGACAGAAAAATTCCCCCCAAAATCTATTACCTTTCTTTTGAACCTCCTTGATTTTTTTATGAACTGCAGATATACAAACAAATGAGTGCTTGCAGAACAATGGTGGCTGCTGGCATGATAAGGCTGCTAACATATCTGCATGCAAGGTACTTTTGGTGGTCTTATATTTTCCTGCTAAATTCTAGTTCGTGTGACAACAATTTTCTCTGTTTAGCGGATGGATATGATCATACTTTTTTGTTATATATGTAGGATACTTTTCGTGGAAGAGTTTGTGAATGTCCTATTGTGAAAGGTGTAAAATTTGTTGGTGACGGCTACACTCACTGTGAAGGTACCTGTACTGCAACAACTTAGAATAATTTTTTCTTTGTGTCTTCATTTATTTTCCAGTTTTGAAATAATGGCATGGACCTCACCTTGTCTTGGATGTCTGATTACTTTTTAGCACTGTAAACCTTATTACTGTACAACAAACAGTTTTTTCTGGGACATTCAAGTTTAGCCTTATTGCACTTTTTTGTTAAACTATCATTGTTATTTTAGCTTCAGGGCCTGGGCGCTGTGAGATTAACAATGGAGGATGTTGGAAAGAGACCAGAAATGGTCTGACACACTCTGCCTGCACTGTATGTCATTCAATCACATTTTTGCTTACCTTAATGCTGCCGTGTGTGTACTATTTGAAATCTAAAGGCATATTTTTGTTGCTATAACATGCAGGATGGTGGCTGTAAATGCCCTGATGGGTTCAAAGGTGACGGTGTCCACAAATGTGAAGGTAAGAGTCGGTTCCCAAACTCCATTGTGCTGTCAGAAGTGCCTGCTTATCCTGCAGAATATGTAGCTTTCAGTGGGCAAATGTGAATATCCACCAAAGAATTTGCTTCCACAGTTGAAGCATATTTTGTTGGCTTATTTGTAGGTTTTAGTTTTTTCGAACTGCACAAATCTGAATGTGGAAGTAGAATTTGCTCCAGCAGTCAAAAGCATACTGTATATATTGGTCACATTACTGGTATACCTTTATTGTCGTGCTGATGTGAAAATAATTTGTTTCAGATGTTGATGAGTGCAAGGAAAAAACTGCATGCCAGTGCAAGGAATGCAAGTGCAAGAACACATGGGGAAGCTATGAGTGCGGCTGCGGTGGTGGCCTGCTGTACATGAAGGAGCATGATACGTGCATAAGTATGTGCCTATTTTCTACAACTAGCTTACTATTGCCTCTGTAGTTTCGCCTATATGCTCGACCTTAACATGTACTGTTTGGACGCCATAAGGTCCCACGAATTGCAGGCTAGTTATAATCTTTATGACAGCTGGCTCATCATATTTGCTATTTTTCTTCATTAATTTAGCTGTTATAAGCTTGGCATAGTAACATTTAGGTTAAGTCCAGGTATGTGATGGGATACAGAATCTGACACATTTTATTCAGGCAAAGATGCAGCAGCACAGGTAGGCTGGAATTTCCTTTGGGTTATCTTCTTCGGCCTAGCGGCAGCAGGAATTGCAGGATATGCGGTGTACAAGTACAGGATCCGGGTAAGATACAAATTGTACAGATCAACTATAATTCATGAATAACTCTAGGCTGCCTTCTAATCCTGTTATTCACTGCTTTTCTCTACACAGAGGTACATGGATTCGGAGATCCGGGCCATCATGGCGCAGTACATGCCCCTGGACAACCAGGGAGAGATCTCCGGTCATTCTCACCACATTGAGATGTGAAGGAGGTTCTTCTAGGATTATGGAAAATAGGATGAGAGGAACAGAAGAACACTTTGTGATGCACGCATGATTAGACAATCTTTAGTGTACTCTGTAAGAACTTCCTGTAAATTTGTAGATCAACCTGGAAAGAAACGCTTAGTCTTGAATGATGTGATGTCCTCTTTCTTTCTTCCTATTTTTTAATCAGGAAAGAAATGGTAAAGTCGTGTCATTTATGTTTCTATTTTTGTACGTTCTCCTCTACTCTTTTGATCTTTTACTTGTACTTAGTTAGAGAATAACTAAAATGTGTTTTAAGAATACTTCAGTGTTATTAGGGTTAAAATAGAGGGGGAGATGTATGTCGCTCAGCATCTTCTTTATGAAATGCGAAGTAATCAAGCGAAAGCTGAACCAACCCCCTTGTCCCTCTCTGAGGCGATACTGGAAACCCCAGTTTCTGCCACCGCTGGATGAAGTGGCTGGGCGAGTGATGCCGGTGACTCTTTTGGTAGGCATGTGTTTCTCGCAGTGGAGGGCGTCATCTTCTTTGTGCCTTTGTGCTAGTGATGGCCCTTGGTCGCGGATGGTGTGAAGACGCTTGGTTTTGGCGGCAGTCGAGGTGGTGTTTCGCCTGGCTTCACTGTGCAGTGGTGGCGATGCCACTGTTCGTTGTGTGCATTCTGAGATCTAGCGACTAGGTGTTGGCTGCAGCGGTGGAGGTCGGCCGACTTGGGTCATCTCCCCGGTGTTTCAGTTGGAGATGTTGAAGGCAAGCCTTGGTAATGCAATGTAGGTCATCACCGCCGGTTTCGAGTTGATGCCTTCCTCGAGTCTAGCCGGATCCTGATCAGACTTGGAGTCTTGGTCGTGCTATGGTAGTGTCCGGCTTTAATCGCCTTGCACCCTCGCAATTCAAGGTTGAAGGTTGGGCAAGGGCGATCTGTGTTGCCGAGTTGTTCTTCGAGTGTGTTGTTTTGTTGTGGGGAGTGTGAAGTTGTAAGAATTCTATGGCAATTGCATCTGCCGTCTTGCACTTTCTTTTTTCTATGAAAAGGATTCGTTGATTTAAAAAGAAACTCTAAAATAGTTGCAGGCCGTTACTAATGTAATAGTGGTTGCAGGGCATTGTACTTGAGAATAACAGCCCCGACCCCCGCGTCGCCCTCCTCTGGCGACACGGGGGGAACCCTACCCGCCGCCGCCGTTTAGCGGCCTCCCTGGCTCCCCCCATGTCGCCGCCGCCGGAGGAGGGCACCGGCAAAGCCGCGTGCACCCCGAGGATGGTGGCGGCGGGGCGTTCGTTTTCGTCTCCCTCGCGGAGGCCCAGCTGGCGGCGCGACTTCGTTGGCGAGGCGGATGGAACGGCGGCGTGGACCGGCGTGGCGGCGCTCGGAGCGGGATGGTGCGGAGGCGTGGCAGGGCGTGCGCATCTCGCCGTGGCCACGCGTGGCGGTGAAGGGGCTCCGGGCCCGATCTAGGCCTGGTGGGGGGGGGGGGGGGGGGGCGAGCAGGCTACAGGCTCGTGGCTCCGGTGCGGCGCTGAAGATGGAGGTGGCGGAGGTTCCGGGCGCGGGAGCAAGGTGTGGCATACCTCGCTGCCGTTCTTCGGCACCCGGGCAGAAAGGAAGCCGAGGCGGCGGCCCCGGAGCGGCGGCTGCAGCACGGAGGTCGTCGGCATGGCAATCATCGCAGCGAGAGGTGCCGCGACGGCTGCGGCATGCGGTGGAGGTGGAGGTGCGCGTCTCGGCCGCGTTCTTGTGCGCGGGGCAGACGGGCGACGAGGAGACCGTGCGTGGAGAAGGTGGAGGTCCCTAGGGACACTCCCGATGGTGTGGTTTCGGGTTCGCTCGCACCGGTGGTCAGCAACAAGGATATATGGCTAGGCTTGTTGCTCCCCGCGCTTCGCGGACGGATCGAGCTCTGGGACGAAAGCCTTGCCCCGACTTTGTCGGGGCCGACGACTGCGGCGCCTCCGGGGTGTCGTTCCCTTCTTGATTGCGTCGTTCGTGGAGCTTCGAGTCCATCCGACGGGAGTGGTTTCAACAGTTCCGGCTGAAAGCCTAAGCTCCGTGGGAGCGGGCGGCGGCGACGGACGCGTCGTTTCCTTCTTGAAGGCGCTGCCTTGGATTTGTTGGCCCTCACGGTGCAACGGTTTCGCGAAGGCCAAGCAGGATGGAGTTGCGGTCGGGGTGGTGGACGCCGGGGCGGCGGCTCCGGGACGGTGGTGGACGTCGAGGCGGCGGCCTCGGTCTCCCACGCTACGACGGTTCTATGAGGCAGAGCCGTTGTTTAGCGTGGGTCTGGGTGGCGACCTGGATGAAGACTGTGTGGGCAGAGGGTTCGTCGACCCGACTGGATCGCCTTTGGGCAATGCGAAGGCCGATTTGGTTGCTACGTCGGGGCGGCGGCCCCTGAACAGGTTGGTTTTGGTGGTGACCTGGATGAAAACTGCGTGGGCAGAATGTTCGTCGACCATGATTGGATCGCTTTCGGGCAATGCGAAGGTCGATCACAAAACACAAGTTTTAAATTCATCATATTTTCAGTGCAGTTAGTTATGCGTCGGATAAGGAAATACTCTAGTAAACAACTAAATGTTAGAACTTATAGAAATTTCAAAAATAATTTGATTACAATTTTGGAGGTGTTCCATAAGTTTGAGGGCTGATAGTCACAAAGACATCACCTGTAGGATCCGACGAGGTGAATCTACATGGATGTGGGACACATGGTTTTGCTTAACGTCCGAACGAACACATTTGATAGTAGAACTTGGAGGATTTGGTGACAGGAGGTAGTGCTTTGAGAGCTTGGAGTTTTGGTAATTGGGAATTGACTTGTTGGTTCTAGTATGAACATTATTTGTAAGCCTTAGGATTTATATCAACTAAGTTAATACGTAAGTAGTGCATAGTAAATATGCATTTTTCAACTCTAGTACAAGGATCCACCCATACTGCCCGTATACGGTTATTTGTTTCAAAATCCTACTTGATACACCTTTATTTATTCTTACATGGTGGACTCACATTTTAGAATTAAGCTTTGACATCACTTTAGTTGATATTGTGAGTTATGTGTCGTGAAAATCATAGCATTGCATAGTTCTTTTAAATACAAATTCAGCGTATAGCTTTCAGGGCAAGTAACACAGTTTTTTGGTCAAAACTGAACCTTGAAAGTTCTTTCTTTTTCAGAAAAGGAAAAGAACGGCATATGCATATTGACGCGCACAACCATATTTTTTGCGAAGTTTTGAAGCGGATATTTACAAGAGAAAAGAAGCTGATACAAAGTTCAACCAAATGCCAAAACGATTGCATAGCACAGTTGTGCAGCATAGATCCGATTGCTAGTCGGCTGTCCATATCGAGCAAAACCTCCAAATATGTAGTGATGGGACTGTCTATTTGTCAGCTAGCTGTTTTAGTTTTCGTGCACAGACATATTTTCTTGTCGAATCATACGTTGGCACGTGGACATCAGGATCTGGCGCGCGAAACCTGAGCCTGTCGTTTTGGCGTGGAACTTCTGTTCTGGTGCGCGGACAAGTTTTTGTGTTTTAACGGGCGTTGGATTTCCAGCCTGACCCGGGCCCATACTAGAAACCTGAGCGCATCCAGCACATGCCCAAAAAAAAGATCAACATGCTATTCTAAATTGGGCTTTCTCTCTTTAATATGTGGGCTTCCCCCCACCTCCTGCACCTTTTCGTCAAAATTGCACCTTTTCTGTAGAAGCAAGCATTACCAATACATTATGCACAATATCTGTGATGTTAATGTGTGGACAAAAACAGCTCCCAAACCAAGACCACGTGTGAGGACGCACACATTCATCCTTGTTGTCCGACCAGCAGTTTGTTCATGCCTCCTTGAGAACATAACAACAGTTGCATTGCCCTCGAAAACATGAGCTTTTGCACAATTTTGAATGTGTTAAAAAAGGGTTCAGTCCAAAATGACACTCCTGTATTTTGGTCGAAAAAACCGAAAGGAAGCTATAAATCAGATCATGCCTATTATTTCTTAGAGGGTGCTTGCTGATGATCAGATCTACCTAGTCATTAACGCTCATGTCCTTGATGAACAAAATACATAAAGGAAATCAAAATGACAAAAGAAACAGAGAAATACTAGATAGTACCTAAAACCCTTTGCTTGGGGGCATCAACACCTTCTTCAAGAAAAATTGGGAAGAATGGAGGAGGAGGATCAAGATCAATCCTGAACCTATCACCTCTCTTCATGTCGTAGTCCTTCAAAAGCTTCATGTAACCAGGTCCAAAGATCCGTGCCTTGTTATGTTTGTTTTTCGGCTGAAACACATACTCTTCTCGCTAAGGTGACTTAACAAGCATGATCTTGTGTACCATGCTGTTTATCTGAGCTTTGATGAAACACGGGACAGTCTGATGATTAACAAAAAAGATTGGAAAACTTGATTAGGTTGATGGGAAACTAATACTAAGAAAAAATTGAATGAGGAAAACTCAAAAAGTATGTACCATTGATTTAAGAAAGCTTTTGCTAATATAGATATAAAAGAAAGAAGGCTGCCTCCTCTTCTTTTGGCAAGGACCCTCTGGCCATCCACAAACTTTGCACCGCATCTACATATATAAAGACAATCGGCAAAAATAGACTAAGAAACTTAGATGACAGTGATACACTAGATAACTAACCAATGCCAATAATCGACAGAAAACACATAGCTGAATCTAGAGGCGGCCATAAGTGACAAGAACAATTAAAATCAGAGACAAAAGGATAGAAAAGAGAGGCAGTATAATCCTAAGATTACAAGACATTGCAATACCGAGATGAACTATGTCTGACTCTAGAGAATACTGGACTAAACTGACAGCGCAAACAGTAACTAAAAATGCAACACAAAATTTTGTTCTACGGTTTGGCAATGCAAACTGAAAATCAACTAATATTACTGATAAAAGACTAAGATTGATAGTGAGACTAGATATTATATAGAATAAAATAAATGAATAAAATGTATGCACAAATTTGATAGAGATAGAGAGAGAGAGGACTGAATAAACAGAGAGACTGAACTAAAAAGAGATATATGACATAACACACAAATTTAGAGAGAGGCTAAACAGAGACAGAGAAAGAAATCTAGAGAGAGAATAAGGAAAAAAAAGAGAGAAACATAGAAAAATAGAGAGATAATGAATAAAATGTATGCACGAATTTATAGAGACAGAGAGTGAGGACTGAATAAATAGAGAGAGACTGAATCTAAAGAGAGATAGATGACATAACACATAAATTTAGAGAGAGACTAAACAAAGACAGAGAAATAAATAGAGAGAACAAGGGAAAAAGAGAGAGAAGGAGAGAGAGAGAGATAGAGAGATGTCTGAAACTAAAAGAGAGAGAGACAACAAGGGTGAGAGAGAGAAAGAGAAAGAGAGAGAGAGGACTGAATATAAATAGCCCATGGTAAACAGAGAGAGAGACTAAATCTATAGAGATAGATGACAAGGGAAAATGAGAGAGAAGGATAGACAGATAGATAGAGATGCCTGAATCTAAAAAGAGAGAGACAAAAAGGACAACAAAACCATTATGTCACATTTTCACCCTGGGGGCACCAAATTCACCGGAGAAACTCTGCCCTTCACTACAACCAACGCCGATATAATCTTTCAGCAGATTCAGTAGATAAAATGTGCCCTCTCTACAAAAAGGACAACAAAACCATTATGTCACTGATTCTAAGACAAAGCGTTGAGAAATGCATGAAAAACATCTAAAATACAAGACAAAAAAGGTAACAATCCTCTACTGCACTCTCAAATAGCCAGTCCAAAACAGTGAACAAACAATTCCATGTGTGGAGCATGGATGTAATACACTGATCTTGGTGCCCCCAGGGTGAAAATGTGCTAACAATAATCCTCCAACACACAACCGACATTTCATCCACTGCAGACGCAAACCAATCCATGACACAAGCACCAGAAACTCAACAAACAGGATTGCACAGCGATGCACTAGCAGGCGCGCATGAATACAACAGAACTAGAACAGAGAAAATTCAGAGACCCACAACATCCTCGAGCTACAGCAAAAATGCTCCACGCCACAAAAATAGCAGATCGTGCATCACACACTGACGATTGGCTGCGCGGGTTCAGAACAGAAAAAACCGCTTCCCTACGCCCTACCTAACGGCGACACAGCAAACATGCTCCTCAAAAGCAACTGAACAGCGACACAGCATCTCGCTCGGCACCACGGGGGAGGGGCTGATCTGGTCCAGGACAGTACGCCAGCGGCGAAGGCATCTACATCGGGTACGGTGGCGACGACAACTACATCGTCCCCCGACCCCCCTCGCCACGGCTGACGCCGTCACATCGACAACCTGCAGTCCGCCGTCGAGGTCGCCGCCACCCTACATCCCCTCCTCGGATTGTCGCCATGACCCGACAGCAGGAGCAGACAAGGAGGAGCCGCTCCTCTGTTTCACCGTGACCCCAGAAAAGAGACGGGTGACGGGCATCCAAACCTATCCCTAAACAGACTTCATCCAACCCGCGAGCCTGCAACCACGACAACACGCACGCAACGGACGAGACAGAAAAAAGAGAAAAGAAATAGACCAGCACGAATCGCAAAGAGGAACGAGCGGCCAGAAAAGTGAATGTGCACGAAAATAAAAACAGACAGCTGAGAAATAGCAAAAGTCAATATGTAAGCCGCATATAAATAGCGACCGAGAGTAACATATAACATGCATAGACCCAGTCCGGTGTAGCCTTATATCCTTTGGTGTGATTAGTTATGTTGCCAACATGCATGATAGATCTAGTGTTATACAGTAGTTTTCATCCATCCAAGTTGTGCAACTAGTATGAATAAATAAACTAGTGACGATGCCTCTCCGATCATGTCAAGAGTGATTTTTTTATAGTCTTCAGTCAGGTACTCACGGTTTTCCCTCATTTGGTACTCGATCCAGGTAGCTGGCTCTGGAACATATCTTTTTTTAGTAGTGTGTACTCTCTTGTTACCAAATATAAGATGTTTAAGTTTTTGTCCACATTCACATGCATATAAGTGTATCTAGACATATTTCATGTGTAGATTCACTCACTTTATTTTGCATATAGACAACATGTGTAACACCTAAAACATCTTACATTTAGGAACGGAGAGAGTATATATTGTATATGCAACAGAGAGCAACTAGCTAATTATTTAATTACTACCAGTGGCATATTTCAATGTGAGTTGCAACTTGGGGTCTGACCCACAGCCGCCACAAGTTTGTCGTACATGCTCTATGTACAGCACATATACCCAACAGTATAAAAGTACACAATTAGAAAACTGATGTTTGCAACCATACACAAGTGCATAGGGGCAGTGGCGGAGCCCGGATTCAGCGAAAACCCGGGCAAAAAACTAGAAGGTTATAATTTTTTATACAAAAATATGTACGAATAAATTAAAAAATTGTTTAAAATAATTATTACTGAATTTGAACTCGGATGTTTCAAGAACTAAATGCAAAAATTGAAATTTGCTTGACGGCTTGCTGTGGAAGGATTTTTTTAATGAAAAATCAGTACATTCCGTTCATCCGTTGAGCTTTCTTTTTTCCGTTTGAGAAAAGGTGTCGTAGTGCTTTTGTTTTTAGGGAGAAAGGTGCCGTAGAACTTGACTAGCGAGAATCACTAGAAAAAGGTTCACTTTGCAAAGAAACCCACCATCGTTCTAATCGTGACAAGTGTGGCTGCTCCTAACATGCTCCAATTTTGGTTGTCTGCATGTCTGCCAAGTGTCACAATTAGATTGAAAGTGGAGGTGTATGAGAGAGAAAGGGGGGCATGCATACACGTACGTGGGCATGCAGTTTTTTCCTTTTTTGCCTTTTATTTTTCAAATCCGAATTTTGAAAACGAAATATTTTGAGAGCCGTTTATCCAAATTACGAACCGTTTTCACTTTTGAGCTCCTCGCGTCGAGATATTCAAAACTAAATCTCATGTCGATAGGTTTCGACGAACTTTTTTTTTGTACTACCGGTTATGCATAGTATGTACATCTTGTTTTGTGTACTTTGTACTCCCACTTCTGTGTACTTTTGTACTTTCTGTTCTGTGTAATTTATACTTTGTTTCTGTGTAGTTGTACAACTTGTGTCTGTGTACTTTTGTACTTCATGTTCTGTGTAGTTTGTGCTCACTGTCTGTGTAGTTTGTACAACCTTTTAGTTGTATAACATGTTTCTGTGTAGTTGTACAACATGTTTCTGTGTAGTTGTATAACATGTGTCTGGGTAGTTGTACAACATGTTAGTTGTACAACATGTGTCTGTAGTTGTACAACATGTGTCTGTGTAGTTGTACAACGTGTGTACGTGTAGCTGTACAACTTGTGTCTGTATAGTTATACAGCCTGTGTCTGTGTAGTTATACGCCGTAGGCGTTTAGAGCTCTGCGAAGCAGAGCCGCCGAGGCGAAGCCGAGCCGTAGTACACGGAACGACCAATGCACGCAACGATAAATACACGCAACGACAGTACAACCCTTTCAAGATATTTATTAAAATTTATCGAGTCGAAGACGAGCCGTGATATCTACTCAATACACCGTTTTGCTATGTAGTTCTTCCGATTCTGTGTAATTTATATGTGTAAAGTGTATGCTTATATAGTTTGTACATCTGGTTTTTGAGATCACGTACCGCGCGTGGCGTCCCAGGTTTTTGTACATCCGTGCATGTGCGAGGCAGCTTCCTGTACATCGATCCATGCATATGAGAGGCAGATTCCTGTGTGTGCATGCTGTACTTTTTGATCGGATCAACATGCGGAGGCATCGTACGTGCTTGCTTGGCTGCACTTCCGATCGGACCAAGGGCTTCGGCTGGGACCACGTACGACCGTGTCGTGCCACAGTTTTTTTCCTTTCAGGTACTGTCCACGTGGCGTCTGCTCCTGCGCTGAGTTACCTACCCGAAGGAAAGCCTCTAGGTAGTGATACCCTTGACTAGCAGCTACAAGCGAGGCAGCGAGCGGGACGGTGGGCCTTTCTAGTCGATGGATCGATCCACTTTCTCCATTGGATGCTCATATTTGACTGGATCTTAGTGGGCTGAACTGAGAGCGGGAGGTTTTTCTACAATTATAGAGAGAACATCGGACCATAAATGGGCTGGCTTGTATTTAACACCCAGGGCCAGATCAGATTGTGAAGACATAGTAGTAACGAAAATTTACCAGGACCTGGGCCATGGCCCTGGCTGCCTAGAGCCCAGCTCCGCCCCTGCCTCGGGGAGTAGATGCATGCACCTATCCCCTTACGTGGTGTAGTATATATCAAATCTAGGATGCAAGTGTGGATGTAGCTAGGGCGCGCGGTATCATACGATGAATCTAGCACATTAGTACTAGATGCTGTTGAGGCTTAAATAAGTGTTCTGTTTTGTCCGTCATCACCACCAATATATAAAAAACAATCAGAGGATCAGTGACATTGACCGTCAAACCCCCAATTTTTAAGATTCTTGTTATTTATATTTAGTAGTAAAATATGGTCTGTTTAATAATCGTCTACGTCTACCGCACCTCGTAATCTGCTTTCACCCCCTCCCCCCCCCCCCCCTTCCCCAGATCGCACCTTCCTCCAGTCGCTTCCGTGGCTGACCATTCATCTCCCCGCCCTTCCGCACGTTGGCAAATATTCTGCCAGCGCCGCCTTCCCTTCCCCACCATGTCGTGCTTCTCCCATCCGTTGTCTCTCCTAGGAAGAACCCCGTTGTGACGCTAGTCAGGATTTGAACATGGGGGGTGGGGGGGGGGGGGGGGGCAAGCTGAAAACCTAATTTTGTTATAGCATGTGACACCTATTAATTGATCTATTTTGAGCGGATTTGTACCACCGCATCCCCATCAATTTATATCCTGAGGGTGGTGAACTGAACAACAAATACACCACAGATTATAAAACTTATAATTCAGGCCATCTATCGCAATTAAATTTCTTTTGTAAACTGTAATACTGAAGAAAATCTAATTGTATTGATTTTATGCAAATCTTACAAAAATAGGTATAATCTACCACCTGTGTTCCACAATATAAGAATTTTTAGCAAAGAGATTTAGCTTGCTAAGAAACCTTACATTGTGGAACGGAGGGAGTGGTAATAAGCTAACAGATCAGCCTATACAGAAATTACCCAGTGAACCATTCTAAAAAAATTACCGAGGGAAAAATTATCCACACAATAGATTTAACTTAGAAAGTAGAATGCTAGCTGTTAGCAACAAATGTTCAGCTGGTTAATTTCTTGCGATAAGGTGCAGATCGGTATACCTTTAAAACTGGGCACTTGATCATGTAAAAGTAATTATCATCAAGAGGACGACTGGAACGGCAGGAGATCTGGCCTCTCGATGTCGATGGTCTTCTTCTCCTAGGGGTCGCAGCGACATGAATGATCTGCTCTATCTGTCAGATCACTCAATTCCCATGCCAATACCTGGGGCTGCCTCTGTCGGACAAAAGGCTTAGGAGAGATGAGCTACAGCAGCTGGTTGACAAATTTCTGAAAAAATTAGCCGGATGGAAAGCTAAATGGATCTCTATGGATGGTAGGCTAACTCTGATCACCGCAGTGTTGTCTGCCCTCCCTGCATATCAGCTTATGGCTATTCTGCACCCCAAATGGCTGCATCATCAGCTTGACAAAATCATAAGGGCTTTCCTATGGGCTGCCGATGATAAGGTGTCAGGGGGTAAATGTCTGCTCAATTGGAGAGCGGTGTCTCTCCCTAAGCAGTTTGGTGGACTGGGGCATACCAAATCTGCAAATGCAAAGTGTTGCTCTGAGAACGCGAAAGGCCATAGGCCGATCTTTATTAAGATAGAAAAGGAGGGTGCAGCAAGCTGGACACACAGAGTGTGTGCCAACGAACGGTTAAAGGATGAAGGAGCTGAGCCAGACAGGCCTGGCCAGCCGAGAAAAAACCCCACTGGACATCTACACCCTCAGTACAAGCACGATCAGAGCGCCGTTACCCTGCCGGCAGAGCGCCAGAGGGCAATTTCCTCTCGAATGCCATCGAAGACCATCTCCTCTTGTTGGCTGCTGTTTTCGAAGATCCTGCGGTTCCTCTCTTTCCACAACCTCCAGTGCACGAGGATCACCACGGTATCGAAGTCGCGCCTCAGGTGCTTGGGCGCTCGCTTTCTGACTTGCAGCCACCAATCTTCTGTGCTCGCGAACGCCGGACTCGGAACGGGGAAGTCAGTGTTTGTCCAGGACCTGATCATCCGCCACACCTGCGAACTGAACGAGCAGTGCACGAACAGATGCGTACAAGTTTCAGGAGCCGAGTGGCAGAGCTGGCAGGAGTCGCCGTGCGGCCAACCGCGCTTCTGAAGATTGTCAGCAGTCAAGCAACGCTGGTGGATGACAAGCCACATGAAGAACTTGCAGCGCGGCGGCGCCTTCGATTTCCAGATCGCTCCAGCGCAGGGAAATCGGACGTTGGCGGCGAAGAAAAGTCTATAAGCCGACTTGGTAGAGTAGCTGCCGTCAGTAGAAAACCGCCAGATGAGCTTGTCCTCCTCGCCTGGCTGAAGATGGACTGTGAGGAGGAGGTCCCAGAGGCATAGATATTGTGAGATTGCTTGTGTAGAGACCCCTCCTCTCACGTCTCTGACCCATCTGTGGTTCCGCAAGCCGGCTGCCACCGAGATGCCGGAGTTGCGGACATACGTCGCCAGGATGGGAAAGGCATCGAAGATGGACTGCTTGGAGGGCAGCCAGACGTCCGTCCAGAAGCGTGCTCGTTCGCCATTGCCCAGCTTGACGAAGGTGGCTGCCTTGCAAAGGGCTGCGGCGTTAGCCTCGTCAGATTGGGGAACAAGGCTCCAGGGTCGCGGGCTGTCCGCCCAACGCAGCCACGGCCATCGGCAGCGCATTGCGCAGCCGAAGAAGCGGAGGTTGAGGATGCCGAGCCCTCCATACTCGGTCGGCATGCAAACCCTAGACCAAGATAGGAGGCAGTGCCCTCCATTGATTTCCTCTTCGCCACGCCAGACGAAGGCACGGCAGCGGCGGTAGATGATCTTGAGAGCCCAGGCAGGCAGCTGCAGCACCGCCAGGAAGTGCAGAGGCAGCGCCATGAGTACCGATCGGGTGAGCGTGAGCCGCCCTGCAGGGTTTAGTAGTTTAGGGATCCAGCCCGGCAGCCGATCAGAGAACTTGTCAATGATGGTCCAGATATCCGCCCGGCGCAGCTTTCCAATGGCAAGCGGGAGGCCGAGGTAGCGGATAGGGAACTCACAGTGCTGGCACTGGAAGAGGTTGGTCACTGCCGTCACTGTCTCGGCGTCACACCGGATGCAGGTGATGGTGCTCTTGCTCAGATTGATCTTCAGGCCGGACGCCGCAGCGAAGAGCTTCAGAATCGAGAGGATCACCTCGCAGTCTGCTTGGTAGGGGCGGAAGAAGATCACCGCATCGTCGGCGTAAATCGAAGCTCTTGGCACCCTCTGGTCAAGTTTTAGGTCAGACAGAAGGCCGCGATCCACTGCCCACTGTAGCATCGCCTGCAAGGCATCCATGGTGAGGATGAAAAGAGCAGGCGATAAAGGGTCACCTTGGCGGACGCCACGTGCCAGGCGGAAGGAGTCGCCGCGATCGCCGTTGATGCAGATGGAAGTTGACGCAGTTGACAGCAGGCAGCAGATCCAGTGTCGCCATTTGGGCCCAAACCCCCGCCGACGCAGCACCTCCAGCAGGAATTCCCATGAAAGCGAATCAAAGGCCTTCGAGATGTCGATCTTGAGTAGGGCAGCGGCGGATTTCTTCTGGTGTAAAAACCTGGCAGTGTTACGGACCAGCTTGAAGTTCTCATGGATGCTACGGCTGGCCACAAACGCGCTCTGCGCATGGGAGATTAGCTTCGGGAGCAGGGGAGCCAGCCTGGTTGCAAGGAGCTTTGTGAAAATCTTGGAGAAGCCGTGAACAAGGCTGATTGGCCGGTAGTCCTTGATGTCCAGCGGGTTCTCATTCTTTGGCAGCAACACCATGATGGACGAGTTCATGCAACCAAGGTTCTGGCAGTGGCCTCGGTGAAGGTGTTGTAGCGCAAGCATAAGATCGTCAGCGATGGTATCCCAGCACAGCTTGAACAAGAGGCCAGAGAACCCATCCGGCCCCGGAGCTCGGTCGGAGGGCATCTCCGAGATCACCTTGCGCACCTCCTCGCGAGTAAAGGGGGCCTCAAGGGCAGCAGCTTCCGTGGCCGAGACGCCGGCGAGGTTGATTCTGTCCAAGTTCAGAACCCGCTCCCGGTTCGGAGCCGAGCCCATGATGTCCACGAAGTACTGAAACGCCAGGTCCAGCTTGTCGTCAGCGCCCGTGGCCACCCTATCCCCAGAGCGGAGGGCCGGGATCAGGTGCCTACGCCGCCGCGCGTTGGCCTTCATGTGGAAGTACTTCGTGTTGGCGTCGCCTTCTTGTAGATCCCGTACCCTAGCTCTTTGCCGCAGTCGAACACGCTCAAGGGAGGCGAGGGCAAGACATTTTCCCTTGAGGAACGAGCGCAAACGCCTCTCGTCGGCGGAGAGTTGCCTGCTTTCCATGGCGCCGTCTAACCGGAGGATCACCTCATTCGCCACCTGAAAAAGGAGGGCGTTGGCGCTCTGCTTACGCTGACCCCATTGCCGCAGCGCCTTGGCAGTGTTGCGGAGTTTGGCGTCGAAGATGAAGATGGGGTCTTGTGCGGCAACCTCCTGCGTCCAGGCATCTTTTACTGTCTCCTGAAAGCCCGGCAGCTTTGTCCAAAAGTGCTCGAATCTGAACCTGTAGCATCGCGGGCGTGCAGACGTGCAAGAGAGAAGCAGCGGCGTGTGATCGGAGATGCTGGAGCTGAGTGGGAGCAGGTCGCTGATGGGGTGGATGTCTTCCCAGGCAGGAGAGAAAAACACACGATCAAGCCGGGCTTGCAAAGCGTCCTGCTGGCCGTTGCTCCAAGTGAACCGTCTGCCGATCAGAGGCATGTCTTGAAGTCCAAGAGTGTTCAGAGTATGCCTGAACCTGTTAACCAAGTTTCGATTGATCCTTCCGTTGCTTCTATCCTCCGTGTGGCAAACTAGATTGAAGTCACCATTGACGATCCAGGGTAGTTGCACCGAGGTACCAATTTGGGTC
The DNA here is from genome assembly GCA_947311845.1 of Poa pratensis. Taxonomy (NCBI): domain Eukaryota; kingdom Viridiplantae; phylum Streptophyta; class Magnoliopsida; order Poales; family Poaceae; genus Poa; species Poa pratensis. The sequence continues at coordinate 35,109,976 of CAMZMU010000097.1, read as the reverse complement.
AGCTCGTCAAGGAAGCGTAGCTTGTCAGCGCGTAGTTGTGGCCCATAAACAGAGGTTACAACCCAACGCTTGTTATCGGCCAACGATCTCACATTAGCAGAGATGGAGAATTCCCCTTGGTGGTAAATATTCACCTCCAGCTCAACACTCCTCCAGGCTATAATAATCCCACCCCGTGTGTCATCCGCAGGTAGAAAGACAAAGCCGTCAAAGGACGGCCCTAAAGTTTCAGCGATAATTGCTGCATCCACCAAAGCAAGTTTTGACTCCTGGAAACAAACCATTGCCAACCCAAGATTCTGAACAAACAATCTTATTGCGTTGCGCCTGGCTCTACAGTTCAGCCCCCTCACGTTCCATACAAGTACTCTAAGGTCGACAGCCATAGGAAACATCTGATGAAGACACCACAACTAGTCCAGGGCAGACTAGGTGCCGGCAGGATCCACCTCGGAGGGCAGGGCGAAGGCGGCGAAGCCATCTTGTGCCGGATCGTCAAGTGCCAAGCCGTCCGGGTCGAAGAGGCAGGCAATGGCTTGAAGGTGTTGCGGCGCCATCGTGTTCTTGTAGAGGCCGAAGTACTCGTCCTGGGCCTGAGGGGAGATCACCACCTCCCCGCGATTGAGTCCCATTCGCTTGATCAGCACCGCCTGTGCCCTTGTGACAGGATGTTGGTGAGCGCCGTCGCCCTGTTTGCGGAGTCGATCGCTCCGTCGAGGGGTGAAATCAGCAGGGAGCTGCTTCTTCTTCCTCCTGGTGGTTGGTGCAGAGACGGAGGGGCGAGGGCCGAGCAGAGAATCGGGCGGCGAGCTGCCCAGGTCCAGCATCAGGGTGGCGGCGGCGGAGGCTGGGCCAAAAGGTATGGCGCCGCGAGCCGCAGCGTCCTCCTTCTGGGCTTGTTCTTCATCGTCGGCATCCTCCGTGTCTTCATGCGTGGCCACCTTGTTCATGGTCTGGGTCGCCTTAGCGCCCGCAGGCCCATCTGGGCCTGCCAGCAGCTGATCTCGTGGGCCTCCCCCGCCATTCACAGGGGCAGTAGAGGCCTGCACCCGGTCCGCAGCCAGGCTGGCAATCAGCGTTGACTCGGTCAGCGGCCCGTTGTCGCCAATCTGGTCAGCGTGCCGTTGGGCGGCCTTGGAGAGCGAGTTGACCGTTGGCCCCTGCATCCGAGGTGGGGCACTGCATGCCGCCGGCGAGCGGCGCCGTAGGACCGGCGAGGGCGGCGGCGGCTGGGAGGCCACCGGCGAAGGGAAGAGCGGGCTGCGCGGGCTGAGCGGCGAGCGGAGGATCGCGGGTCTACCCATCCCCAGCAGCGGTGTCGAGAGCAGAGCCGAGTAGCCGACCGCCGTCGACGAACAGGAACGTGGGGAGCTAGCAGGGTTGGCATAGGAGCCGCCGCGGCTACCGCGGGGAGTGCGCGGCAAGCGAAGGATGGCAGGTCTCCCAAACCCCGCCACCGGTGTTGCGCACCGAACCGCCGAGCCGACCGCCGTTGGCGGGCAGGATGGTGGAGAGCTGGAGGTGCCGCCTTGGGTTGGAGTGTCGAGGCCGCGCGGCGAGGCCGGGGCCGTGGCCGAGACTACAGGAGGACAGTATCCACCTGCAGGGGCGAGGAGCCCACCCATGAGCTTGCGGCCCCAGCCACCTGCCGTAGCGGCAGATCTTGTGCTGGAATTGCCGCGGCGGCGTCCCCAGTCCGCGGAGTTGCCCGTCGGAGCGGCGAAGGAGTGGCTGCCTCCGTGTGCCGCACTCCCATGTCCGGCCCCATCGATGCGGCCGCCCCAGCAGTTGTAAGTGTGGCGCCTCGTCACATCACCCTCATCCTCGTACTCCGGCGGGAGGCCAGGGGTGAAAAGCGGCGAGCGGTCGATCACCTCATGGATGTGGATGATGATCGGATGGATGAGAGTCCGCTTGAGAATCGGGGCGTGGGGCGGCGGTGGGGATTCCTGATCCTCGGGGTCTCGTGGCGTGTCCGGCAGCCCCTCCGGCTCCGGAACTTCAACCTCGTATTCTTTGGGGATGTCACTGGGGTTCCGCATCCACGCGGTGAGCATGAGACACCAGCGGTCCGAGGAGGGCAGAATCTCGACGAGGTGGCCGCCAAGGCTGTTAACCACCTGACGGACCGTCTCCCAATCCCATGCCTCTGCCGGGAGCCCGTCGAAGCTGAGCTTGGTGAAGAACTCCAGCTTGCCGCCGGTAGCCTGGTAGTTGCGGTGCCAACGCCGGAAGGCGATGCGGGCACCGTTGCAGCGGAACTGCTCCGAGAGTTGGCGGACCCGGGCACAGTCCTCCGAGGAGGCGAAGGTGATGAAGAAATCTGCTGGGTAGGTGACCTCCACCCGCACGTGCTCGCTGTCGACCCCGCCGAGCGCCGCGAGGGCCTGCACCATGTCGTCCGGCGAGACAGGAGAGCGCCGTCCCTGAACCGAGGCGAGAAGAGCCCGGCCGTAGAAGTCCGCTTCCAGGGCAGCCATGCCTGGCGAGCGGGAGACGAGGCAACGTCCCTTGGCAGGGCGCAGATCAGGGTCGCTGCGCGCCATCAGCTCCGCCGGGAATCTCACATGAGCGAGCGGTGGGTAGTGCGCTATCGACGACGGCGGAGGCGGGCCGGCGTCCCGCTGGGGCGGGGGTGTCGCGGAGGGGCGCGGCTGGGCGGCGGAGGGATGAGAGGCCGGAGCGCGGTCGGAGCGGGATTCGCAGTCGCGGGCAAGGTGGCCAGTGAACCAGCACAAGTAGCAACGGATCTCCCCGTCGCAGCTCGATTTATGGTGGCCTAGCTGGAGGCACTTGAAGCACCTACCCACCAGCCACCGAGGAATCTTGTCTGCCGATGATAAGGTGTCAGGGGGTAAATGTCTGCTCAATTGGAGAGCGGTCTCTCCCTAAGCAGTTTGGTGGACTGGGGCATACCAAATCTGCAAATGCAAAGTGTTGCTCTGAGAACAAGATGGCAGTGGCAGCAAGCAACCGATGCAGAAAAACCTTGGCATGGCCTACCACTGCCAACCGATGATGATGTTCGTGCCCTGTTTCAAGTGTCAACTACGATCACCATCCACAATGGTCGTTCACTCTCCTTTTGGAACTGCCACTTGCTGAATGGCAGGCCTCTGTCCAAGCAATTCCCCAACCTGTCCAAGCATTCAAGATAGCGCAACATAACTGTCTGTGATGCTCTTCACAACAAGCAATGGATTGCTCTTATCAAACCCTCGCCTTCGCTGCAAGTTCTCACTGATTACACATCAACCTCTGGGAGATTTTGGAGGTCAATACACCTATAATTGATGAATTGCTGGACTCATACACCTGCACCTGCAGATGGACTGCTAATGGTAAGTACAGTGCTGCCTTGGCATACAAGGCGCAATGTGTGGGTCACATCACTTCTGACATCCTACCGCAAGTATGGCAAGCAAAAGCTATCCCCAAATACAAGCTTCATTCCTAGATTCTACTGCATAACAGATGCTTGACTGCTGATAATTTGGCCAAACATGGGTGGCCACATGACCGTATCTGCAAACTCTGTCGGATTCATCAAGAAACAAGAGCTCACATCTCGGCGGCCTGCTCTTATGCCCAGCTTGTGTGGCGCAAGGTGCTTCAGGTCTTCGATCTACCTCCAGCTTTCAACCCTACACCTACCATATCGAACCTGAAAGAGTGGTGGAGTGCCATATCATCTCTCCAACAGATGAATTCAGTCAAGAAGTGACGCTCTATTGCTCTATGCTGCTGGTGGATGCTCTGGAAAGAAAGAAACAATAGGGTTTTCAACAACAAAGCTCGATCGGCTGATGATCTTGCCGACAAAGTTGTTTCAGAGTTGAGGCTTTGGCTCGCTGCTGGAGTGCTGCGTACGGTGTGGGAGGCTGGCGAGTAATCTTCCTGGTCTTGCTGGGGCTTGCAAAGCTAAGCCCCAGGCTGTACATGCTAAGGATCTTGCCTTTTTTCCTTTCTCTTGCTTCCAGTTATTTATTTGTACCTCAAACCTTTACCGGCATTTGTTCCGGCAATCTTAAGTAATCGAAGCAGCGCCCTTCCGTCTAAAAGAGAAACGGCAAAAGCCACGGAAGCAGAAAAAAGAAAATCCTAATCGTTCCTGCTTCCCGCGATGGACTGTAAGGCTGTTCAGTTTTCCTGCTGGGCTTTGGCATGTACGTGTAGTAGTACTAAAACTGGGCTTTAAGTAGCAGTTCAGGATTATTCCATACTGCTACACGCACGCGGGACGGCAAAACCTATGTATCGACCTGGTCGACGCCAACAGCCCGTCGCACACCCCCCGCGCGTAAATGGGCCTGGCCCAGCTCCTCTCTTCTGGGTTCAGATTTCGTGAAGAAAATCACGACGTGTGATTCTTCTCTGTTTTTTTTCGTTTTTCTTCTCTGTTTTTCTTTTTTTTTTCTTTTCTTTTTTTGCTGTTTCTTTTTTTCTTTCTTCTATTTCGTTTTTTCCTGTTTTTTTTTTCCAGTTTGAACATTTTCCAGTTTTATTATTAGATATTATTTCTTTATTTTGAAAAATGTTCAATTTTTTAAAAATGTTCAAAACGAAAATTGTTCAGTTTTCGAAAAACTTCAAATTTAAAAAGTGTTCAGTTATTAAAAAATGTTCAATTTTTTGAAAAATGTTCAAAAACGAAAATTGTTCAGTTTTCGAAAAACTTCAAATTTAAAAAGTGTTCAATTTTTAAAAAATGTTCAATTTTTTAAAATGTTCAAAACAAAAATTGTTCAGTTTTCGAAAAAATTCAAATTTAAAAAGTGTTCAGTTTTTAAAAAATGTTCAAAACGAAAATTGTTCCGTTTTCGAAAAACTTCAAATTTAAAAATTGTTCAATTTTTGAAAAATGTTCAAAACAAAAATTGTTCAAACTAAAAATTGTTCAGTTTTCAAAAAAATGTTCATATTTGAAAAATGTTTAATTTTTTGAAAAAATTCAGTTTTTGGAAAATGTCCATTTTTTAAAAAATGTTCAATTTTTTAAAATTCTTAGAAATAAAAATTGTTCAAATTTTAAAATTGTTCAAAAAAAAATTGTTCAAAATTTGAAAATGTTCATGATTAAAAATTGTTCAAAGAAGTTTCGTTCAAACGAAAAAAGAAAAAAAGAAAACAGAAAAAGAAGTGAAAACAGGAAACATTGGACAATAAATAAGTGGATAAAGAACAACTAACACAAACGATAGAATAGCGCAGTGGCTGCGCACTCTAACCGCGCGTGGTGAGGTTTCGAGTTCGAATCCCAATTGTGCATCCAATTTTCTTACTTTTTTCTCAGTACTAGAAGGACCAGTGGGCCGGCCCAGGAAGGAATCGGAGGTGTGCGACGGGCTGTTGACGTCGACCAGGTCGACGTATAGGTGCTCCCATGCGGGACGGCGGGAGGTTCTGTAGGGAGCTGATATACAGCTCCCGCTAGCGGCAGGGTGGCGATACGCCGTCTGAAGGCGCGCGGGCGCCTGGCCTAGTGGGCAGGCCCAGGTACAGTTTTTCTTCCTTTTTCTCTGTTTTACCCTGTTAATTTTAAAGTGCAAACAAATATTAGAAAACGTTTTTGAAAAGAACATTTTGAATGTGAATCAATTTCGAATGTGAACATATTTTGAATGTGCACAATTTTGGAATATGAACAAAATGTGAATTTGAACCATTTTAAAATATGAACAATTTTTGAATATGAAAATATTTCAATTCTAACTTTTTTGAAAGCAATAATTTTTCAAAATTTGGAAACATTTTAAAAAATAAAAAACATTTTAAAAATTGGAACCATTTTCAATTTTGGAACTATTTTCCAAAATTGGAACTATTTTCAATATTAAAACCATTTTCAGTTTTGGAACCATTTTCAAAAATGGAACCATTTTCAAAAACGAACCTATTTAAAAAAATAGAACGAAAAATAATAAGAAAAAGATAAAGGAAAACATAAACAAAAAAGAATAAAACGAATATTGGAACCATTTTCAAATTTGGAACATTTTCAATTTTGGAATTATTTTCAAAATTGGAGCCATTCTCAATTTTGGAACCATTTTCATAAAAATTAAAAGAACAAAAAATAATAAGAAAAAAGAAAAGCAAAGGAAAAACGAAAACGAAAACAGAAAAGAATATAGAAACAAAAAGGAACAGAAAAAGAAAAAAAGAAAACAAAAAAGAAAACAAAGAAGAAAAAACAAAGACAAAACACAACACGCCATTATGGGCCGGCCCACAAGGTCGCTCCCGTTAGCGGCACTAGCGTTACCCGCCACTAACGGGCGATATATAGGAATCGCCGATTCTGTATATCGCCTTATGGCGACGGCCCTTGGCCGCGTCGCCTACTAGAAGAGCTTAATGGGCCCGACCCATATCACTAATTATCGGCGTGATTCTTTTTTCTTCGCGTGACTGTACTGCGAAAATTGAACAAAGTTCGAATTGAAACAATTTTTAAATCGAAACAAGTTTCGAATTTGGACAAATTTTGAATCAGAACAAATTTAAAATTTGAACAAATTTTGAATTGGTACAATTTTTAAATCGGGAATTTTTTGAATCGGAACAATTTTTATTTGAACAAATTTTGAATTAGAAAAACTTTGAAAATTGGAACAGTTTTTAAATTTGAAGAAAGTTGGAATTTGAACAATTCGAAATCGGAACAATTTTAAATTTGAACAAATTTCGAATTTGAACAAATTTCAAATCGGAACCATTTTTAAATTTGAACTAAATTCTAATTTGAACAAATTTAAAAGTTTTAACATTTTCAAAATCTGAAAAACGTTCAGAAATAAAAATAAATTAAAGAGACAAGAAACATAAAAGGAAGTAAGAAAAAAGGTAAACGAAAAACCCGCCAAAACAGGCCAGCCCACTAGCGTCACCCCGCAGGAACGCGGGCATGAAGCGTCGCCTATAGGATTTGCCTGCAAACGCCCATACAGGCACACGCCGGTAGACATCTTGCTCCTGCCACGATCCATGCTGCACCTTATCTTTGTCCCACCCCTAGTGAGAGCCATCCCTACTAAGCCACATGCCCGCACACCCGTGCCCGGCCAGCGGCGGTCACCCCTGTGACCTTGTCCCTTGCTACCCTGTCTACTAGGCCTCTTTCGGTTAGACCTAGTCCGTCGAGGAATGAGGCCGAATCCCTACCAACCCGCGTGGATCAGTCCAGCCCGGATTGAATCCTGGCCCACCCATAACCGCGCGTTCAGTTATTCCCGACACCGAATTCAACCTGGCTGAAACCCCTTCAGACCCGTCCATTTGACGGTGGATTGAAACATGTTCTCCCAACTCGTGGAAGAAATCCCGAGCCAACACACGACGCGTCACCGATTATTTTAATTTGTTTTGCCAAGTGTATTTTGATTGTTGAGTGGTTTGTATGGCGAAACATATGTCATATGTCATCTGGAGTAAAATCAGTCTTTTTTCGTATGCAATGGTTAATGAGGATGAACGGGACGTTTCTTTTTTATGCTTATTTCCTTTTGCAATGGTTAATGATACCTTTGCTGGTGATTTCTGTGACATCTGAATTTATTTGCATAATAATGGGGAGTAGACAATTTCCTATGAGTGGTTCTAGTAGTTGCTTCCATAGGAACCATTGTTCACCCGAGGACCTTGCGTTGTGAAAAACTCATACTGACTGTACAGTGTCTTAAAAGTATCATAGTTATGGCTATCATTTTCATTCTTTCTTCTGTTCTGGTAATGACATGTTGATACTTAGTATTTAAATGATGTTTATTGAAAAAGCGTATGTCCAAATAGGCTGAAACTTTCCCAAAATGCATGGTACAATATTTAATATTTACCTGACTCTTTTGAAATTTTCTAAACATAGTATTTTGCATTGAGAGAGATCGTCGTCACTTGCTCTTCAAAGTCACTCAACCAGCATACCAAATTAGTATTTTCGGCGAAATATGGGGGTCTTGAGGAACTAAACACATCTATTGCTCCGTTCAAAACTATTTTCAAATATGACCTGTGAGGTCGATGCCAATGAGAATGGAGCCGAACTAGTATAGGTTTGCTCCATCCTCTCTAGAGCCGACCTCTGTATTAAAATTTCTAAATCAAAACAGATGTTCAGCGCAAAAGGAGGATAGCGCCGAATTCGCCTCAAATCTATAAGGGGCGACCCAAGAAATTACATTTAGAAAGAGTTTTAAAAAGGGTCACACATGTGTTCTTAAAAGGACAGATTTGGTCAAAAAAAAAAAAACCAAGACCGAGAAGGATCGCGGCAAGCCACTGCATATCTGGACGGGTCGAGAGTCGTGCTCCGTCCTACTACCGGTACCCGCCCTATGAAGCAAACTGAACCCGTGGCACGTTGCTTATGTGCCGCTTTGGCTACAAAAGGGGTAAAAAAAAAGATTTCAGCACCGGCGTCTCCGTGTCCTCCTTCCCCGCAACCCTCTCCCAAAATCAGCCCCACTCCAACTCCAATTCCTCCTCCGCCGGCCCACCCAAATACCATAAACCACACTCCAACAACCTCCTCCGCTGCCCAAAATCCGATCTTTCCGCTGCTACATCCCGCTGCTTCCCCTCGATCTTTCCCCGAGGTGTAATCGCCGGATTGGAGCATGGAGCTCCGATCCACGCCGCCGGCGGTGCCGCGGCTGCTGCTGCTGCTGCTGCTGGCGTTGACGGTTCTCCTGTGCGGCTGCTGCTGCGAGGGCAGGTTCGTCGTCGAGAAGAACAGCCTCAAGGTCACGGCGCCGGACAAGCTCAAAGGCACCTACGAGTGCGCCATTGGCAACTTCGGCGTGCCGCAGTACGGCGGCACCATGGTCGGCGTCGTCGCCTACCCCAAGGCCAACTGGAAGGCCTGCAAGAGCTTCGACGACTTCGAAATCTCCTACAAGGCCAAGCCCGGCTCCTTCCCCACTTTCTTGCTCGTCGACAGGGGAGGTGAGTAGAATTGATTCATATTCCTTTACTGCCTGCCTTTCGGTCGATCTCTTCAGTTAGCTTTATATGCCTAGATTGGTTCAGTTTTAGGTAGATTGCAACTGAAACACTGGCTACAAGTGAGATAGCTTTGGTTTTACCGTCCGGCTTTCATGCACATTGAAAATTAGATCTTGTCACGTGATGATAGGGATTGAGCTGAATGTTAGTTGACCCGATTAGGTACAGCAACCAAATCTGTGACTTGAGGTGTTCCGCAAACTTAATCTGAAAAGGTTTTACCGTTTAAAACCCTGGCTCAGAGGCACATAGGTCACTGTCTTGCTGTTTTGACCTCTCTATGATGTTCCACTTATTTTGTTTTCAGCCGATTATTATACGTTCTTATTTGCTGGCTCGGTCATGTTGCATTCCACTTGGTTAATTAAAATATGCTCAGTCATGCTGCATTCACTCGATTAATTAAGCAATAATGTTGCACTCTACTGGGTTCATTAAAATATGTTGTGCATGACATAACATGGTTTTTCTTGTTCCATGTAGATTGCTTCTTCACAAAGAAGGCATGGAATGCACAGAACGCAGGAGTGGCAGCTATCCTTGTTGCTGATGACAAGGATGAGCCGCTAGTTACAATGGACACGCCTGAAGAGAGCGGGAGGGCTGATTATCTAGAGAACATCATCATTCCGTCAGCGCTGATAACCAAAAGCTTCGGGGACAGGCTCAGGAAAGCAGTCGAGAACGGCGACATGGTTAATGTGAATTTGGATTGGAGGGAGTCCCTGCCTCACCCTGATGAGCGTGTTGAGTATGAATTTTGGACTAACAGTAACGATGAGTGTGGTGCGAAGTGCGACAGCCAGATTGATTTTGTTAAGAGCTTCAAAGGACCGGCACAGATACTTGAGAAGAAAGGTTACACACAGTTCACTCCTCATTACATTACCTGGTATTGCCCGGAGTCCTTCACGTTAAGCAAGCAGTGCAAGTCCCAGTGTATCAACCACGGGAGGTACTGTGCACCTGACCCTGAACAGGATTTCAGCAAAGGGTATGATGGGAAAGATGTGGTGGTTCAAAATTTACGGCAAGTTTGTGTGTATAAAGTTGCTAAGGAAAATGAGAAACCCTGGTTGTGGTGGGACTATGTGACTGATTTTGCAATTCGCTGCCCAATGAAGGAAAATAAGTACACAAAGGAATGTGCTGATGGAGTGATCAAGTCACTTGGTAAGTACATGTTTCCATATGCCTCTTTATCTTTTAAATTGGGGTGTACAAGGAAGTAGTATTAACACGTTTATGATTTCCAGGACTTGATCACAAAGCAATAGATAAGTGCATTGGTGATCCAGATGCTGATGAAGAAAATCCTGTGCTCAAAGCTGAGCAAGATGCTCAGGTTAGTACTTAGTACTTCAGTATGATCTTTTCTCTTCTATTCATCCCGCTTGTGACATATTGTACCATTTTGGACCAACTTACATAGATTGGCAAAGGCGCTCGTGGTGATGTCACTATCTTACCGACACTAGTCATCAATAATAGACAATACAGAGGTGTGTGCTTTGTCAAACCATTTTTATAGCTAACAGCAAGGCAGCAAGATGTGAGGTTTTGGCCGTGCTTATCCTAACATTTGTATTTCTCAGGAAAACTGGACAAAGGAGCAGTTCTTAAAGCACTTTGTGCAGGCTTCAAAGAAACTACTGAGCCTGCTGTTTGCTTGAGTGAAGGTTAGTGCATTAATTGCCTTATGCCCTTAACCTTTCCCTCGGTGCTGCTTTGGGATGAATACGTACTGCAACATTACCTGTTTTGTACCTTTTGTTGGTGTGTATGTGTGTAATACTCAGACTGTAGAGGGACTAAACTGAAAAGAGTGAATAAAAGGAAGAGGGTGTCCAGGGGGAGACACTACGACAGAAAAATTCCCCCCAAAATCTATTATGGTATCAGAGCTAGGTTTTACGAGAGGAGGCGGCGGCGGCGGCGGCGGCTGTGCAGCAGTGCTGCTCCATGGTGGCCTGAGGTGAGGGGGAGATCTAGCTGTGCGTGGAGGTGGAGAGCTGCTGCTGTGCGGCTGGTGTGTGCCGAGGCGGACGGGTTGTGCAGATAGCAGCAGGATTTGGAGGCTAAGAGGAAGGGACCTGTAGCTGGAAGACTGCTCACGGGAGTAGCAAGGAGAGGAAGAAGACAGCTGCTGGGTACAGAAAGCAAGAAGAACGAGGCTCGTTTCTGCTCCAGTTTCTACTCCTCTTTTTTGCTTTTGTCGATTGGGTAGTGTGTGAGGAAGTGCAGCAGCTGGGGGGGGGGCTCTTGTCTTTTGTTCAGAAGAAATGAGGCCCGAGGATATGAGGCTGCGAGGAAGGCAGCACAAGATAAGCTGGAAAAGGAGGCTCAGGGAGATTCCACACTGGTTACAAAAGGCGATATGAGGAGTTTGCTGCAGGATCTTATGGCAATGGGGATAATGGGCTCGAAAGCACCAGCGGGAACACCCGAGTTGAAGCTGGAGCTGATGCCAAATGAACTGAAGTTAGAAGGGAGCAAGAATTATCTTAGTTGGTCCAGGAGGGCCAAGCTGATCTTGAGGACAAAGGGTGTAGAGCATTGTGTGCAGGAAACATTCATAGAACCTGCAGATAGAACAAGTGCGGATTGGCGAGTGTGGAACACCACCAACTCTGTGGTGGCAGCCTGGTTGATGAACTCTGTCTCTCCATCAATTGCCAGGATGATAGAAGCAATTACAAGTGCAACAACGATCTGGAAGACGCTGAGCAATATGTACTCTGGGGCTGGAAATGTGATGATGATGGTGGAGGTCCAAAGTAAGGTGGATGACCTCAAGCAAGGGGAGAAAACGGTCCAGGAGTACGCTAGTGAGCTGCAACAACTATGGTCTGATTTGGACCACTACGACTCATTGCAACTCATATGTTCCAGTGATATCGAGGCTGCTGACGCTTGGCAGCAACGTAGAAGGGTTACCCGCTTCTTAAAGGGGCTGAACACAGAGTTTGAGCCAAGGAGGGCTGCTATGTTTCACCAGACTACATTACCTACTATGGAAGAGGCAATTTCAGCGATGGTCCAGGAGGAGATTCGCCTGCGAGTGATGATGGGTAACAATACTCCTGTTCGGTCAGCATATGTTGCTGACAACAGGGAATGCTACAATTGTGGAGAGACAGGACATCTGAGTTATGGGTGTCTCGCCCCACAATCTGGAGGACGCGGCCGAGCAACTCGTGGATTTGGTCGTGGAGGCAGAGGTGAGAGTCGTGGAGGACGAGGTGGTGGACGTGGAGGACGTGGCAGAGGACGTGTCAACACTAGAGCCTATGTTGCTGCAGAGGAAACATCACACGTCACGCTTACGGGTGAGCAAGCAGCACAATGGGAGAAATGGCAGAAGAGTCATGGAGCAGAAAGTTCACAGGGATCAGGCCCAATACCTCAGGCTGATCACTTCGGTAGCTATGCCAATTATGCCCAAGTGGACGAAGGTACTCAAGCTCAGGCTCTTGCTTCCACATATATACATCCACATGTTGATTGGATTATAGATTCAGGGGCATCTAGACATGTTACCGGTTCCCTCAATGCATTTGCATCTTATAATCCACATGATAATTCAGAAACTATTCAGATAGCAGATGGAACATCCCAACCAATTAAAGGTGTAGGTTCTGTAGAATGTACACCCTCACTGGCATTAACTTCAGTTCTCCATGTCCCTTCATTTCCTGTCAGTCTCCTTTCTGTGAGCTCTGCTATTAAACAGTTCAAGTGCACAGTGACATTTGATGAGGATGCCTGTTTTTTCCAGGAGAAAAGAACTGGGAAGAGGATTGGAACTGGAATAGCGCGTAATGGACTATGGTATATTTCTCAAGGAGATACTGCACTCGTTGTGGCTGTAGGAGGTGTTGAGGCGAGATTTTGTTGCATCACTATCGCTTGGGACATCCTTCATTTGAGCGTTTGAGTCTTTTGTATCCTGAGTTATTTAAGAAAGCAAATCGAACTAAATTAGTGTGTGATGCTTGTGAGTTTGGCAAACATACACGAGCAACTTATCCTTGTACTGGTCTCCGAAGTACCGAACCATTCTTATTAATACATTCAGATGTTTGGGGTCCTTGTTCTGTTACCTCTGTGAGTGGCTTTAGGTGGTTTGTCACGTTCATTGATTGTCACACTCGTATGACGTGGATCTACTTGATGAAGCATAAGAGTGAAGTCCTCACATGCTTTCAGGACTTCCACAAAATGGTGGCCACGCAATTTGACAAAAAGGTTAGAATTCTTCGGTCGGATAATGGGACAGAGTATATTAATTACGGATTTGATGCTTATCTGTCAGATCAGGGAATGGTTCATCAAACCACTTGTGTTGGGACCCCAGCACAAAATGGAGTTGCTGAACGGAAGAATCGACATCTCCTGGAGGTTACTAGATCGTTGATGTTTCAGATGAATGTACCTAAGAATTTATGGAGCGAAGCTGTGATGGCAGCGGCTTATCTGATAAACCGTATGCCATCCAGAGTTCTAGATATGAAGTCTCCATGTGAAGTTCTACTGGGTGAAAGAGAATTTAAATTGCCTCCCAAGGTGTTTGGATGTGTTTGCTTTGTCCATGATCACCGACCAGGTCTAGGCAAGTTGGATCCTAGAGCGACAAAGTGTATTTTTGTTGGCTATGCATCTAGAAAGAAGGGATACATGTGTTGGAATCCAGTTGAGAAGAAGTTGTTCGTGAGTATGGATGTGACTTTTCGGGAGTCTGAGCCATACTACAAGAATGCAGGGGATCTTGAACAGTTTCTGGGTGAGTTCTCCCCTGTCCTTGAGGGTGACAGGAGAGAGGGGGAGAGTGAAGGCAATGTAGGAATTATGGGAAAAGAAGAAGAAATTGTCGGATCCATTCCCCATCCTGAAGTGGTTCTTTCCCCTGAGAGACCAGCTGCAACCAAGGAGTTGCAGGTGTACCATAGAAGGTGTCCTTGCCCTAGTCCGACAGTGGTTCTTCCTCCTGGGAGACCGGCTGCAACCAAGGAGTTGCAGGTATACAAGAGAAGACATTTTCGCAATCAGGGGGAGCAATTACTAGTTGAAAATGCACAAGCAGTTGGGCAAGCTGAGGAGGAGGAGGAACTACAACAGCACAACAACCACAGTGCCAAGATGCCACTGATGTTCTAGTCTCCTTTCCAGGCCTCTCTCCATCAAGCTCCTCGTCATCTTCAGAGAATGGTGATGCTGCTCCTTCCAACCCATCGCATTTAGATTTACCTATTGCTCAACGTAGAGCAATCAGAAGTAATGCAGGAAAGCCACCAGATTGGTATGGTTTTGAACATGACATTGCCAATTTTGTGTCATATTCAAACATTTCACCTGCATACAGAGCATTGATTGCATCCCTTCAAAATGTATTTGTTCCCAATGACTGGAGAACAGCAAAGCAAGATCCTCGATGGAGGGAGGCTATGAAGGAAGAGCTTAGTGCCCTCCAAAAGAACAAGACATGGGACCTTGTGCTACTCCCACCAGGAAAAAGGGCGGTGGGTTGCAAATGGGTGTTCACGGTGAAGCAAACCCCCGATGGAAAGGTCGACAGGTACAAGGCAAGATTGGTTGCGAAAGGTTATAGTCAAACTTATGGAATAGACTATGATGAAACCTTTGCACCAGTGGCGAAGATGAGCACCGTGAGAACACTAGTGTCTTGTGCTGTCAATTTTGGATGGCCACTCCATCAATTGGATGTGAAAAATGCATTCCTCCATGGGGACCTACACGAGGAGGTATATATGGAGATACCACCTGGTTTTGGGAATAGTCAAACTGATGGAAAGGTATGCAAGCTTAAAAAATCTTTATATGGTCTAAAGCAGTCTCCACGGGCATGGTTTGATAGATTCAAGCGTGTAGTTGTCGGGATGGGATACTCTCAGTGCAATGGAGATCATACCGTCTTCTACATGCATAGGAAGGCACATATCACTATTCTAGCAGTGTATGTTGATGATATAGTGATAACCGGTGATGACGCCGAAGAAATCAAGGACCTGAAGGAGAGATTGGGGAAGGCATTTGAGGTGAAAGATCTAGGGCCACTTAGGTATTTTCTTGGGATTGAGATTGCTCGCTCATCCAAGGGAATAATTCTCACCCAAAGGAAATATGTTCTTGATCTGCTGAATGAAACAGGGATGTTGGGATGTCGCCCTATTGCCTCACCTATTGATAGGAATCATAAAATAAGTGCGGACTCAGGAGATCCTGTCAACAAGGAGAGTTACCAGAGACTAGTAGGGCGTTTAATATACCTCTGTCACACAAGACCTGATATCTCATATGCAGTGAGTGTGGTGAGCCGGTATATGCATGATCCAAGGGCTGGGCACATGGAAGCCGTTTACCGTGTCCTAAGGTACTTGAAAGGAAGTCCAGGAAAGGGACTGTGGTTCAAACCAAACCAGCACCTTAGTGTGGAAGGTTACTGTGATGCTGATTGGGCAAGCAACATTGATGACAGAAGATCCACATCAGGTTATTGCATTTTTGTGGGAGGCAATCTCGTGTCATGGAGGAGCAAGAAGCAAGATGTCGTGGCGCGGTCTACTGCAGAGGCTGAATATAGAGCTATGGCTCTAAGTGTGAGTGAGATGATTTGGATGCGGAGCTTATTGTCAGAGCTCCGATTGTTGAGAAACAACATAATGATATTGCATTGTGATAACAAGTCTGCAATAAACATTGCTAATAACCCTGTTCAGCATGACCGCACGAAACACATCGAGATTGACAGGTTCTTCATAAAGGAGAAGATAGATGGTGGAATGTTAAAACTGGATTATGTAAAATCTAATGAGCAGTTAGCAGATTGTCTCACTAAAGGGTTAGGACCTGGTGATGGGGCTGTAATTTCTAGCAAGATGGGCATGGTTGATATCTTTAGCCCATCTTGAGGGGGAGTGTTGGTGTGTATGTGTGTAATACTCAGACTATAGAGGGACTAAACTGAAAAGAGTGAATAAAAGGAAGAGGGTGTCCAGGGGGAGACACTACGACAGAAAAATTCCCCCCAAAATCTATTACCTTTCTTTTGAACCTCCTTGATTTTTTTATGAACTGCAGATATACAAACAAATGAGTGCTTGCAGAACAATGGTGGCTGCTGGCATGATAAGGCTGCTAACATATCTGCATGCAAGGTACTTTTGGTGGTCTTATATTTTCCTGCTAAATTCTAGTTCGTGTGACAACAATTTTCTCTGTTTAGCGGATGGATATGATCATACTTTTTTGTTATATATGTAGGATACTTTTCGTGGAAGAGTTTGTGAATGTCCTATTGTGAAAGGTGTAAAATTTGTTGGTGACGGCTACACTCACTGTGAAGGTACCTGTACTGCAACAACTTAGAATAATTTTTTCTTTGTGTCTTCATTTATTTTCCAGTTTTGAAATAATGGCATGGACCTCACCTTGTCTTGGATGTCTGATTACTTTTTAGCACTGTAAACCTTATTACTGTACAACAAACAGTTTTTTCTGGGACATTCAAGTTTAGCCTTATTGCACTTTTTTGTTAAACTATCATTGTTATTTTAGCTTCAGGGCCTGGGCGCTGTGAGATTAACAATGGAGGATGTTGGAAAGAGACCAGAAATGGTCTGACACACTCTGCCTGCACTGTATGTCATTCAATCACATTTTTGCTTACCTTAATGCTGCCGTGTGTGTACTATTTGAAATCTAAAGGCATATTTTTGTTGCTATAACATGCAGGATGGTGGCTGTAAATGCCCTGATGGGTTCAAAGGTGACGGTGTCCACAAATGTGAAGGTAAGAGTCGGTTCCCAAACTCCATTGTGCTGTCAGAAGTGCCTGCTTATCCTGCAGAATATGTAGCTTTCAGTGGGCAAATGTGAATATCCACCAAAGAATTTGCTTCCACAGTTGAAGCATATTTTGTTGGCTTATTTGTAGGTTTTAGTTTTTTCGAACTGCACAAATCTGAATGTGGAAGTAGAATTTGCTCCAGCAGTCAAAAGCATACTGTATATATTGGTCACATTACTGGTATACCTTTATTGTCGTGCTGATGTGAAAATAATTTGTTTCAGATGTTGATGAGTGCAAGGAAAAAACTGCATGCCAGTGCAAGGAATGCAAGTGCAAGAACACATGGGGAAGCTATGAGTGCGGCTGCGGTGGTGGCCTGCTGTACATGAAGGAGCATGATACGTGCATAAGTATGTGCCTATTTTCTACAACTAGCTTACTATTGCCTCTGTAGTTTCGCCTATATGCTCGACCTTAACATGTACTGTTTGGACGCCATAAGGTCCCACGAATTGCAGGCTAGTTATAATCTTTATGACAGCTGGCTCATCATATTTGCTATTTTTCTTCATTAATTTAGCTGTTATAAGCTTGGCATAGTAACATTTAGGTTAAGTCCAGGTATGTGATGGGATACAGAATCTGACACATTTTATTCAGGCAAAGATGCAGCAGCACAGGTAGGCTGGAATTTCCTTTGGGTTATCTTCTTCGGCCTAGCGGCAGCAGGAATTGCAGGATATGCGGTGTACAAGTACAGGATCCGGGTAAGATACAAATTGTACAGATCAACTATAATTCATGAATAACTCTAGGCTGCCTTCTAATCCTGTTATTCACTGCTTTTCTCTACACAGAGGTACATGGATTCGGAGATCCGGGCCATCATGGCGCAGTACATGCCCCTGGACAACCAGGGAGAGATCTCCGGTCATTCTCACCACATTGAGATGTGAAGGAGGTTCTTCTAGGATTATGGAAAATAGGATGAGAGGAACAGAAGAACACTTTGTGATGCACGCATGATTAGACAATCTTTAGTGTACTCTGTAAGAACTTCCTGTAAATTTGTAGATCAACCTGGAAAGAAACGCTTAGTCTTGAATGATGTGATGTCCTCTTTCTTTCTTCCTATTTTTTAATCAGGAAAGAAATGGTAAAGTCGTGTCATTTATGTTTCTATTTTTGTACGTTCTCCTCTACTCTTTTGATCTTTTACTTGTACTTAGTTAGAGAATAACTAAAATGTGTTTTAAGAATACTTCAGTGTTATTAGGGTTAAAATAGAGGGGGAGATGTATGTCGCTCAGCATCTTCTTTATGAAATGCGAAGTAATCAAGCGAAAGCTGAACCAACCCCCTTGTCCCTCTCTGAGGCGATACTGGAAACCCCAGTTTCTGCCACCGCTGGATGAAGTGGCTGGGCGAGTGATGCCGGTGACTCTTTTGGTAGGCATGTGTTTCTCGCAGTGGAGGGCGTCATCTTCTTTGTGCCTTTGTGCTAGTGATGGCCCTTGGTCGCGGATGGTGTGAAGACGCTTGGTTTTGGCGGCAGTCGAGGTGGTGTTTCGCCTGGCTTCACTGTGCAGTGGTGGCGATGCCACTGTTCGTTGTGTGCATTCTGAGATCTAGCGACTAGGTGTTGGCTGCAGCGGTGGAGGTCGGCCGACTTGGGTCATCTCCCCGGTGTTTCAGTTGGAGATGTTGAAGGCAAGCCTTGGTAATGCAATGTAGGTCATCACCGCCGGTTTCGAGTTGATGCCTTCCTCGAGTCTAGCCGGATCCTGATCAGACTTGGAGTCTTGGTCGTGCTATGGTAGTGTCCGGCTTTAATCGCCTTGCACCCTCGCAATTCAAGGTTGAAGGTTGGGCAAGGGCGATCTGTGTTGCCGAGTTGTTCTTCGAGTGTGTTGTTTTGTTGTGGGGAGTGTGAAGTTGTAAGAATTCTATGGCAATTGCATCTGCCGTCTTGCACTTTCTTTTTTCTATGAAAAGGATTCGTTGATTTAAAAAGAAACTCTAAAATAGTTGCAGGCCGTTACTAATGTAATAGTGGTTGCAGGGCATTGTACTTGAGAATAACAGCCCCGACCCCCGCGTCGCCCTCCTCTGGCGACACGGGGGGAACCCTACCCGCCGCCGCCGTTTAGCGGCCTCCCTGGCTCCCCCCATGTCGCCGCCGCCGGAGGAGGGCACCGGCAAAGCCGCGTGCACCCCGAGGATGGTGGCGGCGGGGCGTTCGTTTTCGTCTCCCTCGCGGAGGCCCAGCTGGCGGCGCGACTTCGTTGGCGAGGCGGATGGAACGGCGGCGTGGACCGGCGTGGCGGCGCTCGGAGCGGGATGGTGCGGAGGCGTGGCAGGGCGTGCGCATCTCGCCGTGGCCACGCGTGGCGGTGAAGGGGCTCCGGGCCCGATCTAGGCCTGGTGGGGGGGGGGGGGGGGGGGGGCGAGCAGGCTACAGGCTCGTGGCTCCGGTGCGGCGCTGAAGATGGAGGTGGCGGAGGTTCCGGGCGCGGGAGCAAGGTGTGGCATACCTCGCTGCCGTTCTTCGGCACCCGGGCAGAAAGGAAGCCGAGGCGGCGGCCCCGGAGCGGCGGCTGCAGCACGGAGGTCGTCGGCATGGCAATCATCGCAGCGAGAGGTGCCGCGACGGCTGCGGCATGCGGTGGAGGTGGAGGTGCGCGTCTCGGCCGCGTTCTTGTGCGCGGGGCAGACGGGCGACGAGGAGACCGTGCGTGGAGAAGGTGGAGGTCCCTAGGGACACTCCCGATGGTGTGGTTTCGGGTTCGCTCGCACCGGTGGTCAGCAACAAGGATATATGGCTAGGCTTGTTGCTCCCCGCGCTTCGCGGACGGATCGAGCTCTGGGACGAAAGCCTTGCCCCGACTTTGTCGGGGCCGACGACTGCGGCGCCTCCGGGGTGTCGTTCCCTTCTTGATTGCGTCGTTCGTGGAGCTTCGAGTCCATCCGACGGGAGTGGTTTCAACAGTTCCGGCTGAAAGCCTAAGCTCCGTGGGAGCGGGCGGCGGCGACGGACGCGTCGTTTCCTTCTTGAAGGCGCTGCCTTGGATTTGTTGGCCCTCACGGTGCAACGGTTTCGCGAAGGCCAAGCAGGATGGAGTTGCGGTCGGGGTGGTGGACGCCGGGGCGGCGGCTCCGGGACGGTGGTGGACGTCGAGGCGGCGGCCTCGGTCTCCCACGCTACGACGGTTCTATGAGGCAGAGCCGTTGTTTAGCGTGGGTCTGGGTGGCGACCTGGATGAAGACTGTGTGGGCAGAGGGTTCGTCGACCCGACTGGATCGCCTTTGGGCAATGCGAAGGCCGATTTGGTTGCTACGTCGGGGCGGCGGCCCCTGAACAGGTTGGTTTTGGTGGTGACCTGGATGAAAACTGCGTGGGCAGAATGTTCGTCGACCATGATTGGATCGCTTTCGGGCAATGCGAAGGTCGATCTGGTTGCTACGTCGGGGCGGTGGCCCCGGAGCGGGTGGAGTGTATTGTGGCGTTTGGTCGACTTGTGTCGTGTGGGCGGCGGGTCGCTTCGTCTGTGTTGTTTTTTTGTACAGTTTGTATGGTTTTTGGACCCGGTTTCCCTTATAAACTGGGTCAATTCTATTCTATCTATTCGAGCGGTGGATATCGACCACCTTGAGCTAAAAAAAAATTGTACTTGAGAATGGGAAGGGCTTTGTATCATGTTAGGTAAAGTCAGAAGCGACGTCGCATTTCCATTGCAAGAAGAGGCGGGCGTTCCAACAAATTTGAGAATGCATTGCAGGGATATGTCACTATACTCACTAACCCTCTCCACTCCGTTATGTCCTCTCACTTTATCCCTTTATTTATACTCCCTTCGTTCCGAATTAGTTGACGTGGTTTTAATTCAAGTTTGAACTAAAACGGGGAGTACGAGGAAATAAACGTACAGATTCAGGTCTCGTATCTACAAAAAATTGGAAGAATGAACGGAATAAGTCTCTGAACATCATTACCGTTCAGTTAAAATTGAAGAGAGCAATTTCCATTTTACTTTCTTCTGAGAGCATTTGCAAGAACACTTGTTGACCACAAGATGCACCTACCTCTCCCCTGTCTAAACCCCTTCACGTTTGTTCGGACGCTTACTTCAGAGTGGTAGTTGGGTCTCGCAGCCTCAGTACAGCCACATGTCCACTCCCACTGCTCCCACCTAACTCCCTTCTCCATCGCATCCCACGGCAGCACGATAAAACACCCACGCTCTTTTGCTGTGTTCCTCCAATCTCTGCCATAACAAACACACAGCTGCTTCTTCATCTTCCAGTCGATTCTGTTCTTCTGGTGAACACTCCATCTGCAAAGAACAAGTAAGTTTGTTCAATTCTATTCATCTTGGATCAAAGATTATTTACTGCTAAAATGCAGCCTATAGTGTCATGTGTGGTAAACAAGAAGGAAAAAAATAGGGAGAATAGAGCCAGCTTTTGATCGAGTTCTGCGTGCAAGTGCAGTGGGATCGGAGCACGAGAAGACCGTGGACGTGGAAGGTATTCCGTTCCCGCAGGAGATCGCCGGCGCCAAGGCACTCTCGCTCGTCGGCCATGGCGTCACGGACATAGAGATCCATTTCCTTCAGATCAAGTTCAACGCCGTCGGGGTCTACCTCGACACGGACGGCATCATGGAGCACCTGCAGAGCTGGAAGGGGAAGGAGCAGCTGGCGGACGACGGTGCTTTCTTCGACGCCCTGGTCTCGGTGAGATGATGATTGATGAAGATCGAGGAAGACGGTACAAGACAAGTTTCTGTACTCTGAATTCTGATACGATCGATGTTGTGCGTGCATGCAGCTCCGGTGGAGAAGGCGCTGAGGGTGGTGGTGATCAAGGAGATCAAAGGCTCGCAGTACGGCGTGCAGCTGGAGAGCTCCGTCAGGGACCGGCTGGTGGCGGCCGAGAGTTACGACGACGACGAGGAGGAGGCGCTCGAGAAAGTGGCGGACTTCTTCCAGTCCAAGTACTTCAGGCCCGGCTCCGTCGTCACCTTCCACTTCCCGGCCACCGCCACTGCCACGGCCGCGGCGGAGATATCGTTCGCCACAGAGGGCAAGGAGGACGCGAAGCTGGCCGTGGAGAACGCTGCCGTCGCCGAGATGATCCAGAGGTGGTACCTCGGCGGCGAGTCGGCCGTATCGCAGAGCACCGTCAGGAGTCTGGCTGATCATTTCGCGGCGATCCTCTCCTAGCCATGATTTTCTTTAAAAGTGCTGCTTAATTTGCTTCTGTAATAAAAATGCTACGCCATGATGAAATATTTTTCAGATGTCTGAAATGAAAGAATGCTGCTCTGTTTCTTAATTAGTATGCATTTATTTACTCCATACTAACTATATGAAAGACGAGCGCTTTCGCGAGTTGTGAGCGTCCCGTGCACTGTTCATCACTGTTTCTCAGGAGTGTCTGCCGTTTTTTACAGAAAAGTCTCTGCGTTTTCCAAAAATTATTAAACGGTCCTCCCGAATAAGACATCTTTGTAGAAAAGTCCCTGTATTTTCTAAAAAATGCGAATCGGCCCTCGGGTACAATTGAAATTTTTTTCTCAAAACATTTTTTTTTTGCTAATTCCACTTTTGCAAAGTTTTAAATCCCTTTTTCGCGCTAACATTTTCGACACAACTTTTAAACTTTGTTTTCCCGGTGGTACCTTCTTTATTACAATGTCGATGTACTTTTCACATGAACAACAAAGAATAGCATTTTATTTTCCCCTAATTTAATTTTTTTCCCACGCTCACATTTTTGACACTCCTTTTTTTTTTTTTGCCAATTCCCACTTTTGCAAAGTTCTAAATCTCTTTTTCGCGCTCACATTTCCGACACAACTTTTAAACTTTGTTTTTCGGTGGTACCTTCTTTACTACAATGTCGATGTACTTTTCACATGAACAACAAAGAATAGCATCTTCTTTTCCCTAATTTAATTTTTTCCACGCTCACATTTTTGACACTCCTTTCAAGCATAATTTTCAGGTGGTAGTTTCTTTAAACTAACGACCAACACATTTTTGACTGCAATATGTGAGCTACAGATATTGCACCTCACATACGGCCGTTTTTTTGCAGAAAAGTTCCCGCGTTTTCCAAAAATTGTTAAACGGTCCTCCCGAATAAGACATCTTTGCAAAAAAGTCCCCGAATTTTCCAAAAAATGCGAATCGGTCCTCAGGTACAATTGAATTTTTTTTTCCCAAAACATTTTTTTTGCTAATTCCCACTTTTGCAAAGTTTTAAATCTCTTTTTCGCGCTCACATTTCTGACACAACTTTTAAACTTTGTTTTCCCGGTGGTAGCTTCTTTACTACAATGTCGATGTACTTTTCACATGAACAACAAAGAATAGCATATTATTTTCCCCTAATTTAATTTTTTTTTCCACGCTCACATTTTTGACACTCCTTTTTTTTTTGCTAATTCCCACTTTTGCAAAGTTCTAAATCTCTTTTTCGCGCTCACATTTCCGACACAACTTTAAAATTTTGTTTTCCCGGTGGTACCTTATTTACTACAATGTCGATGTACTTTTCACATGAACAACAAAGAATAGCATCTTATTTTCCCCTAATTTAAATTTTTTTCCACGCTCACATTTCTGACACTACTTTCAAGCATAATTTCCTGGTGTTAGTTTCTTTAAGCTAACGACGAATAAATTTTTGACTGCAATATGTGAACTACATATATTGCAGCTCACATCCGGCCGTTTTTTGCAGAAAAGTCCCCGCATTTTCAAAAAATTGCTAAACGGTCCTCCCGAATAAGACATCTTTGCAGAAAAGTCCCGTGTTTTCCAAAAAATGCGAATCGGTCCTCAGGTACAATTGAAAATTTTTCCCAAAACATTTTCTTTTGTTGCTAATTCCCACTTTTGCAAAGTTTTAAATATCTTTTTCGCGCTCACATTTCCGACACAACTTTTAAACTTTGTTTTCCCGGTGGTACCTTCTTTACTACAATGTCGATGTACTTTTCACATGAAAAACAAAGAATAGCATCTCATTTTCCCCTAATTTAATTTTTTTCCCACGCTCACATTTTTTACACTCCTTTTTTTTGCTAATTCCCACTTTTGCAAAGTTCTAAATCTCTTTTTCGCGCTCACATTTCCGACACAACTTCAAAACTTTGTTTTTCCGGTGGTACCTTCTTTACTACAATGTCGATGTACTTTTCACATGAACAACAAAGAATAACATCTTATTTTCCCCTAATTTAATTTTTTTTCTACGCTCACATTTTTGACACTCCTTTCAAGTATAATTTCTTGGTGGTAGTTTCTTTAAGCTAACGACGAACAAATTTATGACTGCAATATGTGAGCTACAGATTTTTAGATTTCTCGAACCCGTAGACATTTACAACACAAATTTTTTAAAGATAGTTTTCCAAAAAATGCGAATCGGTCCTCAGGTACAATAGAAAACAAAATTCCCAAAACATTTTTTTTTGCTAATTCCCACTTTTGCAAAGTTCTAAATCTCTTTTTCGTACTCACATTTCCGACACATCTTTTAAACTTTGTTTTCCCGATGGTACCTTCTTTACTACAATGTCGATGTACTTTTCACATGAACAACAAAGAATAGCATCTTATTTTCCCCTAATTTAAATTTTTTTCCACACTCACATTTTTGACACTCCTTTCAAGCATAATTTTCTGGTGGTAGTTTCTTTAAACTAACGACCAAAATTTTTTTGACTGCAATATGTGAGCTACAGATATTGCAGCTCACATCCGACCGTTTTTTGCAGAAAAGTCCCCGCGTTTTCAAAAATTGTTAAACGGTCCTCCTGAATAAGACATCTTTGCAGAAAAGTCCCGTGTTTTCCAAAAAATGCGAATCGGTCCTCAGGTACAATTGAAAAAAAAATCCTAAAACATTTTTTTGCTAATTCCCACTTTTGCAAAGTTTTAAATCTCTTTTTCACGCTCACATTTCCGACACAACTTTTAAACTTTGTTTTCCCAGTGGTACCTTCTTTACTACAATGTTGATGTACTTTTCACATGAACAATTAAGAATAGCATCTTATTTTCCCCTAATTTAATTTTTTTCCACGCTCACATTTTTGACACTCCTTTTTTTTTGCTTATTCCCACTTTTGCAAAGTTCTAAATCTCTTTTTCGCGCTCACATTTCCGACACAACTTTTAAACTTTGTTTTCTCGGTGGTACCTTCTTTACTACAATGTCGATGTACTTTTCACATGAACAACAAAGAATAGCATCTTATTTTCCCCTAATTTAAATTTTTTCCACGCTCACATTTTTTACACTACTTTCAAGCATAATTTCCTCGTGGTAGTTTCTTTAAGCTAACGACGAATAAATTTTTGACTGCAATATGTTAACTACAGATATTGCAGCTCACATCTGGCCTTTTTTGTAGAAAAGTCCCGCGTTTTCCAAAAAACTGTTAAACGGTCCTCCCGAATAAAACATCTTTGCAGAAAAGTCCCCGTGTTTTTCTAAAAATGCGAATCGGTCCTCAGGTACAATTGAAATTTTTTCCCAAAACATTTTTTTTTGCGAATTCCCACTTTTGCAAAGTTTTAAATCTCTTTTTCGTGCTCATATTTCCGACACAACTTTTAAACTTTGTTTTCCCGGTGGTACCTTCTTTACTACAATGTCGATGTACTTTTCACATGAACAACAAAGAATAGCATCTTATTTTCCCCTAATTTAATTTTTTTCCACGCTCACATTTTTGACACTCCTTTTTTTTTGCTAATTCCCACTTTTGCAAAGTTCTAAATCTCTTTTTCGCTAAATTTTAAACTTTGTTTTCCCGGTGGTACCTTCTTTACTACAATGTCGATGTACTTTTCACATGAACAACAAATAATACCATCTTATTTTCCCCTAATTTAATTTTTTTCCACGCTCACATTTTTGACACTCCTTTCAAGCATAATTTCCTGGTGGTAGTGTCTTTAAACTAACGACCAACAAATTTTTGACTGCAATATGTGAGCTACAGATATTGCAGCTCACATCCGTCCTTTTTTGCAGAAAAGTCCTCGCATTTTCCAAAAATTGTTAAACGGTCCTCCCGAATAAGACATCTTTACAGAAAAGTTCCCGTGTTTTCCAAAAAATGCGAATCGGTCCTCAGGTACAATTGAAAAAAAAATCCCAAAACATTTTTTTTTGCTAATTCCCACTTTTGCAAAGTTTTAAATCTCTGGTTCGTGATACGTCTCCAACGTATCTATAATTTCTGATGTTCCATGCTTATATTATACCATTTTCTACATGTTTTATATGCACTTCATATCACTTTTATGCATTTTCTGGGACTAACCTATTAACAAGATGCCACAGTGCCAGTTCCCTGTTTTCTGCTGTTTTTGGTTTCAGAAAAGTACTTCTGCGAATATTCTCGGAATTGCACGAAACAAAAGGGGAAGTCCCTATTTTTCCAGCACCAACACGGAGTCCGAAAGAGAGACGAAGAGGGGCACCGAGGTGGCCACACCACCTGCTCGCGCGGGTGGGCCCCTGGCCGCGCCGCCACGTGGTGTGGGCCCCTCGGGCCTCCACCGACGCCGCCCCTTCGCCTATATATTGCCTCAGACGCGAAAACCCTAAAATACCAAGTCATATTTCCAGAAGAGTTCCGCAGTGCCGCCGCCATCGACGACAAGTTTCGGGGGACAGAAGTCTCTGTTTCGGCACGCTGCCGGGACGGGGAATTGCCCCCGGAGTCATCTCCATCAACTCCATCGCCATCTTCATCGCCGCTGCTGACTCCCATGATGAGGAGGGAGTAGTTCTCCCC
Organism: Poa pratensis; assembly: GCA_947311845.1. Classification (NCBI taxonomy): domain Eukaryota; kingdom Viridiplantae; phylum Streptophyta; class Magnoliopsida; order Poales; family Poaceae; genus Poa; species Poa pratensis. Next base: position 35,083,340 of record CAMZMU010000097.1, on the reverse strand, counting down.
GAGGCTGAGGGCTCTACTGGTAGCTATGTGGTTCATCTCTCTCTCACATGGTGTGATCTTTATGTGATCATGTGTATTGCTAGTATCGCTGAATACATTAATAATGTTTATGCTACTCAAGTGATTTTGTCTAGTTTCTGGAGTCGTTGTGACAACACGGTATCAAGGTGACAGTGTGGGTACTTGTGTGACTCTATGAATAATTTAGATATGTATCATGGCTTATTCTTGGGAATTGTGGTGTTTGTTTACTCAGACTTTGAGGTGTGCTCTTGCAGCCCTACGCATAGTACTCTTGCTTCATCAAGAAGGAGAATAATCCCGAGTAGTATTTACTTGTGTTCAGTTGTGCTAATCTGTGAAGCCGATGAAGCTTTACATGTTGTACTGGCGCGAAGGAGGACGACACGCCAGCCTCCACCGCGTCACTCCGCCACATCTCCGCTATTGGGTGCTGGCTGTTGTCCCTCGTAATACTTGTTTTCCATCGTCCACACTGCTCGGAGACCGATCGAGGGCAATTGATAGAGAAGGTTGTAAAACCACTTATAAGCCTCTAGCTATATCTTTTGAAAGGATAGTTTATTAGTACTTTTTCTATCTCTATACCCAGTATGCAATTTGGTATACGAGTTTTGGATATGCTACGCTGCAGCGCTAGTTTCCCTCGTGTTAGGTATTTATTGAATGCCGGATGTGATGGCTGATGGGTAAAGGGGCGTACGTTGCCACCTAGGAAATCCTAATGCTTTTACGGTTTTGATTTCGTCTTCCGATAAAAGTGTGTACACTCCAGCTTGCCAAAATCAAATCAAAAAATGTAAATAGGATGTCAGGATATAGGGACTATGGAGTAAAAGTAATGTGGAATGTTGAATAGGATTAAAGATATCACGAATCTTGGTGTAAGCGAGTTCGCTGAACTGCGTTCACAAATCTTGGTGTTGTTATCGTGTTGTGATTTTGTTCCTCGGTTAATCGACTAGACACCTACGACGATAAAAATAACGATAAACGAAAGCAAAATCAACACAACTGGGACACAAAAATTTGTGTGCAAAGCCCTTGAAAGGAAGAGAAAACCCAGGGGCGCCAACCAGCAAAAATTTACTATGATCAGCTGAGATTATAACACGGGGATTTACACTGTGCGATCTATCCCAAATCAGCGGCTTACAAGAGAATCCTAGGTCAGCAAGAGGTTATAATCAGGACAATAAAACAATAGTCTAAAGTAACATGTCAAGCTATATATTTTCTCTCTCATTTCTACAATATACAGTATATAGGTATGGATTCAGCCGGCGCATCAGAGTCGAGAAGGAGGATGGCGGGCTCAAAAAGTAGGTTTGCAAAAGTGGGGTTTGCCCCTTCTTTCATTTCCTATGCGGCTCTTATCGCTGCTCATCCTGCTGCTGCTGTTGTTGTTGTTGTTGTTGTTGTTGTTGTTGTTGTTGTTGTTGTTGCTGCTGCTGCTGCTGCTGCTGCTGCTGCTGCTGCTGCTGCTGCTTTGTTCTTTTTTCTGGGCGAGCACATGGAATGTTCGCCTGGGGAGCAGGACGAGGAGGGGAACCCGGACATATGAGCCGAAGCCCTCGTCAACGCTGCCTTAACCGCGAGTGGCCGCACATGAAGTTGACCACCAGGTACTTTTTTGCTCTTGGCCCGTGGTGGAGTATGCTCCTGCATTAAGCCCCTAGCTTTATTTTCCCCGTTTTAACGCATTATATACTCTGCTTAATCCATTTTTTTGTTAAACACAGTACAACCGCAGACGCTCACATACACGTGCACACACTTATCCCTATGAACGCTAGACTCTCTTAATATGTCCTGCTCTTGTTGTACCTACTGATTCACAATGTAAGATATGGCTAGGAAAAACGGATAATTTGTCGGCTAGTCTGACATTTATCATCTCCATGCCTTAAAATTTTGAATGCGTGTATGGATACATGCCAAAATCTCGCACCAGAAACAAATCCTTCATGTCATGCTCCGACTCACCACTTTCGAAGGAAGCCGAGCATCTTCAAAAAATCTCGCTCTTTGCTCATGACCATTCTATCTTTGATAAATCGAGCTTGGTGAGGCATGCATCGAGTTTGGTGTTTCTGTCTTGAGGCCATATAGCGCCTTCTCAAGTTGGAGCACCAGGTGTTCCTTCCCCTTTGTAGCGAAGCCGGCTGGTTGTTGCAGAACCACTTCCTCCAACTGGCCATTGAGAAAAGCTGATTTGAAGTTCATGGGATGAGCGTCCCGACCCACACTTGCATCTAGAGCCAGCAGGAGCCGGACAGACTTGAGTCAGGCCACGGGAGCGAAGACCTTGTCGTAGTCGATCCCGTGTAACTGCACGTAGCCCTTCGCCAAGAGGCAAGCCTTGTGCTTAAGGACCAAACCGTGTGCCCCCTTCTTCACTTTGTAGGCTCACTTTAGGCTGATCGCGCGGTGACATGTGTCGCCGATGCAACACAGCGTTAGAGAGAGGGCTGCATCTCCATGGGAGAGAACCCATGCATGCACGCAGTCGCGAGGAGCAGCACCACGCAGCTTCCGCAACAAGGGCTTTGACCGAAGGCCTAATCCAGCGATGATGAGGTGGGAGTCGGTAGAGTGGGCGGCGGCAGGGGGATCTAGAGAGGCAATGCAGGGGCGTGAGTAATTTTATTGTCTCCAACGTGATCTCATTGGTGGGCCTGAGTCCACCAAGAAGTCCAGACATCAATTTCGTGTTAAAGAGTGAAAATGGAGGCAACTATGAGTAGATATAAATTATATGAAAGAACATCCATATTTATAATTCAGGAAATGTAGTTTTGGGTGATCAAAAGTTTTAAACTGAGAAATCATTACAAATAGCTAACAACCCTTTGAGCCTTTGGTGCTAGTTATAGGATACACATAACGAGACATAATTATTGCTACTTGATATAGAACTAGGAAAAATGCCCGTGCATTGCAACGGAGAAAAAATCTCTATGTTGTGGAGGCGTGTAGTCCGCAGACATTGTGAGGCGTTTGGTTAGATGACGTTGAATGCGATGATAAAACATGAGTTTATCTTGCATAGTCACTATGGCCGTGGTTTGCAACGAGACGGGAAATCCACCGACAGAAGAAAACAAAAATCTTTTTCCTTTAATTGCTTGTCTTTCTGCTTTTCGCGAAATGCAATCCGTCATTTTAGTTTGCACCCCGACACTATCTGTACCGTCCATTGCTCAAGATTCGGGCTACATGCATGCTTTAGAAAACCCCCTGCCACCCCTATTTTGTATATTTCTTCAGTCCATTACCACTTCTCTTCTGACTATGTCTTCAGTCCATTAACTTGATGGAATCATCTAAAGCATGTAGTCAATCTCCAGGACTCACCCCTAAAAAAACAAAATCCAGGACTCAATGTATACACACTGGCAGGTACTGCACATACACTGATACACATGAAGAGCTAGCATCTAATCCATGAATCGTAGACTGAAGTTCTGAACACAGAGGGGCGTAAACCACATGGAGTGGACGCCTGGAACGATACCCCTCTAGGTTAACGCCAAAGAGAGCCAGTAGTCGCGCCGGCACATGAGCACGAACGGAGGTGGTGGTACATCTAGCTAGCTGATGTCTACCATCCCCTGCGGCCCCCCTGGTCACCACCAACAGGACACAGCACGATGTACCACCACCTCCGTTCGTGCTCATGTGTGGGCGTGTAGTCCGCAGTCCGCAGCACGAGGAAGAAGACAGAAGAATTCCTGTCGAGAGAGAGCGACTACCCCCTCCCTCAGTCCGTGCGCGCGGCCGCAGTCTGCACGCTGGAAGCAAGTCCTCTTGGAACGCCCATCACGGCTGCACGTTGTGAGTCGGGGAACCTGTGTATGGCCCTTATGGGCCTATGGCCGACACACGGCAACACGTTGACCGATAGACCCATCCCGTCAGGCATCAGCTGCCCGCCGGCCGCTCCCAGTTCGGCCTCATCATCACCTAGTCCCTCCCACGGCCGCTCCCCTGGGCATCGGCGCGGCCGCCACGCGAGCGGACATGACGACGACGCTCGCCTCGCTGCGATCGTAGGGCAATCAACGATCATGAAGCTCTTGATGTCCAACAGGTCCGAACTCGATTCGCTCCCTCATTGTCGCCCTCGCGGCCTCTGCCGCCGCTGACTTTGACCGGAGCTTGGAAACGAGAAGCTACGTCTCCTAAAGCTCGCGCTGGCAGGAGTCTGGCAGCGTTGTAGCGGAGGTTCGACGCCGCCTGGTCGGGTGTCCATGGTCGAGTTGCTTTGCTGAGACTGGGAGTCGTGCGTGCGACGCCGATATTTTTGATCTTGGTTTCTCGATCTCACACAATATATACAGGAAACCAGGCGTGGGAATTACAAAACGCGCCGCTAGGAAAGCCTAATCCTTGATGGACCCGGAGTAGCTTTATCGAACGATGAAGGACCCGGAACAAAACCGAATCGTTTTATTTTGACTTATAGTGGCATAGGTGGGTAATTATTTACAACTTTAGGGGCAAATCCAATGACCTACCAAATCAAACGGCGGAAGCCTTAACGCTTTTATTATTACTAGAAAAATACCCGTGCGCTGCTACGGGAGTGAAAGAATAAACTATGATTAAAATCAGTGTAGATTTATCCCCAAAGCTGAATGACCTACGTAGAATAATATATTTTTTTACTTGGGTGAGTATCAAGTTGAAACAACAGTAAAATAACTCGATTGTTAAAAATATATGTTTGTACATTTTTATCTTTGTGATAACTTGATATAATGTCGTATGTCCTCTTGGTATAGATTAATCATTAATGGTAGATACACCAACCTCCATTTTTTTATTTTTCTTCATTGGTCATCTCTGCATATCGATTATGTCTTTGTCCTTCTATCCTCCTTATCCATGATTGAAGATTGCTTCTCAAATTGCTTGCCTGCATGACTGTCGTTGATTAAAAAGAAGAAACATATAAGGTTTTGCATCCCCCGTACAAACTTTAGGTCGCCGAGATGTGCACCTAGAAGCTGTTTGGCAAGCAGGCTGGGTGATCGATCAGGTGGACATGCACGAATTGGCTATTTGGCTAGCTTGGCTACGACTACTTTCCTTGGCTAGCTAGCTTGACGTACAGATCGAATTGCTTCTGGCGACTTGCTTCTCCCCGAAACACACAAGGACGACACCATGCCATTCATGCCATCGATCTCACTTGGTTTCGCAGGTCCGTGTCGATTCAGTTGTCTCTCAGATCTATCCGGCGCTCCACATCGGCTCGACGTGCCTGGCGCATTCTCGGCTTCCAAACGCTGATCACCCTCCTCGAGACCACATCCAAGATTGTCTTCCGGGACACGCGCGCCACCGTCGTCCTGAATGATCAGGTTCTCTTCCTAGAGCTGCACCACGAGGTACGAGCTGACCTCCCTCTCCTTGCCAAAGGACTTGTCCTTCGTGCTCGTCTAGGGTTTTTTGCTGGGAATCGAGACGGGTCCGGCCTTGTTCATTCCCTGTCTATGTGGTAAGAGGAAGGAGGCAGGTGTGGTGTTGCGCTCGTGAGTCGTGCCCTGATCCGTTTCGATTTCTTCTCGTGGTTGGTTCCGGCCGGTCAGACTCGGAATACAATTGTTTAAGAGTTGTTTTACGGTACATCAAATCCATATGAGCCGTTCATTCGATGTGATCCCACGGTCCAGATTAGAAATACTACTCCAATTTTTTTGTGGTATATCTGAGCCCGCGGGGTATTTTAGGCAGTTCACTACTGTTAAAAATTCCGCAGCAAGGTTCCTCGAAAAAGAGATGATGTTTCGGCCGTCGTCAGACCTCACTGCCTCGTCGCCCCTGCCCTAGCCCTACTCTGCATGTGGCCACACCCCTGCATGGAGGCGCGCTGCCGCCGGCGACAACTAGAGGTAGGTCGCGGGAGCCGCCGCTGTCTGCCGGATCCTACTCCTCCGCTGAATGTGAGGTGAAGCTCCTCGAGGTCCTCCTCATCCTCATGTGCGACCAAATCCTCCCCTTTCGCGTTGGCCAATCTGTCTCCTTCCAGTTCCATTTTTCGGTCGCTGGGATGATGGCGGTGATTGGACTAACTGCCTAAGTGACATTCTACGGAGTGGTCTGTTCTCTCACTTCACCACACCGGTGACAGAGAAGCCTCATGCAGTTCATATCGGTGATGACCATAGATAAAAAAACCAACAATCATATGCGATGAAACAAATAAGAGTATAAGACTGTTGATTGTTGGTTCAGATATGGCTGGCAGCTTCATCGTAACAACTTGGTCAAAGGCGATCCACCATGGACGCTGCTCTCAGCATTTGTCGCGCCTACGCACAGCGACATCTGAACGTGCGCATGTCTCCGGCAAAGGCAACACGAGGAGAGGGCGTGCGCCGCGCTCGTGGGCACGAGGATCTGGGCCGGCGAGCTCGAGCAGCCCATGGAGCGGCGACGGCTAATTCCTCGTCCAACTTTCCTCGCGTGGTGCGGGCTGGCACTTGGCGGGGCAGTAACTTCGTGATTACCTATGATTAATAACCGATAAACTATTTAACCCTCATAGAAAATTACCTAGTTGTCCTTTTATAAAAAACTGGCCCAATTAATTTTAGCCGTTCGATCAGCTATATACTACACACTAAAATGTGTAGTATGATGTACCGTAAAATATCCCTTGTTTAAAATTGTTTCAGTTCGGCCCATGAAGAAAAAGAGGCCCAACTATGACGTACCATCATCACCACCTTTAGTCATATTATATAGTAGAGATATAGGTAAAGATAAAGATATATACAAGGGAAATAAACAAGTCATTAAACAGCTCATCTGGGAATTGTTAAACAAGTCATTAAATAGCTCATCTGGGAGTATTAGTGTAGCCGGGTCATTACTTTAACCAGACGTGGATCCTCGTCCGTTCGCGTGTGCTTAGTGCTGAACCAGTCTACAACTAGAGAAAGTCGGAGTACCACGATTTGCAAACATAATGGCGTATGACATTGTTGACACAAGACTTGACAGGCTAGCCGTGTGTTAGTTAACTGTTGTGTCGTTAACAAACTTTGGAGACCCAGCAAAAACAATAGGTATCTTCTTGAACGCCTTCTCCTTCTATGCACAACCATCTGCGGCGCGGATCTTTGGAGTAGGTTTCAGAGATGCCCTTAGATCGAGATGTTAATGACCTTGGCAATCATCGTCCGCGATCTGCACGACTGCACCACAGCTGGAAAACTCAACCGCTATCTTAGTGCTTCACATGATAATATTCGTTTTTGCTTGTCCTTTACCATGGGCTGAATACACCAACATAATACCTTTTATATATAATTGTTAGTGGGAAGAATAATACTGCCATCTATCATGCTTACTGGTTAGGTTCTATATCATGTGGAATGTTTCTATATATTCATTAATTTCATAGACTACACCTTCAAGACTGATAATCCATACAGGTCAATCCATCTTCTCGCCATGAAAAGCCTATGGAGGCTGAGGCCCTGTCAGGACCGGTTTCTTTTTCGAAATATTTAGATAGAAGAAAACACTTAATTACTTGGGTATACCAATAAATTTTCAGAAATTAACAAATGCCGATTCGAAACACATCGAGGAGCGGCTCCAAAGGAGGTTAAGTAGTTGGAAAGGAAAATTTCTATCCCGTAATATGGCACTGGATAGGATATCATTCTTTCAGTTGCCCAAAGGGGTCTTGAACAAACTGGTTTATTACCAATCAAGATTCATTTGGCAAGGGGATAGTGAGAAAAAATATCGACTGGCTACACAGAATGTAGTTTGTCGTCCAAGAGATCAGGGAGGACTGGATATTCATGACCTTCAAGTTGAGAATACAGATCTTCTAGGTAAATGGCTTTGTAAGCTTCTCTTTGATGACGTGTCTGGGAAACCCAGTGACTCTCAATTTTGGGCCGTTCTTGACTTATGGCGACGATGAAACACTTCTTTTGCTTTGGAAATTTATTATTAAGGATCATAAATTAGGTTCTACGAGGAAAAATGGTTCGGAAATACCACTCTTCGGGACGAATATCCAGCTTTATATAATATTGTCCAGCATAAAAGCGATACATGTGCTATGGTTATGCACTCATCGTCGTCAAATGTGACATTCAGGCGAGACTTGGTTGGACCTAGGCTTGCAGCATGGAATGCCCTAGTAAGGCGGCTTGTTTCGGTACATCTGAAGCAAGGGTCCGACGAATTTTGCTATAGTCTAAGTGAGAATGAAAATAGTTATATGTGGACTCATGTATAGAACATTGGTTCATCCATAGATGCCAGTTGATAATAATTAAAATTGGAAGATGGAGATGCCACTAAAGATAAAATTCTTTGCTTGGTAATATCGTCGAGGGGGTTATTTTAACCAAATATAACCTTGTTAAACGGAAATGACATGTAACTACAAAGCGTGTTTTCTGTCCACATGAGGAGAGGATCAAACACTTATTTTTTGAAGTAGCTTTAAATTTGTATCCACCACGACTAGTTGCTAATATTTTCAGCATTGATTACATGGTATTGATCATAACTTTAGACTCTAATTAGGGTGGGAGAGATAGCCGTAATATGGTCGATATGATTATGTAGAAATGTCAAAACAAATTGATAAAAAATCATCCCTCATGCAGATAATCTACAGTTGCACCGGTTTGCTTCGTTCGTGGCCGACATTAGAACGCATGGAAAATCAATACCTTTTTTTGGTGGTGTGCGGGCAACTGGAAAAAATGGCGAGTGGATTTTTTTACCCGAAATTGTTGGCCGCGTGATTTTCGGATAAGCCCCATAGTTTCACAGGCGACTTGATGCTTACTCGCGTGGGTTCTTTTGTTTTACTTTTTGTAAGACAGTGCAGTTGCGGCTGTGTACATACTACATATACATAGGCCGATTCTAATGTTTAATCTTGTGAAGTAATAAAAACTCCTTTATAAAAAAAAAATGGCCAGCCTAAAGCAAGTAGTTAACATGGCTGTCATCGTCGATCATCTTGCTGGCCACTAATTTATTGGATCGGAAGCATGGAAGAAGCTGGCTACTAATTTATTGCATCGGAAACATGGGCGAAGCGTCATAGTTCTTCGTCGACTCTTAGTATTTATTGGAGCAATCGTTTCCCAAACCTTTCTACTGCATCTGCTCTAGATCCCTCAAACAAGGTCTCATCTTCTTGCCCGTCTCTTTGGCTTGGGACATCGATCTTCCATTTCAGGTCAGTACTCCAGCACTTTAATCTTCTTTCTTGCCGCCAGCAGTTCAATTAGGCGAGTTTTGGAAAAGCTTGAACTGGACAGCCTTTCAGCTTGCATATGTTGTATAAATTCCCATTGTCTTGGTCTGGCCCTGGAATCTCAGAATGGATGGAGTACGTCCATCTGCTTTTCTTGCATCCAGACGGACCAGACCAAGAAAAATGCTTGATGCATGCGTTCTTAACCGGACCTGGAGCGTCATGGTTCAGCCTCAATCAGGTTGGTCAACAGGCAGACCGCGACCTTGGACTTAGCGTGCTTCCCTGCAACGATCTCGCCGAAATGCATTGGATATACTGATTTATTGAGAAATTAGGCATAATGAATTGTCGCAAAATCAAATTGTCCTTGATGGATCCGTTATTTAAGATCTTGTTCCCAAGCCGCTTGGCTTGCTTTTGCACCCTCAACTTCTCCTTAATCAATGAAAGAGGCAAAGCTTGTGCCGCATTAAAAAAAAAAAATACTGTCCACGGATTACGGACGCGACTTGGTTGCCTTTTTTCTAACATCTCGATCCAAGAAACAAAAAGTCAGTTCCATGTTCTTTCGTGATCCCTTCATAACCGTTCTTTCATTGAATTTTGGTGACGATTTATGGTGTTCATTCTTGCACAAGAAAATATATGTTCCTACTTGCATCAGAATCACCATCGTCCATGGCCCGTGGTGTTGGTTCGTAACTGGATGCTGCAGGTATGCGTTTGATCTCATTTGAGAGTTATCACTCTGTTTTGTATTGCAGGTATGTCGGTTTGGCAAGCAAGGCAACTCGAAGCCCTGGAGCGCACATTGAGGAATCCAGCTGAAGATCCTATCAAGCTATCATATCCAGTAATAGAAACTATTACAAAGGATTTCGCTGAAGAAATTGGTCGTGGCGGCTTTGGAGTTGTTTATCTGGTATGATTTGTATTTTCATCCTTCCCATTGATACTTATTCATGTCTAAGATACTCATGCCAATGCTTGTGCTATGTGTAAAACAGGGATCTCTTGCGAGTGGGAAAATTGCTGTGAAGAAGCTTTCCAGTTCACATGATTTGGATGACAAGCTATTCACACATGAGGTCAACTGTTTGATAAGAGCAAAACACGAAAATATAGTACGGTTCGTGGGCTATTGTGCTGACACCCAAGGGGAATTGGTTGAGTTCGAGGGAAGGGTTGTCTTAGCTGATGTACGGCAAAGGATTTTGTGCTTCGAGTACCTTCCTAATGGAAATCTTTACCAATATCTTGAAGGTATATAACCTTGTAACTTCATCTACAAATTACGTAGATCCAACATAGTATATAATCATAGTCTATTTATTCAACATTGTAGATCTGGATATGCTACTCAATATATTTGGTCAAATTTAGTAAGCTTGACTTCTGACCTTTTTTGCAAATGGAGAGACCCCCGGCCTCTGCATCAAAATGATGTATACAGCCTTATTTATATTGAAAATCTATTTGAGAGTATTTATCCAGATTATTACAAATCATGGGTCACACAAAGTGGAAACAAATATCAACCAATTGAAGATTGCAAATCTAAACATCTAGTCTTTTAGGATTTAACCATCCTCCCGGACACAAGATAGACCACATGACCATTAGCATGCAGGTACATCTGGTATGCATAATCGCCCTCTGATGGGTAGGAGTAAGGACCTTGTGTGTATCCAGCCTAAGTAGCATATTCATATTCCAACCAAAGTCTTCGTATTCTGAAGAAAATCGTTGAACCTACGTCGACACTCCTTAAATCACGTGCCATGTACATTAACGAGGCAATATGAGTAACTAGCTAGTTATAAATTAGGCGCATGATCTTAACCTTTATAAAATTGTTCTCGAGAAGCGTTGCTGATTTAAGTAACTATCTATTAACTTTTATGCATGACCGCACTTTGAACTTCAAATTAAAATTTATCTCTAGCATTAACGCTGAATGTTTGTTATAAAGCTTACTGTCACGATTTTCTTGCTCATTGTGAACTAATTTCTCAATTCTCTTTTCATAAAAAAGTCAGCTTTTTTGGAACGAAACTTATCATTAGAGGTACATGCTGATAATGGAAGGTAATTTACCAAATATGTGTTTTTGCTCTCTTCGTTTCAGAGAAACCTAGTCGAGATGAATGGCATACGCGTTATCAAATGATTAGGGGTATTTGCCAGGGTTTGAATTATCTTCATGAAGAGTTGATTAATCATTTGGACCTGAAACCTGAAAATGTTATGTTGGATGCTCAAATGAAGCCCAAAATTACAGACTTTGGACTGTCCAGGCGTTTTGATGAAGGACAATCTAGATTATTTACTAAAAACATTTGTGGAACACCGTAAGCAAATCTTAGTGATACTTTCCTCTTTCTATCAAGTGTTTGAACTTTTCTCCATGCCCAGCTAATTCCAACTATCGTGTTGTCATGCAGGGGCTGTATGGCACCCGAAACAATAGATAATGGAGAATTATCATACAAATCAGACATATTTTCGTTGGGTATTATTATCATAAAGCTATTAGCCGGGCATAATAAATATGATCTGGACAACGTAAGGAGAAATTACTTATCCATGCTGGTTGGCCTTTTTACTATGTTAAAAACCTGATCCTCAAATGCACACTGCATGTCACACGTTCAAACTACTGTATAGCTGTCCGAAAAAGAATATAAAGGGTAAAAATAGTGACCCAGACTTTTAGCTCTCAGGTCCAACGCACCCTGATATGCGGGAATAATATTTAGAAAATTAAAGCATTGTCAAAAAATTCTGAATTTTTTTACACTCAAAGATTACCAAGTGTTCTACTCCTATAATTTTTTGGATAGTAAATAATTCTCGTTAACTTTTGGGCAAAAAAGTGAAATTTCTGACGAATATAGCTTGTATATAGGGCTACTTTAGGTAAATCTTTTACCTAGGGTGCAATAATAGTTATTTTTTGACGAAACTTTTAGTCAAGTACAGTACGTGGTAATGTTTGCCCGAATATCATTGTTGGAAGTTTTTGAACTTTTTTAAGAATTTAAATTATTTTTGCATATCAGGTTATATGCATGGTACCCAAGTTCTCCAATGTATGCTAGTGACTATTTTCCCTGAATACGGCTCTTCACATTCACTTTCTCTATTTTGACAAAAAAAAACCAATCATTTATTGTGCGAACTAAAATGACAAGATATATATTGTTGGCAAATAGCTAAAGCTCTATGTATTATATAGATAGACAATATAACTATAAATATATATCCTATATATATTGCCTATCTATAACAATAGTTGGGGCCTCTGCAATTGGTTGACAGATAAAAACGACTGCAATTCCTTCGAATTGAGGTGCCCATATACACATACTTAATACGCATGTAGTTAAAAAAATACTGACATCAAGATTTACATTTAGAAATGAATGTCTTTTATTGATCCGTCTGAGATAACAATACAAAGTTCAGAGTCACATTCCCTTTATCAGAGATGAATGCTGCCAGAGTTAACAATTAAGTTAATTTCATTTGACGTACCAATATACATGTTCTAACATCCTTACTGATTGTTTAACTCCACAGTGGCAAAATCTAATAGATGTAGAAGGCCCAGAAGCAAAGGTCTGCATCAAAATAGCCCAAACATGTCTGGACGCTGACCAGCATAAGCGACCTACTATAGGTAAGATAATTCATGAGCTGAACGAGTTGCAGACCGAGATCGGAAAAAAGAAAAACGATGGAACTTCTCTCAAACACCAGGTATGATGAATTGCATTTCAAGGCAGGGATAGCATGTCCTCAGTACTTACTGCTCCCATTTGCAGCCACCTGGGGAAGACTCTCCACACATTAGTGTTCATTTATGATCAGCGGATGAAAACCTTCACGAAAGAGCAAGAGCGCGCGTTTCAACTCCTCACCTCCCTACAATGTCTACATTTTCGAAGTTGCTGCAATCTTCAGTCCCTCCCTCAAGGGTTACGTAGCCTTTCTTCTCTCAAGGGAATATTGATATTTCATTGTGAGAAAATCATGTCCCTGCCACCCAAGGCGGGGCTCCCCAGTTCACTGCAAAGGCTAGATGTACAATTTTGCAGTCATGAGGTAACCAAGCAGGCCGAAAAATTGAAATTACCAGGTATGACCCAACCCAGTCTTAATTTGAGGCGATCCCTCACCATATGCCTTGCCTGTGAGACCTGACAGGCTACACGTTTCAATTTCAGTGTCGCGTAAGGATGTGTCTAAGACTAGGAGGATGTGGAAATGCATAGGACGGTAGTTGACGCCACCTTCCTATGCCGTCCAGGGGGTGACGCCGAGCTGCTCGTCGACCTCTTCTGCATCGTCCCGCGCCAGCAGATTATACATGACGGCCAGTGCTTCCGCTACTTCGACGGACCTTGCTGCCAACCTGGCTGAACGAGCAGTCCATCCGGGCCGCGACGGACGCCGAAAGATCCAGGGGCTCCTCCATGCCGACGACATCACAGTCACATAAGGCCTGTAACCAATTGTGATTGCGTTTGAGTTGTTGCTTACTTGAAATCAATGAACTCATCATTGAATGGGTATTCTTTACTAGTGACGGATACTCGGTGTTTGGAAAATGTTGTTACCGGCGACCCTAGCTACCTCTGTCTCTGTGTGTGTGATCGAACGAAGGAGGAAGAAGAAGGGATGAACACTGGATTTTTCTGGCGTACAAACGCATGCCGCACTGACGGCCTTCTCTATTTCAGTCGAGCCCAACTTGATGCAGAATCAGTACACGGGGGAGTTTTATACCCCGCACACACATAGCTGCGCCCCACTCCAGCCTGCTCGCCACGACAAGCTCCCACACGCCCACGATCAGCTCGCCCAGTCCACGTGTGACACGCACAACGCGGCCAGCTTCCAACTGAACGACGCGGTCACCCCGCTATTTGTGCTAACTGAACGTACGCACACATGCACGCACACGCTACACACATGCACAGACACACCACACCCACCTAGCTGCAACCTGGTGCACTGACACTGGTCACCACCATGGCGGACATGGCTTATTGCTAACAGAAAAGACATAGATTGATATATGGAGATCGCTCAGAAATACATGACACTATAGCTTAAGAATTTAGGATCAAGTACACTCTCATGTGGGTGATCATTACAAGTTTTAAGATTCAGAATTCAGCAATCCTACAGTATTCATTAGAAATTTAGAGAACTGTCCATGTTATTGGAAACTTTTGTTATCTGTATCATGCATGTAACCTTGTTTCAGGCACAGTATACAGTTCAGGAAAAGGTGGTCCTGCTTCTGCTGTGCAACTGATATGAATCATCGCCCATTTGCCCTGCAGGACTGGTGATATGTGGCTCTCTCCAGGTGGGTACCTACAACGTTCTTTTTGATGGCGATGGCAGACTTCAATGACCAACTCTTCAATTGGCAGGACTGCCTCACTCGCAACACCAACGACCTCCTTGAGTTCCAAGGCAACAGATGGACGTTGCTGTGTCCTTGCACCGGCATTCCCGACCTCTGGACCATGTCCATTTCCAAAAAAAAAATAGATATGCGGAAGTATGTGATGATCTTTTCGGTTCTGGTAGGATCAGCATTGCCCTTGATTCAGATCCTATTTTTCTTCAGTGTCTTGAGAAGAAAAACTGTAGAAGCATACATTATGAGGCCACGGGACTCCAGAATCGATGCCATATGTATCAACTTTGGCTCCCTGTGAATTTGTGCTCCCTGTGAAACTTGGCATTCTATTGCTAGCTCACAGCTAGACCTTGCCCGCGCTGAAGTACTCTGTCCGGACGCTCACCATGGGATGTTCAAGGAAGCGAGCCCTGGCACCACATGATCCAACAGCTCCTCGCGTACAGACTACAGAGTAGTCAATAGTCAGTATTCGGAAATAATAATTTCGGAACCATTGTGTTGGTGTTTGCTGAAAGAAACATAAAGTTTACACAGTCAGATAATAGCTTATCAATTAAGGACTAAAAGGAAATTGCTACGCAAACTATTTTATGTGTCTTCGGCTAAACTAAAGGAGAATCGTTATTTCAAACCCCCGAGTGCGTGGACGGCTGGACGCTGCTTTCATTGTAAGACGTTGTTTTCGTTGTAAGACGCTGTTTTCGTTGTAAGACGCTGAGTTTCTTTTCTATGGAAATGGAACTGGGGCGAGGCCCTTTATTTCTAAAAATCGCTATTTCAAACGCGATGGTGTTCTTATTTAAGTGCCTAGTGCCTTCAGAACAACTGCCCCAGCATACATCAGGACACTTGGAGCATCATTTATTTATCTAACAGTCAATTGTGGTAGTTGGCAGGTGGAATGTCTGCATTCAGGACAGAGCTCCTCCATCCAGATAATTAGAGCAACGAAGCATTTCTCCAGATATTTTAAAGATGTTGCGTCCTTGATTTGACCACAGATACCAACGGTCAGGTGGCCATTTTTTCTATCAAAAGTGTCAAACCCATGTGCCATGTGCTGGCTTTCAGGATTTGGTACATACTGACTTGTGAATTTGGTTTACCTGTTCAGTTTTCCCCCTCAACTTATGTACTACAACCTGCAAGAAATCATGATTCAAGGAGTACAATGGCAGAATGACTGCTCTGGACACTGGTGACACAATGTTTGTCGAGAATTCGTTTGCCAAGCTGAACAACGGAGCAATTGTGGCGTGAGTTTGGCAAATTATGGTACTTAACACAGTATGTTCCTGTTCATCCCACTAGACCATTTCCTTGATTCAGTTCCTATTTTTATTCAGCCCAACTAAAACGTATACGCAGTGCAACTGTTCGCTTGCCGGCCGTGCAATCAACCCGTTCCTTGGCAACCCTTGCTCGTGGGCAGTTCAACCAACGTTGAATCGGTTCCAGCTGTTGACGCGAAATATGAAAATAAATATGGGAAGCCCAAATACCAGTTTGTCCTGCTTACCTTACCAGCTCGCCACTCGAAGCCACCGCATATAGCTGCTGAAATAGCCCCTCGATCATCTACAAGTGGTCATAAGTCATAACATGATGCTGTAGTACAAGTGGTCATTACTAATTTTCATAGACTAATCAACTAGATCCACACCTACACAGATAAACAATGCTTCCTGATAGAACTTTAAATCATTTCAAACATTACAGCTTTCGACGATAATCAAAGAAATAAATACGCGAAACTCAAATGCCAGTTGCGTGCTGCTAACCTTAGATGTAGCCGCCGCATATAGCTGCTCAAACCACTGTTCAATCCCATCCGCCGCCGCCGCCGTTCGAGCTGGACGTACAGCGGTCGCGGACCTATGACCTCGCCACCGCTCGCTGCAGATCGGGCGGCGGGCGGGAAGGCCGCCGATGAATTTGGCTGCTGTCATAGGAGGAGAAACGAGCGCGAGTCGGGGGAAGAAAGGGGCTTAGACAAATGGGGGTGATTTCTCGAGCTGGCGACGAAGGAGTATTGTTTTGGCCTTTTTTCTATGAGCCCGTGAAATCGAACGAATATGAACTGTTGATCTAGTTTATGTTTATCGAATAACCTTAATTTATGTTCAATGGTTCACACAAATGATTCAGACAAATTTGATCCAGCGATTGATGCTTGATGCGTCAAAGTAGTTGGCTTGCACAAGTAGGCACTGCTTGTTAGCGTCAAAGTAGCTGGCTTGATGCGTAAAATGTTGCCGGCGTATCTTACATATGTACTAGCAAAATGCCCGTGCGTTGCAACGGGGGAGGAAACCCAACTTCTGAAAGAAGATGTCAGCACAACTCAAATTTTGCCCAAAAATTGATCCGAGCCGCGTAACCAGCTTGGCAACTCAAGCAAGAAAGACACAATACTCTAAGATGATCTTCCCTTTAAGACATAACTGAGATGTTTTGTTGATATGTTTTGTATCAATGGGGAGACGACTAATGTTTCATTCGGGACAACAATCTCCAGAAAGAAAGACAATTCAGATATCTCATGCTAAAACAATTGGGAAACATTGTTGACTTAACCAGCATAGAAGGTCGAGATGTCCAAATTAAGCTAGCAGGCTTATATAACTGAGTTCGTACTCGAAATTTTTAGGCAATTGCTGCGGAATCGAAGTGAAATGTTCCAGCTCTCTCTATGCCTCTGAACGTTCCATGTCGACATTTTGTGCTGACTTTTGTGGATGTGGTTTGTGCAGCTTCTACCAGTGCCGATTCAACCAGAGAAAGGAGGCGACATGGAGCAGATGGAGGACATGAACTTCATGGAATTTGAGCGACGAGTTGTTCTCGCCGCTGATCTTCTAGGTCGAAACCAGCATATGCGGCAGTTATCATGTTATCTTTGCTTTGTTCTCAACTCTCGTCTAACTGGTCAGTAAACGCACTTCCTCCGCGAGCAGCCGTGCAAGACTGGAATTTTATGTTTTCTTCAACTAGCTAATTGCCCGTGCGTTGCAACGGGATATAAATATTATAATAGTTAAACATTAATCGTGTCAAGCATATAATTTTGAAATTCTTATGCACATCAATCATCAAGTTTTGAGCAAAGGCATAAACTTTAGTGGTTCAACATATATTCTTGGTCAACTCATGCGTGTCTTCTCCATTTGGCTGATCCAACAACATATTACCAGCATCTGCTCCTATGCTTTCCGGTCATCAATTCTTCTCCCCTTGATCCTTGCCTCATCTATCATATAACTGATTCATAATGTAGTTACTTAAGTGGCACATTCTGTGTCTTATCTAGCACAGTTCACTGTTCTTTCTCTGAGCAGAAGCAGTTTCACAAATGATATGCACTCAAAAGGAAAATAAATAAACTGCATCCATGACGATAAATGGTTTGGAACACCATACATGTGTTTTCCTGGAGCTATTGACAAATTATACAGTCTATAGGAAACATGCCCGTGCGAGGGAGAAAATTTTGTGCCATGTGATCTGAGATTTTTTTTTCCTCTGAATTTTGTAACTACCTTCACATGTTTTAAGACAGTTGATATTGATAACAGCCTAAGGTATCGGAGGCATAGTACGAAAATAATGGTCTGCATGAAGAATACCATTGCTGATCGTGAGCAGTAAATAGCTTCTCCATATGAATCACACGGTACGGTAACCTGTAGTATGTGAGGCATAGTAGAGGGGCAAAGTTCAAAGATGCAAACTGATTGGGTTGACTTAGTTTTGTCTAAGTTGTCGTGTGGTAATATTTCTTTCTTATTTACAAAAATTAAACCCAATGGTTCATCTAAAATATCTCAACTATTCCACAAATCAAATAAAGTGACCAAAAGCATATGTCGTTGTTAGACATACATCAGCTTTTAAGGTTGAGAGCTTCAGACGTAACAATTAGAATTTCCCCCGCAATAAAAATAGCATTTATGATCCTCATAGGTTGGTTACAACATATATAGGACCAAGCAGATCTACAGATAATGTGAGTTGTCAACTGGATATTGACTCCATGCTTAACCGGATATTTCCGGTTAAAGGATTAACTCCAAGTTCCTTTGGTCTGAACCAAAGGAATGAGAAAAAAAGAATATACCACAGTTATCACGAGGACCATGCTATTTTTGATCTACACAAATAATTAACTCCAAGTTCTGCAAAGGAAAATTTTGATATATGGAGTATATATATTTGCTCATTTCTTTGAAATAAATAAAAGCAACTGATAAGATAAAACCGTTCACTTCTTATTGCAGATAAAAAAAAAAGATGACGAAATAGTTAACTGCTAGAAGGATGAAGGCCTTCCAACAAAATGCACGTGAATAGAAATCGAAACAAAAAGAGAATCAACAGGGTTGAAGAATGGCTTGGTCCATAGGCGAGTTGTACCTGGACCGCAGGATGGTTCGAGATTGACGACGTCCTTGTTCAACTCCATGGCGGCCCTATGTGACTCCTCCTCGTGCGTTGCCATGGTGAGTTTCAGGATAGGACGGCAATAAAAATTCACATGAATTGCAACAGATTGTCTATAGAAGTTGCAAGAACTAATAATCTAGAATCAAGTATGTGCATGAGGAATCAATTGAAAGGAAAATTTGTGTAATAATTCAGCAACATGCATCCGCCTGACGACCTTGATCTTGAATTTGTTTCTGCTTCTTCACCAACGAAGGATCATGCTCTCTACGAAAGGCGTTGTTTTTTTTTTCAAGAACATGCAAGACATGCATGTCATGACATTAAGAAGGAAAGGCGTTGTTCATGACATGATTAATTGACTCTCTCCTAAATGAAATCTAGTGTGCAGTAAAATATGTTCGCTCCCTGTGTATTTCAAGCAAAAAGTAGCAATGTCAATGAAATCTGATGCAGTTGTATTGGAAGAAAAAAGATAATTCTGTAGCCTTATATATGATGCCCATATGCCAGGGTCAATTGAATAGACGAGTTAAAACTTATGAAGAACATCAAGATGACCTATAAAACAATCACACATGAATCGGAGAGAACTCATGAGTTTACATCTAAGTCAGAATCTTGTAGGGTACCTAGTTAGCAAGGATATCTGATGGCAACAACAACCCACCAACACCACTTGGTCATGTCATTCATGATACCTACAATCTAATCTAACCAAAAATCGGATATCAACCACATTAATCCTTTTTTGAGAGGAAAACACATATGTGCGACGGCCGTGGCATGTTGCCCTGTTTCCTTGAACCTACTACAGACAAAACAAATATCAGTGTGTTGCTAATCCGGACTAAAACAAATCAAGGGAGCTGTTAATCATGCTATACTAATCCGATAAACATCCCCTTCCAGTAGCCACCGGCTTCCCCAGCCTGCAACCGCCCGCTTCCTCTGCCCCTTGAGCGCCACACACACGAACACAGAGACACTGCCAACATCCGGCCGACACACATAACCCACCCACACCAAGCACGCACAGCTGGTGCTGGTCGGCCGGAGCACAACACGGATGGCACGCATGGCACATCCGGTCGAACATAGGGAAAAGTGAGAAGAAGAGGCTGAATAGAGAGAGCTGGAGATGTATGGTCATGGCGAGGTCGCGAGAACCAGCGTGGTGGGGTCTGGGGAGGTC
Source organism: Poa pratensis (assembly GCA_947311845.1). Classification (NCBI taxonomy): domain Eukaryota; kingdom Viridiplantae; phylum Streptophyta; class Magnoliopsida; order Poales; family Poaceae; genus Poa; species Poa pratensis. Next base: position 35,062,985 of record CAMZMU010000097.1, on the reverse strand, counting down.
GTGGTGGCATACATCACAACGCGTAGTGGTGCAAGGAGGAAGGGAGGGGCAACGGTGGCGAGGTGGAGTCGCCGCGGCCGGAGACGGCGTGATCTTCGTCCTTATGCCCGTTGCCACCATTCCTGGCGGCGGCGAGGTGGAGTCGCCGCGGCCGGGGACGACGGCGAGATCTTTGTCGTTGTCCCCGTTGCCATCGTTCTCGGCGGCAGCGACCAAGTCAGCTTCCACGCCAAGATCGATATCTCAATTGCCCTGCCTCCATGCGGGCTGCCGATATTGAGCTATGTAGTAATATCGTTAACGTAGGGAGTTTCCTTATTGGATTGGGAACATTAGGTGATTATGGCTACATTTAATGCGGGCTGCCGAGAATTTCGTGATTATGGCCACATTTAATGTAGGCTCGACGAAGGGAGGCAGAATGTGGAACCAATTTTTTCTTTTAGATAGGAGAGAAACGTTTCTGTGTGCAACCACCGGTTCTCAGCACACATTGGTTTGTCCTCCGCTGATCAGGATTCAGTGTTGAGCTGCTCCGTTAGAAAGAAAATTCTACTCCGGTGGTTATGGGCTGCCAGGCTTCTTCCATGGTGTCACGTCGTCACTCGTCAGCATCTGCGGAGCTGCCGCATCCACATAGTGATCTGGGATGTTCTTCTCTGAAGCTGTCCTTGCTGGAGTGTATAACCAACAGATAAAGGTCAGACAACAGCTGCGTCTATCGCATCAGATTTGCTCTGCTCCCCGGCCGGCGGTAAAACTTGTAGTCATCATAATTGTCAACCGGACGGCGGAAGAGAATCCCGGCGCCCTCACACCGTCGCACGCCAATGGCCCAGCCAACGACGAGTCTTGGGTCTGGTCCCAGATCATGCCCAAGCTGAGCCGGCGTTGGGTACAGAACCGCCGCGCACTTGCTTTCCGCTCCGAGTCGCCGAGGTATCTGTCGTCGATATTCTCCCGGACGCCGCCACCGGCAAGGAATCCTCCTGGACCACGTCACCGGTGGGGATCGCGGCCGTGCACAAGAAAGAGACGAAGAGATAAGATGCTCGGAGGAGAGAGTACGGAGGTTGAGGCAAGGAGGACTGCGGGTTTATTACCGGATTTGTTAGGGGGTATCTGCAAAACTGACGGCGACGTACAACCACGGTTGCTTACCGATATTATATAGTAGAGATATGTGCTCAGAGCATGAAGGCGTATCGTAAATTTTAGGGTCCGGCTATGTCTGAATTTGATGAGACTTTACTTCCATTGAGGCTTTACAAAAACGTAAGAAATACAGGTACCCACTTTTTTGTTATCTTGTTGCAGAAATAGGTCGCATTTTCTGTAATTAATAGCCTCCAACCGAGAAGCAATTAATATGAAAAAACACAAAATGTTTAAAATTTATTTTACAAACTGTTGGTTGGCATTTATTATAAAACATGCGCAATGCCTCTATATCTTGAATAATGCTGGAGCAAATTTCTGAAGCTAGAAGATAGTAACAACATTGCCGAACACGAGGATCATATCTAGCTCAACGAGCTTGCACTACCATGGCTTGGTAGATTTCCTCCATGGTTGGCTTCAGAGGCAATCGGGAACAGAGGCATCCTATTAGAACAGTTGGGCATGGACAGCTAGCCCGTGTTTGTGGGCTCGAAACGAACTCGATGAGGGTCAACAAAAACCCAAGTAGGCCCGTAGGAGGAATAGCCCGTGTTGTTAAATGCGTCTGCGTGCATCTAAAAACGTAGATCGTGTTGTACTTAGCAGTACGCTCACGCTGCGGCGGAAGTACGTACATGTTGCACGCCCGTGCTGCACCTAAAAATTTACCCACGTGCATCATCCCAGGTGTATCTGGAAATACGCTCGTGCTGTAGGTAGTAGTTCATCCATATTGCACCTGAAAATATCGACAAAATTCATGCGGGAAGTACAAAAAGTCACTGAAATTCCAAAAGACAAGTACAGTGAAAGTACAAGCGTGCTAGTTTTGGAAGTACAAAAAAAATTTCATGAAAAACATATCAATGTGAGACTTAGTTTTAAAAATCTCGACGCAAGAAACTCAAAATTGAAAAAGGTTCGTAATTTGGCTAAAAGGTTATTAAGATACTTCGTTTTGAATACTAGGTTTTGACAAATAAAGAGAAAAATTACACTCCGTACATCTCGTGCATGATTCTCTCTCCTCCTCATCCCACTTATCTTCTCCTTGTGACAAAGGGACAGACAACCAGCGGGGGACTGCATCAAAAGAGGAAGTGGCGATACTTGGCGAGACGATAACAATGAGACAGACCTTTCTAAAGGTTTCATTTTCTATTTATTTTGAGGCCACGGCGGTAGTTATCACTTGTTGTGTACATTATCTTGAATATTTGAAAGGAGGGAGGCAGACATATGTTTATAACGAATCAATGCCGCCAGCAGAGCTTGCAAAGCAAACATTGTCAGACGCTAGGCTAGTTGAGATTTCTCAAGGAAGATCTAAAGATAAGTAAGGCATGTGTTGACCTGTCGAGTTAGCTTGGAGTTTCTGATAGAATTAATATTAGGGCTTAAGGTATTCTATGTGCAACTTTCGATGTTGTCGCATCTTACCTTACCCTGTAATAGAGATTTTTTTTCCTTCTTTAATGCACAACAGAGAGTTAATGTCGGCCACTATAAATTGCAAATGTGAAACTGATAAATCTTTATCACCTTCAAATTGTGGTTGGCATCCATTAATGTCGGCCACTATAAATTGCAAATGTGTAGTTGTTCATAACTAGCAAAGAGAAAGTAGGGTTTGATGGAGTCCGAGAAGTGCTTGTGTGACATACGCGCTAGATCGAATTTAAATGAGGATCTGTAATCTTTCTGTATGTCTGATGTTAGCTAAGTGAAAGAACTCCGTCCACGCTGTGTTTCAGACTTTCAGCTCATTTCCGTGAAATTGGACATGGTCAAATGGACATCCCAGAGGCGCACAACTGCGTGACCGAACCACTCTCTAATCTCTATTGTGGACGGGGACTCATATAACAGCTGGAGAACGGAAGATCAATGACCTCTCCATGGTGGCCTCATATTTATACAGTACCTCGAACCAAAAAACCTATAATACGGCTAATTAAGTAACAAATCGTCATGTCTTTTTGAAGAAAGTATTGGTCGTTGTGTATTAATGAGACTCGGAATAATACATCTCTATAAAATGTAACCGATGGAGCTGTTCTTTAGTGATGTATGCATATCAAGGGTGGAACTAAAATGAATCGGACGAACATATATAGCTAGATGATGGCAGATCATTTGCTGCCATGTCGCTCCGGTCTTTCCATGCATGCTGGAGCTAGCTACCTAGGCTTGAGAGTCAACCGGGAACAAGGACGTTGTATTATAGCAGCAATAACATTCTTAGTCGACTAGTTGATAAGTAGGGTCATGAGGAGTTGTTCCTCCGTCTAGTAGATTCCTTCCTTCTTCTTACCGCACATCGTGCTTTTCTCATCGAGCTGCGACACAAGTGGAGCTGGCCTCAGAAGACCAGATTTGCATGCAACATGGTGCCGACGAGTCGTGCCATTTCAAATCTGATCAACCACTTGCTCTTCCTCTAGATAACTATCTACAACTTCATGATCAGCAAACTCGATAAGCAATATGAATCCATGTCACATAGGGAAATACATGTTAATTAAAGTTTATTTTGAGACAATGTTGCCCTAAAGATTTTCAATATTTTTTCTTAGAATAAATATGCATTTAGGGAAATAAAGTTATCTCAACGAACAAAGGTAAGAAAAGTCTGACTGAAAGAAAATTTATCACAACCCACATTAGTGGAAAATGCATCGTTGCTAATTATATACTAAGGACTAAAATATTCCGTACTGCCGAGGACATTAAGATATCCGAAGATGGAAGATGTATAACCGGAATATACATGTGCACACCGGTTTCTGGTTAATATTCATTATTTTGGCGTTATTTTCTATGACAAATCGTTGGGGCTTGATAAAGCTAGAACAAGGACAAACGATGTATTTGTAGGTGTTTATATCATTATTATGTGAATGTTTGTTTAATATATGATGAAGTATTAAGAACCGGCTGGTTAGGACCATTACGGAACGCCTTATAGGTAGTTTGATTCAAGGTATAAATAGGTCCTGGCTCCTAAATCCTTATATCATCCGACCCACACAGTCTAAAAATAATAATAATAAGAAACTAAAAAAGAAAAGTCCCGCTATAGAGTTACAGTACTGCAGCAGCAGCACAACCGCCACCAAGACAACACGTGATGTCTAATTTCTCCAAAAATAACGCCTTCAAAAAGGAAACAATGTACAAGTGGCGTCGTCACCCGGTCGTAAATCTTGGGTTTTCACCCTGAAGCTATACATAGATTAACAGAACATGAATCCATGGGCACCCATGCAAATACAATACTAATGTTTTGTACTGCAACTAGATCGAGCTACCTACTGGTACTAAGTAGCACTAGAACTTCCATCTACCTTATGTTGCATACTAATTACTTAGTTCTCCTATATAGATATATGCAGCGCATGTCCTGTGCGTGTGCGAGAGTGGGGATACCTGTGATTCAAATACTCCCTCTGATCCGTAGCGAAGTGCAACCACATAGTATAACTGCCGACATTCAATTAGGATAGGAGGGAGTAGTAGATAAGAAGGCCATGCATACTTTCAGTTGCCTGCAAGGGTGGTCTGTTTCTTGTTATTGATATGGAGGAGAAATTTATGCATGCTGAGTTGGGCTTGGGAGGCAACGGGAATTCAACGTCTGCGTTTATGTACAAACAGACTCGTTGATTTGTTCTATGAAGCGGCTTGCCACCTTGATTCGCATCATCGAGCTGAAATTTCCATAGAATGTAATGAACATCCGGTTATCAGCGACCTGTGTGACACGTCCCCAGCGCTGGCGGAGAACAACAACAAGATCACCAGCCGCTGATCGCTTTCACCTGAGGCCGACGAAGATGAGATGACCATCGGTCGACAGCTACAACGCGGATGAAGCTGGTTGTTGCACAGTGCGTTACACGGCCATTGGCCGCTGGCTGTCTCGGCGTGAGGGGTTTCCATGCCTCGAGTGGTCAGACAGGAAAGCCCAGACTCACTCTCGCCACCGAGGAGAGGAGAGGCGACCACGATCGTAGAGGCACCAAGCGTGGAGGATGTCCACGAACCCGGGCTAAGAAGGCCCTTTTACAAGCTGTGTCGAATGCTTGTGCACTTGTGTCATTCCTTTTTGAAGAATACAGCTAGTACGAGTGTTTTGTTTTGTTACGGCCCCCCGTCCTATGCTGACCAGTTCTGCAAGCAGACCTTCATTCACGCGCCATCAATTAATTGGCGATGGACATATCAGTTATGAAGTTATGATAGCGTGTGGTGCTTCGCGGATCTTGATGTGTCTTCGAACCATGTCAAGCTAATTAAGTTTAGTCCTGGGCGTCAAGCCCGTCAATGAGATCGGCTTCTAATCCCTGCGTTGACTGATCGAATACAAATCTAATTATTGGTGGATGGGGATTATGTGTATCATTATTCAGGCCAATCCAATGAGGAATCCGAATTCATAACAACCGGTGGGGAGTAATCTCCCCGTCTCTTCCTCGAAAAAAAGGAATCTGAATTCTTGTCACATATCGAGTTTACTAGCTTGTTACTTAATGGAAATGGAGGACTCTAAACTATGGCCTGTCATATTTAAGAGGTTGTTAACTATTGGAAATGGAGCAGACATATCTCACAAATAAGTGTTTGGAAAAATTAAAGCATGTTTAAGTTGATGTTTTCAGATGAACCGAGACTTAGCGGGACTGCAAAGCAATGCCCCAATGTTTTTTTGTATCCTCATTCAAGAAGTATAGGTGGCATGTCCTCTAATTGCTCCAAGTAAGAAGAAATAGTGCAGATCCCCAAACGTGCAAACCTTTATTGACAAATTAATAGTTGGCTTGCATTAATGAAAAAAAAGCAATGCTTCATCTCTATATATATTCCAAAACGATGGAGTTATCTTGGCTAGCTAGAACATATCTAGCTCTTCGAGTGCACAACCATGACTTGTGGTAGTTCGGTCTACGCATATACTATATACAAGTTATCTAGGTAGGCTTGAGAGGCAACCAGGAACCAATAAACCTTGTTATGACAATTGGGCGTGCATGGCTAGCTGGAATATCTGGGCTCGTCTCGCTGTCGTTGAGGCTAGATCAAACCATTTGTCGTCCCACTGGAGGAACAATCCGAGCTAAGCTGGCGTTTTGATCCTGTGTAGGTGCACGGCTGAGCCTTACATGGCTCGATCCGAGCCGAAGGATTCATTATAGGAGAGGACGCGAAGGGGCCTAGCCTTACCCTGCTCTGTCGGACCTGAACGCTTCAATATCAGAGAAGATACGAGTTTATCAGCACCGATACCCCCACGCATCGTGGCCGGTTCCCTCGGGGTAGAAACTTAGCTTGGAGAAAGATCCCATTGATCTTCGGGCTGGCCCTTTCCTATTGAAAGTATGGTGTCTCATAAATGCTTTGTTAATTCCTCTTATTCCTAGGATCGGTCCAAAAGGCACATTTGCACCTAATCAACTAAAGCAGATGCAGGATCCGAAGTATTCGCCTCCAGTCCGGCTCAGACCAACCAAGGGATCATCTCTTGCCTATCCCTAGTCACAGCGAAAGACTTCTACTTGATAGCTATACCTCTGCTATCTCAAAATACCAACCGCCCACTATATATGGGATGGAACACACTAGAGACGTCGCTAGGCCGCAAGAACCCGCAAGTCAGAAGCACACTAGCCAAACGAGCAGGTTGAAGAAGCTCGCTAGCTCTGTAGAACTGCTGGCTAGCTTGAGCCAACCTCCCATCGCTAGCTCCTAGTGTATTGCCAACTTGGCTTCATCTGATATATGTTCAGATACAGGGAGCCTCGGGCTGAGAGCATCTCCACCGGTGCCTCCAAATTCGTATCCGGCACCCCCAATTGAGACCCAATTGGCGGTGTCGGACATGTAGCCGCCTAAATTTTGGAGGCCGTCCACAACGGCACCCCTCAACGGCCCACCCCCAAACGCGAGGAAATTGTCGAACACCTTGCGAGTGTTTTAAAATTCAATACAAAAAACTGGAACGATTCAAATTTCATTCATATTTGTTATATATTACAAAGATTCGAATGAAAATTGAACTGGCCCTAACCCTAGCCTAGCCTAGTCGTCCAGCCACGTCTTCGTCTTCGTCGACCACGACGTACGCGGAGAAGGACGACCACACGGCTGGTGGACGTGCCGTTGTGGCGGCCCGACCGTGTCGAGCCATCGTATGCGGCGAGCACCACGTTATGCTCGCGCTCGAAACGCCACAGCCACGCTCTCTAGTTGTTGTACTCGAACTCAGGGAGGGTGCGTTAGTGCAGGGTCAGCCAGGACTGTCGGCGAGCGATGCCGCAATGGATCTGGTCCGGCGTCTCCGGCAGCGCCGGCATGGGAAGGCCGCCGTGGGGGACGTGCGCAACTCCGAGGGCAGACGTCAGTCCGGCGGCACCAGCAGGCCGTAGCGGTACATGTCCCACGCCTCGTCGGTGGAGATCGTGCGCCCGCTGCGCCTACTGCTGCTGCCCTGCCAGTTGATCGCCATGGACGCAGAGGGTGTGGGAGACGGGGCGGCAGAGGGTGTGGGAGAGGGAGAGAAGAGAGAGGCGTGGGGGAGAGAGAGAGGCTTTGGGGAGGCATTTTATGGGCGGCGAGGGAGCTGGGCGGTGCACGAGCAGCTGCGTCGGCGTAAATGCAAAGAAGCTTCAACCAATGACATTACCAACTTCATTTCTTAAGAGCGGTTGATACGATTCCGCTTTGACGGTCCTAAGTTGGCATTCTTTTCAGATAACTTCCATCTCGCGATGGACGAAAAATACCCAATTTCATACCAACTGCGTTGCGTGGGGACGCCGCGACACCGGTGCATGGACTGCCGCGCGCGCTGTCGCCGGCGTTAATGTGACGCGTGCAGTCAGGCCTGCCGCCGCCGTCTTGTTGTCTCCCGTCCGGTCCAATCGCCAGTCGCCTGGGAAACTGCCCAGCGACTGACCACCATTAAACGCGGCGGAGCGGCCTCCTGCGCGCCGTCATTAATACGGGGACGGCGCGCTGTGCTATGACAGGTGGGCCAGCCCTGTCAGGGCCATGTCCGCCCCATGTCCGGCACCCCCGAGAGGGCCTCCAAAATTTGGAGGCCCTCTCAGAGGTGCAGGACACAAAATCGCTCGGGCCGACCCTTTGGAGGTATCGCTGGTGGCGGTTTTTAGCGTCTGGATCCCCATTGAGCTTTTGGGATTCATTCAGAGGCCCCCGATGGAGATGCTCTGAGCCGGCTCAGCGATACCAGGTATTGCAATCGAGTCGAGATAAGATGTGATATGGCGTGCGAAGTTCAAGTGCGTCCAGTCTTTCACACCTATGCATGTGGTTCTGATATGTATTGTGTGGCGTATACTAATTAGGATAGTCGAATCAACATACTGAAGTACTGTGGTTATTATAAGATTATAATAGTGGAATTAAAATTTGTGGACATGGTAAAGAAATGCAGACTCATTTGTACGAATAAAATTATAACTGTTGGTAAGCCTTCTAATTAAAAAAAGACACATCCTATATGTGATATTTATCAAGAAAATATACGAAAGTCATACCGGAGATTAAAACATGCAATGAATAACAAGTAAAAGACCGAGACACCTGTAAACGCTCTCGCCAATCAAGGTTTGAAACCGCATGATGTGTCTTAAACGTACCTACTTTTACAATAACTTTTGCTCTTATTTTGATCTCTTATTTGCCTGATTGCAATAGAAAATAATTTGGATTGACCCTGTTTTCAACAAGTTTTCATTGTGTAAATTTTGGTGAAGAAAAAGTATCCAAATAATACCACGCCATACATTCTTTCGGGCGAAAAGGGCCATAGAGCCACAAGGTCGCTAATCGCATTTTGAAGTAATGTCCAACTCAACAATTTGTGAAGGTCTCTAGGTGACAAATGTTGTCAGTTGCCATGACGCTTCCAAGACTTCATGATCGATGGCAAAATTTGGCTATTCAAAGTCCCGGTCTACATTGTCCTCTATGCAGGGGCGGAGCTGGGCCCCGGGCAACCAGGGCCATGGCCCGGGGCCTGGGAAAATTTCTGGCCTACTATATACTCCACTGATGGATTTGGCCCAGGTTGGAATCTCTTCCTTTGAACCTTTCCAAACTGTTGCAGAGCTGCAGACCGTCAGCCCAATGGCCCAGCTCGAAGAGAATAGAGCCGACAAATAAGGACCCAGGCCAGTGGTGATTGATCGGATCCACTAAAAACGATCCATCCAGTAAGGGACACATGGGACGAGCTATTGACAGAAGAAAAAAACGTGAACACTTCAGCTATGGACACGAACGAACAGTAGCTGCTCTCACTGGTGCTAGAAAGAGAGAAATAGTCATTGGCTCGTTCTGCTGCTAGCCTATGTTGTGCCACTGTGCTGCGTCGGCTCCTGGGGTCCCATCTCTGGCGATGATGTTGGGATTTTGGCAATTTTGCATATAATTTTGCTCAATGGAGCCATATTTTCAGTCATATTGTGCCGTTGAACCATAAAATTTGCACATATTTTGCGTGCTTTGGCATGGCACATAGGCATATCATTTTCTTTTGTGTAGGATTTTTTTTTTTGGCCCGGGGCTCGCTCGAATCCTGGCTCCGCCACTGCCTCTATGTGTAGTCAATCAACATCCGCGATCTGTGCGACTAGTTTCTCGCCAGAAGCGGCGGCGTGCTCTAGTTGTAGGTTATCATAACTCATAAGCAACCACGTTATTCGGTATGGGTGTCTCGATGAGTGTTCCTCCTGTCCCTGATGCCTCCTACTCCCAATGTAGTGTCATTATTTCCTCTACTCTTCTTGTCTCTCACAGTCTCATATTATTTTCTAACTCAAAATTTCAATATCGGCACAAAAGTATCGACCGGTTACTAGAGAACAATGTAGCTTTCTTTTGTGCCTTGGTTGTGTGAACGTGGGATAGAATGTTGATGCAATGGGGTAGTTCATATATATACGAACACATTACTGCTACGTACACTCCATTTATTTTTCCTGACGGTACAAAAGGTGGTGGATCTGTGTACCAGCATATATATTATAATATTTGTTGCAGTTTTCTACTCCCAGTTACTAAACTCTTAAAAGTCGATTAATGTCTACTCTACTCGTGTACCTCTATGTACTTCTGTTGTGTGTTTATTGACACGGACTTGAATTCCCTAGCACTGTTTAAGCTTGCAACGTTCTAATTGGACATCATTCCTCAGAAGGCGACATTAGGTCGCTATGGCACGGGTGATGGTAGCACTTTTTTTATGCGAAGTCTGGGAGGCCTATATCTTGTTAACTCTCTTTGTCTTTTTCTTCGGAGTCGCACAATATTACCCTCCACTCCTACATGACTATTTCTTCAAAGCCAAAAGAACGAAATCTTCATAACTTTGATCAGTTCCAGCGGCTGCTTGGTCAAACGCGTCCACGGCAACATTCCCTGAACCTGAGGCATTTGGGCATTGAACCGATAGACTTATCTGACCAAGAAGCACCAATAACAGCGGATGAGGTGCGCGCTGCCATTTTTGATCTCCCTTCCGACAAGGCCCCTGGCAGTGATGGGTTCTCTGCGCTTTTCTTTAAGAAATGCTGGCTCATCCTCAAGTTTGACATCATGAGGGCCATTGGCGCGCTTGAGTGTTGCACTTCGAGAAACCTGCACCTCCTTAACTCGGCCACCATGATTCTGCTACCTAAGGGACCTGATGCTGCACACCCGAGCGAGTTCAGACCTATTAGTCTGATCCACTTCTTCGCGAAACTCTTCACCAAAATTCTGGCACTGCGACTGCGACCGAGAATGCATGAGCTTGTTCACCCTTGTCAGAGTGCATTTATCAAGGACCGTGCCATTCATGACAACTTCGTCTTCGTGCGCGCCCAGGCAAGGCTATTCCGCCAGAAAAAAGCACCAGCGCTGCTGCTTAAGCTAGACCTGCAAAAAGCTTTTGACTCCCTCTCGTGGGAGTTCCTGCTGGAAGTTCTAGAAGCAAAGGGGTTCGGGCAAAAGTGGAGAGACTGGATCGCCTGCATGTTGTACACGGCTTCCACTAGGATCACGTTCAATGGCGAGCTCTCTGAATTCATCTACCATCGCCGTGGTCTGAGGCAAGGGGACCCCCTTTCTCCGCAGCTGTTTGTTATTGCCACAGACATCCTCGCTGCTCTGTTTGCCCTGGCTGACCGCTTGGGTGCTCTGAGGACCAGCAGATTCCTGCAAGCCAAGAACCGGATCTCCCTATACGCGGATGACATGGTGATTTTTACAGAACCAGATCAGACCGAGCTCAACTCTGTCAAGAGGATCATGCAATGTTTTGGGGATGCCTCTGGACTGGTCACAAACTTTGCGAAGAGCTCAATTTTACCAATACAATGCTCCCACTTGGATGTCAATTCTCTTGCTGCCATCCTCTCCTGCCCTGTTCAAAGCTTCCCATGCACATACCTAGGTCTACCTCTCTCTGACCAGCGGCTGCGCAAAGGAGACCTGCAGCCATATCTCGACAAGCTAGCTGGTAAGGTCAAAGGGTGGAATAAGGGGAACTTCTCCCTCGATGCTAGGCTGCTACTGGTCAAGCATGTGTTATCAGCCATGAGCATTCATCAGTTACTGGTTATCGACCCACCTGTTTGGTTAATCAAGGCGGCAGACAAATTACGCAGAGGCTTTCTTTGGTGCAACGACGAATTGGCAACCGGCGGAAGGTGCCTAGTGCGTTGGGCTTCTATTAGTTTGGTGGCCTCGGCATCGTTGATCTGCAGCGCAAGGCCACGGCACTGCGTGTGAGATGGTTGTGGCACTCCTGGACTCAAACCGATAAGGCTTGGGGCGACCTACCTCTGGGGATTGACGACCGTGCTCGCAATCTGTTTAACTCGGCGGTTTGCTTTAACCTTGGTGATGGCCAAAAGATCAATTTCTGGAAAGACCCGTGGGCTGCTGGGCAGAGTTTGGCCATTGCTGCACCAGACCTCTTTAAATGCTGCACCAAGCGCAACTTGACTGTGGCTCAAGCCCTTGCCGACAACAAGTGGATGAAGCACTTCAAGCTGAACCTGTCAACGGTGGCGCTCAACCAGTTTCTCCTCGTCCATGATATTGTTGGCGACGTGCAGCTGCAGCAGGGTACACCGGATTCAGTTACATGGCGCTGGTCCACCAATGGGAAATACTCTGCCGCCTCGGCCTATGCCATGCAGTTCGAGGGTTCCACCCGTTTTGCCTTCCGAGATACGGTTTGGAGTAGCGGGGCGCCGCTCAAATGTCGTATCTTTAGGTGGCTTGCGATCCTTGGCAAGTGCCACACCGCGGACTGCCTACAGCGGAAGGGCTGGCCTCACAACGCGGCTTGTGTCTTTTGTCTCAGCGAGCAGGAGTCAGCACTTCATCTCCTCGCCACATGCCCTGTCGTCATCAGGTTATGGGGTAGGCTAACCCACACGGCTGCGCTCAGTAACAACCTCGTGCCCAGGCCGGTCGAGCCCTGCCTGGAATCTTGGATCATGCGCACTCGTCAAAAAATGCCGTCAAATCTGAAGAAGAAATGGGGTGCCCTTGTGCACCTAGGTTGGTGGAGTATCTGGAAGGAGCGAAACTCTAGGATTTTCAACAACAAAGCTGAATCTCTTACCAGGATACATTCAAACATCATTGAGGAAGCTAAATGCTGGCGTGACGCTGGGAGATCAGGAGCTGCGGACCTCATCCTGAGACCAAGGGAACCGGACTAAGAACTTTTCCTGCACCTTTTTTCAGTCTGTAGCTTCCTTGCTACGGACCTAGACACTTGCTTCATTTATTAGGTTTCTTTTTAGCTTTTGTTTCGTCTCTTTGTACTCTTGTACTCTCCTTCTAATTGAATGAAAAGCAGGCCAGACTGCATTTTCCGTCAAAAAAAAAACTTTGATCAGTCGAAGTTCGTTGATCAGTCGCGTCCTCCGACCAACATTGGCAAGATATAGATCAGCGCCATCCTATTCTATGACAAACACATATACCCATCCGCCAAGACATCCTAGAGGGCAGGCGTCGATTCAAACTGCTAGCAGCGAGCTCATCTATCTTATTAGTAAACTCATGAGTCAAGAGCATCCATGATCTCGGTGTCTGGTCCTGCAATGATCGAGTTGTTGCTTCTTCTTTTTTTGAAGTTTTCACCGGGGGGGACAAAGCCCCACCTGAATTTTCAATATATGTATGTTACGACCCAAAAGGCCGAGATTTTGAGCTGTTGTACAGGGGTGTGGTTTACATGGCGAAGCAAGGGGTGTTGTTGCTTCTAATGAAGGCAGCTGCTGACAGTCTGACACAGATGTACTTGTAGGTAGTGGAGCCAATCTGGTAAGGACTGGCAACTCTCTCTCGCCATGATCAGATTACCTACTAGCTTGTTAATTAAGAGAATTAAAACGTATGGGAGACCCATCTTATGAGTATATATGTATCCAGAGCCAGAGCACGGAAATGGATTAGTGGGTTCAAGCTGAATTATTTTTATTTGAATGTCATTTACACGAAATGTGTCTTGATATGTCCGGTGCATAATGCCGCTCGCTGGCAGCACCGCAATATTAGGGTGGTTCATCTCCTATTCAATACATCTCACCAAACGAGATAGCTAAAAGGACAAATAACTAAATCTTCATAGCTTTGAGAAATTATATACATGCATGATTAATGTAAAACGTATACACACAATACTACGCCTCTATAAATGGCTAAGGTGGAGTCGTTCTAGATAGCTAGCAGAGAGCAAGTAAAAGTTTATATACTTGTAATAATACATCACTGCGGTCTGCCGGACATAGCTTAAACAAAACTAGCTAGCTCACCGAACATGCTCCCACATGTGCTTTTCATCTCTCCGTGCACCGTTGTAGTAGCTACGTAGGTTTGAGAGGCATACAGGAACTAAGTCGTGTTGTTACTGCAGCGATAGGTTTTGTCCAACATTCTCTTGCCACGAGCTTTGATTTCGTGACATTATATATAGGATTACTCCAACTCAAATGGACGATCTTCCTTAGAAGAACCTATTGGGTAGCTCTGGCACGGGTGGTATAGCTCTTCAATGAAGAAATAGGCTTTCGCCCCGCTATATTAATATAGCAACCGACCAATACACCCCACAAGAGACATGAACCAAACCACATGCTGGGGCAGCAGCAAACAACGCCCAAACGAGAAAAGGAAACAAAATGGAGACATAGGCGGAAAGACTAAGCTACGGAAACCCACAACCGATGCGCCCTCTCCGGAGAAGTACCACCACGCTCCTATCATCGAATCGTCGAGTATCAAGCAGCACCTTCAAGAAGGAATGCGAGCGCTACTGCCCGGACCAGTGCACTGGTCCTAGGGTTTCCCCTGACACACAAAGAGAGGTGGACAAAGGTATCCACGACGCCCTCCAAGAAGGGATGATGCCACCCGAAGGCGGCACCGCGTCGGTGTCGAACGAGCCGACAAGGATTTCTCCCGAGAACCTCTATCCACACCCAGACGATCTGTAGCATACGAACCCCACAAGGTCGAAACCTCGACAAGACCAGACTCTGCCGCCCGCCAACAAGCGCCACTACGGTTACGAAGCCGCCTTCGCCGTCTCACCGAATCTACCGTCACGAGGTCTACCAGATGGAGACAAGAAGTAGCTTGAATCGAGCTCAGCAGTACAACAACCACGCGGGAGGGAACTGCCTCCACCACCAAAGGCGGTAGTCGACCGGACGTGACCGCAAGCACACCAATCCCAGTTAGGTCCGGCCGAGTCCAGCGGACCCGTAAAGCCTCCGCGGAGGCACACCAATCCCAATAGGGTCCGGCCGGGTCCAGATCAGACCTGTAAAGCCCGCCGTTACGCTGCAACAAGCCCGGTTGCCATCGCCGCCGCACCCTGCACAAGCCACACTGCCGCCATCTGTAGAATGCGCCGTGCAAGAGCAGGCCCGCCAGCCCCGACCCAGATGGGCCTATCAACACACAAAGTAGTTTAGGTTTGCCGTGCCTAAACATGGCAGGCCACTCCTCTATTTATATTGATCAAGCTGCTGGATACAAACGGACAAGACCTTTGGTCTGGAGCTAGCTAATTATGTACAGAACATGTACAGGCTAGAAAACTGAAACCACTAAGGCCTAGAGATCAAAGGAACATGGCGTTCCATCTACAATAACTGATGTCTGCATAAGTGGAGTATGACGTTCCATATCCTAGCTAGCATTCATCTTAACATCCCCCTTCGATCGAAACGTAGGGAGTACATTGAGATCGCCTCGAAAACGTTCAAATTGCTGAATCGTCAGAGGTTTGGTAAGAACATCTGCTAGCTGATCATGAGTTGAGATATGACGAATCTCAAGCGCCTTCTTGGCCACTTGTTCACGCACAAAGTGGTAATCAATCTCGATATGCTTCGTGCGGGCATGGAACACCGGATTAACGGAGAGGTAAGTTGCTCCAATGTTGTCGCACCACAATGAAGGTGGTCGACTCACTGTAAGCCCAAGCTCATGAAGCAACGCTTGTATCCACATTAATTCCGCGGTAGCATTGGCTACTGATTTGTACTCCGCCTCCGTACTGGATCGTGATACCGTCGGTTGTTTGCGAGAGTTCCACGCCACAAGATTTCCCCCGAGAAATACAGCATGACCACCGGTGGAGCGTCGATCATCCGGGCATCCCGCCCAATCCGCATCGGAGAATGCACTAAGCATCATAGCTGGAGATCGACGAATAAGTAGTCCATGTGTCGATGTACCCTGTAGATACCGCAGTATACGCTTCACTGCAGTCCAGTGCATATCAGTCGGTGAGTGCAAGAACTGACAGACCTTGTTGACGCTATATGATATATCCGGCCGTGTAAAGATCACATATTGCAATGCGCCCACAACGCTGCGATATTGAGTTGCGGCAACAGGGGAAAGAGCTATCCCGGAGTCCTTGGAGAGCCTCTGTGTGACGGTCATAGGTGTAGCACAAGACTTTGCCGTCGCCATATTTGCTTTCTTCAGGAGATCAATAATATACTTCCGCTGACATAGAGCAATACCATCATCAATAACCTGAACCTCGATGCCCAAAAAATAGCTAAGTGCACCAAGATCCTTGACAGCAAAATCTTCACGAAGCTGGCTAAGTAGACGGCCAGTAGCTACAGCAGATGAGCTGATCACAATGATGTCGTCGACATAAATGAGGAAATACATAGAAAGGCCCCCTTTCCGAAATATGAAGAGAGACACATCAGCTGCAGATGTGCGAAAACCAAGTGCAAGAAGGCGTCCACTTAGCCGAGAAAATCATGCACGTGGAGCTTGCTTCAAGCCATATAGGGATTTTTGAAGTTTGCAGAGATGACGCGGGTATCGTGAATCAGTATATCCTGGTGGTTGATGCATGTAGACATCCGCATCAAGAACACCATGCAAGAATGCATTTTGGACGTCCAATTGACGCATGCTCCAGCGATGAGTCACGGCAAGCGTCAGAAGAATCCTGATTGTGGTATGCTTAACCACCGGGCTAAACGTGTCATCGTAGTCAATACCGGCACGTTGTTTGAATCCCTTGGCGACAAGACGAGCTTTGTAACGATCCACTGAGCCATCCGCCTTATGTTTGAGTTTAAAAACCCATTTACTATCAATGACATTGAGACCCGGACGTGGCGGCACTAATCTCCAAGTGCCATTGCGGTGCAGTGCATCAATTTCTTCGTCCATGGCAGCCTTCCAGGATGGATGCTGAGCTGCTTCAGTGTAACTCAAAGGCTCGACGGATGCATGCGGCACAGTTTGGCACGCATACGTGATCGTGCCGTCTGTGCGCTGAAACGGCTTGACGATGCCAGAGCGAGACCGTGTGTGTGGGCGCGTCGGTGCGGGTGCAGCCAGAGCCGTCGCGGAAGGAGGCGGGCTGCCAGCCGAAGCCGTCGCGGGAAATATACACACGCCCCGTACTAGCATCTAAGCATTTATACCCTTTGTGGTGTAAGCTATAGCCAACAAAGATACATTGCTTTGAACTAAAAGCTAATTTTCTAGCGTTATAGGGGCGAAGATGTGGGCAACACGCATATCCAAAGGATTTTAACATGGTGTAGTCTGGTTTAGATCCAAAAAAACGTTCGACCGGTGAAGCATTTTCAATGACTCGTGTGGGTAAACGGTTGATGAGGTAAGTAGCCGTAAGAAAAGCTTCGTCCCAAAAACGAACAGGCATACAAGAGTGAGCAAGAAGAGCAAGCCCAGTTTCAACAATGTGTCGGTGCTTGCGTTCGGTGGCGCCGTTTTGTTGGTGAGTGTGGGGGCACGAGACATGATGTGATATACCTTGATCTTGGAGGTGTTTGTGCAAACGTTGGTATTCGCCACCCCAATCAGATTGAACACACTGGATTTTAGCATTGAGAAGACGTTCAACATGCCTTTGGAAACGAATAAAAACCTGCTCAACTTCAGATTTAGCATGCAACAAATAGATCCAAGTGAATTTGCTAAAGGCATCAATAAAGGAGACATAATATTTGTAGCCACCAACTGAGACAGTTGCTGGCCCCCACACATCGGAATAAATGAGTTCTAAAGGAACTTTAGCAACAAAACTCGATACTCCATAAGGGAGTTGATGACTCTTACCCTGTTCACAAGCATCACAGATCGATGTATCAGAGGACCGACTACATGGAATTTTATTCAAACTAAGGATGGATTGAACCACTTGGAATGACGGATGACCGAGACGATGATGCCATTGCCTTTTATTGACTGACGCAAGCATGGCAGCCTTGACGTGATGGAAGGTGGACGGCGAGATCGGGTATAGGCCAGCTCTACATCTGCCGCGGAGCAGACAAAAAAAGAAGGATGAAAATCCACAAAAACATCATTATCCTTAGTGAGTTTATGAACTGATATGAGATTCTTTGTGATGTGTGGAACGTGAAGGACATTACGAAGAACAAGTGGGTTAGAAGCGGAAGTAATAACAGAACTTTGACCAGTATTGGAGATCTGCAAACCTGCACTGTTGCCGACTTGGACATTGTCATGGCCGTTGTAGCGCTCTCGGAAGGAGAGTCGACCCAAATCGCTCGTGATATGGTCGGTAGCGCCCGTGTCCGCGTACCAGTTGGGATCAACTTGGTACCCGGCGCTGGTTGATATGTCTCAAACGTATCTATAATTTTTGATGTTCTATGCTGTTATTATATCAATTGCTACATGTTTTGGCTATACTTTATATCATTTTTATGCATTTTCTGGGACTAACCTATTAACAAGATGCCACAGTGCCAGTTCCCTGTTTTTTGCTGTTTTTGGTTTCAGAAAATCTATTAAGGAAATATTCTCGGAATTGGACGAAACAAAAGACATCGTCAATAATATCACGAGGAGATCACGGAGTCCAAAGGGGAGTCGGAGCAGACCCACCAGGGGGCCACGCCACACTAGGGCGCGGCCCAGGGTGGGCCCGCGCCCCCCTATGGCGTGGTGGCCCCCCTCGGCCACCGACGCCGCCTCTTCGCCTATATATTCTCCGCGACGCGAAAACCCTATTACGGTCGATCATATTCCACGAAAAGTTCCGTCGCGGCCGTCATCGTCAATCTCAGATCGGAGGAGTTCTGAAGCTCTTCCCGGCACCCTGCCGGAGGGGAGATCATCACCGGAGGGCTCTACATCACCATGCCTGCCTCCGGAGTGATGCGTGAGTAGTCCACCCCTGGACTACGGGTCCATAGCAGTAGCTAGATGGTTGTCTCTCTACCTTGTGCCTCCATGTTTAGATCTTGTGAGCTGCCTAACATGATCAAGATCATCTTATTGTAATGCTAGATGTTGTGTTTGCTGGGATCCGATGAATATTGATACCATGTTTATTCAAGTTGTTTATCTATGTGCTCTTGATCTTGCATGCTCTCCGTTGCTAGTAGATGCTTTGGCCAAGTAGATGCTTGTGACTCCAAGAGGGGGTATTTATGCTCGATAGTGGGTTCAGTCTCTAGATATCTGGATCAGTGACAGAAAGGTCTAAGATGGTAGATGTGCTGTTGCTACTAGGGATAAAACATTGGTGCAGTGTCCAAGGGCACTTGTATTGATTACATTACACACTTTACTTCATGCAATAATCTGTTGTTAGCAACTTAATACTGAATGGATGCGGATGCTGCCTTGAAGGTGGATTATTTAGGCATAGATGCTGTTGGAATAACGGTCTATGTACTTTGTTGTAATGCCCAACTAGATTTCATAGTAGACATCTTGGCATGTATTGCATTGTTATGCCCTCTCTATTTGTCAATTGCCCAGCTGTAATTTGTTTACCCAACATGCTAGTTATCTGTTCTGAGAGAGACACCACTAGTGAACTGTGGACCCTGGTCCAATTTCCTCATACTGTTTACACAACCTGCTGCAATCATCTGTTTCCTGTTACTTGCTGTTTTTCCTGCTGTTTTCCACACCATACGTTTAACTCTTTGTTTCTGCAAGACCGGAGAGATTGACAACCTCTCTGTTTCGTGTTGGGCAAAGTTCTGGTTTGTGTCTGTGCAGATTCCACGTTGGTGCAAGCTCCCTAGCGCCAGGGGGAGTCAACATCAACAACCTTCCGATAGATCGTCAAGTCCTACTGGATTGATAACCTTGGGTAGATTTCTCAAGGGAAAACTTCTGCTGTCTACATCATAACCTTCCTCTTGGGGTTCACCAACACGTAGCCATCAAGCTGTTTTCTGGCGCCGTTGCCGGGGACTTGGAGGCTATTGGAAAGGGGAGTCTCTCAGTTCCAATCTCTTTACTTTGTTTTTTGTCTTGTTTTAGTTTTGTTTTGCTTGCTGTTAAAAATCAAAAACCCAAAAAAATTAAATTCCTGCATCTAGTTTACTATTTCGGTTGTTACCATGTCTAGCTCCAGTCCTTTCATTACTGTTTCCCCTTTAGGAGAAATTATTGGGTTTGGACAGGAGAGTGGAGAAACTTTTAAAGGAGCTTGGGAAAGGATGTTAGAACTGCATAGGAAGATGCAACTTAAAATGGACTTAGACATTCTTATTAAACGTTTCTACTTTGGCTTGCTACCTTTATACCAAAATGCTCTAGATACTATGGTGGGGGAGACTTTCTATGAACATGATACAGAAAAAGCCTATAAAATTTTGAATGGACTTGCTCAATTTCCTCAAGAGGATAAGACAGGTGTGCTTACTAGGCTTGATAAAATAGAAGAGTCACTCAAGGACTTAACCTTAGACCACCACATTAAGGAACCACCTCATGTTGAGTTAAAAAATGATTGGGAACCCTTTATTGAAATAAGCATTGGTAGTGAGAAATTTCGTGCCTATTGTGATCTTGGTTCCACAATGTCCATCATGCCTAAGATAGTGTTTGACTTGTTAAAAATTGATGGTATGGTTGATTATCCTGTTTTTCATTTTCATGCTGATGGCACTATTATAAAAAGTGTAGGGATCATTAATGTTGAGATTACTATGCAAAATAAAAATATACCTACAACTTTTATGATCCTTACAAAATCTCCTAGTAATATAGTTTTGGGAAGATCTTTTTTGAAGAGTAATGGGGGATTTATCAATGCAAAATATGGGTTCATGAAGTTTGTTGCACCTATCAACCGAAAGTTTTTCTTCCCAATTAAGAAAGAGGATCCCACCGAAAGAGTGGAGGATTTCAACATTTTTGGCAATACTTGATGCATCTCTTCATGCCTAGCTCAAAGGCATTAAAGAAAAGCACTTCTGGGAGATAACCCATGTTTTTATTTGCTGTTTTATTTTTGTTTTCTTGAGTCAAGGATGCTTGTTTACCTCTGTAGCAACTCCTTTGTATCTTTTATTTGCTGTTTTGTTGTGCCAAGGAGAGTTACTAATGCAAAGTTGGTTTTTATTTTCGGGACTGCATTGGGACAGATTGCTGTTCGTCACCGTTTAATTCAGTAGAAAATCAGAAAAAATCGAAAAATGCTGAAACTTTTTGTGCATGTTCCTGATGATGTTACGCAACTTTCATTATTTCAAAAGTTTTCATCTGAGCATCGTAAGTGCCTCGAAAAAATTCGTCATTACAGACTGTTCTGGTTTGACAGATTCTGTCTTTTATTTTGCATTCTCTCTTTTACAAGTTTTTAAGTGGTTTCTTTTCGTGTAAAAGTGCCCACTTGAGCCTAGTAACAGTGGCTAATGTTTAAAATAGTTGGCTTGTGAGTTTTGTCTTTGCTAGAACTTTGAAGTATTATCTTTTAGTGCACTAACCTGCTAATGAGAAAAGCTGTTAAGTTTTGGTGTGAAGGAAGTTTTCAAGTGTTGATAGAGGAGAATGATATTACATGATCAAGAAGAGTGAAGAGCTTAAGCTTGGGGAGGCTTACCTCCCCAGCATATTTCAAGAAGACTCAAGCATCTAAGCTTGGGGATGCCCAAGGCATCCCCTTCTTCATCTACAAATTATCAGGTCATCTCTAATGGTGCTATATTTTTATTGCTTCATGCTAGTGTACTCTTCCTTGGAGCGTCAGTGTGTTTTTGTTTTCAGTTTGTTTTGTTTTGTTTGCTGTGCTATACTTGTTGGATCCTAGTATTCATGTTTGGGAGAGAGACACGCTCCACTTTTTCATTAGAATACTCTTGTGCTTCACTTATACTTGTTGAGTATTCCTGTCTAGTTGCTGTTATTGCTGTTAGCTCTCAGTTTTTCATATCTCTTGTTAGAGCTTTCAGTTTCTTTTGAAGAAAGTACTCTCTTGCTTCACTTATATCTGTTTGGAGAGTTGTCAAATAAGTTGATTGGTGTTTGGTTGGACCAGAAAAATGCTATGCATGTGGTAGTGGTATAAAATGCTTACATGAATCTTTTTAGATCGTTGTCTTGAGTAATTTGATGCTTGCCAATTGTTTTGAGCTGTCAAGTAATTAATGTTTAAGCTTGTGCATCATGTAAGTAATGGCTATTAATGAAGAACTACTATAAGGATTTTCTGCTATAATAATCTGTTGCATAATTGGAAGTCCATAGTAGTCTAGATAATTTTTGGATGAAGGCTATGTGTTAACAAGGAAGACAGTGGGAGTCTATGGTTCGTCAAACCTTGTGTTTTATGTACACTCTTGCTATTCCAGTTGATAATGATGTTTGCTTATAATAACCTTGCTAGCCTAAACTCTGTACTAAGAGGGAATGCTTCTTGTACATCCAAAACCTTGAGCCAAATCCATGCCACCTGTGTCCACCATACCTACCTATTATGTGGTGTTTTCACCATTCCAAGTAAATTTCTTCATGTGCTATCTACTAACTACTCAAAACTGTTACATTTCCTTTTTGTGTCACTACTTGAAAAGCTCATAAGGACGTAGATAGGTGGTCTTTATTTCCTGGTTGATCAAATTTTACACACCTGGACTAGTGGCATATACATCCGCTTATCCAATAATTTTGCAAAAAGAGCTGGCAACGGGGTGCCCAGTCCCAATTAATTACAACTTTAACCAAACAATTCTCTTCACATCTTTTTGCCCCTGATTCGTCAGTCAAGCAATGTTCACAAGTGTGTAAACAAAAGAGAAGAGGGATGATCTGCCCGCTGGTAGAAATAACGTCCTTCATGGGAGCCGCTCTTGTAAAGTTTGATCAACTAGTGAAGTAGAGTATTGCCTATTTGCTGATTTGTTGACACCTGTATACACCATTACCTTACAAAACAATATTTTATGCTCTCTATATGCCTTCGGGAACTACAGCTCTAGCACATGATGTTAATCCCTGCTTCCCTCTGCGAAGGGCCATTCTTTTACTTTTATGTTGAGTCAGTTTTCCCACTTCTTTCTGTCTACTTAAGCAAACATCATTGTCAACTCCAGTATAACAGTTTTTACATAACTTTGTGTTTGGTTGATCATATTCTTTGCATTGACATTATCTATATGATATACATGTTGAAAGTTGAAGCAAAAGCTGAAGCTATTATCTTCCTTTGTGTTGATACAAACACTTTCATGTTGAGAATTATTGCTGCTGTGAGCTAACTATTATGTTAGACTATTATATCTCTAAATGTTTTATAGTATTATTCATGAAAGTTTGCACTTGTGTGATCACTTATGTTTACTCTTTATTTACTTGCTTGCAAACTATAGACCATTGGCTTGGATCACTTCATTCAGATCATGTGCATTACATTGTTATTTGATCAAAGATTGTGTTGGTAGCATGTCACTTCAAAAATTATCTGTTTTTATCGTTTACCTACTCGAGGACGAGCAGGAACTAAGCTTGGGGATGCTTGATACGTCTCAAACGTATCTATAATTTTTGATGTTCCATGCTGTTATTATATCAATTGCTACATGTTTTGGCTACTTTATATCATTTTTATGCATTTTCTGGGACTAACCTATTAACAAGATGCCACAGTGCCAGTTCCCTGTTTTCTGCTGTTTTTGGTTTCAGAAAATCTATTAAGGAAATATTCTCGGAATTGGACGAAACAAAAGACATCGTCAATAATATCACGAGGAGATCACGGAGTCCAAAGGGGAGTCGGAGCAGACCCACCAGGGGGCCACGCCACACTAGGGCGCGGCCCAGGGTGGGCCCGCGCCCCCCTATGGCGTGGTGGCCCCCCTCGGCCACCGACGCCGCCTCTTCGCCTATATATTCTCCGCGACGCGAAAACCCTATTACGGTCGATCATATTCCACGAAAAGTTCCGTCGCGGCCGTCATCGTCAATCTCAGATCGGAGGAGTTCTGAAGCTCTTCCCGGCACCCTGCCGGAGGGGAGATCATCACCGGAGGGCTCTACATCACCATGCCTGCCTCCGGAGTGATGCGTGAGTAGTCCACCCCTGGACTACGGGTCCATAGCAGTAGCTAGATGGTTGTCTCTCTACCTTGTGCCTCCATGTTTAGATCTTGTGAGCTGCCTAACATGATCAAGATCATCTTATTGTAATGCTAGATGTTGTGTTTGCTGGGATCCGATGAATATTGATACCATGTTTATTCAAGTTGTTTATCTATGTGCTCTTGATCTTGCATGCTCTCCGTTGCTAGTAGATGCTTTGGCCAAGTAGATGCTTGTGACTCCAAGAGGGGGTATTTATGCTCGATAGTGGGTTCAGTCTCTAGATATCTGGATCAGTGACAGAAAGGTCTAAGATGGTAGATGTGCTGTTGCTACTAGGGATAAAACATTGGTGCAGTGTCCAAGGGCACTTGTATTGATTACATTACACACTTTACTTCATGCAATAATCTGTTGTTAGCAACTTAATACTGAATGGATGCGGATGCTGCCTTGAAGGTGGATTATTTAGGCATAGATGCGTTGGAATAACGGTCTATGTACTTTGTTGTAATGCCCAACTAGATTTCATAGTAGACATCTTGGCATGTATTGCATTGTTATGCCCTCTCTATTTGTCAATTGCCCAGCTGTAATTTGTTTACCCAACATGCTAGTTATCTGTTCTGAGAGAGACACCACTAGTGAACTGTGGACCCTGGTCCAATTTCCTCATACTGTTTACACAACCTGCTGCAATCATCTGTTTCCTGTTACTTGCTGTTTTTCCTGCTGTTTTCCACACCATACGTTTAACTCTTTGTTTCTGCAAGACCGGAGAGATTGACAACCTCTCTGTTTCGTGTTGGGCAAAGTTCTGGTTTGTGTCTGTGCAGATTCCACGTTGGTGCAAGCTCCCTAGCGCCAGGGGGAGTCAACATCAACAACCTTCCATAGATCGTCAAGTCCTACTGGATTGAAACCTTGGGTAGATTTCTCAAGGGAAAACTTCTGCTGTCTACATCATAACCTTCCTCTTGGGGTTCACCAACACGTAGCCATCACTGGTCATCCCGGCAACGTTCGCCGAGTGCTGCTCTTCATCGCCATGGAAAGAGCTATCGAAACGCTTGGGGCACTTCACGGAAACGTGCCCCTTGATGCCACAGAGCTGGCACATGGGGCGATGGTCATAGCCAGCATTACCGCCGCCGCGGTAGCCGCCGCGGTTGCCGCCACCTCCTCCACCCTCCGATCCGTGCCTCGCAATGCGTGCAACTCTTCTTCCACCTCCCACCTTCTTCTTCCTCGCGACGGACGAGTCGGCGGCGGGCGGGCGACGCGGCTGGCCGCGGCGGCCAACGGCGACGACGAGATTAGAGCGACCCGGAACCGCCGGAGATGCCGCTCGCCGCGGCGGAGGCGGTGGAGGGGAGCTAGAAACTTAACTTGGGGGTGCGGGGGGCCGGTTTAGAGGGATGGCCGAGGCGGTGGTGAATCGGCGGAGGAGGAGATGGGGGCATGGCGGGGCGGCGGGGCGACGCGGTAGCGCGCCGGCCGCGGGCGGGGAGGAAGGTGGCTAGGCCGGCGGTGGTTGCGGGGGTAACGAAGATGAGATTTAACTAAATCTCAGTCCACTGAGACTTAGAGAGACCCATTTTTTATCGTAACCTGTGTCATGATACGGTATCCACTTATGTTACCGTAACCCTCTCTCTTTTTTAATTCACTGCCATGTCATCGTTTTTGCTGAGCTGGAGATTATGATACCACTTAAGATACCAGCGTTGTGGCCAGTCTTATGTCCTCCCTATGTTTACAAATACAAGTCCACTTCGGTTTTTGTGTCAAATTGACCGATAATTCTGGTCAATAAAATACTCACTCAGTAACATATATAAGAATATATCAATTTATATAATACAAAATGCAAACAGGATAACTACTCCTTCCGTCGCCATTTGGTTAGCACACATGCTTTCAAGTTAAATTTGACTGTCAATTTGATCCATGAAATATGGATTATATGCTACAAAAGTTATATGATTAAATTTATTCAAAAGTTCATACTAGTATAAATTTTATAACAAATGATACATTTATTATTGACAAAATTAGCAATCACAATTAAAATACAAAAACAGATCAAATCAAATCAAATGCCTCGCCTTGCTAGTAAACCATTCACTCAACACGCTCCAACAGAATAACCCCTCTCTAAGCGTCTCCACATATCTGTAACAAGAAAGTCTCTGACCATATGGTTGTCGCTCTTAATGAAATCCTCCATCGTCCTGTATGGAAGGAAGCCCCGGAGGATGCAGTCCATCCACAAGAGAATGAGGAACTTGACACCTCGCTAGCCCGGTTTAGAGGAACGAGTCACAAGATAAGAAACAGACGAAAAACTAGAACACACCTACAAAAAGAGAGCAAGCAAGGATCAATGATCTACTAGCAAGCAAAGGGCAAATAAGATCATACCCAACATCACATTATACTGGCAATGGGTTTCAAGGGTTCCACATCAGCTTGGTCAAGATAAGCTAATTTAAAATATCAAAAGAAACAACGATGAAACTGTCAATGAAAAAGGAAACATAAGAAAGTACTAGCGAAGTAGCGATTAATAAAGGGCTGATCTGGCATCACGAAAAGTTGTAAGAATAGTGAACATCTCTTTGATAGGAGTGTGTTGGAGAAGAAGAGAGAAAGAGTAGGAGCAAGGAGGGGCCTACATAAACTGCTATTCGGCTACTAGAGACGATCAAGACAAGGAAGCGAGTAGGTGAGAGCTCCACTTCAAGTAAGAGGTGGCACAGAGCACCTAGCATGTTCAAGGTGGCTCTGTGATGCACTGTTAAGAGAATGAAACCCATCGAAAGAGATGACCTGAGCCACCTTCAAGCCTTCGGGGCCGACAAGGAGCGGCTGAAAATGAATCAAAGATGATAAGGAGACCAAAATACGTGGGCAACAGAGGGAGAGGGATGAAACAAATTGGTTGGTCCATCTATATTCTTTTTCCTTTTGTTATAAAACGAAAGGTATGTTGAATCCAAAGTCAACCTAACTACCGAACCAAAGTTTTGCAAACCATGGAGTGGTAGCACTTAAACTTCTCAATAAAATTAACGAGACTATATCAACTCACTGATGTATAAAAGTGCTATGTTTATTTCAAAATGTTTTTTGTTTGAAAGGAGGCAAGAATAGCGGACTCTACATTAATAGATGCACATAGAGACGTGGCTAGATATATCCGGGTAAAAAGAGTTAAAAGTTAAAACACCTTATATTTTGAAACATATATTATAATTAACTGTATAACATGTTTTTTTATCTTCTCTAAAATAAACATGAAACAAATAATATAAGACCTCAACCATTCCACAGGCAGTAATATTTTCAAAAATGAGAATAGGGCAACGAAGTTTAGTGGGACCCGGTTGGGTGGTTCAGCCAGCCTTGTCTCGGTCCTAGTTAATCGGGCCCGTACGTCAGATACACAGAACCGACGAAGCTGCCGTTGGCTTCATGGACTACATGACGTGTCCCTTGACCGCCACCGCCTGGAGCACGACGACGCCTCGCATCTCGCTCCTCCCCTACGTCCTCCTCGGCCTCGCCTCCACCGCCATGTCAACGGAGCCGAAGCCGGAACCGGAGGAGGAATGGGCGCCGGTGGAGCGGCGAGGCGCGCACCTGGTGACGGCGGCGGAGCGCACCTTCATCATCCACGGGTTCAACACCTACTGGCTCATGTCCTTCGCCGCCGACGAGGCCACGCGCCCGCGGGTGACCGCGGCCATTGCCGAGGCGGCCGGCGCGGGGCTCAACGTGTGCCGCACCTGGGCGTTCAACGACGGCGGGTACCGCGCGCTGCAAACGGCGCCATTCTGCTACGACGAAGAGGTGTTCCAGGTAAGCTGCCTGTGTACTGTGTACACGTACGGCACCTGCTTGATGAAATGAGTAGCCGGGTAGCGTTCTTCTTGTTAGATCATCACAAAGTTTTCCGGATCTTGGCATTTCGTATGCCATGGGATTGATGAAACTGATGTGTATTCACCTGACCCACTGGCCTATTCGTCGCAAAAAAAGAATGAAACTGGAGGCGTATCATACATTTCTTGAAAGAAATTTTATGTCTCGGTAAAAAAGTCTGCTCTTTGCACAGCAGAACTGTTTCTTTGGGTTTTGTATCTGATTTTTTCATCTGTTGTCGACAGGCACTAGATTTCGTGGTCAGCGAGGCAAGAAGGCATAAGATGCGGTTGATACTTGCACTGTGTAATAACTGGGAAGATTATGGAGGGAAGGCGCAGTATGTAAGCTGGGGCAAGGAGGCTGGCGTAGATCTTACTTCTGA
Organism: Poa pratensis; assembly: GCA_947311845.1. NCBI lineage: Eukaryota > Viridiplantae > Streptophyta > Magnoliopsida > Poales > Poaceae > Poa > Poa pratensis. The sequence goes on along the minus strand of CAMZMU010000097.1, from coordinate 35,034,625 downwards.
CGACGACTTCTTCTCTGATCCAACACTTAAGAGCTACTACAAAGCTTTTGTTGAGGTAAATTTCAGCTTTCCTAGGTCAAGTAACCACCATAAAATCAGCTGAGATTTCTCATGCTGTTTGCAAGTAATGGAATTTTATGTACGGTAATATATGCCTAGATATATGGAATGATGCCAGCAATTTGTTTTTGCTTATTTTAGTTTCCAGCCCTGAGTTCTGTAGTCCTGTTTTGCTTATGTCTCCTTTGCTTAGGCTGTTCTGACAAGAAAAAACACAATCACAAATGTGGCCTACAAAGACGATCCTACTATTCTTGCATGGGAATTGATTAACGAGCCACGCTGCCCTTCAGATCCATCAGGCGATACACTGCAGGTTCTTATCGTGTCTTATTTTTGTAAACTCTTATGTTCCATGTATGTATACCCAGTGCACATTTTGAAGACTGTTGTTTCTTGTAGGCGTGGATAGAAGAGATGGCATCTTACGTGAAGTCTATAGATCCTCTGCACCTCGTGGAGATTGGTGTTGAAGGGTATTATGGTCCATCTACTCCAGAACTTTTGGTTGTCAATCCAGATGATTATTCAGGGCATGTTGGAACAGACTTCGTTAGGAACCATCAAGCACTGGGAATTGATTTGGCTTCAGTTCATATTTATTCTGACACTTGGTGAGTTCTCATGTCTATTTCTACATGACACGCGTAACTGGCTAGCTATAGGAACCTAATTAAGCCACTTCACTGAAACATGGATTTTTACTATAATGATTGAGCTTAAGATCTTTTTGTTAGGTTGCCTGAGTCAGTAGAGGAAAATCACCTTCAGTTTGTGAACACTTGGATGCAACAACATATCGATGATGCAGCAAACTTGCTGGGCATGCCCATTGTGATTGGGGAGTTTGGATTGTCACTTAAGGATGGAAAGTTTGATAATGAGTTTCGCGAAACTTTCATGGAGACAGTTTATAACAATTTCTTGAGATCTTGGGAGAGTGGAATGATTGGAGGAGGCTGCCTTCTATGGCAGCTCTTCAGTGAAGGTGCAGAGCACATGGATGACGGTTATGCAGTTTTTTTGACAAAATCACCATCCACGTTAAACCTCCTTGCAAGTCACTCAAGGAAGCTAGAGTGTTAAGAGTATGCTGCTTTCCCTGCCCCAGTGTATGCTGCAGTCCATGCTACGAGTTTTTTTTTTCAAGCCAAGAACTTTACTGCTTGGTTTTCGGCCAGTTTCCCTTATGAACTGGCTGGCCAACTCTTTTCTACTATATCAATGAAAAAGGCAAATCTTTTGCCTCGTTTCAAAAACAAGAACTTTATTGTAAAGTTGAATGTTTCGTATCATGTAACACACTAATAGCTGGTCTGTGATTTTAGAAAACAATGCCATATCATGTGGAGAAAGGTAGAGATTGAGTTGTGAAGTGAAACTTCGTCCTTCCATCCTGCGCTCAATGTGTTTTCAACAATATCCTACTGCAGGCATTTTGTATCCTTGTTACAAATTTGGTAATTCACATACTTGTATATGCAAATTAGTGTGTCCAAAATGGTGTTGTTCATCTCCAGAACGATGAGAAAGTGTAACGTTTAATAGTCTGAATAATAAAATCAGTCAATCTCCAGTGTTCGTATCAGAACTGTTGCTCGGAAAATGCTTTTTTTTGTGGGGAGGCAAATGCTGTTTCTTTAGCAAATTTCGAGTGGTGTATTCATAGTTGCAAATATACAGCTGGAAGTTTCACGGATAGAATCCTCAACTTATGCAGCTGTACATTGAAGATTCCATGAGGATCATGTTTCCGAAATCTCTTCTTTTGAGTTTTTCTGCAGATTTGCATCATAGAGATTTTGACTATTAGATTGAATATTTGTTCTCGTGCAGAGAAGAAGGGGCTGTGTTCTGTATCAAGGACTAAACCCAAACCTGTTGGCTTGCTGCCGAGGGTCCAGCATGTGGGCACGCACTGGCATACAGAAATATGTTTAATTCGACTCGGCCTCCCGCTATCTCCTTCGTAGCTTGCAGAACGAAATTATCGACAGTGGTCAGATCTACAGGAGCATCAACACTGAAGCAAATATTGATTCCTATGGAAAAACAAGTATGTATAAGTAAGATATTCTTTACCTTTTTTTCTGGAGGTGCGCAGTGTTGAGAAGAGGTGCTTAATGTTGAGAAAAATGGTTTCTCAAGAAAGAATTGACCGTAACTGATATGATGTTTAGGCATTGGTCATTGATACTTCAATAAAGAGTGTTGATCTGGTGAGCACATGGGCACACGACAAGATATGTTATATATTGTCACTTGCACTCTACGATCTATAGTTTTCCATTCTTGTTCCGCAGTTATGTATTCTCACATAATATAATTCCAGCGCAAGTCTTTGCTGGGGCAGACGATGGTGCTAAAGTATTCATCGCATGGCAACAGTTGATGAAGGATTATGTATGCCTTTACCGAATGTCAACTCAACTTTGTTCTCAGGAAAAGTTGGTAAATCCTGTTGGATTTGGCAAACCAACCCTCCTCAGCGACACACGCTGAGCAGCCTCCCGGCGCCACAAACGCCGGACAGAGACGGACGAAAGAGACACCAATAGTTTTCCGGCGCACAGACGCCTATATCTTGGCTTTATTTCTCACAACTACTTAAACATATACATGGAGGTACACACGCACACACGCAGTACAACCCAGGGAGCTCTCCTGCCGGCCGGGCACACACCACGGTCCTGACGGAGACTACATCTCACCTATTGCTTGTGCTCACCCAAGCTCTCTCCTTATATAGACAATTCAAGGTCGGTGCTACAGTGACCGACCTGCTATAGTGACCGACCTAGCTTCTAGTGTCTTCTACCAGGTTACTTCTACCAGGTTATACTCACATGTATTCTAGAGACTTCTTCTACCTACTAGCTTAGCTAGTAAGAAACGGTAGTGAATTCTACTGCATGGTAGATAACTCTAGAACGCACAGGATTATTCCAACAATCACCCCCCTAATCCTGATGCGTTCATTTGTGAAACCTAGCGGCCACGGACTCGACCTGGCGCACACACGCCGGTCGCCACCGCCACGGACACAACCTGGCGCTCACATACGCCGGTCGCCACCGCCACGGACACAACCTGGCGCTCACATACGCCGGTCGCCACCGCCACGGACACAACCTGGCGCTCACATACGCCGGTCGCCACTGCCACGGACACAACCTGGCGCTCACATACGCCGGTCGCTTCTTCCATGGCCGTCGCATGGCGCCGCTACGGCCTCCGTGGCCACGCAGCATCTCCACGCCGACGCCATGCCGCGCCACCGCGGCTCCTGCGCCACAACACAGGACCTCCGCGGCCTTCCTGCCGCGCCGCCGTGGCCGCTGCGCCACCACGCAGCGCCTCCGCAGCCTCCGTCCGCCGCGCACCACGGCCCCGAATCTTGCGGCTCTGATACCAATTGTTGGATTTGGCAAACCAACCCTCCTCAGCGACACACGCCGAGCAGCCTCCCGGCGCCACAAACGCCGGACAGAGACGGACGAAGGAGACACCAATAGTTTTCCGGCGCACATACGCCTATATCTTGGCTTTATTTCTCACAACTACTTAAACATATACATGGAGGTACACACGCACACACGCAGTACAACCCAGGGAGCTCTCCTGCCGGCCGGGCACACACCACGGTCCTGACGGAGACTACATCTCACCTATTGCTTGTGCTCACCCAAGCTCTCTCCTTATATAGACAATTCAAGGTCGGTGCTACAGTGACCGACCTGCTACAGTGACCGACCTAGCTTCTAGTGTCTTCTACCAGGTTACTTCTACCAGGTTATACTCACATGTATTCTAGAGACTTCTTCTACCTACTAGCTTAGCTAGTAAGAAATGGTAGTGAATTCTACTGCATGGTAGATAACTCTAGAACGCACAGGATTATTCCAACAAATCCCGGTCCCCGCTACACATTAACATATACAGGTTTGTGATCGTCATACGTGGTACCAGTCTTCGAGTTTAACCATGAATAAAAGTGCAGAACATTGATCATAGGAAAAAAAATCATGTCATGCAGTGAAGTGTCTGGATGATCATGCTGCAGAGTATGCTGCTTTCCCTGCACCAGTGTATGCTGCAGTCCATGCTACGAGTTTTTAAAGCCATGGACTTTACTGTAAAGTCGAATGTTTCATCTTGTATCATGTAACACACTAATAGCTGGACTCTGATTTTAGAAAACAATGTCATATCATGTGAAGAAATGTAGAGATTGAGTTGTGAAGTGAAACTTCGTCCCTCCATCCTGCACTTTATGTGTTTTCAACAATATCTTGTTGCAGGCATTTTGTATCCTTTGGTAGTCATATACTTGTATATGCAAATTATTTTGGCAAAACTGATATTGTTCATCTCCAGAACGATGAGAAACTGTAACGTTTAATTGTCTGAGTAATAAAATCAGTCAATATCCAGTGTTCGTAATAGAACTGTTGTCCGGCAAATGCTGTTTTCTTTAATGCGGGTACGCAAATGCTGTTTTTGCCAAAAATGCGGGTGGCATTTTCATTTTTTGCAAATTTATAGCTGGAAGTCTCCACGTATAGAATCCTCAACTTATGCAAATGTACATTGAAGATTTCATGAGGATCATGTTTCAGAAATATCTTATTTTGAGTTTTGTCTGCAGATTTGCATCATAGAGATTTTGACTATTAGATCAAATATATGTATCAAGGACCAAACCCAAACCTGTTGGCTTGCTGCCGAGGGTCCAGCATATGGTCACGCACTGGCATACATAAATATGTTTAATTCGACTCGACCGTGTATGTTTAATTCGATTCGGTTTCCCGCCATCTCCTTCGTAGCTTGCAGAACCAAACTATGAGTGGTCAGATGCTACAGGATCAGAGTATCACCACTGAAGCAAGTATTGATTCCTATGGAAAAACAAGTATGGAAAAACTATGAGCTGAGCACCGAACAGTTTTGTGGTTGCAGTATGCCCCCGATGCTCTGGCAGATCTTCTGGCTGCTGATTGTAATCCTATTTCTTGTTAAATAAAGCTCCTTACCCAGCGCAAAAATAAAGAGTAAGATCGCACATCATTATTTACCTTTTTGCTGGAGGTGCTTAGTGTTGAGAAGAGGTGCTTAGTGTTCAGAAAAATGGTTGCTCAAGAAAGAATTGACGGTAATTAACTGATATGATGTTTAGGCATTGGTAATATCGTGATAGGATCGTTACAGTTTAGTAAAGAGTGTAAATCTGGTGAGCACATGGGCACACGACTAGATATGTACGCTGTCACTTGCACTGTCAGATATATTGTTTTCCATTCTTGTCCTCAGTTATGTAGGCACATTCTTATGTATTATAATTCCAGTGCAGGTCTTTGCTAGGCCAGAAGATGGTGCTAAAATTCTGATCTTATGGGAACAGTTGATGTAGGATTATGTACGCCTTTACCGAATGTCAACTCAACTTTGTTCTCAGTATTAGTTGGTAAATCCCGGTCCCCGCTACACATTAAAATATACACGTTTGTGATCGTCATACGTGGTACCAGTCTTCGAGTTTAACCATGAATAAAACTGCAGAAGATTGATCATAGGAAAAAATATTCATGTCACCCAGAGAAGTGTCTGGATGATGATGCTGCACGTCCAAAATTTGGCTTTGTGATTCGTGCAGAGAAGAGTTTAACCATGAATAAAACAACAGAAGATTGATCATTGTCATACGTGGTACCAGTCTTCAGTTTGTGATCAATTTGTAGGTACCAGAGAAGTGTCTGGATGATGCTGCACGACACAAATTTGGCCCTGTGATTCATCAGCAAATTACCATGCAGACTTGCAACAAAGGATCGATCCGCGACGGCGGCGGTGCAGGCCGGGCATGCATGCAGAGGCCGGCAATGGAGGCAGCTGCCGCGCGGCGCGCTCTCCTGACATAATTAGCAGCAACAATGCCGTTAAGCTTACCATGCTTACCCGAACGTAGCCGTTGGTGTTGCCATTTCCGGCTAGCTCCCCCTCCATGCATCGTGCATCGGAGCGTATATAAGCACGCGCCCACAAGATCTCCCCGAAATCTTCCAAAGATCCACGAAATCCCAGAAACTCACACCAGGATCCAACGCTAGATCTCCATCGATCGATCATGTCGGCGATGACCGGCAACGTGGAAATGCAGGAGGAAGACCAGGAAGGCGGCGGCAACTACCCGAAGCGGTGCGCGGCGTGCAAGTACCTGCGGCGGCGCTGCGCCCCCGACTGCGTGCTCGCCCCCTACTTCCCGGCGTCGCACCCGCACCGCTACGCCTGCGTGCACCGGGTCTTCGGTGCCAGCAACGTCGCTAGGCTGCTCCAGGTACGTACACTCATCCTGTCATCCACCATTGACAAACCATCTGCTAATTTAGTTATTACAAATTGATAGAGCTGGATAGTACTACTTGCATGGTTAGAGATTTACATTGGTGAGATGGCATTCCGCAGAGCTTGCCGGTGGAGGAGAGAGGGCAGGCGGCGGAGACGTTGGCGATGGAGGCGCAGTGGCGGGTTGGGGACCCGGTGTACGGATGCACCGGGATCATCAACCGGCTGCAGGAGGAGATCCTCGCCGCACAGTGCGAGCTCGCTAGGACTCGGGCGCACCTCGACATCGCCGTCGCGCAGCTGCAGCAGCAAGCTCCTGTTCTTCTTGCTCCGCCGCCGCGAGCCGGCGGCCAGCACCACGTCGCCGTCGCGCAGAGGCAGGAGGAGGCGCCGTTTCTTGACCCGGACGAGTTCCTCGATCTTGATGGATTTTGAGCTTTGCTCGTAGGTAGGCGCATATGCTTGCTCTGATCGATGGTGTCATTGGGATTTGGGAGGTTTTCACTTTTCACCACACAAGTTAATTACTGTTGAAGGAAATGAATTAGTGTTAGATGTGGGGTGCGTACGTGTCCATCAACATTTCAAACCATTTAATACGATGTACTTAAAATTTCTTAACTATAGCAAATTTGTCGTACATCATACATTTATTATGTAAATCAAAATTATTTTAAATCGATCCACAGCAAGAAAAAAAGGAAAATAATATTACGAAATATAATTAATTCAAACAGGTCTAAGGATTGAGAGCCCACTAACAATAGGGCAGGTAAGTACCCTCCTTGTTCCAACCCGAATTTTAGAGGAATTTTGGATTATTCTATGCCACAAACATTCTCCTGTTGTTTTTGTTTGGATTATATAATTGAAAATGATATGAATTTCTTCTGTGATATACTTTGCGTATAATTTAAGTAAATAATAACCGAAAAAAATAAATCACACATCTTCTGTGTTTTCAGTTATTGTAGGACTCAATATGACATGACGTACAATGCTGACAGTTTTCCAGTTACTGTGTTTTTCGAATCATGCGCCACCAAAGAGGGCCTGATTAAATTGTTTTGTTTTTTCAAAGTATGATTCAAACTTCTTATGCTCTAACTTTCAGCAGCCACCAGTGTTTAATTACTATAACTACAAATGAAAAGGGCACACTCGCAAAAGTATGGATGTCTGAAATGCTTTTTTTTTCTTAAAATTTAAAAGGGAAGGAAATATATTTTCTAATGAGAAATGAAAAGAATAAAAGGAGAACAGGTGTAAAAAAAGTTGATGGAGTCGACAATCAGGCATGCATGCATGCAAGTCCAGATAATGCATGTGTATCTCTAAGAAGAAAAAGGGAAAATAGAAGCTCTAGGTAAGGCATGAAGACCATGGCGGCAGCTTTGTTTCTAAATAGCAAAATCATGATTTTCCTTATTTGTCTTTGAATTAGAGTGACACATGATTATATGAAAAAAAAATCTCGCTCTGGGAGAAGGTAAAGACCGTATCATGCTTGCCTTTCAGTGCTGCAGTGCATCAAGTCTTCCATCCTAGATCGTTCGTCGCTAGGGTGGTGATTTTTTTTTTGGATAAAAGGCTCCTAGGGGTGGTCATTCACCACATCAAGAAGATGGCGGAATAGTTGGCTACTTGTTCCTTCTTCCATGTCCCCCATAGGCTCAATGAATCGGCACATATTTTAGCTCGAATATGTGATGATGTGAAACACCCTACGGATTTTCCACCTTAAGACCGCCAAGTCCACCTTATGGACCCGTCACCCGAGTTCAAGGTAAAATGGTTCATTATAAGGTGAATTCGCTCATTTCTATGTGTGATTTGAACACCCCTTTGAAGGGGAGAGCAACGTTTTGGAGGCCGAGTTATATGTAGCTCGGTTTCCAAAAAAAAAATCCACATTTTTCCATTTCAAAATAATCTAGAAAAAATCCTAGATGTAGATAAAGTCGAGATCTATCACTACCTAAAGTTTCAAATCGAAATTCGTAAGATTTTGGGCTGCACGAAAATGACAAATCTGACAAAAATTTGAATTTTTCAGACTGTGTACTGTTCCGGATCTAGATCTGCGTATTTGTCTTTTTTGCCCAGCGCAAAATACAATAAGTTGTTCCCTAAAAAATTGCGGAGTTGTAGATCTCAATATTATCTACACTTAGGAATTTTTTCATAATTTTTTGAAATAAAAAAATGCAGATTTTTTTTTTGAAAAAGCGAGCTACATATAGCTCGGCCTCCATTTGGAGTTTCCGCTTTGAAGGGTTGCTACTTTATTCTGATACCGTGTGTTTGTGAACTCGTACCAGGCCGACGATGACCAAAAGAGGAGGCGGAAGACACCGAAGAAGAAGGCCAATAGATGGATGAAGCAGAATAAGATAAAGAAGAAAACAGCAGACACCGAACCATCCAGCGCCCCAGACCAAGCCCGTTTCAGCCAGACAGGTGCCAACATGTCCGGCACTTGAAGCTGAAACGGACCAGACCCATCTGGCAACGCTCTATATATCTTGGTCGGAGTGTCCAACGCAGTACAATAATCAACAATCACGAACTTCCTTCCCAAATTCCCTGACAAATAAGCTTATGCTCATAACTTATAAGTGCAATTTAAATTACAAAATAAAAAAGAATATTATGCCAATTCATACAGTTGTCCGATGGCATTTTAAAAACTACTAACTACGTTCTGAATTATAAAATATTTAGTTTTTTTGAATCACGTGTATCTAGACGTGTTTAGTGTGTTGGTTCACTCATTTTAGTACATATGTAGTCCACAACATCTTATAATTTGGAATGGATGGAGTAGTTTTTATCTCCCGATACAAAAATATAGATATAGCTAGAGTTTCACTGATCATGGTGAAAGTTGGCAACTAGGCACATTATATATCTTCACTGATTATGGCTCATGTGGAGTTAACAGTCTAGACATTCACATAATCGACATGAAACAACAAGATGGACGGAACTTGGAAGAACATTGGTATGCTCAATCTTCTGTTGTTTTATGACAAGATGGAGGGAACTTGGAACGTAGTTAGTAGTTTTTAAAATGGCGTCGGAGAACTGTAATGAATTGGTCTAATATTCATTTTTATTTTGTAATTTAAATTGCACCTATAAGTTATTAGCATAAGCAACACGTATTTTTCAGAGAATTTGGGAAGGAAGTTCATGATTGTTGATCACTGAACTGCGTTGGGAAAACATGTGTTGGGTGCTTGTGCTGTTTGTAGACTTCATAGTTTAAAATAGCCGGCTATTGCATTTAGCCTCGTCGATTTCAGAAGTTATGAAAGGCTATAACCGGGTTATAGCGCAACTATGACCTTATAGACGTTTTAATAAATAATGATAAAAATTCAAAATTTGGGCAGCATATATTCGTATATATATCAATAATTTATTGATGCATAACATATACGAATAACCAGGAGTACTGGACGTAGTTATGTCCACATATTACAACATTCAGTAGCAGCAATTCAGAATATAGTTCTGACGAAATATTACATAACCAGCAAAATCAATTAGCATGTAGCAAAAGCAAGTTCAGTATATAGTTATGTCCACATATTACATGCCAACAAAAGCATAGGGGTTGTGTTTGGCTCCGAAACATGGCCGAGCGGACAAATTTTGATCCAAAATTTTTGGGCCCCTGAGCCAAAAGTTTGGCGGCTAAGGGGCTAAATCAATTTAGCCGGGCTAATAGCAGCTATTATCACTTTAGCCTATGAAGGTCATAGCCGTAGCGCGAAGCCTCTCGAAAGGCTATAGCTGGGCTATAGCCGGCTATTTAATACTTTTAGACTTACACAGTGGTTAGTCACAATACGTCAATTATTTTTGCTACTTTGATTGTGTTTGTTTTACTTTTTAGGGGAATTAGCTAATTTCCTTTTTAGGGTGGGAAGTTGATTTGTTTTGTTGGTAACTTCTTTTGAGCGTTATGTCGTGGGCAACTTTTTTTTAGCATTATTTGTTGGTAACAAAGTTCATAAAAAATTTGTTGAGGGGACGCGCAACTTAGCATGGAAGTTACTCAGCTAGATCGGCATACGGTGGCTACTTCCTGGGTTTGGTGGCAGCAGATTATGCAGAGCTGCTTTGGGAAAGCTGGGCACCGCTAAAGGAAAAGCTCTTTGCTTGGCTTGCACTGAGAAACCGCTGTTGGACAGGGGTCAGATTGAGAGCAAGAGGGATGCAGGGGCCGGACAAAATGCCTGCTATGCGACCAAGCTCCTGAATCCATGGACCATCTGATGGTGCAATGCCCCACATCTAGAGCAATCTGGCACCAAGTCCTCTCTGCAAGGGGTTTTAGCCACTTTGTGCCGCAACAAGATAGCACTATGAGAGAGGATGGTGGCAGGGACTAGTGCCAGCCAGCCAAAGACACGAAGAAAGGAGCTCGTCACGCTTAGCATTGCCTGCTGCAGACGCCTTTGGTTGGAGCGGAACGATCGCAACTTTGATAGGATTCAGGCTACAGATCATACTATTGTCTGCAGGATAAGGACGAATTTCAGATGTGGGTGTTAGCTAGGCGGCCAGCAGACAGCCGGGAGGAGTAGTTTTTAGACTTGTTTTAGCGGACAGTGTATTGCTGTAACTGAAATTGTAACACTCTCTAACCTTAATGTCATGACATGCATGTCTTGCATGTTCTTGAAAAAAGTAGTGAGTTGGTGCAGGAATCAGCTCATAAAATGCCAAATGCTGACCCGTTTATTATGTTTCTGCCTACTTACTGGTGCTGCCGCCGCTCTGCTGCGATCATTAGGTGCCATTTCGTACGAAGGAACTATATATAACTACTCATTACCACCCTGCATCCTCCCCTAAAAAACAAATTTGAAGTCCTGCATCCATGTTTTGAACTTAACTGCATCAAAATTCTGGAATCTTTTTTGGATCAGGTAGAATTTCTGAAATCTTGATATAGCAGGATAGTTTGTCTTATTCTTTTCTAAGACATGCAACTTGCAAGGCTTGTTATGACATCATTTTTTCTTGCAAGAATCACGAGGATGATATCAAGACAAAAATAACGAGTACATACTACAGAAGCCAACTTTTCATGAAAACAACTTCACTGAAAACGGTGCGACAGAAGACAAATGGTTGTCCTCAGTGTTCTGCTATGTCTAGCTGCCAGTACATACATACATATGTTCATACTCTAAAAGTTGATGTTTGTTGGGAGCGTGCAGCACGGGGGAAACATATATATATATACATCAAGCTACGACTTTTTGGCGCGTGATGAAGAACCATGCAAGGCACGTAGCATGTTTGTTGGTGCAGTGTCCCTGTCCTTACTCGGACACACGGAAAGCTTGTAGCTACTGATCAAGCAGGCAAGCTTCACGTCTGGTCTGGAGTCGGGAGTCCAGAGTCCAGACTACTGAACTTGTACAGTAGAAATTTGTGGTTCCTGGCTCCGGTGGTAGTTTCGGCCTGTGCCTATCGTCCACCCAATTAATTGTCTCACTTCTTGCGACGAAATCTATCGCGCGCAATGTCTTTGTCCCATAGCTAGACAGCGACTCCATTTTGATTCCATAGAGTTTTCGTGTTTATTTTCCATGTGGACAACCGCGTGGGAGTGATATTGACAGGACGTAAAGGTTTCTCTCATCACTATGTATCGTTTCGGCCGTAAGACTTTATTTATAAAGCGGGACGAAAGCATGTTTCGTGGACTATGCTGCAACCAACGATAAAAAAAATCTCACCGTTTACTCCAATCGTGTAAAACCTCTATATATCTCTGTTCTCCATATGTTGTACGGACGATCATAAACGGAGCAAATGGTACACTAGTAAATGACCCGCATATAGTAGAATACTTAACATTTAAACCCAAATCATTTCTACCTAATCAAAATGACCAAATAACGACAAATGGTCCCACCCAATGAGAATTATATACTTGTGATCTATTCCACGTAACAAGTTGTCAAACATATCTGCAACACTACGTGGAGTGGACAAGTTAGAAGCACTTGGATGTTTGACGTGCGAACTTACACTGGAAAATTGGTGACAAAAACCGCACTGTAAATTATCATGTCAGTTACGCTTTCCTCGACTAATTTCGGTCCGGATTACACCTTTCAAAAGGTACTACACAATTTTTTAATTTTTAGCTGTACCTTCATTTTTCAATTCTTTTTGTTACCATCGACTAGCAGCTATGAACGATCAAGTGCGATGTTCATAGAATCAACCGAGAATCAACCATTTTCATGTAGATTCCATCAAAATTCGCTAGTCCCTTGCGACAATTGAACCATTGCCAACCGCTCAAGAAGAGGATTCTATGCCGCGAGTCTAGATCCGACTAAATCTTGCCTGAACGTCATATTTGATAGAGAGTCTCCAAACCGTGGCGATTATGTCGCCCTTGTGCTAGACAATATTGTACATATATGAGTATTATTCCCACACTAACGACTTATCTTTTCAGAATCTGATTTCCGAGCCTTTCATGATATTAAATGATCTAAAACGGAAGAATTACTTCTTCGTCACCATTAGACTAGCCTAAAATTGTGAATCTACAGGTTTACAAAACATTTGGGATAACTCCTTTGAGTATATATACTTTCTTTCAGAAGGATTTGACAAACTCCATCATCGGTAAGAAGTTTTAAAAGTCATTACAAAGGAGGGATGTATTCTTGACCGCTAGCTCCTGATTTTAGATGACAAACCGCATCACATCTACCTAGTCGGTATTATTTTCGGTGCCTCGTTACAAAAAGAAACATATTGAAATAGAGCCACTTTTTTAGGCTTCCCTATGAAATGAGGCCTCATGGCCTGTTCACTCTACAACCACTGCACGGGAAAGTCGCTCCGGGTTGGGGGACTACTCCTTCTATGGGGGTTGCTCAAAAATATTCCAATCTAGTATGCATAACTCGGTTTTGCCAACTAGAAGAATGATATCATACACAGTACTATATTGATTAGTACTGAACTAAAGAGATTTCAGTCTTCCGCCGTCTCAAATCAATATTCCTTTCCAACTGTTAAGTCTTTTCTCGAGACGTTCCTTCACATGTTTCCGTTCAACATTTGTTTGACATCTACTCTCAAACCAGAGATAGTCCACACAACATAAGTAAAGGGGTAACAAAAAAAATTCATTCTTCAAATAATCATGCTAGCTAGTACTAGTACGTCTCTACATCAATTAGTGCAGTGGACCAACGGTTTAATGCGACGTCCAATGTGCCAAAGGCCAAAACAAAAGTAGCAATGCTTTTACTCAGATCCAGTTGAGAGTTGAGACTGAGACTCCCTTAATTGCTACCGGCCGGCCGCGGGAAGACTGTGCTGGCAGCAGAGACCGCGAGAGGAGAGAACGAACCAGAGCTTAGGGCTACGCTTTACGTCAAGAGCACGACGTCAGCCGTGTGGACGTAATCCTGACCTGTCAACGGTCCAACGCTGTCTAGATACATGTGTGTGAAATAACTAGAAAGTCTTATACTCCCTCCGTCCCAAAATAACTGTTTTAGATTTGTCAAAAAGTGGATGTATCTAGACATGAAACAAGTATAGATATATTCACTTTTGTACAACTTTGAGACACTTATTTTGGGACGGAGGGAGTATTTGGAGTACAACATTAATCAGATTGTTGGCTAGGTTCACTGGAGTTGGACGAACTGGGCATGAATTTTAATACCACGTTGACGCAAGACTTTGTGCGTCCTGCTGCCTACTAACCGTCCGATAGTTATGTGTGGTCTTTATAAATTATAGACATTGTGCGTGGAAAGAATTCGACGTTGACGCCCGTTGTACCTTTGTTTTCTGTCGACTGATGGCGTCGTTGTACCCTCAATTAGCCACAAATACGGAGTAGTAAACTACTGTACTCATGTACTCCGTATAGTTATCTACTGATGAATGTACTTCACCGGTGTTTCCGAGATGAAATGCCTCGTGCGACACAACTCAACGTGCATCAACACGACCATGTTTGTGTTCATAGGGTAGCAGCTACAGCTCCATCAGGGGCTTATCACAACACAACTCGATGGCCGTGTGCATTGTGTAGGCCATGTTTGCATGGGCGGACGCAGGGGACGGGCCAGTGGGGCCGTGGCCCACTTAGAAATCTGAGAATTTTTTTCTATACCCTAGTAATTTGGCCCAGTTTGCCTCATGGGCCTGGCTTCTGTCGCTAGAGAGAGCAGACGAGCAGGACATGCTCGTGCGAGCCAAGCAGAACTGACCGAGAGCATCTCCCTGCTCCAGACGATGGGGAAAACCTAGCGAGATGTGTTCTTGAAAGTAAGTGAAGATGACATAGTTGCAACTTTCATGGCAATGCGAGAGCGTAGAGTTACCAAATCATAGTGATGTAATTTTCTATTTATGCTATGTTTTGTCATGTAAGACTTTGTTCACGTGTTTGAACTATTTTGCATTTCGATCATGTACATTTGAAACTTATGTGTTGATCTAGAATGACATGAATCAGTCTGATGTTTATATGGTAGGCAATTTTAATCATTATGAGACTTTTTTTTTTGAGTGTGCCCACCCATCAATTTTTTCCTGCGTCCGCCACTGCATGTTTGGTTACCTGCATAAGTTTCTCAGTCGATCATGTTCAGTAGGACATGCCTAGCAGAGTTTAAGCATGTTGTGCATTGCATGAGAATGAGAACCAACACCCTAGGCGTCTTTGGCTTGCTGCAATGGGGGACACGAAAACAATTTGAGATAGGACGAATGTAATAAATGATGCAAAGAAGAACATGGTCTCGAGACATTAATACTATATATGTTTCTAACATAATCACTTAGTACAATGTAAACACAAACGACGCCATATAGAAGTCCTAAACAATGTGACCTTTTTTAAAATCTTCTGTCATTTCATCGATCAAAACTTTTTAATATCCTTGCTCGGTGTAGCACATCATTAAGTCATCAAAAGGCCATCGTGGATATCTTGTTGCACAACTTGGTCTTGATGATCTTCTCGTCGCTAGCAAGACACTTTTAGCTGTTGTCGTTGTCACCGGTAAACGCAATGTTAACTGAATGAGGCAATAAACCGTAGAAAACATGACAGGCCTTTCAAAAGACAATCTCTAACAAGGTCAACAATTCTACGTGTATGGATAAGGAATAGCTCATTCTTATAATTAGAGAAATCATCATGATAAATGACACACTAAACCAAGAAAACTAGTCTCTTGAATCGTCGTAAGAGAAATTTTGAATCAACTATGAGAGTAGCTCATTTAAGCAATTGTCAAAATCGGTAATAGAGTTTATAGAAACATAGACCTTATTTCTCCCCCTCATATTGATTTTCCCATTTTATTACCATTTCATTCTTACCGAGAATTGTGATGTTATTTTCTGGGTAAATTGACATCTTCCATGAGGGGATTTTAACCATCATTTCTCCATCTGAGCATATATGTCCTCACATATTTAACCAAAGACATTGAATGAAATAATAGAACTAGAACAAGGGTAACTTTCTCATAATTCATACTTGGAATCGCTTTTGTCGAGTGTTTTCACTAAACAAGGATAATTTTCTCATACGGAATCCGTTTTTAACATATAACCACTAAATTGTTTTAGAAAAAACATTTGCGTTTGAATGTTTTCGCCAAAATCAAGTCAGGGCAGCTGCCCTAACTTAACCTACTGAGAGCTTTGCCCCTGGTTGACCGCATAGAGTTCAACTAGCCCTGGGGATCCGAAAAATGGGTGTTTGCTTGTCAGGTTGCCTCAAGTTATATGTAGAAAGATCTCCAGTTAGGCAACTCCAACACAACGAGCCAAACAGACATGTTTTTTGTCCGTTTGGGTCGGTCGATGTGGAATCGCCCATTTTCCGGCGACGAGGAAATGCAAGACTTCCCTGTCGGGGCAGTGCCGGGCGCGGTGCTGGGCAGGAAGCCGTATGTGGGCGAGGGCGTTGTGTAAATGGCCGGCGACGACCTCCTGGGCGCTTTGGCCGACGACACGAGCTAGCTGCTGTGGCCGATGCGATGGTGGAGTGGGCGCGGGCAGTCCCTAGCCCAAGCATAAGTAGGGCGATCGTGGTGGCTTTGGCGGCGATGGCTTCCGTGTCAGCAGCGACCGCCGTGACGGCTTTGGCCGCGGCCTCCGCGGATAGGGCAGCATTCCCCTGCGCGGTTAGGGTCTTGCTCTTCATCTTCTTCATCTGATTGTTCCGCTTCAGCGTCTCCGCCCTCTGATCCGGGGTGAGCTCTTTCTTCAGCTTCAACAAGGCGGTACAAGCCCTGCCCTTTCTGCTTGCGGCGGTGGCGGCGGCAGCTGGTTCATCGGCCATAGGGTTTTTTCACGGGCAAGAGCTGGGAGGGAGGCGGGAGAGGAAATGACAGGAGTGGTGGCTCGTGGCACGGTTGTCCGCGCGTGTCCGCGCCGACGTAAAGTCGGCTCAAATTTGGGCAGGAATTGAATCCGTACGGACTAAACATGAACGGCGGGGCAAATGTAAAACGGGCAGTTTTGGACATAAACGAACCAAATAGCGTTCAAATAGCGTTGGAGTTGCCCTTACGTACGAGCGTGAGCGTGTGTAGATATACATGTACCTCTCGTAGTCTCGTGTGGTTTGTACATACCCGCGCGTGCATCACGCATGCATGTGTACAAGAAGAGGTAGCCCTATCATGCAGATCCCATTCTCGCCCTCCACGATTCTAGCGGCGTGGGCCCCACACGGGCAACCGGTCTGGACGTTTCCGTTGTGCCATCGATCGCCATGGAAGGGACCGCCACGTGGGTGCGTAAAGCAGTGGGCCCCATGCATGTGTCCTGTGGCGTCCGGACCGCAGCGCGACCCTCTATAAAGACGCCAGTGCGAGAGTTCGAGGAAGCCACCGTACCGGAGTAGCATAGCTCGCCAGTGTCATACACACTCGTACCGGAGCTGAAATGCAGCTGAACAGAGGGGCCGTCGGCGGCTGCGGGGCGGCGGACGGGATGATGCAGCTGCCGTGCCGGGAGAGGGAGCTGGTGGCGCAGCTGCACGAGCTCTTGTTCCCCCCCACGGCCCCGTCTCCAGCCGGCGGCGCGTCGTGGTCTTCGTCCTCGGCCGACCTGTCTGTAGAGCAGTGCCTCTAGCCGGTGTCCTGCGTCGGCGCCGGCAGACGCGGGCGCAGGGGTCGCAAGAGAGCCCTGGAGGACGAACCGCACCTGCAGGAGGAGCAGAAGCAGCGTGGTGGTCGTCGTTCGACTGCGACGAAAGCTACTCGTTCCAGGAGGAAGAAGCAAGGGACGACCACGACGGCGATCGTCACGACCGTTCCGGATTTCGACGGCTACCAGTGGAAAAAGTACGGCCAGAAGCAAATTGAAGCCGCCAAGTACTCGAGGTAAACAGAAGCAAACTGAAGTATCAGTGGCTCAAATTTCTTGCGCCCGCCGTGCTTGTCCATCTGTTTTCACTGATCAGGCAGAGGTTGGGAGCTGTGATAAGATGGTTAGTGTCGATTTACTATTCTCAATAACCTTAAAATAGCTAAAAGATGCTGGAGGACATGCACAATGTCGTCGGAGGACATGCAACAAGGCACCAACCATGAACCATCCAGGCTAGCTTAGCTAAAAGTGGCCATTTCGTTATCAACCGGACAGCTCGCAGTCACGCGCGCCCATCTCTGCACACAGTGATTCCTCACTTGGATATCGACCCCATTCATGCATGTAATCGTGATACACGATGGTACATCCATCTCAATCACATCGGTCGCATCACCAATTAATTCACCATAGTATCCAGCGTGCATGCTTACGTTGTACTAATACACTAGAAGAATACCCCACGCGTTGCAGCGGAAATCTTTTAAAAAAATATGAAAATGGAATGGGTATAAGAGGCATGAAATATTCAAGGGAACGACTATGTGTAAGGCGCCTTATATTTGGCATAACCGTAAGGCGATAGAAAAAGTGTACGCACCCTTCCCTTCTGTTGTGTCCGTGCGTACCACGCACTGTCTGAAAGAGTCGCGTGTGTGCGTGTGAGAGAAATTTGCATGCATGCACTAAATTCCGAAATTGCTGACATCACCGCGCATTAAATGCAAATTTTGAAAATTCAAAATGTTTTGTAGCTCAAACCGTTTATCGGATTTATGATCCGTTTTCACCGTTGGACTATTCGCGACGAGATCTTCAAAACTAGATCCCATGCCGATATGTTCTGACGACTTTTTTTTTGCCCAAAAGTTACCACCCCGTAACATATAAGTTACCCTGGCTTGAATACGTAATTTACCCACCATATTAGTGATTAGTTTTCGGGTCGAAATAGAACCATTTTTTTGTTGTTCTTTTAGATTTTTACGAGATTTAAAGATACTACATCACTTTGAGATGGTAAATTTATCATGTATAAGTATTAGGATGATAACTGTCGATTTCATAGTGAAACTACACATAAAAAAGATGGGCATTGCGTTCGTAACTATCATTTAAAGGACATGTTAACTACATGAATTTCTTGGTAGATAACTATATCACGAACACATGGATAACTTCATATGTACTGGGTGGGTAACTTCATCAGTATTGGGTGGGTAACTTTATAAGTATTAGGTTGGTAACTTTATCAGTACTGGTTGGTAACTTTATCAGTACAGGGTGGGTAAATTTATTAGTACTAGGTTGATAACTTTACCAGTACATGGTGGGTAACTCCATCAGTACTAGGTGGGTAACTATATCAGTATTGGGTGGGTAACTTTATAAGTATTAGGTTGGTAACTTTATCAGTACGGGTTGGTAACTTTATCAAAACTGGTTGGGTAACTTTACCAGTACAGGGTGGGTAACTCTCTCTCCGAGTTGAGATGACAGAAACAAACAAGTGCTAAATGACACAACTGAATAATTCTTCAGTTAGCACAAGTGACCGAGAGAGGCACCACAAGCACATCATTTGTCGAGGGACAGAACCAATTCACCACCACAATCAAAGGCACTGGCTAGAACATCTCCAGTTGAATGCATAGAGATTATTTACCATGAACTGTAGCAGTCAAATGCTTGTCTCTCTATCTTTCAAGCAGAGCCTATCCTCACCGTTCCAGGAAAATTACTAGCAAGAGCTGGCACACAAAGGAGAAGCCACCGTAACAACCTAGGACACCTCAGCCTCACGTGGAAGCTCAAGGATGAGAGGAATTGATTAACGCCTTCACTAGTGTAGCACCGTTGTAGGCCACCTCTTTGTCTCTGTAGTCGTTCTCCGCCAAATCGTAGCTCTGCTCCATGGCCATGACCTGGGCAATCAAGCATCAGCGAGGGAGCAGAGGAGGCTAGGTGACTACCTGACCTTAAGGAGGATATTAGGAAGCCAAATCCTATTTTCTCACAACCGTAGAGTCTTTCCACAAGAACCTAATCAAGCATCAACTGTGATTAGAGGCCCAACCATTAGGGAAGAAGGAAAGCAGGGAGAGTACAAGATGGAGAACCACCACCGGGGTGGATTTACTCAGCGGCAACTCCCCGGCATCCATTGGTGAAGGTGGGCAGTGGCTCGGGCGGCGAAGATGAGCTCGGAGAGGAGGTGGGCGCAGCGTGGGCCAGCGGAGGACACGGCCAGGAGGAGCTCGGTGGCCATGGAGCGGCAAGGAAGAGAGGAGGAAGCCGGGGAGGAGGCCACGCAGAGTGGGCGACGCCGGCCGGCGGCCGGAGGCGCCGGGCCGGGGAGAGAGGCGGCCGAACTTGGAGGAGGGATCTCGGGGGCGCGGCCGGAGGGAGGAGCCGGCCGTGGCGGGGGCGGCGCTGGGGAGGCGGCTGCGGGGCGCCGGCCGGCGGCGGCGGGCCGGGGAGGCGCAGGGAAGGAGCGGCGACGGGGCCTCGGGCGTGCTGTGGCGAGTGGTGTCGTGGGTTTGTGTGTGGGGAAGAAGCAGTTCGGGAAGAGATGGAAAAGGTCAACGAATCTTGAACGGACGAAACGATATCGACGGAGCGGAGCGCGGCGTCGAAATAAGCCCCCTGGCAGGCGCCTGCTATTTAGATTTCCCGAATATTCAATTGTCAAGATTCAGTTGATCATAATAGTCTAGACGCTAAATTTAATTCGTATGAAATTGTTGAATATTTGAGTACTAAATATTAGTGAGGTGGACAATAATGTGGCTGAAAAAAATGACATGGACATGTTGCATGAGAGATGTACTATTATTAATTATTGTTAGTGGAGATGACATGGACAAATGATTGGCTAAAATAGTGGATGACGTGGATACCTTGCATGTTGAGGTAGAAAAATAATTAATACACTTAGTGGGGTTTTGCTTTATAAGAGGTATAGATAGATATCAGGATCAATTAATCAATTTCAAATAGTAATATTGTACTATAACGATGACTAAGCTAAATCGCTTGATTTCATCCATGGCAGGAGTTACTACCGGTGCACCAACAGCACGGACCAAGCCTGCCCGGCCAAACGGACGGTGCAACGCAACGACGATGACGGTGATGGCGAGGGTGCACCGCCCAAGTACACGGTGGTGTACATCTCGGAGCACAGCTGCAGGTCGACCGAAGCGATGGCCGCGCCGGTTATCCTTGAGACCACCGTTCGCACTAAGACCACATCAGCCCCAGACATCGCCGCCGTCTTTCCTAACAGCTCTAGCGCTGTCAGTACCGGCACTCAGTCTCCGGCGAGCTCGGATATCACATGGAGCGGTGGCACCACCGTCGCTGGCGCGAACCTGACGCCGAGGGAGCCCGGCGATTGTTCAAGCCTGTTTGCTGTCGACGGTGACTGCTGGGAGTGGGACACGTCAACGACGTCACCCACTGCTGCTCCCATGTTGCTCCGCGACATTGACTTCGCCGCGGGGCCGATCATGTCGCCGGTGCACCTCGGGACAACGGACGGAACCTGGATTAACGACTTCTTCGTTAACGAGTCGCCATTTGTTCTCAACAGCTGCCAGTTGTTTGGTTTCTAGATCTTTGTAGATGATCAGTAACCATGTAGATTGGTATAGTATAACTCATAAGTTGCCTGTTTTTAGCTCAAGCTGAATTTCCTGATTTAATTTGACTAGCAAACATGCCCGTGCAGTGCAACGGGAGAAAGAAAATCTACATCGTGGAGATGCATGAAATACATTCTCTTAACATGGTGGGGACACTGGGTTAAATAGATGGTGTGAACTTGTCTTACGTCAACTCTCTCTTTCATCCTTCATATGAGTGATATACTGATATGTATTATATCAACATAGGAGTAGAGATTTCATGCACCCGAGCTCAAGTGCTCCTGCTACTTTAAAAAACTAAAAAGTATATTTAAAAGTTTCATAAAAATCTGAAAAACATCATGCATGTTCTAGATGATGTATCCTATAAACGTGAAAACTAACAATACGAAATGCTTTATATTTCGACCTACATAAAAATGACAAATTTACATATCTTATTATTGTTAACAATGCATAGTTTTAAATCTCCCCATTTTGTCATTTTTGTGTAGACTATAATATTGAGAATTTAGCATTGCGATTTTACACGCTTGTCATATACATCATTGAGAACATGCATCATTTTTTCCAGATTTTTTTGAAACTTTTAAACATATTTTTCGAATTTTTTAAAGTGACAGGAGCACTGGAGCTCGGGTGCAAAAACCCCTTTCCGCATAGGAGGAGATTATTACTATGAAGAGACCAAAGTCTTTAAGTTTTCTTAAGCATTTCCTGTATGTTGTTAGGTTTTTTTGTGGGACGATAAGAGCTAACTATGCAATTACATTCAGAATATAAAGGTTTTTTTTGTACGGCCTGCTTTATTTTCAGGACAATTATTCTGAAAAACTCAATTTTAATGGAGACGGATAAACAAAAATGAAAAAATAATTTGAAAATACCAATGCTTTGTTAAACAAAAATATATGATGAGGAAATAGTTATTCACCTCCACTATTACTATCTAATTAACCAACTCTATCATAGCATGAATCTTGATTTAATCTGTCAATGAGAAGATTTTTAGCCATGTAGGTGAACTACTATTTGAGAATCAACAATAGTGTTACTCAAACAACCCGAGGAGAAGTTTGCATGCAATATCTGATCTCCCAATGCCCAGGGGCAGCAATGGTGCCATTGGCGGCAGGGTCACTGAAGATATTGTCGGTGAGCAGGCTTTGCATTCTGAATCCGAAGACATTGAGTTGCTTTGACAGCTAGCCAGCAACAGTCAAGAAGCACAGAAGAAACCGCTGGAGAGGATGCCGAAATGAATATACATTTCTCTGTAATGTGGGATTCTTAAGCCTGGGATACCCGAGTCTTGTATAAACTTAAAAGTAGACTGTATAACTGATTGGGCCGCTTGCATCACAAGACTGTCATATTAAGCAGTGTCGTAGCTGTATGGGATAAGCTATTTTCCTCGGAAATCTAAGCTGCAATGATCTGCATTTCTGTGTGATATAAGGCATGGTTTTGGTTACCGGTCGGGAAATCCGGTTACCGGTCGGTAACCGGATATCCCGAGCACCCTTGCGAAATGGTCATACCGGACGAAAAATCCTGAAATTTTAAATTTTAACAAAAACTTTCGATAAATGGTTAAATTGGGAAACAAAAAATTGAATTTTCGAATTTCGGATTTCAAATTCGTCCTGTAACCGGTCGGGATTTTCCGGTAACCACGGTAACCGGAAATCCCGACCACCCTCAGGAATTTTTTTCTACCGGTAACCAAAACCTTGATATAAGGTGGTGTAGGTGCGTTCATGATATTTGAAGGAAATCAGTGTGTTCTCTCTTGCGTCCGTCGTCGGTGCAGAGTGTCTGTCACTTGAACAGATCGGTAACACAAAGATGACAGTAAGCTGGATCAGTTCGAATGGTTATTCCGCATGGTGGTGCTGCTAGTGATCTGCACGTGCACCTACATCGATCAAAGATGCAGTTCCCTGCCATCCTCAACAATCGAATTGATAGGATCAAGCCTATCTTGAGAACTAACTAGTGAACAATTCAGAGATTCAAGCACAGAGAGTGGTCTATTTCAGAGATTTATGGCAGGAGATTGAGTCAATTACAGAGGAAGGCTTATGCCGGCCAGAACATGGCAGCGGCTAGGGTTTAACCCCAAATTACAAAGAGATAAGATATCCTCCCAAGGTCAGGTATCCAGCTATATATGCTACAGCGAGACAAACGCAAAGGAAAGACGCTGCTGGACTAGATGTATTCGCTGGAGCCGTTGGATGGAAGATCGACGGTCTTGATGGCTCGGGATAACTGAAGATGTTGGCGTTGCAGGCATCTTCAGACTTGGGTCCTGACAATTCCCCCCTTCTAAGAACACACTTGTCCCCAAGTGTGCTGCATCATGGAGGCTTGAAGGAAATGATCCATAGCTCCATTATCCAGCTCATGATTTGTGAATGTAGCCGGCAAGTAAAAATCTTGTAGTGAAGTCCCACCACTCTGTTTGGAAATTTAGTCCATTGACATGTAAAATGCAGAAGGTGGGTATCAGAGTCAGGCTGTAAGGTCCTGTATACTGTAATACCAGGATCCCATGTATCACATTGACTCTTGACATATTGAGTAGAATTCCCCTCGAAAACATGTTCTTGATATGCAGTTGCCGTGAGGGTACTGATGTGTAACATAATACCAGACAGCAGATTGAGCGAGCTCCATATGGCAACATAATCAATGAGCTGAAATATTACTGTACTTGACTTGCCTGTAGTGAGATAATGACTACCACCATTCATTGGAGTGTAAGACAGAGAACAATCCGACAATAGGGCCTGTACCATTTTTCCGTATGATAGTTGGGCAATATGGCTGCCAGCATACGAAATTTGCAAATTAAACGACCATGCAATTATCCATTGGATAACCTCAAAACCATACAGAGTAATGCGTCCATTAAACCAGGAAAGAAGATAATCTTGCAAGAGAAAGGTATTCATCGAGCCCATTCCAAGAGGTGTAGCTGAAAAGGAGTTGGACACCTTCAACGTAATGTGGTACAGATGTGGTGGTGGATACCTCCAAAAACTCATTTCCCAGAGAGTCGCAAACACACTTCTTCCAAATTCTGAACTAGCAATGGATAATAGAGCCTGAACACTTGATAGAGAGAAATAATAACCAAGAGACCAAGCAATTGTCCATTGAAAATTCTCACCACCTTGCACAGACTCACGTGTATTGCCCTTAATGAGTGTGCATGCAATATCCTTGAATGATAGCTTCTCCAATATTAATTGAGTACACCATGAACTGAAGCGAGTTAAGAAGCTCCAACAAGATAGTGCAATAAGCCTAGTATTCTCCTGTTTCCAAGCTGCTTCATAGATGTAGCAAGGATGATCGATTACATCTTGGGAAGCAAATCTTGATGTCCAATCTGTCCCTTGGCTACATATATTATCAATTGTTCGTAAAGTATAAAGTTGTGCTAGATCATCTTCACCTTTACACAAGATAGATGACACCAGTGTAATTACATCACTAGGAGCTTGCCATGAAGCAGCAGATTTGTTTACTTTCATAGGAGATTCTTGATCATTGCTTCCATTGTTATCTTGATCGGTCTGAGTTGATATGTATAATAGTAATTCTCCCAGGGCCATATAAAATCTCCTAAATTTATCATGCTGGTCCCTTAAGCCATCTGATAAGGCATTGACAATTTCTAAACTGGCTAGCTCTGCATCATGGATAGTGGAGTAGCGTATCAACAATCGCATAAGTGAAGCAACCTGGGCACGCAAGACTGAAGTTTTCGACAGTCGGAGCATTTTTATAAGCAATGACATAATTGGGCCATTAGTTATTATATTTGCAGCATCAGAGTTCAGGCTTAACAACTCCAAATATTTGATGATATTCTGTTTCTCTGAAACCTGATAACTTCCACTCAAACTCTTAATTAACTGACTATTGAATGCATTCATCTGTTCTCGTGGTAACTTAATATAATCAGCAGCTGGAAGAGCTTCAAAAGGAAGCACAGGGACAGCCTATGTAGCTTTATCTCCTTTCTTACTTGGCATATCTGGTTTAACTGCGAGATCTGTTGGGTGCCAGAATGCTTCATAGCTATTAGATGGCTCAGAACCTGTTGCAGCACCACAAGTAATCTTTGGATGTGCTTTCCTCATACAGAAACTAGGTGGGGTGGCCACCACATCAAGATTATCTGAACAGTTCTGCTCAGTTTTCAGCATGGCATCGGCCTTAACAGCACACTCATCTGTGAGCATATCCACCTGATTTATCATGCAATTCTCTTCATTTCCGTCAGAGTCCTGAGTCGTATGTTTTTCATCTGGTCCGTCATTATCATCAGGTGCGTCGCCTTCTGGATGTTTACCAAAATCAAGCTCCATGTCATTATTTTTCTTGACACTTAGCACATTATTAACAGGGATCTGTCCATTGGATTCCCATTGTGCACAACACTGAGTGCCCGGATCCCATGGTAACATCAAGGGGGTGTTTTTAGTGTGCCCACACAGATCAGAACTGTTTGCTGATGTAGTGACAGGAGAATCATCAAGCACTTGAGGTACAGGGACAATAGCACTATCTGAAAGTTCATATTGAAGTTCAATAGGCACAACAATGGAGATGGGCACGGAGAAGTCGATAGGGAGCATGCAAGATCGTCCCTAGGCTGTAGGCCGGTCGCTGCAACATGGATGCCACCCTCTTTCGCCCCACATGCAGAAGGAAATTTTTGCTCACGAGGCCACTGGTGGAGAACTATATCAAGGTTGCCAATTTTTGGTTCCCCAGTTGCAGATTCTTCATTCAGGTTTATGGAAGCAGGAACAAGATAGTTTTCGAACTCAAACTGTAGTTGTGCTGGGGCTTGCATCAAGTTCTGCTCAGGTTGCTTCTGTTCTAGTTCATCGTGTTTGCCTTCCACACCTTCTGGCACATATGTCGAACCTGAGTATCCATCAACACTCATATTGTGCTGGGAGGGTGGTGTGGGTGTATGATCAGTACCCGTATACACCTTAGTCATTCCACAAGTGGCACTTTGTGCATTCACTTCAGGCAGTATAGGAGTGGCCACACTTAGTGCAACAAGAGGGGGACTACTGCTCTCTTGAAGTTGTTCCTCAGTTGCAGATTCTACATTCAGGCTTATGGTACCAGGAATATGAAGGCTTTCCAACTCAAACTGTACCTGTGCTGGGACTTGCCTCAAGTTCTGCTCATGTTGCTTGTGTTCTAGTTCATTGTGCAGGTCTTTTATACCTTCTGACACACATGTTGAAACTGAACACACATCAACACTCGGATTAAGCTGTGAGGGTGGTGTGGGTGTAAGATCATTACCCCTACGCACCTGTCTCAGTCCGCAAGTTACAATTTGCTTTAAACCTTTTAGGTCTCTCTGTATTTGCTGCAAAATCTCCCGTTGTTCTTGTGAAAATCTGGGAGGACAATAGCCATAGAAGCTCATGTGCGTACTTCTGCTGATGGAGGAAGAAGCTGGTCGGACGACGCACCACCTCGATGCCGAGAAAATAGTAGAGAGGACCCAAGTCCTTAAGAGCGAACTCGGCACGAAGGCGGTCGATGAGCTGTCGAAGAAGGTCAGTGGTGCATGCTGTCGGGATGATGTCGTCGACGTAGAGCAGCAGGTAAGCAGTGTTGACACCCTGGCGATAGACGAAGAGCGAAACATCGGAGCGTGTGGAGCGGAAGCCAAGCTGATGAAGGAACGCCGCGATGCGCTGGTACCAGGCGCGAGGGGCCTGCTTCAGCCCGTACAAAGAGCGCGAGAGCAATCACACATGATCTGGATGGGTGGTGTCGACGAATCCCGTAGGCTGCTGACAAAACAGCTGCTCCTCGAGGTGGCTGTGGAGGAAGGCGTTGGAGACATCCATCTGATGCACCGGCCATGAGCGAGACACCGTGAGCTGAAGGACGGTGCGGATCATCCCGGGTTTCACAACCGGGGCGAAAGTGTCGGTGAAGTCGACACCGGCGTGCTGACGGAAGCCGCGCACCACCCAGCGCGCCTTATGACGGTCGAGAGTGTCGTCCGGGCGAAACTTGTGCTTGAAGACCCACTTCCCGGTGATGACGTTGGCGTGAGGGGGCCGTGGCACAAGTTGCCACGTCTGATTGCGCTGGAGGGCGTCGAACTCGTCCTGCATGGCCGCAAACCACAGCGGGTCACAGAGAGCTGCCCGGGCAGAAGCCGGCAAGGGGGCTGGCGCAGAGGTCAACGGCGCTGAAGTGGAGGTCGATGCAGTGCAGACATACGCATCCGCAGGGTACCGCGAGCTCGGGCGAAGGACACCCGCGCGTGCGCGGGTAGTAGGACCCGCAGGTCCGGCCGCCGAGGGTGGTGATGATGCAGCAGAAAATGCCGAGCCAGTTGGCGACGCATCGCCCGAGGTAGAGCTCGAAGGCGACGCAGGAGACGGCGGAGTGGCGCCCGAGTGTCCACTCGAGGGCGACAAAGAAGGGAACGAAGCCGGTGCGGTCGTGGGGGTAGAGCTGGGAGCCACGACGGCCAGCACGCTCGGCGCATCCAAAGCAGGAGGAGCGCGAGGCCGCGGTAAGTCAACCGCGGGCGAAGGAGAGACCACCACTTGTTCCTGTGCAAACGGGAAACAATGGTCATCAAAGTAAATGTGTCGGGAGGTGATGACACGGTGCGACACCGGATCATAGCAGCGGTAGCCTTTAGTGTTAGCCGAGTAACCGAGGAAGACACAAGGCAGTGAGCGAGGCGCGAGTTTGTGAGGGGAGGTGGCGGCGGTACTGGGATAACAACGGCAACCGAAAATCCGAAGGCCGTCGCAGGATGGAGGTGACCTGAAAAGAAGATGGTGAGGAGCATAGTTCCAGCGAGCACGACAAGGACGGAGGTTAATGAGAAGAGTGGCGGTGCCTAAAGCATCAGGCCAGAACGAAGGTGGGATGTGGGCGTGAAAGAGGAGGGTACGGACGCAGTCGTTGAGGGTACGAAGAACGCGTTCAGCCCGGCCATTTTGCTGTGAAGTGTAGGGACAAGTTAGGCGAAAATGGTGCCGTGAGTAGAGAGGAGCGAGCGGATGGTGAGGTTATCGAATTCTTTCCCGTTATCTGTCTGGAGAGCAAGTATGGGGCGACCAAATTGTGTAGACACGTAGGAGTAAAATGCGGAGAGCGTGGCGGGGACATCAGATTTCTTGCGAAGGGGAAACGTCCACACAAAATGTGAGTAATCATCCAAAATGACAAGATAATAGAGAAAACCAGGATTACTAGGTATAGGAGAGGTCCATACATCGCTATGAATTAACTGAAACAGAAAAGACGCAACTGTGGAGGAGGAACTAAAGGGCAGGCGAACATGTTTGCCAACACGGCATGCTTCACATGTGTGAGCTTCCGTCTTATTACAAGAAAAAGAAAAATCCCTCATGATTTGACGAAGCGTGGTGGAACTGGGATGTCCAAGGCAAGCATGCCAGAGATCAACACCGGCGGAGAAAGCCCGAGGTGCAGCGTGGGATGAAGATGACTGCTGGACGGGGTACAGATCGCCGGGGCTCTCACATCGGTGGAGCACCATCCGGGTACGGGCATCCTTAACAGAAAAACCAAGCGTGTCAAATTCCACAGAAACAGAGTTATCACGGCAAAGAGTACGAACAGAGACTAAGTTTTGAATTAGATGTGGAGAGACTAAGACATTATTGAGAGACAGTGGTTGAGAAGACGAAGGAAAATTAGTGGAACCAATGTGTGAAATAGGGAGACCAGCACCGTTACCGACAATGATGCGAGATGGGGTGGAGGTGGGAGAGGAAACAGATAGGTTACCCGGATGAGCGGCCATGTGGGAGGAGGCGCCAGTGTCCATGAACCAGTCACCGCCACCGTTGTAGGAGGCGGGAGGGGGCGCCTGCTGGAGAGCGGCGAGGAGCGCCGGATCATAGGCTGGCAGAGGGGGAGCATAGCCGGGCGGGCCACCATAGTAGCCAGGGTGCAGCGGCGCGCCTCCGTACAGAGATGGAGGCGTGGCGTAGTTATAGGGCATGGCACCGGGACCCGTCTGTGGCGTGGCGAGGAGGGCGTGATGAGCCTGCGTGCGTGGGCCGAGGAGGCTGAGTGCAGGGGCGCGGGGGACCGGCATGGTGTATGCGTGCACCACGCCTGTCCACGGGTTGTGGCCACCGCTCCAAGGTGGCGTGGGCTGGGGGTTGGCGGGGCGCGGTCCGCCGCTGCCGTATCCGCCGTTGTTGCGCGGTGGGCCGCGGCCGCGACCACGGCGACGACGCCACGGCTGATGCTGTGGGGGCATGGGAGTCGGGGCAGCAGGTGCAACAGGCGCGGGACGCGGTCCAGGCGGGGTGGGAGCAGGGGCGTCGTGGCCAAACCCGGCGGCGAGCGCGGTGTGGACGGCGTTGGCGCGCATGTTCTTCAGACGCCGATCCTCGAGGCGAAGGTAGTCGATGGCGCGCTCGAAGGTGGGGTTGGCCATGAGCGTGAGGTTGGAGGCGGCGTTCCCGAGGTCTTCGCCGAGTCCTGCGGTGAGAGTGGTTAGCAGCATCTCATTACCAATCTGAAACCCGAGATCATTGAGCTCGTCGGAAAGGTTCTTGAGGCGCATGCAGTAGGCGTCGAGGGAGAGGTCGTTCTGGCGACAGCCGAAGAACTCCTGCTGCAGAAAGACGACCCGTTGGAGCTTGTTGTTGGTGAAGAGCCCCGTGATCTTGGTCCACACCGTGCGGGCATCGTCGCCGTCGTGGACGACGGTGTGGAAGATGTCCGGCGAGACGGTGAGGAAGAGCCAGCGGATGATGGTGGCGTCGATGGACATCCAGTCGGTGTCGCGGCGCATGGTTAGGAGGTCCGTGGTGCCGTCGACGTGGCCGGAGAGGTGATACTCGCGAAATAGGAGATTGAAGTATGTCTTCCACGCGAAGAAATTGGTGGCGGAGTGGGAAAGCTTGATGGGAAAATGGTTGTGGATTGGGACGTCGCGGATGTAGTCGGGATGGGGTGCGGCAGGCTCGGAGCTAGAGGAAGGGGCGAAGGGGTTGCTGCTGTTGGAGAGAGAAGACATGGTGACGGAAGCTTGGTTAGCTAGGAATATGGTTTTTTTTTGTTTGTTTGTTGGGAGAGAGCACGCACGGCTGAGAGCAAAGGCGGCGGAAAGCTGGACGGAGCTACGTGCGCACTCACGCGCAGGGAGCGAGGGAAGGCAGCGTGCAATCTGGAGAGCTACAGTGCACGCGGAAAAAGAAAAAAAAAGGAAAAGCGAGCTAGCGAGATTGGATGGGAGGAAAAGACGAGAGGAAAAACGAGCGGATCGGATGGCGACTGCGACGAGCGCGGCTCGGCGACTCACGAGGTAGAGGCGAGCGGCAGCAACGCTGAGGACGGCGGCGCAGCGGCTAGGAGGACGGCGCGGCAGGGAGAGAGGAGAAGGACCGAAGGTTGGCTGATACCATGTAGAATAATACGATGCAACTCTCGATAGTATTATCGGGTGCAAACGCATGTATATATGGGTACAAGAGAGGCAGACTTGCCATACAAGTTATCTACACGTACAACATATCTCAACAGTCACAATACGTCAATTATTTCTGCTACTTTGATTGTGTTTGTTTTACTTTTTAGGGGAATTAGCTAATTTCCTTTTTAGGGTGGGAAGTTGATTTGTTTTGCTGGTAACTTCTTTTCAGTGTTATCTCGTGGGCAACTTTTTTTAGCATTATTTGTTGGTAACAAAGTTCATAAAAAATTTGTTGAGGGGACGCGCAACTTAGCTTGACCTTTTTAGCGAAAACTTAGCTTAGTTGGGCTGGGAAGCTTTGAAAGTATTGAGTTGGAGATGGCTAGCTTTCGTCAGTCCTAGCAGTGCTCTAAAGATGCTAAACGACGCTCTCCGAATCAGATGGAGATGGCCGGAGAAGGTTGGGCCATTACGGGCATGGAGTTGTCTCAAATTCAAGCTCTCTGCAAGTGCAGAGGCTCTTTCGACGGCAGCGATCTGTTGCACTGTAGGAAACGGCCAGCTCACAACTTTCTGGCACGACCGTTGGCTAAATGGGCAGAGTGTGAAGGATATTGCCCCGGACTTGCTAGCTTTCGTCAGTCCTAGCAGTGCTCTACAAATCACGGTTGACCGTGCCCTGCCACACAATGCTTGGGTATCACATCTGCGGGGCTCCCTGTCAGTTCGTTGTGGCAGATGATACAAGAGTTGCCGCAACTGTCAGATCAACCTGATTGCTTTCGCTGGAGCCTTGCCACAAATGGAAGTTACTCAGCTAGATCCGCATACGGTGGCTACTTCCTGGGTTTGGTGGCAGCAGATTATGCAGAGCTGCTTTGGGAAAGCTGGGCACCGCTAAAGGAAAAGCTCTTTGCTTGGCTTGCACTGAGAAACCGCTGTTGGAAAGGGGTCAGATTGAGAGCAAGAGGGATGCAAGGGCCGAACAATGCCTGCTATGCGACCAAGCTCCTGAATCCATGGACCATCTGATGGTGCAATGCCCCACATCTAGAGCAATCTGGCACCAAGTCCTCTGCAAGGGGTTTTAGCCACTTTGTGCCGCAACAAGATAGCACTATGAGAGGATGGTGGCAGGGACTAGCTGCCTGCCAGCCAAAGACACGAAGAAAGGAGCTCGTCACGCTTAGCATTGCCTGCTACAAACGCCTTTGGTTGGAGCGGAACGATCGCAACTTTGATAGGATTGAGGCTACAGATCATACTATTGTCTGCAGAATAAGGGACGAATTTCAGATGTGGGTGTTAGCTAGGCGGGCAGCAGACAGCCGGGAGGATTAGTTTTTAGACTTGTTTTAGCGGACAGTGTATTGCTGTAACTGAAATTGTAACACTCTCTAACCTTAATGTCATGACATGCATGTCTTGCATGTTCTTGAAAAAAGTAGTGAGTTGGTGCAGGAATCAGCTCATAAAATGCCAAATGCTGACCCGTTTATTATGTTTCTGCCTACTTACTGGTGCTGCCGCCGCTCTGCTGTGATCATTAGGTGCCATTTCGTACGAAGGAACTATATATAACTACTCATTACCACCCTGCATCCTCCCCTAAAAAACAAATTTGAAGTCCTGCATCCATGTTTTGAACTTAACTGCATCAAAATTCTGGAATCTTTTTTGGATCAGGTAGAATTTCTGAAATCTTGATATAGCAGGAGAATTTGTCTTATTCTTTCTAAGACATGCAACTTGCAAGGCTTGTTATGACATCATTTTTTCTTGCAAGAATCACGAGGATGATATCAGGACAAAAATAACGAGTACATACTCATGAAAACAACTTCACTGAAAACGGTGCGACAGAAGACAAATGGTTGTCCTCAGTGTTCTGCTATGTCTAACTGCCAGTACATACATATGTTCATACTCTAAAAGTTGATATTTGTTGGGAGCGTGCAGCACGAGGGAAACATATATACATCAAGCTACGACTTTTTGGCGCGTGATGAAGAACCATGCAAGGCACGTAGCATGTTTGTTGGTGCAGTGTCCCTGTCCTTACTCGGACACACGGAAAGCTTGTAGTAGCTACTGATCAAGCAGGCAAGCTTCACGTCTGGTCTGGAGTCGGGAGTCCAGACTACTGAACTTGTACAGTAGAAATTTGCTCCGGTGGTAGTTTCGGCCTGTGCCTATCGTCCACCCAATTAATTGTCTCACTTCTTGCGACGAAATCTATCGCGCGCAAAGTTCTTGGAGGTTCTGCAAACACAGGACAGCCCTAAATCTGTCTATCCCGCTGGTCATTTTCTTAGCTTTATGGAGGGGTCAAACTTCGTAGCGGGAAAAAACCTGAAGAAAATTCCCGACGCGGGTTTGTCCCGTCGTAGAGGGCAAGGCGCGACGGCGACGCGCGCGCCGCCGCCTCCAGGTTTACCGGCGCCGCTCGCCGCGATGGGCTCGGTTTGTTTACGCTAGGCAGGTACGGGATCGGTGGAAGATCGCGCTGCCGACCTGGCGCGCTGGCGCTCGCGCGCCGGCAGGGAAAGCTGCACCTGTCCTGCTTCACACTTGTATCACCAGCGGAAACCACAGAGGATGAGCACAACCAGGCGGTAGAATATGGCGCTTGCCTACACAGCTACACTCCATATTTCACCTCAGTATTTGTTTTTCAATAAAAGGGCTAAACCCATAAGTTAGCATCACTGATATAATAAATAATAGCTTGGCCTCCGCATAGTTATGATGCACAAACCGCTCAAAAAAGCGCAATACAAATAATTAGAAACTTGTAACAACGCCTGAGGTATTGAAGGATCCACGTATAGACTGTTGAATATATAAGCAATTTATCAATTGATTTAATCCACTACAACAGTAAATAGTTTATGATTAGAATAATCAGAAATAAACTAATCATGCGATTTATTAAAACAGTAGATAAACAGATCAAATCTAGAGTAACTACTACAAGCAGAAACTCTAGCAGTATCTCAAACAGAGATATCAATAACACGTACGGTGCAGCAGCAGCGGAAACATTTTTCATATCGTCCATGTCGTCGATGTAGAGGTTGGCGATGTCGGGGAAGAAGTCATCGTTGGAGAAGAACTCGATGCCAGTAGTCACGCGAGTGCGCTCCCCAAAAACCTGATCGCCCCTCTCCCGTACAGGATCACAAGAGACGGGGTTTCGGAGGCCTACTGTCCCTTCAACCGATGCAGCCAACCCTTGTCGGATTTAGCCATTAGACAAGTTGCAATTGGAGTGGTCTCTTTCGAGAAATCGAACACGTACAAATCGTTCTCAACAAATCCAACAAAGGCTACTTTAAGAGATTTTGTGTGAAGAATGGTCACGTGGTACAAGTTAAAGATAACAATGTAGCCAACCTTGCATAATTGCCTTACGGGAAGACGGGATGGAGAAGACTTGGAAGACGGCGGCGAAGGTTCTGGAACTGGAGCGGCGAGCGACCATGTGTTGCGTAGTTGTGGCTAGGGTTTGCCTCTGCCTGTATATATAGCGCGTCGGGTAGGACGTGGGCGCAGCCCCACGATCGAGTCGGTAACCGCCCCACGATCCAAAACAATCGAAAACGGCAAAACAATTAACGCGTCCGTTAATTATTAATCAATGACTCAATAAGTTTTCCTGGAATGCAAAATATATGAATCGGCTAATTCCCGCAATCCGCGGCGCGGCGCGTCGTGACGAGACGAGCGAGCGGCGGCGGAGGAGGAGTGTGCGAGAGAGAGCCTTGTGTTCTCACATGCTTACCAAGTAGCACAACACTCCACATTATAAGGTGGTGCAACTCTCTCCTAATTAACAATGTGGGACTAAACTTTAATCACACTCTGATAGCCATACATGAATAGCCCAAATGAGAATTTCAGAATTTAGTTGGGCTTTAGGCTGTGGCCCATGTACAAGTCCATTAAATTCCAACATAGACTATGCTGCAACCAACGATAAAAAAATTCTCACCGTTTACTCCAATAGTGCAAAACTTCTATATATCTCTGTTCTCCATATGTTGAACGGACGATCAATCGATCATAAACGGAGCAAATGGTACACTAATAAATGACCTACATATAGTAGAATACTTAACATTTAAAACCAAATCATTTCTACCTAATCAAAATAACCAAATAAAGACAACTGCTCCCACCCAATGAGATTTATATACTTGTGATCTATTCTACGTAACAAGTTGCCAAACATATTTGCAACACTACGTGGAGTGGACAAGTTAAAAGCACTTGGATGCCTGACGTGCGAACTTACACTGGAAAATTTGTGACAAAAACCGCACTGTAAATTATCATGCTATTTAAGCTTTGCTAGACTAATTTCGGTCAGGATTACACCTTTGAAAAGGTACTAGACAATTTTTTAATTTTTAGCTGTACCTTCATTTTTCAATTCTTTTTGCTATCATCGACTAGCAGCTATGAACGATCAAGTATGATGTCCATAGAATCAACCGAGAATCAACCATTTTCATGTAAATTCCATCAAAATTTGCCAGTCCCTTGCGATAATTGAACCATTGCCAACCGCTCAAGAAGAGGGTTCTATGTCGCGAGTCTAGATCCGATTAAATCTTGCCTGGACATCACATTTGATGGAGAGTCTCAAAACCGTGGCGATTATGTCGCCCTTGTGCTAGACAATATTGTACACATCTGAGTATTATTCCCACATTAACGACTTATCTTTTCAGAATCTGATTTCCGAGCCTTTCTTGATATTAAATGATCTAAAACGGAAGAATTGCTTCTTCGTCACCATTAGACTAGAATCTACATGTTTACAAAACATCTGGGATAACTCCTTTGAGTATATATACTTTTTTGAGAAGGATTTGCCAAACTCCATCATCGATAAGAAGTTTTAAAAGTCATTTACCAAGGAGGGATGTATTCTTGACCGCCAGCTCGTGATTTTAGATGACAAACCACGTCACGTCTACCTAGTCGATATTATTTTCAGTGTCTCCTTACAAAAAAACATAATGAATTACAGCCAATTGTTTGGGCTTCCCTATGAAATGAGGCCTCATGGCCTTTTCACCCTACAGCCGTTGCACGGGAAAGTCGCTCTGAGTTGGGGACTACTTCTTTTATGGGGGTTGCTCAAAAATATTCCAATCTAGTATGCATAACTTGTTTTTGCCAACTAGAAGAATGGTATCATATACAGTACCATATTGAGTAGTACTAAACTAAAGGGATTTCAGTCTTCCGCCGTCACAAATCAATATTCCTTTCCAACTGTTAAGTCTTTTCTCGAGATGTTCCTTCACATATTTCCATTCAACATTTGTTTGACATCTACTCAAACCAGAAATAGTCCACACAACACAAGTAAAGAGGTAACAAAAAAAATTCATTCTTCAATTAATCATGCTAGTACTAGTACGTCTCTACATCAATTAGTGCATTGGACCAACGGTTTAATGCGACGTCCAATGTGCCAAAGGCCAAAACAAAAGTAGCAATGCTTTTTCTCAGATCCAGTTGAGAGTTGAGACTGAGACTCCCTTAATTGCGGAAGACCGTGCTGGCAGCAGAGACCGCGAGAGGAGAGAACGAACCAGAGCTTAGAGCTACGCTTACGTCAAGTGTACGACGTCATCCGTGTGGACGTAATCCTGACCTGTCAACGGTCCAACGCGATCTAGATACATGTGTGTGAAATAACTAGAAAGTCTTATATTTTGATACGGAGGGAGTACAACGTTAATCAGATTGTTGGCTAGGTTCACTGGAGTTGGACGAACTGGGCATGAATTTTAATACCACGTTGACGCAAGACTTTGTGCGTCCTGCTGCCTACTAACCGTCCGATAGTTATGTGTGGTCTTTATAAATTATAGACATTGTGCGTGGAAAGAATTCGACGTTGACGCCCGCTGTACCTTTGTTTTCTGTGGACTGATGGCGTCGTTGTACCCTCAATTAGCCACAAATACGGAGTAGTAAACTACTGTACTCATGTACTCCGTATAGTTATCTACCGATGAATGTACTTCACCGGGTGTTTCCGAGATGAAATGCCTCGTGCAACACAACTCAACGTGCATCAACACGACCATGTTTGTGTTCATATATAGGGTAGCAGCTACAGCTCCATCAGGGGCTTATCACAACACAACTCGATGGCCGTGTGCATTGTGTAGGCCATGTTTGGTTACCTGCATAAGTTTCTCAGTCGATCATGTTCTGTAGGACATGCCTAGCAGAGTTTAAGCATGTTGTGCATTGCATGAGAATGAGAACCAACACCCTAGGCGTCTTTGGCTTGCTGCAATGGCGGAGGACGAAAACAATTTGAGATAGGACGAAACGTAAGAAATGATGCAAAGAAGAACATAGTCTCGAGACATTAATACTATATATGTTTCTAACATAATCACTTAGTATAATCTAAACACAAACGTATTTAAATATAGTAAAGTTTTAACGCCATATAGAAGTCCTAAACAATGGGACCTTTTTTTAAATCTTCTGTCATTTCATCGATCAAAACTTTTTAATATCCTTGCTCGGTGTAGCACATCATTAAGTCATCAAAAGGCCATCGTGGATATCTTGTTGCACAACTTAGTCTTGATGATCTTCTCGTCGCTAGCAAGACACTTTTAGCTGTTGTCGTTGTCACCGGTAAACGCAATGTTAACTGAATGAGGCAATAAACCGTAGAAAACATGACAGGCCTTTCAAAAGACAATCTCTAACAAGGTCAACAATTCTACGTGTATGGATAAGGAATAGCTCATTCTTATAATTAGAGAAATCATCATGATAAATGTCACACTAAACCAAGAAAACTAGTCTCTTGAATCGCCGTAAGAGAAATTTTGAATCAACTATGAGAGTAGCTCATTTAAACAATTGTCAAAATCGGTAATAGAGTTTATAGAAACATAGACCTTATTTCTCCCCCTCATATTGATTTTCCCATTTTATTACCATTTCATTCTTACCGAGAATTGTGATGTTATTTTCTGGGTAAATTGACATCTTCCATGAGGGGATTTTAACCATCATTTCTCCATCTGAGCATATATGTCCTCACATATTTAACCAAAGACGTTGAATGGAATAATAGAACTAGAACAAGGGTAAGTTTCTCATAATTCATACTTGGAATCGCTTTTGTCGAGTGTTTTCACTAAACAAGGATAATTTTCTCATATGGAATCCGTTTTTAACATATAACCACTAAATTGTTTTAGAAAAAACATTTGCGTTTGAATGTTTTCGCCAAAATCAAGTCAGGGCAGCTGCCCTAACTTAACCTACTGAGAGCTTCGCCCCTGGTTGACCGCATAGATTTCAACTAGCCCTGGGGATCCGAAAAATGGGTGTTTGCTTGTCAGGTTGCCTCAAGTTATATGTAGAAAGATCTCTAGTTAGGCAACTCCAACGCAACGAGCCAAACAGACATGTTTTTTGTCCGTTTGGGTCGGTCGATGTGGAATCGCCCATTTTCCGGCGACGAGGAAATGTAAGACTTCCCTGTCGGGGCAGTGCCGGGCGCGGTGCTAGGCAGGAAGCCGTATGTGGGCGAGGGCGTTGTGTAAATGGCCGGCGACGACCTCCTGGGCGCTTTGGCCGACGACACGAGCTAGCTGCTGCGGCCGATGCGATGGTGGAGTGGGCGCGGGCAGACCCTATACTAGCCCAAGCATGAGTAGGGCGATCGTGGTAGCTTTGGCGGTGATGGCTTCCGTGTCAGCAGCGGCTGCCGCGACGGCTTTGGCCGCGGCCTCCGTGGATAGGGCAGCATTGGCCTG
Source organism: Poa pratensis (assembly GCA_947311845.1). NCBI lineage: Eukaryota > Viridiplantae > Streptophyta > Magnoliopsida > Poales > Poaceae > Poa > Poa pratensis. Next base: position 34,995,875 of record CAMZMU010000097.1, on the reverse strand, counting down.
CGCGGTTAGGGTCTTGCTCTTCATCTTCTTCATCTGATTGTTCCGCTTCAGCGTCTCTGCCCTCTGATCCGGTGTGAGCTCTTTCTTCGGCTTCAACAAGGCGGCACAAGCCCTGCCCTTTCTGGTTGCGGCGGTGGCGGCGGCAGCTGGTTCATCGGTCATAGGGTTTTTTCATGGGCCAGAGCTGGGAGGGAGGCGGGAGAGGAAATGACAGGAGTGGTGGCTCGTGGCGCGGTTGTCCGCGCATGTCCGCGCCGACGTAAAGTCGGCTCAAATTTGGGCAGGAATTGGATCCGTGCGGACTAAACATGAACATCGGGGCAAAAGCAACGACGCGTTGGGCCGTAACTTTTCTCCAAACGGGCAGTTTTGGACATAAACGAACCAAATGGATCATAGCGTTGGAGTTGCCCTTACGTACGAGCGTGAGCGTGTGTAGATATACATAATACATGTACCTCTCGTGTGGTTTGTACATACCCGCGCGTGCATCACGCATGCATGTGTACAAGAAGAGGTAGCCCTATCATGCAGATCCCATTCTCGCCCTCCACGATTCTAGCGGCGTGGGCCCCACACGGGCAACCGGTCTGGACGTTTCCGTTGTGCCATCGATCGCCATGGAAGGGACCGCCACGTGGGTGCGTAAAGCAGTGGGCCCATGTGTCCTGTGGCGTCCGGACCGCAGCGCGACCCTCTATAAAGACGCCAGTGCGAGAGTTCGAGGAAGCCACCGTACCGGAGTAGCATAGCTCGCCAGTGTCATACACACTCGTACCGGAGCTGAAATGCAGCTGAACAGAGGGGCCGTCGGCGGCTGCGGGGCGGCGGACGGGATGATGCAGCTGCGGTGCCGGGAGAGGGAGCTGGTGGCGCAGCTGCACGAGCTCTTGTTCCCGCCCACGGCCCCGTCTCCAGCCGGCGGCGCGTCGTGGTCTTCGTCCTCGGCCGACCTGTCTGTAGAGCAGTGCCTCTCGCCGGTGTCCTGCGTCGGCGCCGGCAGACGCGGGCGCAGGGGTCGCAAGAGAGCCCTGGAGGACGAACCGCACCTGCAGGAGGAGCAGAAGCAGCGTGGTGGTGGTCGTTCGACTGCGACGAAAGCTACTCGTTCCAAGAGGAAGAAGCAAGGGACGACCACGACGGCGATCGTCACGACCGTTCCGGATTTCGACGGCTACCAGTGGAAAAAGTACGGCCAGAAGCAAATCGAAGCCGCCAAGTACTCGAGGTAAACAGAAGCAAACTGAAGTATTATTCAGTGGCTCAAATTTCTTGCGCCCGCCGTGCTTGTCCATCTGTTTTCACTGATCAGGCAGAGGTTGGGAGCTGTGATAAGATGGTTAGCGTCGATTTACTATTCTCAATAACCTTAAAATAGCTAAAAGATGCTGGAGGACACGCACAATGTCGTCGGAGGACATGCAACAAGGCACCAACCATGAACCATCCAGGCTAGCTTAGCTAAAAAGTGGCCATTTCGTTATCAACCGGACAGCTCGCAGTCACGCGCGCCCATCTCTGCACACAGTGATTCCTCACTTGGATATCGACCCCATTCATGCATGTAATCGTGATACACGATGGTACATCCATCTCAATCACATCGGTCGCATCACCAATTAATTCACCATAGTATCCAGCATGCATGCTTACGTTGTACTAATACACTAGAAGAATACCCACGCGTTGCAGCGGAAATCTTTTAAAAAAAATATGAAAATGGAATGGGTATAAGAGAAATGAAATATTTAATTGTCAAGATTCAGTTGATCACAATAGTCTAGACGCTAAATTTAATTCGTATGAAATTGTTGAATATTTGAGTACTAAATATTAGTGAGGTGGACAATAATGTGGCTGAAAAAAATGACATGGACATGTTGCATGAGAGATGTACTATTATTAATTATTGTTAGTGGAGATGACATGGACAAATGATTGGCTAAAATAGTGGATGACGTGGATACCTTGCATGTTGAGATAGAAAAATAATTAATACACTTAGTGGGGTTTTGCTTTATAAGAGGTATAGATATCAGGATCAATTAATCAATTTCAAATAGTAATATAGTACTATAACGATGACTAAGCTAAATCGCTTGATTTCATCCATGGCAGGAGTTACTACCGCTGCACCAACAGCACGGACCAATCCTGCCCGGCCAAACGGACGGTGCAACGCAACGACGATGACGGTGATGGCGAGGGTGCACCGCCCAAGTACACGGTGGTGTACATCTCGGAGCACAGCTGCAGGTCGACCGAAGCGATGGCGGCGCCGGTTATCCTTGAGACCACCGTTCGCACTAAGACCACATCAGGCCCAGACATCGCCGCCGTCTTTCCTAACAGCTCTAGCGCTGTCAGTACCGGCACTCAGTCGCCGGCGAGCTCGGATATCACATGGAGCGGTGGCACCACCGTCGCTGGCGCGAACCTGACGCCGAGGGAGCCCGGCGATTGTTCAAGCCTGTTTGCTGTCGATGGTGACTGTTGGGAGTGGGACACGTCAACGACGTCACCCACTGCTGCTCCCATGTTGCTCCGCGACATTGACTTCGCCGGGGGGCCGATCATGTCGCCGGTGCACCTCGGGACAACGGACCGAACCTGGATTAACGACTTCTTCGTTAACGAGTCGCCATTTGTTCTCAACAGCTGCCAGTTGTTTGGTTTCTAGATCTTTGTAGATGATCAGTAACCATGTATATTGGTATAGTATAACTCATAAGTTGCCTGTTTTTAGCTCAAGCTGAATTTCCTGATTTAATTTGACTAGCAAACATGTCCGTGCGTTGCAACGGGAGAAAGAAAATCTACATCGTGGAGATGTATGAAATAAATTCTCTTAACATGGTGGGGACACTGGGTTAAATAGATGGGCGCAATGATAGTGTGAACTTGTCTTACATCAATTCTCTCTTTCATCCTTCATATGAGTGATATACTGATATGTATTATATGAACATAGGAGTAGAGATTTCATGCACCCGAGCTCAAGTGCTCCTGCTACTTTAAAAGGCTAAAAAGTATATTTAAAAGTTTCATAAAAATCTGAAAAACATCATGCATGTTCTAGATGATGTATCCTATAAACGTGAAAACTAACAATGAGAAATGCTTTATATTTTGACCTACACAAAAATGACAAATTTACATATCTTATTATAGTTAACAATGCATAGTTTTAAATCTCCCCATTTTGTCATTTTTGTGTAGACTATAATATTGAGAATTTAGCATTGCGATTTTACATGCTTGTCATATACATCATTGAGAACATGCATCATTTTGTCCAGATTTTTTTGAAACTTTTAAACATACTTTTCGAATTTTTTAAAGTGACAGGAGCACTGGAGCTCGGGTGCAAAAGCCCCTTTCCGCATAGGAGGAGATTATTACTATGAAGAGACCATAGTCTTTAAGTTTTCTTAAGCATTTCCTGTATGTTGTTAGGTTTTTTGTGGGACGATAAGAGCTAACTATGCAATTACATTCAGAATATAAAGGTTTTTTTTTTGTACGGTCTGCTTTATTTTCAGGACAATTATTCTGAAAAACTCAATTTTAATGGAGACGGATAAATAAAAATGAAAAAATAATTTGAAAATACCAATGCTTTGTTAAACAAAAATATATGATGAGGAAATAGTTATTCACCTCCACTATTACTATCTAATTAACCAACTCTATCATAGCATGAATCTTGATTTAATCTGTCAATGAGAAGATTTTTAGCCATGTAGGTGAACTACTATTTGAGAATCAACAATAGTGTTACTAAAACAACCCGAGGGGAAAGTTTGCATGCAATATCTGATCTCCCAATGCCCAGGGGCAGCAATGGTGCCATTGGCGGCAGGGTCACTGAAGATATTGTCGGTGAGCAGGCTTTGCATTCTGAATCCGAAGACATTGAGTTGCTTTGACAGCTAGCCAGCAACAGTCAAGAAGCACTGAAGAAACAGCTGGAGAGGGTGCCGAAATGAATATGCATTTCTGTGTAATGTGGGATTCTTAAGCCTGGGATACCCGAGTCTTGTATAAACTTAAAAGTAGACTGTATAACTGATTGGCCCGCTTGCATCACAAGACTGTCATATTAAGCAGTGTCGTAGCTGTATGGGATAAGCTATTTTCCCCGGAAATCTAAGCTGCAATGATCTGCATTTCAGTGTGATATAAGGTGGTGTAGGTGCGTTCATGATATTTGAAGGAAATCAGTGTGTTCTCTCTTGCGTCCGTCGTCGGTGCAGAGTGTCTGTCACTTGAACAGATCGGTAACACAAAGATGACAGTAAGCTGGATCAGTTCGAATGGTTATTCCGCATGGTGGTGCTGCTAGTGATCTGCACGTGCACCTACATCGATCAAAGATGCAGTTCCCTGCCATCCTCAACAATCGAATCCAAGAGCATCTCCATCTCCACTGACCTGCCACCGCCCCCGACGCCCCGTCGCCGCCAAGGCTCCGGCCCGGACATACATCCACCGCAACTCCCCACAAGGCCCGCGGCACCCTGCTCCCCTACCCTCGTCGTTGGTGAGGAACATGATGGCGGGCGACGCATCCCCTCTCCCGAACACGTCAATTCGATCCAATCCGGTTGGTGGGCGCCGGGGAGCAGCGCCGACGTCGATGGAGAAAAGGGAGGGGACGCAGGGTGAGCAGCGCCACAGCGGAGGCGCGCGCGTCGGGGATCCAGACAGAGGGGAGGAGCCGCGAGGACGGCGCCGTCGGCCGAGAACAGAGACGGCAGTGCGAGGGAGCACGAGCGGGGGAAGAAGGCTCGTTCGTGAAGTTAACCGGCTCGCTTGTGTGGATCTGGCGTGGACTGCGGGTTGATATCTCAGTTATGCAGGGGGTAAAACGGAAAAAGGCCGCGACGTACCACATCACGGTCGTTTAGCAATAGCGGACAGGACTAGGCGTCCCCCGGGGGATCTTTCCGTCCGATCCCCCGGGTCGCCAGCCCGACACGTGTTCACTAATATAGACTAATCCCGCTTTTGCTACAAAACTCTCGCTTTTTGCTGCAAATCGTCCCGCTTTTGCTGCATTGTAGCAAAAAACGGTTCGTACACAAAACATGAAGGGAAAAATTCTGGCCTCGCCGGAGACGTGGTAGCAAAAAGTTTATGCTATTGTAGCAACAGAAAAGTTCTATTGTAGCAAAATCAACTTCACCGGAGACTCTCGCCGGAGACATCGCCGGAGACCTCACCAGAGACCTCGCCGGAGACGTGGTAGCTAAAAGTTTATGCTATTGTAGCAACAGAAAAGTTCTATTGTAGCAAAATCAACTTCGCCGGAGACTCTCGCCGGAGAAGGTCTCCGGCGGCGTGTGCATGCTACGATGCTGCAATATAACAATTTTTTTGCTATTATTATTATGTGTTTTCCTACAATAGGATAAATTTTTTGCTACGATGTTTCCGACGAGGTCTCCGTCGATGTCGTCGGCGAAACCGATTTTGCTACAATAGCATGTTTTTTTTGCTACGGGATCTCCGGCGAGGTCTCCGGTGAGGTCCGGCGAGTCCGGTGAGGCCGCCGGCGAAATCGATCTTTTCTCCGGCGAAATTGATTTTGCTACAATAGCACATCTGTTTTGCTACGGGATCTCCGGTGAGCTCTCCGGTGAGGTCCGGCGAGTCCGGTGAGGTCGCCGGCGAAAATCGGTCTTTTCTAATCTATTTTCTGGACGAACCGTTTTTTGCTACATAGGAGCAAAAGCGGGCAATTATTTGCTACACGGTAGCAAAAGCGGGACCTCACCAGGACCCGGGTGATCTTTCACAAAGATCCCCCGGATGATTACTATACTTTTCCTTAGCAATACTCCTTTGGACAAAATTTGGTTAGTAGCTCAAATAAACAGGAGCTTTTTGACATAGTCTAAAAAAAAAATGAGACGCTTGAGCACTAGCACTCAGGACATATTTTTATACTAGAAACACTACTTTGTGAGAATTCTACAAAATTCGTCCCTGACGGGGATCGAACTCTGGTCGTTGGGCTGCCACACCGCAGCCCCAACCACTGGGCCACTGCCCCGTTCTCACACATGGTCTGTGTCTCACGCGATTGTTCTTCATATAGTTGCAAAGTTCCCTTGTAGCTTAGCACTTAAGAGCTAGTTTCAAAGTTACCATCTACAGATTTTGACGAGTAAATAACATCTTGATGATACCTTTCCTCATTCTTGCGTTTTAAGAATTGATCTAAAGTGGCTGATTGGATCGTAGGTTTGAATCTTTCTTGTGCCATGAATGCATTTAGGGAAGATGTTTTTTTTAGCAAAACAAAAATCCTCTTAGCGCAACCGAACAAAATGAGCCTCCAAAATGGTTCTAGAGAATCCTCTAATAATTGCAGCGACGTGGTCTGCAGCACCCACCTCAATGCCCACTGTGCAACCAGGAACCGGAAACGAGCGTGCATCTGATGATCCAGTGCGTTTTCGCGCGGGATGTTTGGTTCACGGTGCTGCAGTGGTTCGGATTGCAGAGCTCCACTCCTGCGCCGGATGCTGACATTGTGCAATGGTGGCCAGCCCTAGCTGCAGCTGTCCCGACAGGGAAGATGAAGGCGGTGAATGGCTTAGTCACGCTAACGGCGAGATCCATTTGGCTAGAGCGGAATAGCCGTGTCTTTGATCATGTGGATTCATCGACGGAGGTGGTTTGTGCCCGCATTAGAAGCGAGTTCGAGTTGTGGACTGCTGCGGGCTTATGTGGAGAGACGAGAGGTAGCGATCATTGACTCGAGTGGTTGAGACCCGCCTATGGGCTGGGACTCTGATTGTAACAATCTTTGTAATTGTTGTGCTTCTCTATCTTAATAAAAAGACACGCGATTCTCGCGCGTGTTTTTGAAAAAAAAAATTGGAGGCTATGTGGTGTTCTCCAAAGTCAGAGCCCAATTTATTATTTTGGATTTCTCTTCTCTTTGTGGATATAAAATTTTGATCTTCGAATTAAGAACTTAATATTTCATACTTTCAAAATGGAACTTACACAATTCAACAAATTTTCTTTTCCATATTACACAAAATTCTAATTAAGTCAAACAAATTTGCACAATATATTAACAAAATACATAGAAAATCAATAATGGATAATCAATGTTTTGCATACTATATCACCAAGAATAGTTCAGCCATTATCCAAAAGCAAATGTAACGACAACACACAGATTATCCAAACATAACATAGGGTAAAGACATGCACCCAATAATCGAAATAAGACTATTACTGCCCATGTAGAGACCCCATGTGCTCGAGAATGTCATTTGACGCTTTGTCTTCTAGTGTCGGTAAGTTACAAGAAGTTTCTAAAGTCGATAAATTGTCCTACGAGTCCACATAGGATTCTCCACGCAGTCATACTCATATCCTACTCTTTATTTCTCTATCCTCTTTGATCATGTTGTGCAGGATCACACAATCAATTATGATGTTAAAATCCTAAATCGAGCTTGCAACACTCCAAATGCTCACTAAATGTTGTTCCTCTGTTCTTCCTGAGCATCTCTGAACTGGACTCTATTCTTTCCATGAGGGTTTGGTATCATATTATTTTCGCAAATTTGGACCAAGCGTTGATAGATAACATTAGCAAGATAGTGGACGCATCGTATTCATATCCATTGACATTGACGTTTGCATGTTGGAGGTTCCCCATTTGTTAGTGTTACGAAAAGAGGTGATCTTGCAAGAAATTGAAATCTTTGTGAGGTCTAGCTAGGTATCCAAAGCAGCAATGCCATATTCATTGATCATCCAAGGCAACAACTTCAAGTGTGATTGTTCAATCATACAAATGACAACTGAATTGAGGATGACATGTTGCAGGGCACGGTGACCTCAGGGATGGTCGGAAAGGAGCACAATAATAGTGACACCATCTTGAAGCTCCTCACCGTATAGTCTGAGAGGGATCGGTTGCAACTGAGTGGACGCAAATCAACGGCCATTCCTGGCGAAATGACGGTTGGAAACGCATGGGAGGCGGTTAAAGATGGCAATAATATTCATGGATTTGAGTATCCACACATATCTAGCGTGCTACATATGGGTATGGATGTCATTTTCCCTCCATTAAATCAAAGGTGAGTACACGTGAACTTACGGGTTGAGCATGGGCAAAGGTTCTGCTCCATGAATATCTAACGCATATCCGTCTGACAAGTGGGACCACATGTTGGTGACTTGTTGCTATAGTTTCCTAATTTCATGTGGATAGTCAAGTATTAGTTATTTGATAATGAGAAAATTACACCGTAGGGAGTTCCCCCTACGGTAACGGTGCTCAAAAATAATAATGAGAAAATTAAATGTGAGCTTGTTTGGGGTTGTTATCTTTGCAATGTCATCATTGAAGTTTGTACTAATTTTATTTTCTCATCATGTCGTCATGTGTTTCAAAACTTAGGCAATGCCTGATTGATTAAGTCGAAAAGAGTTGGACTGTTTATAATTAAGGAAAACCGGCCGAAAACCGTACAACACAACGCACCTCTCACCGGCCAAACCCGGCGAAAACCAACACGAACCGCTGAGCGGCACCAAACAGAGAAAACCCCACACGCATCTCAAGAGAGGGCCTCGTCGAGACCGCACGAAGGCGTCATCGTCATCACATCTCCCCTGGGGGGCCACGCTGCCAACCCGAAACTCCGAGCATGCGACTCCGACTTGGCCGTAGGCAGTCGTCGAGTCAACCCACATTGTCGTGGCCTTGTGGAGCCATATGAAGATCTGTGCCAGGAACTCAGCCCCTAGCGACAAGACAACGCAGCTTCGAGTCTGGCGAAGTGCTAAGAAGAGAGAACCAGGCAGGCTGGCGTCGTGGAAGCTCGCCGAACGGAACACCTGTCTCCAGTCATCATACACCACCGGGAGCCCACCACAACAGTTTCGACTTCTCAGCAACAAAACACGCCGAGGCAAACCCACGGACACGCCAGAGAAGAACCGACTACCGCAGCCACAACCACGTCTCCGACATCACTCATCCTCGTCATCGTCGCAGAAGCCTCAACGCGAACACCTCGGACTTCCACTGGTCCCTCTTGCCGATGTCCAGCTCCAAGGACGAAGCCCCCAAGAGGGAAACGACACCAAGGTGCCGTGACCGTCCGATCACAAGATCAAGGGTCTCCCCCGAGCTGCACCACCGATCGGATCGGTGCATGAGGGGTGCTGCAGCATAGCGGCGATGCCTCCAAGGAGGTAAACGACGGCCATAGCCGACGCCATCGCTAGTCACAGTATAAAACCGAGACAGGGTTTTCACCCAAGCTACAAGCACACCCTCCGCCGCACAACCACCAGCACCGGCGCCGGCAAGCCTCACCAACCACCACCAACAACAACAAGCCCGATGACTAGGAGGCGCAACGCAGATTGCCGCAGTCACCCGCACCTTGCGGAGACTACCGGTAGCCAACCCGCCAGGCAGGCCAGCAGGTCAACACCGACAACCAGGAGCAAAAACACCGGACGCAGCACGAGCCGCCACACCTTCCCAAGCACCATGCCGGCAAGGCCAGGAGGAGCGCCGCCGTGGCCAAGAGCCACCACGGATCATGGCCGCATTTTGCATCAGACGCGATGACGCGCGCCAAGCGCGCCGCACGGCCGCCGGTGACCGGAGACTAGGGATTTGCTCCTTCAAATAAATTGGAGAAAGGAGAAAAGTGGTCGAAAATGGGCGCCTTGTGGGATAGGGCTCGACGGCCAGGCGCGGTGTATGCCTTGGTGATCTTAGCGCTGACTTGCGCAAAAGATTGATGAGAACACTGAGAAGTCGCTGCCGGCATTGACACCGCCATGAACAACTTGTACAAAAGGATCTTTGCGTCTGTTGTCATTTCTCATGGTCTTCTTTTCTTGCAATTGAATATGTTTTCCTCCCTGTTTTGCAGTTGAGTGTGACCTCTTGATAAACTCTTCTCTTTCTTGAAATTGAATCTGTTTTCCTCCTGTTCTGCAGTTGAGTGTGACCTGTTGATAACTAGTGTGGTTCGGTGGGAGCAAAGAACCTGTGTGTCTCTCGACATCATTTTTCGGTAATTAAATTTGTTGTGTTCTTTTTTTAGTTAAAGATATGATTTTTTTGAAGAACCAATGTTTTTTTGGTCGGAGCAACGTATTGCTTATCTTCTCATTTTCTTTTTGCAATTGAAATTATTTTATTTCTTATTCTGTAATTAAATCTGCGACCATTAGCCATTAGTGTGGTGGTGACCACCACGCTCTTCATTCTCATATCCTTTACAAGGAAATCTGTTGTTTTCACTTAAATTTGTGATATTTGAAGAACCTGTGACGTTTTCCTTTTTTTTTTGGCAAATTATCTATTTTCTTCTTTTTCTAGTGATTAGATCTGCAACTTTTCGATAAAGCGGTGTGGTTCGGATGGAGAATGCATTATTGTTAGATGATGCAAGTCGAATCTAAAACGTGTACTTATTTATGTTAATATTCCATCAAGTTTACATATGTGACATTAGCTCTCCTTTTAGCTTTCCTTAAGTACGCATAATTGCAGGTTGTCATCTCGACAGGAAGGAATCGGCTGCGGGCAGCTGCCTTCCAAGGAAGTCCCAGTCACGGGCTCCACCAACCGGGAGGCACCGGTGACCACCGGGAGCTGGGAGTAGCGAAAGAGGAAGCAAAACGGGCTACACGGGGCTGGGAGAACGAGTTTTTCAGGGTTATAATGAGGCTTTGCAGGGTCTGAGAAAGCCCACCTCTAGCCCGAGGACGTGTTTGGACAAGAAACTGCCACATAAGTGTTTGGTGGTGGGACAACCTTGGAAAAGAAGACAGCGACGGGTGGAGCGTTGTGCTTCCGAGAAACTCACAGCCTTTAGGATAGTGCGATATATATGACGGCAGGGTGCCTGATTTCTCCCCGGTTTTGCAGCCAACTGAAGCTTAGCACTGTCCCGTAAAGATGGTTAGAAATCAATATGTTTAAAATCCGAAAGACCCATAACATTTGCATTTGGTGGCATGACCTCAAGCTACCATTCAGGCCATGGCATGCGACGAATGCGACTTTGCCACTCAGGCTCTTGCATTGCAACGAATGCGAGGACTCTAGCTTGCTGGAATCCTTGCTGAATTGGACCGGGCATAATATGTGGTGTGAACGGACATACGGTTTTCTTCGAATATATATTTGGAAAATAAAGCTACCTTTAAAAATTAAGATTCTTACGTGGTTCCTTTGGATAATCTTGTTCCGAGAAGTTCGAAAGGGTGTAAAAAATGTATGTTCTGTGACTCTGAGGAGTACATTCATCATCTTTTCATTTCTTCTTCTTTTGCTAAGATGATTTGGATGAGTTTACAATTTTCTTCCAATATTACTCCACCCACCATATATAACAAATATGTTTGGAAATTGGTTAAATGAGATTGATAATGTAACTAAGGCTCAAATACGGACGGGTTCTGCGCTTTTACGTGGGCGTTATGTAATTATCGACGACATTGTTTTTAACAAGACTCTAAATGCTCATTTCTTACAGGTTACTAGTTGAAATCGGCGCGGCGACACGCCGCGCCCTTTGTGAATTTTTTATGTACGGTCTTCTTTTTGTTTTAGTGGCATAATTTTTCTTGTAAGTAGGTTTTGGAGGTTCTGGTTTTCATAGTGCATTTAGTACAGGTATTAGCTGAACGACGGATGATGCTGAGGTATAGCAATATATATGGGAATATATGTACATAATTACGTATGGTCTACATTAGTTGGCGGGTCGTCTGTTTTTAACAGAGTTGACTGGGTAATGCCATCAAATAGTTTCATGTATTTTATATATAAACTTTCGAAAGTAAAAACATGCTGCTGGTCTGATTAACATAGTAGCCGGATGGACGTCATATAGAGGCAGTGGCTTGATCAATATGATACCCACATCGTCGTCAAAAAAATTGCCACGTAGGATTTATACTTGGCTAACATAAGTTCTGGCCTGAAATGTGTTGTAATGATCTGCATTAGAAGCTATACAAAATCAGTATAAGAGATTTATTAACAGTACCAAAAGCGTGCATACCTGTGTTCGCACAGGTTGTCGTTGCTGCTGGATGAGAGGACAATGACTAAGCGACGGTTTCATTCGCTGCCATGGTCGGCCGAAGATGGCTGGTGGCCACCGTGCATCGTGAGATAGAATCGGCGCCAGCTGAATCAAGAGAACTTGGCAACACGCAGCCGCTAAGAACATCGTGTGCGGCAGCTCCATTTGATACCTCTCTCCTCAGTTCGTCGTTCAAGCCTCCGTCGTTCCCCGAATACTCCTGCAACGTTGCTCCGCTCACTTCAAGCTCTGAAAGCAAGACACACACCGGATAAATGAAACATCAAAATCAAGCAATTAGTCAAGCAACACATTGAATTCAGTCCCGAGCGGTGCAAACTACACTATTTAGTTTTTCAATTGAAGCTTCGAGTGAGAAATATTTTTTTTAGTATCACTTCTAAATCAAGGAGTTCGTTATTCACCTAAATAAAGTATGGATAAAGAGGAAATCATAAGAACTGAATTAACGAAATCATAATGTAGAAAATGTTCTAGATTATGAAAAGAATATCAAATGGCATAACTGACTGCTTCCTGAAACAACACAAATGAAGCATTAGCAAATAGGACACCAGGAGAGCCACACTATGTCCAGTTTTCAGACCTACACAACAATTTTGAATTTTTGTTACCTAATAGGCGTAATTTCTGATGACGGGTAGGTTTCTTGTATAAGAGAGGACTGATTGTTGTGTAGGCCTGAACAAATGGGCGAACAAATAAAAATTAGATGACAATCGTTTCCATATGAATATAGGTTGCAAGATGCTTCGGCCAAAACAATCAAGAACGGAGGGGAGATGAAAATCAGAAATTCACAAATCTGCACCGACCTTGCTTTAATATAGGGATTCCTTGAAGCTATATGATGGCTACTTACAACAACCTGAAGGCACCATTGGATGTAGTAAAAGCAAGGCATATTAAGCTCATCAATCTAATTAACCCCGTTCTATCAATACATTATATCATAGACCCACTTGAGATAAAAATTGCGTATAAATACAGTTTCAGAAGGATGGTGGTAATCACCAACTTGATAAAACTTATGAGGTAGACACCGAAACTGTAAGTTGAAATAGAGAGGTACAGTATCCTAACAGCTAGAAACGGTACCACAAAATTTCAGATAAAATAGATACCTTCGACAGGAAATTATATACGGTGAGATGTTATCTTGCCAAGAAGTGCTAGCTAGATGTCCATTTTGTTGAATCACATAACCTGCTTAGGCCATCATAGTCTGAGTCTGTATCCTGCACACTTGCCTCACATTTGAATTATGAGCGAATAAAATGAATCATAAGAGTGAGGAAATTACAACTGCACATATATCCCAAATGAGAGCAAATCTAAAAATGGCACAGTGCTAAAAGAACTGCTGAAGTGGGTCTCAACAGCGTATGCAAACTGAGGTCAACATGGTGAATACATCTACAGTGAGGAGGACTGTGACCTTACCTTCTCATATCGTAGGTTATGCCAGTAACAGCCAGGTTGCTTTGGGATGTGGTTGCATCTGATGAGATTTAGCTCATTCATCTCTTTTGATATGTGATCATTCAATGCAATTATGCTACCTCTAATCCAAAATGTCAACCATCATAAGGACACTATGGATAAGCTCATGCCCAGACTTCTTTTTGGACGTGCATAAGCAATTTTTATCTGTAAATAGTCCCGACAACAATAGTCGTTTCTGATGCAATAATTTTTGCAGAGGATACTACCGCCGCAAACGGTTCCAGTACACTTACATTTATCCGGACTATTTATCGTTTGGGGAACAACTAACTCACTCTATGATATAATTAGAAATTCATGTGTTGTTTATAATCACTCTTAACATTGCAATCTTACCAACATTACATCAGAACAGATTTACAGTCAAATAGGTGTTTCATACGATTACATAAAGATAAATAGATGGTATCATAAATGAGCTGGTGGCACAACATTATTTTTCATATGCAACAGAAACAAACATATTCATGAAGTGAACCTTCTAATTGATCAGCTTAACCCATACCTTAAACTTGACCTTGTCGCTGCCTCGGTGATGCTTATAATTGTCCTCAGATATCCCTAACTTATGAAGATCACATATTACACTAATAAGATATAATCAAAATTGTTCATAGTCTAACAGTGCACATCTGGATTAAGCTTATATGTATAATTAAGTGAGGACACATAGAAAATGCAATAACGAATATCTGTCAAGAGCTTTCAACACATATATCATATTCCTATCCCCGATTGAGACACAGAGCATATGGTATTTAACATTAGCCTCCTTTTTTATTCATCCCTAACTCTCGCTAGCAGGCGCGAATCACCCAAACAACAACTGAACAAAGCAACAAATAAAAGAAGAGAAAATAGGCTCAAAATGTAGAGAAAATCGAGCCAAAAAATTCCAATGGGGCAATAAAAAGCTCACATTGTTGGCCTCTTCCAAGGTACAGATCGAGCACGTCGTCACAAAGCACGGCAGGTGGAGAAGGGCAGGGCTGGCAGAAGTGAATAGGGGAATTTCTTTCGGGCGCGCGAGGAAGGAGAGGAAAATAGAGGAGAGGAGGAAACGACGCCCACCGTCGCGTTGTTGCGGATATTTTTGTCAAAATTGATGAAGTAAAAACAATAAAATCAATACAAATTACAGAAAACACCATGCAAATAAAAACGTTATTACCCATTAGATAATTCGAATTAGCTTTCTATCTAAAAAAAATTGGTAGCAACATCTGCACATCTGAACACCTCCGGCCAATGCTCTGCCGCCGCCGCTGCCACTGGCCGGGACGGGTCGAGGAATGGAAAACCCTAAGCCATGCATGATTTTTTCCACAAAATAGACTCAGGTTGCTGGGCAAATATAAGCAAGAAGAAATAGCCAACCAAATGAAGATGGCAAATAAATTAATCGGGTAAAACTGGACAGCGGTATTGAAATATCCTATGACCTACATTGCAACAAACATATTTTAAGATTATCCTTGCTGCTCTTGCTCAATCCAGACAGATGAGAGATCGCCAAATTCACCACCAAAACAACTTAATCCTACTACACTAACCATGATTTTTTAAGTTGGCGCTTTCCACATAAATCAAATTCAACAAACAGTTATACTGCATGCGTGAAAGGCCGAACTGAATTATTGGCTGGGAGTCACACATTGACAATTTTGTGTCAGGAAAGTTTGACTAAATAAGCTAGTGTACGGTTCATAGCAAATGCTGTGTGCTGTGGAGAGCCAAACCTAGCACACCGCTTGTCATCCACTCTCCGGCCGGCGTCAACAACAGAAGGTAGTGGCAAGGATCAGCAAGCATAGCAGCAGCAGAGCAAGCAAGACTGCAGGGTCAGAAGCAGTGCGCAAAGAGCTGGGATCGTACATGATACACAGGGATCTAAAATTAGAAGAAGGTAGGGGCACGGTTACCTGCTGTCTGGAGCTCACGGCCGGCCGAAGATGGATAGCGACGGCGGCCCGCGTCGCCCTCGCCCTTGGATCGAGTTCGTGGCCGGCCGTAGATGGATTAGCAACGACGCCCAGCCTCGCCTCGCCCCTGGATGGAGCTCGCGGCCGGCGGAGATGGATCAGCCCATCCCTCGACGACGACGGCGACCAAACTCGGCGAGCAGAGACGGAGGAGGCGCCATGAGAGGAGGTCGCCCTCGCGCTCGGTGGCGGCGGGGGAGGCCGCGTCCCTCTGCGGCGCTGCACGCAGCCGAGGAAGCACGGTGGAGCGGCGCCGTCACCGAACCCTAACCCTCGGGTTTGGGTTGCGCACGGACGCATCAGGCGAGGAGGAGTGAATCGCCGGGGTAGGAACGGAGAGGACCGCGAGGCGCGTCGTTCGCGCCACAGCACGGCGGCGTAGGTGGCCGGACCTCGCCGGATTAAAGGGGCGACGGCGGCGGCGACCAGAGGCGTGGGAGCGAGAGTGAGAGGAGAGTGCGTGTGAGAGGATGAGAGAGAGGAAGGACGGGGAGATTGGTCGGACCATTTTGCAAAAAAGTTCCTGGTTTTTCTGCAATTTTCGTATCGGTCCATCGCTTCGCGATTATGTGGATTGCGGGTTAATTTGTAGGTTTGTGAGGGGTTTTTTTGCAAAACCGGCACGGGCGTGTCCTGTGGACCGTCCGATCGCCGAGCGACGGCCGGGATAGAGTACTGTTCAACACTGTTCATTTCTACAGTGTTTACTGTAGCTTCTACAGTGGACGGAGCGCGGATAGGCCGAGAATTTGCCCAGCTTTGATATAGTGAGTAATTCATATGGTGTCGAGGGGTGATCTCGGCAAATCCCTGGGTTGTGTACCCCGGGTTGATTGAAGGGAGAGAGATGAGCGCTGGTGATCACGACGGCTGACAAGCAAGGCGTTTACCCAGGTTCAGGCTCCCGGAGGATAACACCCTACTTCCTGCTTGTCTGGTATTGAATGGCGAGTTGTGGCTACAATGGCGAGATGGCAATCTCGCTAGGGTTTGTGGTGGCGGCTATGAGCGTACCCTAGACGAAGGACCCTCCTAGCCTTTATATGGTAGGCTAGGTCTCAGGTGAACGGTGCCGATGGCGCTTACAAGCATGGCTGGGGTCACATGACCTAGCGTCGACTATCTTGGGCCGCACGTCGTCCTCCTTGGGCCCTCGTCATAAGGCTGATGGGCTTGGCGTGACCCAGGTATCCCCACCGTGGGGTAGTCGAAGAGTGACCCCACGACAGGAGCCCCCGAGTGCTTAGTCGAATCGTAGAGTCGGGTAAAGGACTCCTTCCTCCTGGGCACGCCGTCGGGTTCCTGAAAGGAACGAGTAAAATTGGTCGACTCCGGCCGTTCAGGGCTTATGGAGGATTCCTTAGTCGAACTGTCAACTCCAGGGTAAAATACTGTGAGTACAGCCTTAGTCGGTGATTTTTCGACTGCTTTTGTTCTGAGTCACTCGGGAGCGCGAACAGCGCTCCCGATGGGAGTAGCCCCCGAGATTAAGCTGAATTGCTTGCAATTGAGGTTAAACTCAATTTTTCTTCAGTCGAAAAGCCCGCTCCCGATGGGAGTAAAGAAGGGACTCGACATGTTGGAGTCGCGACTGGCTTTGCGTGACTTACTGTGTATTCGGCCGGTTTGGCTTACTGCACAAGTTTCTTCAGCTCTTGGAGCTTACTGAATCTTCTTGCACTCGAATGAACTGTTCGAGTTTATTCGGCTCTTAGAGCTTACTGAATATTTTTGCACTCGAATGAATTGCTCGAGTTCTCGATCAGCCCATTGGCTTACTTGCTACGCCTGCGCAGTTGACGTCAGCGCTGACGTTTTTTGGCTCACTCTGTGTCCGATGGGACGTGACAGTGCGGTCCCACTGTCAGTATTGACTGGAGACAGCGGTTGCCGCTTTATACTGACCGTTGGGCGCGAAAATTTCGCGGTGTGATGATGGCGCCTTGATTCCCGCGCGTAGTGGGCGGCGTGGCCGGCGACGGTTGCTATCTCCGCGCGACACGTGGACGGCCAGATGATGTTGTGGAGTGCGGTTTCGCTGAGGACGGCCTGGATTAACTGGCCACGCGGTATATATTTTTTACCGCGGCGGCGAACAGTTCATTCCATCCCCATTCTGCCATCGTCTCCGCTGCTTTCTCTCCGCCATTGTTGCTCCTCTGCCAGTTTCTTTCTCCCCCTCCATGAGCAAGGCCGCGATGAAGAGGGGGAAGCCTGCTGCTGGCGCCGTCGCCGCCGCCGAGGCGAGCGTGATGAAGAAGCCCGACGGCGACTGGGTCAAATCGTCGGTGAAGAAGGCCGACCTCGAGGCCCTCCGCGCGCAGGGGCTGCTGCCGCCGGCAGACAGGCGACGGTGCGCGCTCCTGGGAAAGAGGTATTCCCCGCTCCTCGCGAGGGGGAACGCGTTTGCTTCGTGGATTTCCTTCCGCGGGGTTTCGGGTTCCCCCTCCACGATTTCGTCCGTGGTCTCTTGTATGCTTATGGGATTCAGATCCACGATCTGACTCCCAATAGCGTCTTGAGCATCGCGAGCTATTTCGTGCTCTGCGAGTGCTTCCTGGGAATCGCACCCAACTGGCTGCTGTGGAAGTCGCTATTCCTCGTGAGGAGGAACGTGGGGAAGAGCAAGCAGGTGTATCCAGTCGGCGGCTTCGGCATCCAGGTGCGTGGCGACACCTCCTACTTTCAGATGAAGAAGTCCGACTCCGTCCAGGGCTGGCGGAAGAAGTGGTTCTACATCAGGTGCGACCAGAAGGGCTTCCCGACTTCGCGGCTGATCGCGAGTTGCGGAAGACGAACGCGTGGGCGCACCCGCTGTCGAAGGAGGACAGGGAGGCGACTCAGCCCTTGCTGACGCTTCTTCGTGGCCTTCTGAAAAGTCTCGGGCGCGAGACAGGTGGAATTCACCTCATCGCCACCTTCTTCAGGCTTCGGGTGCAGCCGCTCCGCAGTCGCGTCCACCCATGTGGGCGCGTGAGGATGTTGGCGATGAGCTCGATGATGACGCAGTCGAGTCGAAGGTGAGGAGCATCACTAGTCTCCGAGCCGCTGACCCGTGCAATGTCAAGTGCCCAGTCGAGCCATATGGGCCTAATAATCCTGTGCCTGAGGTGAGCTTCGTTTGCTTTGTTTGTCTTGTATCTTCTTCTGTCGAATCTTTTTGCCTGACTCGAATGCTTCATTTGCTGACAGGGTCGTTCGAGCTATGTCAGTCTTCCTCCGTTGATGGAGAATGGACCTCATGAAGAGGCAGAGTTCCCTGAGGATGACGATGAAGTTCCCTCCGCCACCTCTCCGAGTGAAGAGTTGGAGGAGGATGATGAAGATGAGGAGCCGCTGCGGAAGCGGCAGAGGCGAAAGAGTGGCGACTCTGGTTCTGCTTCGTCGCCTTGAAGGAGGCGGGTGTGAACGAGGAAGAGACGAGCGAGTCGTCTTCGGGCGCTAGGCACCGAGTGACCTGGCTGAGCCTTTGGTCGTGCCTCCACTCGGCTCTGCACCGCCGACTGAGTTTGCGAGGATGGCCTCCGTCTCCCTGGGAAGTGAAGATGATGTTGATGTCGCAGGTTAGTCGCGTAACCATTGCCTTGTTTTTGTCGAGTGTGCTTTTTCACTTGCGGTCCTTGAATTGAGTTATCTTGTCACAGCGACCGTACTGGCGCTGTTGCTTCTTCCCCTCGTGAGATGGAGCACACTTCTGCTCCCATGATCGAGCAGACTGCGAAGACGACCGGAGAAGAGGCTCTGGCGGGTGACGCTTTGGCCTTGAAGGCTTCGACCTCCTCCGTGCCAGAGAAAGCTGCTGATGCGACTCCGGTTGACGCTGGGCTGCTTGAGCATGTAAGTGTCCTTCGACTCGTTCTGCAAAATCTGTATCGGGTGCGCGAACAGCGCTCCCGATGGGAGTAGCCCCCGAAGATGTGCGTGACTAGAATAGTCGGGCGCAGATTGATGTCTTGTGTTTCCTGCAGCCATTTTATCGCCAGCAGATGGAGGGAGCCGCAGCCTTCGTTCGCATGGAGCAGGAGAGGGATCAGCTCCGCACTGCTCTGGAGCAAGCGAATAGTGAGTGTGAACCCTTGTGTTCGAGGGGTGCTTCGACTGCCTTTATTGCTAACTTTGCTCCGTTGATCCAGGTGAAAAGGAGAGCATGAAGAAGCGGGTCGCGGAGCTGGAGAAGTTGCTGGGTGAAGCCCAAGAGCGTGAACAAGCTCGGGATGATCTGGAGAAGACCCAGGTCGACCGCTTGCTCGCACTCGCAGATGTTGTTGGAAGTAAGTATTTCAGCTCAGTGCCTACTTTGTCTTTTGTCGACTTCGGATGTCTTATGGGCGTGGATTTCTGTTGATCAGAGACTTGCGGGGGTGCTCCTCCAGAAGGGTCCTCCAGCGAGAATGTCGACTTGGCGAAGGCTGTTGGCTTCATGGACCGCGTCTGCGCGTATGCTTCGGCGGCGCTGCAGAAGTCGACAGGCGCCTTGGCGACTGTGCACCAGAGCATCTTCCCCAGCAAGCCACCGCCAGTTGCTGTTGACGCGCTTGCGGCTCCGTTCGAAGGCAATGCGACCACCTTGGCGGACTACACGCGTGCGCAGACGGTACGCGGCTCCGAGCTCACTTTCCAGCTACTTCTTGGTCACCAAGTCGTAGGTGATTTTGAGAAGGTTGTCAGCGACTTCCCTCGGAAGCCTGATGGCAGGACCGCGTCCCTTAGCGGTGTGAAGGCGCAGGCGAGTCAGCTGGCTGCGAAGTTGGTCGCCACCTTCGAGAAGAGGATTGCCAAGCTGCAGAGTTGGCTGCTAGGAAGAGCCGTTCCCAGTCGGAGTCTGTGATGTAGACTCCGTTCTTTTAGGATTCTTCTGCTTTTGGTTCTTGTCTGTAATGAACTATTAGTTTGCGGGTCTTCTGGCCGCGAACATGCTGATGTTGAAATGTGAATTTGTGTCTTCGAGTCTTCTTTCATATCTAACTTGAGTGAATGTGTTCTTTTCTTGCTTGACGCTGTCGAACTTGGCAGTCTGAGATGGGCGAAGCTCCTGGGGTCGCTGGAACGACTGGTGCGGGCGACGAGGAGGACACCTCTTCGGCTGCACCCGCTCGTCGTCGTCGAGCTCCTCCAGCTCCTGCGCGAAGCGTGAATGATCAACGAGTGATCACCTTCATGAGGAACAAGGTTGTTGAGCTCGAGTCGAAGTTGAAGAGCGCGGAGTTGGAGTTGGAGCGCTTGAGGTCGCGGCCCGTTGCGCCGTTCTCCCAGCGAGAGGAGTTTCTGCTAGGCGAGATAGACTTGATCAGTCGGCAGCTGCAAGGTTGGTTTTCTAGCACCGTGCTTCGACTTCTTTATCCTTTTACTGTTCTTAGCTTCGGGTCTTGATGCAGATGTGAATTCTGACTGGAAGGCCGAGCAAAGTCGAGTAGACGAGCGGGTGGAGAAAGAAGCCGCCGGTGACTCACCCGAAGCGCGTCATTTTTGGTCAAATAAATCCAGAGGCAGCGTACTGGCTCGAATGTTGGATCGCACCTGGCGGGCTGCTGTGCTCTTGGAAGGTTGCAGAAAAACCCTCTGGCAGATCAACAGGGTGTACTTTCCGCACAACGAGCAGCCTAATGGACTGGCTGCGCTGCTGGAGAGGTTCCGTGAAGGCAGTGCGTTGAAGGAAGTCGTGCACACTCAACTTGTTGCCGGGGCGAACGTGGCGCTGGCGTACGTTCGAATGCATCGGCCTAATCTTCCACTGTACAAGGTGCTTGACGGCTTGCCTGGAGAGGGTGACTACGCCGATACTCTTGCGGCTGCGCGTCAGATGATTCAGCAGGTCCAGAGCTTTAGTGAGCACCTTGTAGGGCCACTCGATGCGCCAAAGGGCGAGCCTGTGCGGCGCAGCCCCCGAGTGCGTCGGGTGCAGCCTAGGATTTTGACTTGGGCCTGTGCGGCGCAGCCCCCGGGTGCTTCGGGTGGTGACCTAGGCTTTTGGACCTGCATGGCGCAGCCCCCGAGTGCGTCGGGTGCGGCCTAGGTTTGACTTAGACATGTGCGGCGCAGCCCCCGAGTGCATCGGGTGACGGCCAAGGATTTTGCGAGTTAGACCTGTATGGCGCAGCCCCCGAGTGCGTCGGGTGGCGACCTAGGTTTTCGAGTTGGACCTGTATGGCGCAGCCCCCGAGTGCGTCGGGTGCGGCCTAGGTTTGACTTAGACCTGTGCGGCGCAGCCCCCGAGTGCTTCGGGTGGCGGCCAAGGATTTCGACTTGAACCTGTATGGCACAGCCCCCGAGTGCGTCGGGTGACGGCCTAGGTTTGCGAGTTGGACCTGTATGGCGCAGCCCCCGAGTGCGTCGGGTGCGGCCTAGGTTGGACTTAGACCTGTGCGGCGCAGCCCCCGAGTGCTTCGGGTGACGGCCAAGGATTTTGCGAGTTAGACCTGTATGGCGCAGCCCCCGAGTGCGTCGGGTGACGGCCTAGGTTTTCGAGTTGGACCTGTATGGCGCAGCCCCCGAGTGCGTCGGGTGCGGCCTAGGTTGGACTTAGACTTGTGCGGCGCCCGAGTGCTTCGGGTGGCGGCCAAGGATTTCGACTTGAACCTGTATGGCGCAGCCCCCGAGTGCGTCGGGTGACGGCCTAGGTTTATGTTGCTTTTTGACTAAAAAAGTAAAGGGGAGAGCTTGTTCCACAAATCACTTCATTGATTTTTGCGAGCAGGCCGCCTCATTAAAACCCTTCCAGTCCCCTCAGGTACCCTGGTAAGGGAAAGAGTGTGTCTGGAACCTGCCGCTTCTTGACATAGTACACTTTGTTACAAGGGGGAGTCGATTAGGCGTAGAAGCGGCGCAGTTGCGCAACGTCCACGGGTTGCTGCAGACTGTCCCCGTCTTCGAGTCCTTCAGGCGGTAAGCTCCGCCGCCGATTGCCTCTGTCACGATGTATGGGCCCTCCCACGGGGTGGCGAGTTTGTGCACCTTCTTCTGTTTGAGGCGGAGGACAAGGTCGCCAGGGACGAACGCTCTGGGCCGCAGTCGCCGCCCGTGGTAGTTGCGTAAGTCTTGCTGATACACGGCTGTGCGGGTAAGGGCGATGTCGCGTGCTTCGTCCAGGGTATCCATGTCGTCCTCGAGTGCTTCTTCTGCGTCGGACTCGTCGTAGGCCACCACTCGGCGTGCATCGAACTTGATGTCGCATGGCATGACTGCTTCTGCGCCGTAGACCATGAAGAATGGCGTGTACTGAGTGGATCTGTTTGGCGTAGTGCGCAGGCTCCATAGTACAGACGGCAGCTCCTCAACCCAGGCGCCTGCGGCGCGCTTCAATGGTACTCGTAGGCGCTTCTTGATGCCCTTGCAGACTAAGCCATTGGACTTTTCGACTTGCCCGTTGGACTGCGGGTGCGAGACTGATGCGTAGTTGAGCTTGATGCCTTGCTCAGAGCAGAAGTCTTTGAATTCATCGGCTGTGAAGTTCGTGCCGTTGTCGGTGATGATGCTGTGCGGCACTCCAAACCTGAAGATGATCGACCTGATGAAGTTAACTGCTGAGGAGGCAGTCGAACTTGTAATAGGTACTGCTTCGATCCACTTCGTGAACTTGTCGACTGCCACCAAGAGATGCGTGTGTCCTCCCGGCGACGACTTCTTGAGTGGACCCACCATGTCGAGCCCCCATTGAGCGAAGTGCCAGGCGAGTGGGATGGTCTTTAGTGCTGATGCTGGTGCGTGCGGCTTGTTGGCGAACTCCTGGCAGCCGAGACATTTCCTCACGAGTTCTTCTGCGTCTTGCATTGCGGTGGGCCAGTAGAATCCGGCTCGTAAAGCTTTGGCCACTAATGCTCGACTGCTGGCGTGGTGCCCGCAGATGCCAGCGTGGATCTCGAGTAAGATGGCTTGACCGTCGACTGGGTCGATGCACCTTTGGAGGACTCCTGAGATGCTTCGCTTGTAGAGCTCCCTTTGATGACGGTGAAGCCCTTGGAGCGGCGGATGACGCGCTTGGCTTCGACTGGGTTTGTTGGCACCCTCTGCTGCAGTATGTAAGCCAGGTACGGGCTCGTCCATGTGGGCTCGATCAGCATTACCTCCATAGGCTCCTTCTCCGTGCTGGGCGGGTCGGCGGTGCTCGTTGTCGATGTAGAGGATCCTGGCGCGGGCCGGAGCTTGACGGAGCGTTGCGTGATGCACTCGAGGAAGACTCCGGGTGGCACTGGCGCTTTGTTTGAGCCCAGGTTGGCGAGGGTGTCGGCTTCCTCGTTGCTCTCGCGGCCGACGTGCCGCAGCTCGCAGCCGTCGAAGGTACCTTCCAGCTGGTTGTACAGGTCCTTGTAGGCGATCATGTTGTCGGCGATGGCGTCACATTGCTTCATGGTTTGTTGCACGACGAGGTAGGAGTCTCCGTAGATCATAAGGTGAGTGGCGCCGCAGTTCTTGGCCATCCGCATGCCGTGGATCAGGGCCTCGTACTCTGCTTCGTTGTTGGAGGGCGTTGGGAAGTTCATCTGCAGCACGTACCTCAGCTTGTCGCCTTTGGGTGAGATGAGGACGACTCCCGCCCCTGCTGATCTGAACTTCTTGGAGCCGTCGAAGTACATTGTCCATGCGTTGGACAGGTCGGGTACGTCTGGTAGCTGGGCCTCAATCCACTCGGTGGTGAACTCTGGAAGCACCTGGGCCTTGATTGACTTCGGGTGCGCGTACTTCAGCCCCCAGGGCCCTAGCTCGACAACCCACTTGGCGACTCATCCTGTCGCGGCTTGGTTTGTGAGGATGTCGGAGAGCCCGGAGGAGCTTACTACAGTGATGGAGTGCTCGAAAAAGTAGTGGACGACCTTCCTTGATGTCATGAAGACTCCGTATGCTAGCTTCTGGTAGTGCTCTTCTCGTTCGACTACGAGTACCGTGCTGACCACCCTGTTCGTGGCTGACACGTAGAGGTACAGCGGCTCGTTCTTCAGTGGAGCCACCAGTACTGGGGAAGTCGTGAGTGTTTTCTTGAGTTGGTCGAACGCGACTTGCGCTTCTTCTGTCCACTCGAACTTGTCTGTCTTTTTCATCAGTTGGTAGAAAGGCAGGGCCTTTTCTCCCAACTTACTTATGAACCGGCTGAGAGCTGCGACTCGGCCGGCGAGGCGTTGCACCTCATGAAGCTTGGTCGGTGCTGGCATTGCGAGTATGTTTTGTACCTTTTCGGGTTGGCTTCGATTCCTCTTGCAGAGACGAGGTACCCGAGCAGTTCTCCGGCTGGCACGCCGAAGACACACTTGTCCGGGTTCTGCTTGATCTGATACTCGTTGAGGGCGGCGAAGACCTTGCGGAGGTCGGCGATGAGAGTGTCCTCCGTTCGAGTGGTGACGACTATGTCATCGACGTATACTTGGATGATCTCTCCGATTAGCCCCTTTAGGCAGGCTTGCATTGTGCGCTGGTACGTGGCTCCAGCGTTCTTCAACCCGAAGGGCATTGTCTGGTAGCAGAAGACGCCATGGGGTGTGATGAATGCAGTCTTCTCTTCATCGTCGACGTTCATCCTGATCTGCTGGTACCCTGAGTAGGCGTCCAGGAAGGATAGGCGTGCGCAGCCTGCGGTCGAGTCGATGATCTGATCTATCCGCGGGAGCGGGAAATGGTCTTTGGGGCAGCATTTGTTGAGGGCGGTGAAGTCGACGCACATGCGGAGTTTCTTCGTCTTCTTCTTTTCCACCAGGACTGGGTTCGCTACCCAGTCCGAGTCCTTGATCTCTCGGATGAATTTAGCGTGGAGCAGTCGATCGATCTCCTTGCTTATTTCGTCTCGTTTGGGTCCTGAGAAGCGTCGCATGGTCTGCTTGACTGTCTTGTTTGCGTCCGTCGGGTGGACCTGATGAGTTGTCGTGTCGTCAGTCGTGTTGAAGGCAGCGTCCTTAGCTTGCTTTTTGCGTGGCGGAAAGATGGTTTTGTCGTTGTCGACTGCCATCGCCTCGAAGTGCTCTTCCATTCCGAAGAACTCGAAGATCTTGCTGAACTCGCGGTCGCAGCTGTTGGAGCGGTCGAAGTCGCCGTGCACCGTGATGACACCCTTGGGCCCAGGCATCTTGAGCATGAGGTAAGCGTAGTGAGGTACCGCCATGAATCTGGCAAAGGTTGGACGCCCGAGTATCGCGTGGTACTGCGACTTCCAGTCGACTACCTCGAAGTCGATCGACTCCCTCTTGAAGTTTTCGGGTGTGCCGAAGATGACATCGAGTGTGATCGTTCCCATGGGCGTGACTGCTTGCCCTGGTACTATGCCATGGAAGGTGGTCTCTGATGCCGCCAAGTCCGTCGTTGGCCTGTTTATCCTTCTGAGGGTGTCGGCAAAGATGATGTTAATGCCACTGCCTCCGTCCATGAACACCTTTTTCAGGGTGTAATCTCCGATCAGAGCTTCGACTACCAGAGCGGCGTGCCCGGGTCGTGGTACTGCAGGCGGGTGATCTGCTCTGGAGAAAGTGATTGGTGTCTCTGACCCTCTCAGGTAGTCGGGTACTGCAGGTGGACAGGTGATGGCCTGGAAAACTTGGCGAGTGATAATCTTCTGGGTCCTGTTTGAGGGGCGCCCCTTCTGTATCATGTTGAGTTGTCCGCGTGCCGCTGGATATGCGTCCTGGATCACCGGTGGGGCATCTTGCTGCGGCTGCTGCTGCTGCAGAAAGGCTCCCGCCGCCTGTGCTGGATTAGCGACTGCGGGTGCGGGTGCTGCCTGGATGGCCAGCTGCGCGGCTGGCTGCGCTGCGGGTGCTGGAGTGACTATCTTCTGCATGGCTTCGTATATTTTGCGTGCCTTTCGACAGTCCTTCAACAGGTGGTTGGATCCCCACTTGCCCGTTTCCGGGTTCCTGAACATGTGGTGCCTGCAGGGTTGTTCCAGCTCTTCCGCTGGGCTTAGTGTGCGTTTCTGCCACTCGCGTTTATGGCCTCCGTCGCTGCGGTAGCTGCTGCCACCGCTTCGGTTGTACTGCCCCTGGCTGTATTGGCGACTCTGGTCACCGCCGCTTCGACTGTACTGTGCATGGCTGTATGGCGACTGCTGTCGCGCGCTTCATCCTCACGGGGGGTTTGGAATCCCGCCGCTACTAGCTCGATTGAGTCGTTGCCGTTGTAACGGCTTCTTCTTGTGGCGTCCTTCTCGCCAGTTGCTTGGTCCGGCTTCGTCCTTCGGGGAGTAGTGTGAACTATTGCGGACCGAGTCCTCTCCGTCTGCCCACTGGTTTGCTATCTTCATGACCTCGATCATGTTTTTCGGCCGGAGCCTACCAAACTCCTCGCGGAGGTCGCGGCGGGAGACGCCGTGCATGAAGGCATCCATCACTCGGTCCTCCGAGGCGGTCTCCATGGTGTTGCGGAGCAAGGTCCAACGCTGGATGTATGACCGGAGCGGCTCGTCTCGTCCTTGCTTGCATGCTTGTAGCTCGACGAACGTCGTCGGTCTCGAGTACGTCCCCAGGAAGGATTTAACGAAGGCCTCCGCGAACTCGTCCCACGTCCTGAAGGCGTTCTTGGGTTGAGTGTTGAGCCACCCGCGTGCAGAGCCCGTGAGCATCAGCTGGATGTACTGCATGGCCGTAGTCGAAGTACCGCCCTGGCAGCTGCAGGCTATGAGGTAGTCTTCTAGCCAGAGTCTCGGGTCCTGCTTCCCGTCGTACTTGACTGCTTCTGCCGTGAGCTTGAAGCCCTTGGGCATTCTTGTGTCGCGTATGTTGAAGCTGAAGCATGCGGCGCCGCACGGCTCGTAGTCGCCGTCGTTGCGGTCGTAGTCGAAGTTGGACGTGCTGACCGGCCGCTGGGTGCGGCTGCGTTCTACCGTCCTTTGTGTGATGACGTTGCGGAGGTCTTCACCTGGCTGCGGTTGTCGCAGTTGTCTTGCCGCCGGCTGCGAGTGCTGCGGTCTCGTGGTCGCGGCGATCTCGATCTTCTCGCGCTTTTTCTGTCGGCGCCTTGTTTATCAGTGCGTCTTCGAGTGCCTTGATAGACATGATCTGCTGCTTGTGGAGGAGAGCGCGCGAGTCGCCCTCAGGCGGCTGTGTCAGCCGCAGGTATGTTTCGACTGCCATGAGTGCGGCTCCGGGTGTCTTGGGGACGGGTATCCCGTCTGCGTCTTCTATGTATGATGACTCGAGGTTGCGGGTGACTCTAGCGCGGTCGGCCTCCGTCATCAGGGGCACGCGGGCTCTGTGGCGCCTTGCTCCTTGTGAGACCTCTGTTGAGGCAGTGAACGAGTAAGCGGCCCTCCTGGCGCTCGACGCGTCAGCCTCCTCCTTGCGTCGGAGGAGCTCGGCCTTCTCTGCGCGGAGTCGTTCGCCTTCCTTCCGTAGCAGGTACTGGACCGCCATAAGGTCCTCCCGGGGTGCATCCGGTGGGGGGTACGTGCCGTCCTCGACGTGCTTCAGGGCTTTGATTGCCATGTCGCAGGTGATGGTGAGTCGCGTCACCTGATCCGGCATGACCACCTCCAGTGGGTATGCGGGTTCGTCGTCGTTGCCCTGCGGCCTCTGGCCGATCATGAAGACTTGCGCGGGGTAGATCTGGGCAGTGGGACGGGTGCTGCCACTGCTGCTTCCTTCGTCCGAGCCGTGCTCGGAGCTGAAAATGGGTGCGACGTGGTGGACACCACAGTCGCCGCCGAGGCTCCTTCCCTGGAGTTTCGCGATCTTCGCCGCGGACGTGAGGAGTGATGACGCTGTCGCCGACGTGGGCGCGATTGGCTTGTTGACGATCTTGTAAGTCGATGGAGACGCGAGTGGCGTGGATGAGAACGGCGCGACCATCGTTGCGCGCGAAGGTGTGGTCGACGTAGTCGAAGTAGATGCAGACCTTGGCCTTGCCAGCGACGCGATCGAGGTAGTCGAAGTAGACTCGATCCGCGCGGTGGTCGACGAGGTGGTCGATGTAGTCGTAGCCGATGCGATCTCCGTGACAGCCGGAGACGCTGATGGCGCGGCCGTGTTGGGCGCGATCTCTGCCGCAGCGGAGGCGGTCGGAGTAGTCAAGGCGGACGCGATCTTCTCAGCAGTCGAGGATGCTGTCGCCGCAGTCGCAGCAGATGCGATCTCCGCAGCAGGTGGGGGCGTGGTTGGGGCAGTCGCGGCAGATGCGGGTGCCACCACCGTGCGCGGTGCGATCACCGTGGATCTGAGTACTTCACGGCTGTATACGAAGTAGTGCATGGTACCGAACGTGAGGCACATACCTACGTGCAGATCGGCGTACACCGAGTGGTGGGCCGGCGGGTGGAAGGTGTACTCGAAGGAGCCGAAGCAGATTGGCTCCTTGGTGATGCAGACGTCGGTCTTCAAAGTCGATGGAGCCGGTGCGACCATGGTTCCAGCGCTCGTTCCCCACAGACGGCGCCAATTGTCGAGGGGTGATCTCGGCAAATCCCTGGGTTGTGTACCCCGGGTTGATTGAAGGGGAGAGAGATGAGCGCTGGTGATCACGACGGCTGACAAGCAGGGCGTTTACCCAGGTTCAGGCTCCCGGAGGATAACACCCTACTTCCTGCTTGTCTGGTATTGAATGGCGAGTTGTGTCTACAATGGCGAGATGGCAATCTCGCTAGGGTTTGTGGTGGCGGCTATGAGCGTACCCTAGGCGAAGGACCCTCCTAGCCTTTATATGGTAGACTAGGTCTCAGGTGAACGGTGCCGATGGCGCTTACAAGCATGGCTGGGGTCATGACCTAGCGTCGACTATCTTGGGCCGCACGTCGTCCTCCTTGGGCCTTCCTTGGGCCCTCGTCATAAGGCTGATGGGCTTGGCGTGACCCAGGTATCCCCACCGTGGGGTAGTCGAAGAGTGACCCCACGACATATGGCTATTTATTGGATTCGAACCTAGTCATGTCTTCTACCCGAGGAGCAACGCCCATGTATGCATTTCCGATGCTCACGGCTCCAGACAGCCGTTTGGAATATCTTAAACCTGGGTGGTTGGCGGCTCACTGGAAGGATGCATTTTATGCATATCCGCCTTTTGTTATTTTATTCCGCTGGTTGATTTTCATGAACACTTTAAGTGATTAGTGAGCTGTAAACTTTGAATTCATAAACTTCGTCATAAAAAGTTGCGGGCATCGATTGATGCAGAGACCTTACGCCCCCTTTCTGAAAAAAAAAACCAGCCACCCATTAATAGCAACATTCACTGCTCACCTGGTCGATGATGCCATTCTCACGTGCATATACAAGGCATGAGGTGCTGTGGATACCTCCAATGGTGGCGCTGGCTCGTCCTCGTCTTCCCCGTGTCAATGTCGTTGTTGTACTTTGGGGTCAAGGTCTTACATAGTTTACTCACCGAGAAGGCGAGAATACAAAGTTCACACACATCACCACGATGTTCTCTGGTCCAGGTGGTCGAGTTCTTTCTTTACTCTTTCCAAGAAACATCCTAGGCCGGCACGAAACACCTCCTGGTCAAAAGTCTCACTCCACCCCCTCGTGCTCACCCAGTCTCACTAGCGCGTTGCCATGCACTCACACCATGAAACCGACGCCTCACTCGTTCTTTAAACTCAAAGTACACGGATACATGTCAATCTGTACATTCCACTGGTGTGTCTCTCCGATATATATATAACTGACAAGAGCTTGCGAGCAGGGGGACCCCTAGACTAAGAAAGCAGAATCGCAAAGCATATGGATCATAGCAAGAACTACGGCCATGGTGCCGAGATCGAGGTGCTGCTGCAGCGGCAGCAGGAGCTCGTGACTCAGCTCCGGGCGCTCATCCTTCCACAACTCCACAACATCGATTGTGGGTCGGTGGAGCTCGCCCTCCAGCTCTTTGATGACGTGATCGGCTGCAACACTAGCGTCCTTTCAAGGCTCTTCAGTGCTAGAGGTGGAGCTGCTGTCGAGCCCGTCGACGACAAGTCCTTGGTGAGGAAGAGAAGTACTAGTACTGTGTGTAAGAGATTACCTAGTAGCAGCGTTGACGATGATGATGATATGGATAAGAGATTGGAGGAACAGGAGATGTCTAGTAGCAGCGTTGGCCGAAAGAGAAGGTACTGTGTGTATAGGGACATTCAGCATATATCGTGTCCAATCAATCTTATGCATAACATGTTCACAAAGCTAACTGATTTCATGTTCATTTGTGATATCTTGCATATATTATCTTCTATTTGCATGATCAAGATCACTTTTAACAATTACCTGACATCTTGTAGGAGGAACAATGGTAAGCGATCAAGATCACTCGTGACAAATGTTCCAGATTATGATGGTCACCAGTGGAGAAAATATGGGCAGAAGAACATCAACGGAAGCCAACATGCTAGGTAACAAATTATTAATCAAAGCACAGCTGCAGATGCACATTCAGGTGATTACTGATAAAATAATGTGAGAGATAATTATTGATAATTAATCATGTATTACGCATACACTTGTGATTACGCAGGAGCTACTACAGATGCACCTTTACAGAACGGAAATGCCCTGCAACCAAGACAATTCAGCAACTGGATAAAAACGGCGCCAATTATTCCACAGATGGTGATGATGTTGATCAGGTTGCAAAATACACTGTAGTGTACTACGGTGATCACACCTGCAAGGCCAGCGACAGCATGAGCAATAACATTATCGATTATCTGCCCAGTCTTGTCGATACGGATCATCGGAGTGGAGAAACAGCACATCTAACTGCAGAAATTTCAGAGTTTGAGACAGAACTGGATGTGACGGCTCTGCTGGAGGTGTTCAACAATTCTCTGCTTAACTGGGAGACCGTATTCTAGCTATCAGTAATATAGGTTTAGCGCATGCATGTCTTTGCGAGTGCATGGTGAATTTTAAATCGTAACTTAATTGATAGGTCTTTCTACATGAATGTAGATTGCAAGTTTGCAATGCTAGCAGATTTTTCATGCATATATACCTAAGGCCTTGTTCGGTTTGCCAGAGACTGAAGTGGATTAAATCCCTTCCAAGTTAAAATCCTCCCAAATCCCCACAAATTTACTTGGGAAGTGGATTAACCGAACGACCCCTAGGTGAAGATTCATTACCACTCCCTTTGTCCAAATATGAAATATACAAGAACTCTATGTATCTCTCGACTCTATATGCTAGCAGATTTTAATTGTTTTGCTTGACCTCTGAATATGTCTTATATCCCCCAAAAGTATATATATCATTGGATCTATATACGAAAAAAATTCTAATTGCATTTTTTGTGGTATATAATTCATAACTTTTATTCAAATGGAAGATCTAGAAATACGTGGGAGCCACTTGTATATATTTGGATTGAGGGCGGACATTACTACATATTACCTCGTCATTGATGGGTCAAAATGTTCCTCACATATAAGTTAGGGCACCCGTCGGCTATGGGTGTAGTATTTTTTTTTTTTGACCAAATATGGCCCTTTAGTGAAACTAATGCCTCATGTGATCATATGGAAAACTATTTCAAATATGGACCCCGGTTCAGTAGTAGTACGGATGACACCAAAGTTGTGAAGGTCGAAAACAAGACATTTTGACAGCATAGCACTCGAAAGGCTCGAGCCGAGGTGTTAGATTCCAAAACGGTGGTGTCATACAAGGGATTAGTATCTTCAAAAGGCCAGATTTGGCAAAAACAAATGCTCCAATGTATGGAGGAATTATAGATGGTGGTAATACGCACTTGTGATGGCAGTGGTAAATTTGAAAAATGCTTAGATCTACCCCACTAAATAGTCCATTCTACGTCGGCGCTACTCCACAAGAAGTTATTTGGCGGTCCCACAACTCGGGAAGCCTCCGCTGCCAACACCAAGCCATTGTCGTCTCCTTGCCACGAAGAGCGCGCGCGGGGGGGGGGGGGGGGGGGGGGGGGATATGATTGATGCCAAATCTATCATTGCTAATAATGAAATAAAGGGGCTATTTGCATCGATATGGAGAGGCGGGGTCTTCCCCTCTTTTCAAAAAGCTCATATGAAAAGACCCATGACAAACAACTATCCGGTTACGACAAAAGGATACCCGCTAGTGATAACAAACTTAGAACTGAAACTGATGGGCGTAAAACTGAATTGTGAGTGTTTTCTACTTACCAATGACGATTGAGATAAAACTACTTGTTCAAGATGGAAAGCACCTATGATGTCTCACCTTAACTGACGTATGAGAGGAGGAACCTGTTTGTAAGTTGTAACGTGAGACCCGTCAGAGATTATCCGGTTGTAGATAAACCATTCTTTACAACAAAATATCAAGGCACGGTTCAGCCAAGACGAAAAACATGTCCACGCCTTGTTATTAAGTGGGCGTGGGGAGAGAGAGTCGGAGTTGTTCCATTGGTGCTGCTGATCTTATCAGCAGGATTGCTAAATAGGGCTAATTTAGATATTACTAATACTTTGTATACGTTCAACACATGATTAAGGGAAATACATTATGAAGCATATTTCTGCTTTTCTTATATTGTACTCCCGTTCCAAATTAGATGACTTCATTTTGTCTAAAAGTGGATGCATCTACACTTGTAACATGTCTAGATTCATCCATTTTTGTACAAATGGAAGTCATCTATTTTAAAACGGAGGGAGTAGACTGTAGTGGCACTACAGTTGATCATGATGCATGCATGCGGCTCCTTTCAACTCACTCCGTCCAAAAATAAGTGTCTCAAGTTTATCCAAAAAGTGGATGTATCTATGCATGATGCAGTTTCCTTCCCGAAAGCTAGAGCCAAAAACATATATAGTTGACTTTTGCCGGTCCGTTGGATTATATGCTTAAGCCTGCTGCGATGGGGTGTCGTGCATTTTGTCACTGCATGGGCACGAGGCAGCGTCGACGAAGCACAGGAATCTATCCATCATGTATCTGCTGCAGCATATACTAAGCCTGGATAAATATCATTATCCACGGCAATGTAGGACAACGTTGTGGCGGCAAGTCGGGGCCACTTGATAAGAAATTGCCGTGCATAATGATATTCTTTGAACTTGACCACGCTGGCTAAGCCTGGGTAATGACCTCAAAGTCTATCGGCTTAGGGCGTGTTTGTTTACAGGCTCTCGTTTCGTTCTGTTCCATACAGTATTTTTGATCCGTTTGGCTTTCTGGATTGGCTCATGCTTTTGCAGAGCGTGATTTTAAAGCACCCTTGGTTAGGCCCTTCACGGCCGATTTGGCCGTTCTCGCGGAGTCAGGCTCTGGGTAGCAAAAAAAAACAGCACACACGAGCGGGGAGACGACGGGAGACGCCTCGTTCCTTCGATAACACGTGCCATAAATCTACTCACCGCTCACTCTTTCCACTCACTCCACTCTCTCGTCTCCCCTCTCTCCTCTCACCGCTCCGCTCATCCCTTCCGCCGGCAAATCCGGTGCTCCGCCGCAAGCATTTTTTGGCCGCAGACGAAGGCCAGTCATCGCCCCTTCCTTTTGGCCCTCCTTTGCAGAAAATTTCTTGAATGCATGCTCGTTAATATTTTCTTAGTAGTGACGTTTGCCTTGGTACTCGTGTGATGCCGGCATTGATTCTTCTTTTGCTCTACAATTGTATTGACATTTTCCAAGAGGAGCCTTATAAACCCCAATGGAGAAATCAGATTTAACTCAAATGTTAAAATCTGGTTATTTTTCAAGAAATGTAAGTTATAAATATGTATTACCATATTACAATTAACAACTAGTAAATTCGGTCTTCCGCTCTACAATTGTATTGACGTTTTCCAAGAGGAGCCTTGTAAACCCCAATGGAGAAATTGTGATTTAACTCAAATGTTATAATCTTGTTATTTTATCAAGAAATCTAAGTTATAAAGATGTGTACGGTATTAACTAAAAAACAAGTAAATTCTGAATTTCCACTCACGAATCCTAGAAAAAGAAAACCTTTTTTAGGAACACGGACGTAGACGATCACAAACACATGCACACACACTCTTTATGAACACACAATGCACACCTATGATCACATCCCATAAATTGTACCGGTAGATCTTAAGGTTGACGATGTCACTGGAAATGTCTCGTTGTTGACAGACACGTCACATTGCCGATAAAATCTTGGATTAAATTCGAGACAATACAACCATCTACTTCTCGTTGATTTCAGAAAGTCGACGTACTTAGGTTTGGTCTTTGATCACAAACAAGGGCATCAGTCCACTTAGCTCAGACTCTCAGCTTAATCTGACAATGGATCAATTGGAAGGAACGAAGAACGAGCAGATAAACGTGTTAGTCGCATTACACTCCAAAATACAATACAATGTAGCCACGCACGGCTGCAGACTGAGCTCAGGCACGACAGTGATATGCATTTGCAGACGATCGAGGGAGTCCTAGTTTTAGCATTTTATTCCAACCTGCAGCATGGTAACAAATGGAGGTGTCGAGGTGACGAGATTGTGGTGACATGAGCTTGCTTCTCTCAGCCTGACGCGATAAGCGTACATTTCTACATGGCCGGGCACAAGTATAAAAGCTAGGTAGTTAGCTTGACCTGAACAGCACGTGTTTCTTGATTGCATATGACGAAACTCTTGATTGAACACGATGGATTACTGGCCCAACTTGTTTAATTTGATCAGGGGTAACTGGTGAACACAAACGACACTGACCTTGCATTTTTTTTTTGATAAAGGGATTTTATTACTCAAGAGTTTTAAGTATTACACCCGGCCTCTGCATAACTAGGATACACACAGCCCCAACAAGTTCCGAAGTTCCGTAGCGAACGAAAATAAACGAAAGGCGAATTACATATCATAATGAGAAATTGTAAAGACGCCTATGACGGTGGAGGATCGATTCATAAATTATGTGGCCAGCCATGCTGGGAGAATAACTTCTTCGCCGCAGCCTCCAATCGCGACGATACCACCAAAAACAGCTCTCGGTGCTCCACACGCTGCAGGGCCGACCAGGAACGGAGCGTAGCTGTGCATCGGTAAATAACCTGCATAACAGAAGAATTTTTATCATTAAAAACCTTGTCATTTCTACATAGCCATAGCGACCAAATAACGGCAATCGCTCCCACCCTAATAAGTAGTTTTAACCTAGAATCAACCCCGTTCAGCCAGTTGCCAAAAATGTTTGCAACGCTGCGTGGAGGATATAAGGTAGAACCTATCTGGATAGCTGACCATATAGACCTCGCGAACTCGCACTGGAAGAATAAGTGTTTAATGGTCTCGTCATGACTGCAGAAGACACACTTTTTGCTCCCTTGCCGATTGCGTTTGGCAAGGTTATCTTTTGTAAGAATTACACCTCGACGAATATACCACGCAAACACCTTCGTTTTTAGTGGAATCTTCATCTTCCAAATTTTCTTATTCGTATCGACTTGGATTACAGGTTGGATTAAAGCTCTATACATAGAATCAACCGAGAATATACCATTCTTAGTTTGATTCCATCGAAATTTATCAGGGCCGTCCGACAATTGGACAGAGTCCAACCGTAGAAGCAGGGTATTCCAAGATGCTTGTCTAGGCCCTAATAGAGTTCTTCTGAACGATACATTTGGTGGGGAAGTACCCAGCACCTTAGTGAGCGTGTGGCCTTTGTGTCGCACAATATTGTACAAAGCCGGATACTGTTCGGAGAGTGGTTTGGCCAAGCCATTTATCCTCCCAGAACCGAATTTCCCTTCCATTCCTGATTGAGAAAGACCCATGTGAGAAAAAGAGTTTCTTCGTGGCCATGATGCCAGCCCAGAAGTGTGAATCACCAGGTTTTCAAAGAACCTGAGATACCGCTTTATCACCCACATACTTTCTCCTTAGGAGGGTTTGCCACAGTCCATCTTCGGAAAGAAGCCTGAACAGCCATTTGCCAAGCAATGCTCTATTCTTGACCTCGAGGTCATGAATTCCGAGCCCACCTTGGTCTTTTGGACGGCAAACCACACTCCATTTGGTAAGTCGATACTTTTTCTTTTCACTATCCCCTAGCCAAAAGAATCTTGATCGGAAATAGTCCAATCGTTTTAAGACTCCTTTGGGTAGTTGGAAGAACGAAATCATGTACAGTACCATATTGGTTAGCACTGAATTAATGAGAACCAATCTTCCCCCCAGGGATAGTAGTTTGTGCTTCCAGCTATTTAACCGGATTTGAAGTCTCTCCTCCACCATTTTCCATTCAGCATTAGTGAGTCTCCGATAATGAATCGAAATACCCAAATAGTTGATAGGAAATTGACCTTGCGCACAGCCAAAAAGTTCGGCATACAAGGAGGCGTTTTCTTGGGCCTCGCCAAAACAAAACAATTCACTTTTATGGAAATTTATTTTAAGACCCGATAGTTGCTCGAATGCTGACAAGATTAACTTGAGGTTACGAGCTTTTTCGATGTCATGTTCCATAAAAAGAATTGTGTCGTCGGCATATTGAAAAATCGATAAGCCACCATCAACTAGATGTCGAATCACTCCTTCAATTTGACCCTCAGACTTTGCGCGTTTGATCAAGATAGCCAACATATCAGCCACTATGTTAAATAGCATTGGCGATAACGGGTCACCTTGTCTAAGGCATTTTTTGGTTTGGAATTATTTACCAGTGTCATTATTGACATTAATGGCTACACTTCCACCCGAAACAAAGCTATGTATAAGCGCACGCCACTCATCAGAAAATCCTTTCATTCTGAGAGTCTGTTGAAGAAAAGACCATTTAACTTTATCATAAGCTTTTTCAAAATTACCCCATTAAGCTTTTTCCTATGCAGTTCGTGGACTGTTTCATGTAGGATTGCTACCCCATCTAAGATGTTGCGTCCTTGCATGAAAGCCGTCTGAGACGGACGAACCACATGATCCGCCACACTGTTCAGCCGAATCGTGGCAACTTTGGTGAATATTTTAAAACTAACATTAAGGAGGCATATAGGTCGGAATTGTTGGATCCTTACAGCCTCGTTAACCTTAGGTAATAGAATAATTTCACCAAAGTTGAGACGAAACAACTCCAGCTGTCCCACATGGAGACAAGCGAACAGTTGAAGCGGGTCAAACTTGATTACCTCCCAAAAATTCTGGTAGAACTCAGCTGGGAATCCATCGGGTTCAGGGGCTTTATTGTGTTCCATTTGGAAAACCGCTTTTCTCACTTCATCCTCCGAGTAGGGTTTGGTGAGTAGGCTATTTTCCTCATCAGAAACCTGGAGTATATCGACCGTTCTCGACTCATCCAATGTGAAGTTTCCTTCCTCTGGAGCTCCGAAAAGGCCTTTATAATAATTAGTAATATACGACTTAAGTTGTTCCTGGCCCTCAATCGTTCCCTCCTCCTGTACTAGGGAGTGAATCCATTTTTTCCTGTGTCTACCATTGGCAATACTGTGGAAGTAGCGTGTATTCGAATCCCCTTCAAGGATGAATTTTTCTTTGGAACGTTGATACCATTTTAACTCTTCCTCGCGCAAAAGTTTTGCTAACTCCGCATTAGGTTGACTCTTAAGCTCAATTTCTTGTGCAGATAATAGCTGAACTTCTGCTAATGCCTCTAAAGCATCAATTATCGAGGATAGTCGTATCTTTTCTTTTTTAAGTAAACCAGTAGTATGACGTGCCCAACCAACAAGATGTGTGCATAAAGCCCGTATTTTGTTGTTCCATCGTTGGATAGGTGAATTGCCAATAACTGGTTGTTCCCAAATTCTTTTGACCATCTCATGGAATCCCTCACGATGTAACCATCCAAGTTCAAACTTGAACCGCTGTTTACACGGTGGTCTAGCCATGCCTGTGGTCAAAAGAATCAGAGCGTGATCCGACAAACCCTCAATACGTTCTAGAGCCCGTACCGATACCAATGGGAATTTGGATTCCCAATCGGTGTCCATCAGTACACGATCTAACTTCTCGTATGTGGGTTCAGGGAGAGAGTTAGCCCAAGTGAACTGTCTCCCAATCATTGAAATTTCTCTTAAGTCCAAACTGTCAATGACCGCGTTGATACAAAGAGGCCAACGGTTGTCGAATCGCCCCCTGCTCTTCTCGAACGGATAACGAAGCAAGTTAAAATCCCCACCACTGATGAATGGATGTGGATTATCTTTTGCCAAGTTTACCATTTCACACAGAAAAGCGGATTTAAACTCCTCCTGGGCTGGACCATACACAGCGACAAGGCTCCAAATGAAATTGTCCGCTTTATTTCGGATGTGCATTTTTATGTGAAAATGCCATCCGAAACAGCCAACACATCCATGGTATCCATCCTGATGCCTAGTAGGATAACCCCGGAGCGCCCACGCGGAGGCCAGGAATACCAAGCAAAATCAATGCCGCTCGAGAGCCGGTCAATAGACTTTGCGAGAACTCCCGCCTATCCGTCTCAGAAATAGCTAAGAAATCCAAATTATGATCCCGAATGCAACCAGCGAAGTGCAAATGTTTAGCCAAGTCACCAAGACCTCTGCTATTTGCAAATATGCCATTCATTTGGAAACATTTGGGGATTTGGAGAACTTTGCCCTTTTCCGGGACTTCTTGTTATAGGTGGATTTTGAATTCTGGCCGGTTGCCCTTAGTTCATACAATGAACTCAGCCCGTCCTCATCCAAACCCATCTCCGATACTTCACCAATGAGATGAGAGAGAAGCTGACCATCTGATGTGGCATTCGCTTCCTCATCATCCAAATAGGTGGACGTCAACATCGTCGAAGCTTTTGGAATAAAAGTTAGACGGTCAAATTCCATATGCCTCAAGACATTAGTTGAAACCTATACCTGGCTCTTACTACTACCAAGATTAAAACCTACACTATTGTGTTTAGACTGAATCGAAACAGGCGAAAAAGAAAGAAAAGACTTTGACTTCATTTCCGTACCTAGAGAGTCCAAGTTGCGCACCGCTTTACGACGCATCGCCTTCATCAACGAGTCCTCATCCGTCATGGAGGTCCCATCTGCCGCCACCCCAAACCGCTCGCAACGACGGATCGGGGTGATCCCATCGGCAAAAGCCGTCGCAGTGGGAGGCGGTGTGCGTGGTGAGACGGAGTCTCCAACCGGGAATGCCGCCACCGGAGAAAGAACGACATGGGTCGGCTGAGGTGGAGTAGAAACCGACCCATACGTTGCCGCACCGTCGCCAGTAGGAACATGAGGTGGGATGGACTGTGTCGAAGTCGAGTCCCCTACCATCTCATTGCCACCAAGCAACGGAGCAACCAGAGGAGGCTGGGACGATGTAGAAGCCTCCCAGAGTACCGGCCCAGTCGGAGAGCCGCCCGGCTGCCCCAACGAGCTGCCAGTAGCCGGCCCAGCGCCACTGGCCAGGTCTCCAACGGAAGCAGGCCGGCCCATCAGGGGCGACCCAGTATTGGCCGTCGCCAGCAGGCCGAGGCCGGTCATCCCCGGCGGGCCAACAGGCGGGCTGGCCGCAGGTGACTCCAGCAGGCCGAGGCAGGCCACCGTCAGCCTAGGAGCGTGCGCCATGTCCTGCAACGGGCGGAGAATAGAAGCCTGCTGCTCCTCCGGCCCACTGAAGTGCTCCTGTTCGCACGCAACAGCAGCTGCAGTAAAACGGTGACGAACCAGAACCATCAACTGTCGAATTACCAGGCGGTGATGACGCTGCATCAGGAACTCGCAGCAAGCCCGGCGAAACACGACGAATCCTAGACACGATCTCATTCCCGCGAGGACTTTGCGGGTTCGGGTTGTATGGAGTTATCGCAATTAGGGTCCGATGAGTAAGTGTATCCGCAGCACACACTGTCTTCCCATGGTTATCCGAACCAGAGGATTGATTGGCATCGACCTCCATGTTGGTAGACTGTGATCCACTCATACCCACAGAGTGAAGGGACCCTCCAGTCCATCCTCCACCCCATCATCATCACCATCGGCATCATCCCCCTTGCGGCGCCAGAAATAAGGAACAAACTCGGTGTCAGGAACAAAATCCGTTGCCTCACGACGGAAAATGAAAGCATACTCCTTCAACTTGACCACACATGCTGTGCCGATGTAAGGTCCAATAGGGTCCATTTGCTTGTCAAGAGGCTTAGAACTCGGCATGGCAATGATGACGTGGATCACATGTTCGTTGGGAGACCCCAAGAGGAAGGTATGAAGCAGTGTAGCAGCAGTTTACCTCAGTATGAAACCAAGGTTTAATCGAATCAGTAGGAGCAAGAAATCACTTCTGAAGGTTGTTGGTGGCGCCGTTTACTCGATCACCAACGTGGAATCTGCACACAACACAATCAAACTAATTTGCCCCAACGAAACAGTGAGGTTGTCAATCTCACCGGCTTGCTGAAAACAAAGGATTAAACGTATGGTGTGGAAAACAGTAGTAAATTGCAGAGAATGAAAAGGAACAATGTTTGCAGTTGGTTGTATTATCAGTGTAAAAGAATGGATCGGGGTTCACAGTTCACTAGTGGTGTCTCTCCATAAAAGAAAACTAACATGCTGGGTGAACAAATTACAGCTGGGCAATTGACAAAATATTGAGCGCATGACAATGCATATATATGACATGATGATTACTATGATATTCATGTGGTCATTACGACAAAAT
This sequence comes from Poa pratensis, assembly GCA_947311845.1. Classification (NCBI taxonomy): domain Eukaryota; kingdom Viridiplantae; phylum Streptophyta; class Magnoliopsida; order Poales; family Poaceae; genus Poa; species Poa pratensis. The sequence continues at coordinate 34,954,764 of CAMZMU010000097.1, read as the reverse complement.
AATAGACCGTTATCCAACAGCGTCTATGACTAATAATCCACCGCCAGGTTGTCATCCGAGTTCCCCGTTGGTACTAAGTTGCAAGCAACGGATAATCGCATTAAGTAATGTGCGTAATCTAAACAAATGCATTAGACCTAACGGCGCACCCTTAAGCTAAGCATCGGTTATTTTATCCCTAGTGGCAACAGCACATCCACAATCTTAAAAGTTATTGTCACTCTACCAGATTACCGGAGGCATGAACCCACTATCTAGCATAAATACTCACTCTCGGAGTTACAACCATCTACTTGGCCAAACCATCTACTAGTAACGGAAAGCATGCAAGATCATAAATAACATATAAGATATATTGATAATCAACTTGACATAGTATTCAATATTCGTCGGATCCCAGCAAACACAACATGTAGCATTACAATAAGATGATCTTGATCATGATAGGCAGCTCACAAGATGTAAACATGATAGCATAAAGTGGAGACAACCATCTAGCTACTGCTATGGACCCGTAGTCCAAGGATGAACTACTCACGCATCACTCCGGAGGCAGGCATGGTGATGTAGAGCCCTCCGGTGATGATTCCCCTCTCCGGCAGGGTGCCGGGAAGAGCTTCTGAACCCTCCCGAGCTAGGATTGACGGCGGCGTCTCTGGAACTTTTCGTGGAATATGGCTCGGGTTTTTGGGTTTTCGCGTCGGGAAGAATAAATAGACGAAAGGGCGGCGGCTGGAGACGCCCGTGGGCCCACACCACCCCACGACGCGGCAGGGGGGCCCGCGCGGCCCCATGGTGTGGCTGCCTCGTGGCTCCCATCCGTCTCTCCTTTGGACTCAGTGTACGTGTTGGAAAAATAGGAGGTTCTGTCCAATTTCGTCCAATTCCGAGAATATTTCCAGACTAACTTTTCTGGAATACAAAAACAGCAGAAAATAGAAACTGGCACTGTGCCATCTTGTTAATAGGTTAGTCTCAGAAAATGCATAAAATTGCTATGAAGTGTATATAAAACATGTAACAATTGGTATAATATCAACATGAAACATCAGAAATTATAGATACGTTTGAAACGTATCAGGCAACAAGAATACGCACGATGCCACGACTCCTGAGCGTGACAAGATCAACATCCAGAGTTGTCCCAATAAGAGACCCCACAGCCCAAATACCAAGGAAATGTCTGACTGGATATGGAACCCCCTGAACATGGACCCACACCTGCTCAAGAACCCGCACGGGTAGCACATCCTGTCTCTTCCATGCCGAGATAGTAGCAGTTGCTGCAAAAGAGGGGACACCCATCTGCATCGCTGAAGGTCCCCGACAGAAGGTAGCCCAATGAGAAAGGCATCAGACCCATGGGGTAAAGCCTCTCACGTCCACGACGAACTCGATGGACACATCCTGGACATCAAGCTCTTTATAGCAGTCGCGGAACAGGATCACCCACAACCTTCACCAATGCGGTGGGGGAGCTAGATGGAACCAAATGAGGCTTGTACACACTATCAGGAAGCTGCGTAAAAATAGTCTCCTCAGTGCCATAACCTGCAGTAAAAGCCGTGGGCCTTGGGAGCTTCAGAGTCGGACACCTCATAGTCGGATGTGCCCCATTATCACAAACTAGGCAATAGTGCTTTGCTGGACAACCCTTAGTAGAATGAGTATCAACCGCACACTTCCAACATTTGTTAGATTTCTTCCCTTTACCGCTGCCCGAACCTTTGCTTCAACATGACCAGCAGACCCGACAACCGACGGGTCACCACCCAAGCTGACCACCTCAGGCGCCGACGAGGTGGCCACGGCGGATGGAGGCGCCATCAAGTGCTGCCCCTGAACAGTAGCTGGAGGCGGCATAAACTGTTGCTGGACCTGCGGCATGGGCTGAATGATGGGCTGAAACTGAGGCTGCTGCTGACCTGAGGCTGCGGCTGCTACTGACCTTCCATTCATGCAGATGAAACTAAAATCATGCTACCGATGTACTTAAATATCATCTGAATTTACCCTAAAAAAATATCATCTGAATTATCCCACGTGTTTGATCGATCCCCTCTTGCGTAGCTACACACGCATGGAGCCGATTGTATATTGATTAGTGAACAATTTTATGTGCAAGTTGGCAGAGCCCATTATAGTTGACGCGGTTCCATCGCCATATATGTACACTAAACCGCAGACACACAATTAGCTTCCTAATCTGACTCCTAGATCCAGGTGAGGAAAATTAGTTGTTGAGAGTAGAGACTTCGAGAGAGATGAGGCGCAGCAAGAACAGCTGCAGTAGCAGCTCGTCGACGCTTGTCTGCGACAACGACGAGCGGTCCGTGGCGGTGTTGAGGGAGATGGCTAGGGAGCAGTCCCTGGTGACGCAGCTGCGCGCCGTCGTGCTGCCGGCGCTCCAACTCGCCGGCGGCGAGCGAGCCGAGATCGTCGCCCAGATGTTCGATACCATACTGGACTGCTCAGCCAAGGCTATAGCCGAGCTGAAGCTCCTTCGTCTCGATCGTTCTGAAGGCGATGGCGCGCCACCGCCGCCGATGGTGGTGGACGACAAGAGGAGAGTCAGGAAGGTCTTCTCTGGCGACGGCGACAATGCCAAGCCCAGTCGCCAGCAGCGCAAGAGAAGGTGAGGAGTGCTACATTTTTTTGTATACTGATTAATCGAGAAAAACTAATCAATGGATCCATTATAATCATTTTCTGCTTAATTGATAATTTTATTGGTTGAATTAAGCAGGAGATTAGCCGATGACTCTGTGACGCTTGAAACGCCTGTTCCTCACTATGACGGCCACCAGTGGAGGAAGTATGGGCAGAAGCTCATCAACAACGCAGAGCACCCAAGGTACATATAAGTTTTATTGCCCACATCAATTTATCGAATTGCAATAGTTGACCTTTGTACGACGAATAATATGGATTGGATTAAGCAGGAGTTACTACAAATGCACCTACAAGCAAGAACAGAACTGCGGAGCAACAAAGACAGTGCAGCAGTACCAAGAGGATGGCGGCACCGATGACCCCGGCATGTACACCGTCGTCTACTACGGCCAACACACCTGCAAGCCGGCCAGTAGCGATCCTGATGCAGCCATCGTCGAGACAAAGAGCACATGCCGTAGCTGTAGCGGCGGTGCCGACGAGCTCTCACACAGCGACAGCCAGTGCAGCAACATTTCGGTAACTTGCACTTCGGTTGTAGTTGACCGCCACCAACGGACGGCGTCCATCGAGAGCAACTGCAGGCTGTTGGAGATGGTGCCAGACCTGGCAAATGCAGAGGTGAAGACATTTGATCAGATCTATGACCTGGCTGCATTTTCACCGTTTGATTTGGACACGGATTGGGCAATAGATGCGCATGGGCATAGCCTCCTAAAGTGTGGAGATTGGTAAGAATATAGTCGAATCATGTGGATGGATTAGGTTTAACCTTCCATACGAGAGGAACGTCATCAGGAAGAAATATCTTAAACTGTCGGCAAGAGTGTGTAATGGTTGATTGTGATATTATGGACTGAAAACTCAATTTGTTCGACAAACATTGTTATGTGCAAAAAAATTTGCACACTTGATATTAGGTACATAACAATTTTTAATTACGAATTTCTGCGTCGGTCAGCAAATGGATAAGTGTAAGTCGGGCTCTATCAGGCCTTAACGGCACATCAACATAGGCCGCACCTATTTTATGGAAAAGCTCGATTGTCCGGGTTGTTCCCGCACGCTCGTCTTGTTTCTTTCTATAATTTTTTTTGTCCACATCCCTATTTCCACGTTGCACTACTATTTGTGCCACCTGTCGCCACCAGCCACCTGTCACCTTTGCTCCTTCCCTGCCGCTGCTCGTCCGCCCTATCTACTCCCAACCATTCTACTCCAACCACGTAGCCGGGAGGTCATTGCCATAGCCATGAAGCTGAGGGCCTAGGTCGATGAAGACGCTAGGGTTGAGGGGAATGGATTCATGATCGTCGGATCTAGTGCTGACGAAGCTTTGGTGAGCAGGCTCCGCAACCAGCGAGCCTGAACTGATAAAATCGAGCCGCCATAGATGACAGTATGAGGTTTGGGGATTTCAATGTTGCATGGGTTCTTTCTACATGCTGCATGGGTTCTTTCTACATGTTGCATACTCGGTGTGTACACTGTTCGTGGTGCAAGGACATTTTTGCGTCTGTTAAAAATGTTGCATCAATATAATGCTCCAACTATTTTCCTGACCAGCTACAACGATTTTTCTCCAATGTTCCATACGTGTGTTGACTTTTATATGTGATTTGGTTCAACGTATGGGGATTTTCTACGCCCTGCAGCGATTTGCTGCACACTCATATATTTTTGGTTGCACTGGTGTTCTCCAAATATTACATTGTTTTTTTAAAATAGATTTTGACCCACTCTGGGAAAAATGCTGCAAAAAAAATTGCAACACGAGTGGGTGTATGTTGCATGGGTCGGATGAACGAGAGTTCAACTTCTATATATGATGACCGTAAGGTGAGTTAGGGGGCCAGTTTGTCTCCCACATCTCTTGGACGATGTCCAATGATGACCTATTTTTACTAGCAGTACCGTGATCACTGAGTCTTGAACCCAAAATATATTTCTTACCTCAGATAACTTATTAGAAGAGACAAGAAAAAAACATTTGAAGAGTCCCTCGTGTCGCCCGGTTTTGGGAGACATGGGAGGCGAAGCCATAGTTGTTGGGACCCGTTGTCTCAATCGAGCTTCTTCTCGCGCCCGGCTTGCTCGGAAGGATGGTTATGTCGCACTCAGGCTGGTGGCTTGGGCATGAACGTGCGTCTCCATGGTGGTGTGGCGAGCCCTCACGACAGCGAGCATTGTCGATCTTTGGGCCAGTGCCGGGGCCCTGAGGCTGCTCCGGCTAGCCGTGTCTGACTCTGATTTCGCTACATTTGGAGCTGTTGCTGCAACCTATGTGTGTTGGATGTCAGATCAGCAAGATCTTCTATCCTTGGTCGTTGTTCAGCTGGTTATGGCGGTGTTGTTTGGTCTATGGTACCCTAGTGGTCGATGTTTGTTTCCTATGGTTAGGGTGGGTTTCATCTGTTGATATGTTTGGAGTGCGTGTAGAGGTTGGATGTTAGGGTGAATGTCGTCGTGCGGTTTAAGTCATGATGCCTGCGTGGAGGTCGTGGCTCAAGTGATGACTATTGGTCATGGAAGTGAGGATGGCTCGATGGACGACAACTGTCAAGTAGTGTATGTGGTTTAGTACGTGTCACGGCAGCCAGCCACACTCCAATCTAGAGGTGGAGATCCTTGTCGGGTTGAAATCTTAACTTTGCATTATTGTTTTTCTTTGTAAAAGTCGAACTTGTTTGCTTGATCTTCTGTTTTTCCTGTTCGGGGTATTATATGTAAGATCTTTCAGCAATTTGTATCTAACGTCAATGACGTCATGTATCACAACGCCTCTAGCCAGTGACGCACCACCTTCAATCGAGCAGCAACATGTATGAGTTGACATCATGGAGGAGATGGCAAGCGTATCACCTGGATGGATCATGCATGACTTGAGGCCTCCATATGAGACATCGTGCATCGCCATCGTCTGCTAGCCACGACATGACAACTCTGCCGAAGTTATCGTATGTGGCACCTACTGAGTTAAATTGAACCCGATTTTGAAGTGGAGGGGGCATCTCAGACCTCCACCAACCTCGATACTCCATGGTCACAGTAGAGGACGTCCACTGTCATCGACCGCGACACACCGAGCTCAAGACCATCACCCAAATGAAGATCTGGCCATCGCTTCAAGTTCGTGATCAGATCGCCGCTGTCATCATATATGATGCACATTTGATGTTCTAGGATTTTGCCGACGGGGGGTGGCTTGTTTTGTGTGAATATTAAATTATCTGAACACCACCATCACAAAACACAAGTTTTAAATTCATCATATTTTCAGTACAGTTAGTTATGCGTCGGATAAGGAAATACTCTAGTAAACAACTAAATGTTACTAACCTCCGATCCGAAATAACTTTCGGAGAGAACGTACTACCGTAGTAAACTTTTTGTGTACAGCTTGCGAATGTTATTTCGGATCGGAGGGAGTAGAACTTATAGAAATTTCAAAAATAATTTGATTACAATTTTGGGTGTTCCATAAGTTTGAGGGCTGATAGTGACAAAGACATCACCTGTAGGATCCGACGAGGTGAATCTACATGGATGTGGGACACATGGTTTTGCTTAACGTCCGAACGAACACATTTGATAGTAGAACTTGGAGGATTTGGAGACAGGAGGTAGTGCTTTGAGAGCTTGGAGTTTTGGTAATTGGGAATTGACTTGTTGGTTCTAGTATGAACATTATTTGTAAGCCTTATGATTTATATCAACTAAGTTAATACGTAAGTAGTGCATAGTAAATATGCATTTTTCAACTCTAGTACAAGGATCCACCCATACTGCCCGTATACGGTTATTTGTTTCAAAATCCTACTAGATACACCTTTATTTATTCTTACATGGTGGACTCTCATTTTAGAATTAAGCTTTGACATCACTTTAGTTGATATTGTGAGTTATGTGTCGTGAAAATCATAGCATTGCATAGTTCTTTTGAATACAAATTCAGCGTGTAGCTTTCAGGGCAAGTAACACAGTGTTTTGGTCAAAACTGAACCTTGAAAGTTCTTTCTTTTTCAGAAAAGGAAAAAAACGGCATATGCATATTGACACGCACAACCATATTTTTTGCGAAGTTTTGAAGCGGATATTTACAAGAGAAAAGAAGCTGATACAAAGTTCATCCAAATGCCAAAACGATTGCATAGCATAGTTATGCAGCATAGATCCGATTGCTAGTCGGCTGTCCATATCGAGCAAAACCTCCAAATATGTAGTGATGGGACTGTCTATTTGTCAGCTAGCTGTTTTAGTTTTCGTGCACAGACATATTTTCTTGTCGAATCATACGTTGGCACGTGGACATCAGGATCTGGCGCGCAAAACCTGAGCCTGTCGTTTTGGCGTGGAACTTCTGTTCTGGCGCGCGGACAAGTTTTTGTGTTTTAACGGGCGTTGGATTTCCAGCCTGACCCGGGCCCATACTAGAAACCTGAGCGCATCCAGCACATGCCCAAAAAAAAGATCAACAGGCTATTCTAAATTGGGCTTTCTCTCTTTCATATGTGGGCTTCCCCCCACCTCCTACACATTTTCGTCAAAATTGCACCTTTTCTGTAGAAGCAAGCATAACCAATACATTATGCACAATATCTGTGATGTTAATGTGTGGATAAAAACAGCTCCCAAACCAAGACCACGTGTGAGGACGCACACATTCATCCTTGTTGTCCGACCAGCAGTTTGTTCAAGCCTCCTTGAGAACATAACAACAGTTGCATTGCCCTCGAAAACATGAGCTTTTGCACAATTTTGAAGGTGTTAAAAAAGGGTTCAGTCCAAAATGACACTCCTGTATTTTGGTCGGAAAAACCGAATGGAAGCTATAAATCAGATTATGCCTATTATCTCTTAGAGGGTGCTTGCTGATGATCAGATCTACCTAGTCATTAACGCTCATGTCCTTGATGAACAAAATACATAAAGGAAATCAAAATGACAAAAGAAACAGAGAAATACTACATAGTACCTAAAACCCTTTGCTTGGGGGCATCAACACCTTCTTCAAGAAAAATTGGGAAGAATGGAGGAGGAGGATCAAGATCAACCCTAAACCTATCACCTCTCTTCATGTCGTAGTCCTTCAAAAGCTTCATGTAACTAGGTCCAAAGATCCGTGCCTTGTTATGTTTGTTTTTCAGCAGAAACTAAGGTGACTTAACAAGCATGATCTTGTGTACCATGCTGTTTATCTGAGCTTTGATGAAACACGGGCAGTCTGATGATTAACAAAAAAGATTGGAAAACTTGATTAGGTTGATGGGAAACTAATACTAAGAAAAATTTGAATGAGGAAAACTAAAAAAGTATGTACCATTGATTTAAGAAAGCTTTTGCTAATATCACTGCCTCCTCTTCTTTGGGCAAGGACCATCTGGCCATCCACAAACTTTGCACCGCATCTACATATATAAAGACAATCAGCAAAAATAGACTAAGAAACTTAGATGACAGTGATACACTAGATAACTAACCAATGCCAATAATCGACAGAAAACACATAGCTGAATCTAGAGGCAGGTATTAGTGACAAGAACAATTAAAATCGGAGACAAAAGGATAGAAAAGAGAGGCAGTATAATCCTAAGATTACAAGACATTGCAATACTGAGATGAACTATGTCTGACTCTAGAGAATACTAGACTAAACTGACAGCGCAAACAGTAACTAAAAATGCAACACAAAATTTTGTTCTACGGTTTGGCAATGCAAACTGAAAATCAAGTAATATTACTGATAAAAGACTAAGATTGATAGTGAGACTAGATATTATATAGATTAAATAAATGAATAAAATGTATGCACAAATTTGATAGAGATAGAGAGAGAGGACTGAATAAACAGAGAGACTGAATCTAAAAAGAGATATATGACATAACACACAAATTTAGAGACAGAGAGGCTAAACAGAGACAGAGAAAGAATAGAGAGATAAGGAAAAAAAGAGAGAAACAGAGATAAATAGAGAGATAATGAATAAAATGTATGCACGAATTTATAGAGACAGAGAGAGGGGACTGAATAAATAGAGAGAGACTGCATCTAAAGAGAGATAGAGAGAGACTAAACAAAGACATAGAAATAAATAGAGAGAGAACAAGGAAAAAAGAGAGAGAAGGAGAGAGATAGAGAGATGTCTGAAATTAAAAGAGAGAGAGACAACAAGGGTGAGAGAGAGAGAAAGAGAAAGAGAGAGAGGACTGAATATAAATAGCCCATGGTAAACAGAGAGAGAGAGAGAGAAATCTATAGAGATAGATGACAACAAGGGAAAATGAGAGAGAAGGATAGAGAGATAGAGAGATGCCTGAATCTAAAAAGAGAGAGACAAAAAGGACAACAAAACCATTATGTCACATTTTCACCCTAGGGGCACCAAATTCACCGAAGAAACTCTGCCCTTCACTACAATCAACACCGATATAATCTTTCAGCAGATTCGTAGATAAAATGTGCCCTCTCTACAAAAAGGACAACAAAACCATTAGGTCACTAATTCTAAGACAAAGCGTTGAGAATTGCATGAAAAACATCTAAAATACAAGACAAAAAAGGTAACAATCCTCTACTGCGCTCTCAAATAGCCAGTCCAAAACAGTGAACAAACAATTCCATGTGTGGAGCATGGATGTAATACATTGATCTTGGTGCCCCCAGGGTGAAAATATGCTAACAATAATCCTCCAACACACAACCGACATTTCATCCACCTGAAGACGCAAACCAATCCATGACACAAGCACCAGAAACTCAACAAATGGGATTGCACAGCGACGCACTAGCAGGCGCGCATGAATACAACAGAACTAGAACAGAGAAAATTCAGAGACCCACAACATCCTCGAGCTACAACAAAAATGCTCCACACCACAAAAATAGCAGATCGTGCATCACACACTGACGATTGGCTGCGCGGGTTCAGAACAGAAAAAACCGCTGCCCTACGCCCTACCTAACGGCGACACAGCAAACATGCTCCTCAAAAGCAACTGAGCAGCGACACAACAGCTCGCTCGGCACCACGGGGGAGGGGCTGATCTGGTCCAGGACAGTACGCCGGCGGCGAAGGCATCTACATCGGGTACGGCGGCGGCGACAACTACATCGTCCCCCCACCCCCCTCGCCACGGCTGACGCCGTCACATCGACAACCTGCGGGCTGGACTCCGCACAGAGAGGGGCAAAAAAGGGCGCAACAGCGAGGAGGTGAGCTAGGTTAGGGATCTACCTGGTCCGCCGTCGACGTCGCCGCCACCCTACATCCCCTCCTCGGATTGTCGCCATGACCCGACAGCAGGAGCAGACAAGGAGAAGGCGGCCGCTCCTCTGTTTCACCGTGACCCCAGAAAAGAGACGGGTGACGGGCATCCAAACCCATCCCTAAACAGACTTCATCCAACCCGCGAGCCCGCAACCACGACAACATGCACGCAACGGACGAGACAGAAAAAAGAGAAAAGAAATAGACCAGCACGAATCGCAAAGAGGAACGAGCGGCCAGAAAAGTGAATGTGCACGAAAATAAAAACAGACAGCTGAGAAATAGCAAAAATCAATATGTAAGCCGCATATAAATAGCGACCGAGAGTAACATATAACATGCATAGACCCAGTCCGGTGTAGCCTTATATCCTTTGGTGTGATTAGTTATGTTGCCAACATGCATGATAGATCTAGTGTTATACAGTAGTTTTCATCCATCCAAGTTGTGCAACTAGTATGAATAAATAAACTAGTGACGATGCCTCTCCGATCATGTCAAGAGTGATTTTTTTAGTCTTCAGTCAGGTACTCACGGTTTTCCCTCATTTGGTACTCGATCCAGGTAGCTGGCTCTGGAACATATCCTTTTTTAGTAGTGTGTACTCCCTCCGTACCCAAATATAAGATGTTTAATCTTTTGTCCACATTTACATGCATATAAGTGTATCTAGACATATTTCATTGTAGGTTTACTCACTTTATTATGCACATAGACAACATGTGTAACACCTAAAACATTACATTTAGGAACGAAGGGAGTATATATTGTATATGCAGCAGAGAGCAACTAGCTAATTATTTAATTACTACCAGTGGCATATTTCAATGTGAGTTGCAACTTGGGGTCCGACCCACAGCCGCCACAAGTTTGTCGTACATGCTCTATGTACAGCACATATACCCAGCAGTATAAAAGTACACAATTAGAAAACTGATGTTTGCAACCATACACAAGTGCCTAGGGGCAGTGGCGGAGCCAGGATTCAGCGAAACCCGGGCCAAAAACTAGAAGGTTATAATTTTTTATACAAAAATATGTATGAATAAATTAAAAAATTGTTTAAAATAATTATTATTGAATTTGAACTCGGATGTTTCAAGAACTAAATGCAAAAATTGAAATTTGCTTGACGGCTTGCTGTGGAAGGTTGTTTTTTTAAATGAAAATTCAGTACCTTCCGTTCATCCGTTGAGCTTTCTTTTTTGGTTTGAGAAAAGTTGTCGTAGTGCTTTTGTTTTTAGGGACAAAGGTGCCGTAGAGCTTGACTAGCGAGAATCATTAGAAAAAAGGTTCCCTTTACAAAGTGAACCCCACCATCGTTCTAATCGTGACAAGTGTCGGCTTCTCCTAACATGCTCCAATTTTGGTTGTCTGCATGTCTGGCACGTGTCACAATTAGATTGAAAGTGGGGAGTATGAGAGAGAAAGGGGGCATGCATACACGTACGTGGGCATGCAGTTTCCTTTTTTTCCTTTTAATTTTCAAATCCGAATTTTGAAAACAAAATATCTTGAGAACCGTTTATCTAAATTACGAACCGTTTTCACTTTTGAGCTCCTCGCGTCGAGATCTTCAAAACTAAATCACATATCGATAAGTTTCGACGAACTTTTTTTTTGTACTACCGATTATGCATAGTATGTACATCTTGTTTTGTGTACTTTATACTTTCACTTCTGTGTACTTTTGTACTTTCTGTTCTGTGTACTTTATACTTTGTTTCTATATAGTTGTACAATTTGTATCTGTGTACTTTTATACTTCGTGTTCTGTGTAGTTTGTACTCTCTGTACTGTGTAGTTTGTACAACCTGTTAGTTGTATAACATGTTTCTGTGTAGTTGTACAACCTGTTTCTGTGCAGTTGTATAACATATGTCTGTGTAGTTATACAACATGTTAGTTGTACAACATGTGTCTGTGTAGTTGTACAACGTGTGTACGTATAGTTGTACAACTTGTGTCTGTATAGTTATACAGCATGTGTCTGTGTACTTATACGCCGTAGGCGTTTAGAGCTCTGCGAAGCAGACCCGTCGAGGCGAAGCCGAGCCGTAGCACACGGAACGACCAATGCGCGCAACGACAAATACACGCAACGACAGTACAACCCTTTCAAGATATTTATTAAAATTTATCGAGCCGAAGGCGAGCCGTGATATCTACTCAATACACCGTTTTGCTGTGTAGTTCTTCTGATTCTGTATAATTTATATGTGTAAACTGTATTCTTATATAGTTTGTACATCTCGTTTTTGAGACCACGTCCCGCGCGTGGCATCCCAGGTTTTTGTACATCCGTGCATGTGCGAGGCAGCTTCCTGTACATCGATCCATGCATATGCGAGGAAGATTCCTGTGTGTGCATGATGTACTTTTCGATCGGATCAACATGTGGAGGCATCGTACGTGCGTGCTTGGCTGCACTTCCGATCGGACCAAGGGCTTCGGCTGGGACCACGTATGACCGTGTCGTGCCACAGTTTTTTTTTCCATTCAGGTGCTGTCCACGTGGCGTCTGCTCCTGCGCTGAGTTACCTTTCCGAAGGAAAGCCTCTAGGTAGCGATACCCTTGACTAGCAGCTACAAGCGAGGCAGCGAGCGGGACGGTGGGCCTTTCTAGTCGATGGATCGATCCACTTTCTCCATTGGATGCTCATATTTGACTGGATCTTAGTGGGCTGAACTGAGAGCGGGAGGTTTTTCTACAATTATAGAGAGAACATCGGACCATAAATGGGCTGGCTTGTATTTAACACCCAGGGCCAGATCAGATTGTGAAGACATAGTAGTAACGAAAATTTACCAGGACCTGGGCCATGGCCCTGGCTGCCTAGGGCCCAGCTCCGCCCCTGCCTCGGGGAGTAGATGCATGCACCTATCCCCTTACGTGGTGTAGTATATATCAAATCTAGGATGCAAGTGTGGATGTAGCTAGGGCGCGCGGTATCATACGATGAATCTAGCACATTAGTACTAGATGCTGTTGAGGCTTAAATAAGTGTTCTGTTTTGTCCGTCATCACCACCAATATATAAAAAACAATCAGAGGATCAGTGACATTGACCGTCAAACCCCCAATTTTTAAGATTCTTGTTATTTATATTTAGTAGTAAAATATGGTCTGTTTAATAATCGTCTACGTCTACCGCACCTCGTAATCTGCTTTCACCCCCCTCCCCCCCCCCCCCCCCCCCCTTCCCCAGATCACACCTTCCTCCAGTCGCTTCCGTGGCTGACCATTCATCTCCCCGCCCTTCCGCACGTTGGCAAATATTCTGCCAGCGCCGCCTTCCCTTCCCCACCATGTCGTGCTTCTCCCATCCGTTGTCTCTCCTAGGAAGAACCCCGTTGTGACGCTAGTCAGGATTTGAACATTGGGGGGGGGGGGGGGGGGGGGGCAAGCTGAAAACCTAATTTTGTTATAGCATGTGACACCTATTAATTGATCTATTTTGAGCGGATTTGTACCACCGCATCCCCATCAATTTATATCCTGAGGGTGGTGAACTGAACAACAAATACACCACAGATTATTAAACTTATAATTCAGGCCATCTATCGCAATTAAATTTCTTTTGTAAACTGTAATACTGAAGAAAATCTAATTGTATTGATTTTATGCAAATCTTACAAAAATAGGTATAATCTACCACCTGTGTTCCACAATATAAGAATTTTTAGCAAAGAGATTTAGCTTGCTAAGAAACCTTACATTGTGGAACGGAGGGAGTGGTAATAAGCTAACAGATCAGCCTATACAGAAATTACCCAGTGAACCATTCTAAAAAAATTACCGAGGGAAAAATTATCCACACAATAGATTTAACTTAGAAAGTAGAATGCTAGCTGTTAGCAACAAATGTTCAGCTGGTTAATTTCTTGCGATAAGGTGCCGATCGGTATACCTTTAAAACTGGGCACTTGATCATGTAAAAGTAATTATCATCAAGAGGACGACTGGAACGGCAGGAGATCTGGCCTCTCGATGTCGATGGTCTTCTTCTCCTAGGGGTCGCATCGACATGAATGATCTGCTCTATCTGTCAGATCACTCAATTCCCATGCCAATACCTGGGGCTGCCTTGTCGGACAAAAGGCTTAGGAGAGATGAGCTACAGCAGCTGGTTGACAAATTTCTGAAAAAATTAGCCGGATGGAAAGCTAAATGGATCTCTATGGATGGTAGGCTAACTCTGATCACCGCAGTGTTGTCTGCCCTCCCTGCATATCAGCTTATGGCTATTCTGCACCCCAAATGGCTGCATCATCAGCTTGACAAAATCATAAGGGCTTTCCTATGGGCTGCCGATGATAAGGTGTCAGGGGGTAAATGTCTGCTCAATTGGAGAGCGGTCTCTCCCTAAGCAGTTTGGTGGACTGGGGCATACCAAATCTGCAAATGCAAAGTGTTGCTCTGAGAACAAGATGGCAGTGGCAGCAAGCAACCGATGCAGAAAAACCTTGGCATGGCCTACCACTGCCAACCGATGATGATGTTCGTGCCCTGTTTCAAGTGTCAACTACGATCACCATCCACAATGGTCGTTCACTCTCCTTTTGGAACTGCCACTTGCTGGATGGCAGGCCTCTGTCCAAGCAATTTCCCAACCTGTCCAAGCATTCAAGATAGCGCAACATAACTGTCTGTGATGCTCTTCACAACAAGCAATGGATTGCTCTTATCAAACCCTCGCCTTCGCTGCAAGTTCTCACTGATTACACATCAACCTCTGGGAGATTTTGGAGGTCAATACACCTATAATTGATGAATTGCTGGACTCATACACCTGCACCTGCAGATGGACTGCTAATGGTAAGTACAGTGCTGCCTTGGCATACAAGGCGCAATGTGTGGGTCACATCACTTCTGACATCCTACCGCAAGTATGGCAAGCAAAAGCTATCCCCAAATACAAGCTTCATTCCTAGATTCTACTGCATAACAGATGCTTGACTGCTGATAATTTGGCCAAACATGGGTGGCCACATGACCCTATCTGCAAACTCTGTCGGATTCATCAAGAAACAAGAGCTCACATCTCGGCGGCCTGCTCTTATGCCCAGCTTGTGTGGCGCAAGGTGCTTCAGGTCTTCGATCTACCTCCAGCTTTCAACCCTACACCTACCATATCGAACCTGAAAGAGTGGTGGAGTGCCATATCATCTCTCCAACAGATGAATTCAGTCAAGAAGTGACGCTCTATTGCTCTATGCTGCTGGTGGATGCTCTGGAAAGAGAAACAATAGGGTTTTCAACAACAAAGCCCGATCGGCTGATGATCTTGCTGACAAAGTTGTTTCAGAGTTGAGGCTTTGGCTCGCTGCTGGAGTGCTGCGTACGGTGTGGGAGCCTGGCGAGTAATCTTCCTGGTCTTGCTGGGGCTTGCAAAGCTACGCCCCAGGCTGTACATGCTTAGGATCTTGCCTTTTTTTCTTTCTCTTGCTTCCAGTTATTTATTTGTATCTCAAACCTTTACCGGCATTTGTTCCGGCAATCTTAAGTAATCGAAGCAGCGTCCTTCCGTCTAAAAAAAGAAAATCCTAATCATTCCTGCTTCCCGCGATGGACTGTAACATGGGCATATGGGCTGTTCAGTTTTCCTGCTGGGCTTTGGCATGTACGTGTAGTAGTACTAAAACTGGGCTTTAAGTAGCAGTTCAGGATTATTCTATACTGCTACACGCACGCGGGACGGCGGGAGGTTCCGTAGGGAGCTGATATACAGCGCCCGCTAGCGGCAGGGTGGCGAATGGCGATACGCCGCCTGAACGCGCGCGGGCGCCTGGCCTAGTGGGCGGGCTCAAGTACAGTTTTTCTTCCTTTTCCTCTGTTTTACCCTGTAAATTTTAAAGTGCAAACAATTATTAGAAACCGTTTTTGAAAAGAACATTTTGAATGTGAATAAATTTCGAATGTGAACATATTTTGAATGCGCACAATTTTCGAATATGAACAAAATGTGAATTTGAACCATTTTCAAATATGAACAATTTTTGAATATGAAAATATTTCAATTCTAACTTTTTGAAAGCAATAAATTTTCAAAATTTGGAACCATTTAAAAAAACCACTTTAAAAATTGGAACCATTTTCAATTTTGGAACTATTTTTCAAAATTGGAACCATTTTCAATATTAAAACCATTTTCAGTTTTGGAACCATTTTCAAAAACGAAACCATTTAAAAAAATAGAACGCAAAATAATAAGAAAAAGAAAAAGGAAAACGTAAACAAAAAGAAAAAAACGAATATTGGAACCATTTTCAAATTTGGAACATTTTCAATTTTGGAACCATTTACAATTTTGAATTATTTTTCAAAATTGGAGCCATTCTCAATTTTGGAACCATTTTCATAAAAATTAAAAGAACAAAAAATAATAAGAAAAAGAAAAACCAAAATCAAAGGAAAAACGAAAACAAAAAAAAGAAAAGAAAAGAATATAGAAACAAAAAGGAACAGAAAAACAAAAAAGAAAACAAAGAAGAAAAAACAAAGACAAAACACAACACGCCATTATGGGCCGGCCCACAAGGACGCTCCCGTTAGCGGCACTAGCGTTACGCGTCGCTAACGGGCGATATATAGGAATCGCCGGTTCTGTACATCGTCTTATGGCGACGGCCCTTGGCTGCGCCCGCGTCGCCTACTAGAAGAGCTTAATGGGTCCGGCCCATATCACTAATTATCGGCGTGATTCTTTTTTCTTCGCGTGATTGTACTGCGAAAATTGAACAAAGTTCGAATTGAAACAATTTTTAAATCGAAACAAGTTTCGAATTTGGACAAATTTTGAATCAGAACAAATTTAAAATTTGAACAAATTTTGAATCGGTACAATTTTTAAATCGGAAAATTTTCGAATCAGAACAATTTTTATTTGAACAAATTTTGAATTAGAAAAACTTTGAAAATTTGAACAGTTTTTAAATTTGAAGAAAGTTGGAATTTGAACAATTCGAAATCGGAACAATTTTAAATTTGAACAAATTTTGAATTTGAACAAATTTCAAATCGGAACCATTTTAAATTTGAACTAATTTCGAATTTGAACAAATTTCAAATTCAAACAAATTTAAAGTTTTAACATTTTCAAAATCTGAAAAAACATTCAGAAATAAAAATAAATTAAAGAGACAAGAAAACTTAAAAAGAAGTAAGAAAAAAAGGTAAACGAAAAACCCGCCGAAACGGGCCAGCCCACTAGCGTCACCCCGCAGGCAACGCGGGCCTGAAGCGTCGCCTATAGGATTTGCCTGCAAACGCCCATACAGGCACACGCGCCGGTAGACATCTTGCTCCTGCCACGATCCATGTTGCACCTTATCTTTGTCCCACCCCTAGTGAGAGCCATCCCTACTAAGCCACATGCCCGCACACCCGTGCCCGGCCAGCGGCGGTCACCCCCGTGACCTTGTCCCTTGCTACCCTGTCTACTAGGCCTCTTTCGGTTAGACCCAGTCCGTCGAGGAATGAGGCCGAATCCCTACCAACCCGCGTGGATCAGTCTAGCCCGGATTGAATCCTGGCCCACCCATAACCGCGCGTTCAGTTATGCCCGACACCGAATTCAACCTGGCTGAAACCCCTCCAGACCCGTCCATTCGACGGTGGATTGAAACATGTTCTCCCAACTCGTGGAAGAAATCCCGAGCCAACACGCGACGCGTCACCTGATTATTTTAATTTGTTTTGCCAAGTGTATTTTGATTGTTGAGTGTTTTGTATGGCGAAACATATGTCATATGTCATCTGGAGTAAAATCAGTCTTTTTTCGTATGCAATGGTAATGAGGATGAACCGGACGTTTCTTTTTTATGCTTATTTCCTTTTGCAATGGTTAATGATACCTTTGCTGGTGATTTCTGTGACATCTGAATTTATTTGCATAATAATGGGGAGTAGACAATTTCCTATGAGTGGTTCTAGTAGTTGCTTCCATAGGAACCATTGTTCACCCGAGGCCCTTGCGTTGTGAAAAAACTCATTCTGACTGTAAAGTGTCTTAAAAGTATCATAGTTATGGCTAGCGTTGTGAAAAAACTCATTCTGACTGTAAAGTGTCTTAAAAGTATCATAGTTATGGCTATCATTTTCCTTCTTTCTTCTCTTCTGGTAATGACATGTTGATACTTGGTATTTAAATGATGTTTGTTGGAAAAGCGTATGTCCAAATAGGCTGAAACTTTCCCAAAATGCATGGTAAAATATTTAATATTTACCTGACTCTTTTGAAATTTTCTAAACATAGTATTTTGCATTGAGAGAGATCGCCGTCACTTGCTCTTCAAAGTCACTCAACCAGCATACCAAATTAGTATTTTCAGCGAAATATGGGGGTCTTGAGGAACTAAACAACACATCTATTGCTCCGTTCAAAACTATTTTCAAATCTGACATGACCCGTGAGGTCGATGCCAAGGAGAATGGAGCCGAACTAGTATAGGTTTGCTCCATCCTCTCTAGAGCCGACCTCTGTATTAAAATTTCTAAATCAAAACAGATGTTCAGCGCAAAAGGAGGATGGCGCCGAATTCGCCTCAAATCTATAAGGGGCGACCCAAGAAATTACATTTAGAAAGAGTTTTAAAAAGGGTCACACATGTGTTCTTAAAAGGACAGATTTGGTCAAAAAAAAAAAAAACCCAAGACCCAGAAGGATCGCGGCAAGCCACTGCATATCTGGACGGGTCGAGAGTCGTGCTCCGTCCTACTACGCGGTACCCGCCCTATGAAGCAAACTGAACCCGTGGCACGTTGCTTATGTGCCGCTTTGGCTACAAAAGGGGTAAAAAAAAAAGATTTCACCACCTGCGTGCTGCGTCTCCGTGTCCTTCTCCATCCCCGCAACCATCTCCTCTCCCAAAATCAGCCCCACTCCAACTCCAACTCCTCCGCCGGCCCACCCAAATACCATAAACCACACTCCAACAATCTCCTCCGCTGCCCAAAATCCGATCTTTCCGCTGCTACATCCCGCTGCTTCCCCTTGACCTTTCCCCGAGGTGTAATCGCCGGATTGGAGCATGGAGCTCCGATCCACGCCGCCGGCGGTGCCGCGGCTGCTGCTGCTGCTGGCGTTGACGGTTCTCCTGTGCGGCTGCTGCTGCGAGGGCAGGTTCGTCGTCGAGAAGAACAGCCTCAAGGTCACGGCGCCGGACAAGCTCAAAGGCGCCTACGAGTGCGCCATTGGCAACTTCGGCGTGCCGCAGTACGGCGGCACCATGGTCGGCGTCGTCGCCTACCCCAAGGCCAACCGGAAGGCCTGCAAGAGCTTCGACGACTTCTTTTTTTTTTTTTTTTTGCGGAACAAGAAGACAATTACATCGGAGATATTACAGAAGGAACCCCAAGAAAAACAAAATTACACCTCCGTCCTTCTGCAAGTTGACCGCGTCGCCGCCACGCCGTTGCCGTCGGTGGCGCGCCGCCGCCTCTGCCTCCCTCGATGCCTTGGCTCGGAGGCAGTCCCCAGACGAGCGGGAAGTCGCCGATCGTCAGCCCCGAAGGACCTACACCGCCGAGCGCCGCCGCAGTCGGTCCGATGTGCACCATCTTCTTCTTCAAGATCTTGAGTTGCAAACTCCGCCGCCGTCGGAGCTCCACACGGGGAAGACGCCCACAACACCTCCACGGAGATGCGAGGACGAGGATGGCGACGGATCGGCGTCGAAGCTCCAGAGAACGTCGACGTCGGAGAAGAGATCCGCCCCTGCAAACGAAACACCAGCCGCCGCCGTCTCCGCCTCCAACACGCCGCCGGCCAGCTCGAAACCTACCCCTACACTATGTACAAGCCTAGATCCGTGGATTCCCCGACCTCCCGCCGCCGGAGCGGCCGCCGGAGGCGGAGGAATCCACGGATCGCCGGCGAGCGAGGTGGGGTGACTTCGGTCGCTCAAAAATCGCCTTTTCCTGTAGACGGGGAAAGGGGAACGGCCAAGGGCGTTCTGATGTAAGAGCTTCGACGACTTCGAAATCTCCTACAAGGCCAAGCCCGGCTCCTTCCCACTTTCTTGCTCGTCGACAGGGGAGGTGAGTAGAATTGATTCATATTCCTTTACTGCCTGCCTTTCGGTCGATCTCTTCAGTTAGCTTTATATGCCTAGATTGGTTCAGTTTTAGATAGATTGCAACTGAAACGCTGGCTACAAGTGAGATAGCTTTGGTTTTACCGTCCGGTCTTTCATGCACATTGAAAATTAGATCTTGTCACGTGATGATAGGGATTGAGCTGAATGTTAGTTGACCCGATTAGGTACAGCAACCAAATTCCTTTACTGCCTGCCTTTCGGTCGATCTCTTCAGTTAGCTTTATATGCCTAGATTGGTTCAGTTTTAGATAGATTGCAACTGAAACACTGGCTACAAGTGAGATAGCTTTGGTTTTACCGTCCGGTCTTTCATGCACATTGAAAATTAGATCTTGTCACGTGATGATAGGGATTGAGCTGAATGTTAGTTGACCCGATTAGGTACAGCAACCAAATCTGTGACTTGAGGTGTTCCGCAAACTTAATCTGAAAAGGTTTTACCGTTTAAAACCCTGGCTCAGAGGCACATAGGTCACTGTCTTGCTGTTTTGACCTCTCTATGATGTTCCACTTATTTTGTTTTCAGCCGATTATTAAAATGGAAAAAAATAGCGCGCTATATCTCCGCTAATAGCACGCTATAGCGTTTTGTGAATTGTCTCGCTAAATAAATCGTGTACAATGTCTCGCTAATAGCACGCTATATCGCGATATAGCACGCTAATAGCATATTTTTTGGCTGGCGCTATTTTGTTATAGCACGCTATTTTTTTCATTGATTATTATACGTTCTTATTTGCTGGCTCGGTCATGTTGCATTCCACTTGGTTAATTAAAATATGCTCAGTCATGCTGCATCCACTCGATTAATTAAACAGTAATGTTGCACTCTACTGGGTTCATTAAAATATGTTGTGCATGACATAACATGGTTTTTCTTGTTCCATGTAGATTGCTTCTTCACAAAGAAGGCATGGAATGCACAGAACGCAGGAGTGGCAGCTATCCTTGTTGCTGATGACAAGGATGAGCCGCTAATTACAATGGACACGCCTGAAGAGAGCGGGAGGGCTGATTATCTAGAGAACATCACCATTCCGTCAGCGCTGATAACCAAAAGCTTCGGGGACAGGCTCAGGACAGCAGTCGAGAACGGCGACATGGTTAATGTGAATTTGGATTGGAGGGAGTCCCTGCCTCACCCTGATGAGCGTGTTGAGTATGAATTTTGGACTAACAGTAACGATGAGTGTGGTGCGAAGTGCGACAGCCAGATTGATTTTGTTAAGAGCTTCAAAGGACCGGCACAGATACTTGAGAAGAAAGGTTACACACAGTTCACTCCTCATTACATTACCTGGTATTGCCCGGAGTCCTTCACGATTCACGTTAAGCAAGCAGTGCAAGTCCCAGTGTATCAACCACGGGAGGTACTGTGCACCTGACCCTGAACAGGATTTCAGCAAAGGGTATGATGGAAAGATGTGGTGGTTCAAAATTTACGGCAAGTTTGTGTGTATAAAGTTGCTAAGGAAAATGAGAAACCATGGTTGTGGTGGGACTATGTGACTGATTTTGCAATTCGCTGCCCAATGAAGGAAAATAAGTACACAAAGGAATGTGCTGATGGAGTGATCAAGTCACTTGGTAAGTACATGTTTCCATATGCCTCTTTATCTTTTAAATTGGGGTGTACAAGTAAGTAGTATTAACACGTTTATGATTTCCAGGACTTGATCACAAAGCAATAGATAAGTGCATTGGTGATCCAGATGCTGATGAAGAAAATCCTGTGCTCAAAGCTGAGCAAGATGCTCAGGTTAGTATTTAGTACTTCAGTGTGATCTTTTCTCTTCTATTCATCCCGCTTGTGACATATTGTACCATTTTGGACCAACTTACATAGATTGGCAAAGGCGCTCGTGGTGATGTCACTATCTTACCGACACTAGTCATCAATAATAGAAAATACAGAGGTGTGTGCTTTGTCAAACCATTTTTATAGCTAACAGCAAGGCAGCAAGATGTGAGGTTTTGGCCGTGCTTATCCTAACATTTGTATTTCTCAGGAAAACTGGACAAAGGAGCAGTTCTTAAAGCACTTTGTGCAGGCTTCAAAGAAACTACTGAGCCTGCTGTTTGCTTGAGTGAAGGTTAGTGCATTGATTGCCTTATGCCCTTAACCTTTCCCTCGGTGCTGCTTTGGGATGAATACGTACTGCAACATTACCTGTTTTGTACCTTTCTTTTGAACCTCCTTGATTTTTTTATGAACTGCAGATATACAAACAAATGAGTGCTTGCAGAACAATGGTGGCTGCTGGCATGATAAGGCTGCTAACATATCTGCATGCAAGGTACTTTTGGTGGTCTTATATTTTCCTGCTGAATTCTAGTTCGTGTGACAACAATTTTCGCTGTTTAGCGGATGGATATGATCATACTTTTTTGTTATATATGTAGGATACTTTTCGTGGAAGAGTTTGTGAATGTCCTATTGTGAAAGGTGTAAAATTTGTTGGTGACGGCTACACTCACTGTGAAGGTACCTATACTGCAACTACTTAGGATAATTTTTTTTTGTGTCTTCATTTATTTTCCAGTTTTGAAATAATGCCATGGACCTCACCTTGTCTTGGATGTCTGATTACTTTTTAGCACTGTAAACCTTATTACTGCACAACAAACAGTTTTTTCTGGGACATTCAAGTTTAGCCTTATTGCACTTTTTTGTTAAACTATCATTGTTATTTTAGCTTCAGGGTCTGGGCGCTGTGAGATTAACAATGGAGGATGTTGGAAAGAGACCAGAAATGGTCTGACACACTCTGCCTGCACTGTATGTCACTCAATCACATTTTTGCTTACCTTAATGCTGCCGTGTGTGTACTATTTGAAATCTAAAGGCATTTTTTGTTGCTATAACATGCAGGATGGTGGCTGTAAATGCCCTGATGGGTTCAAAGGTGACGGTGTCCACAAATGTGAAGGTAAGAGTCGGTTCCCAAACTCCATTGTGCTGTCAGAAGTGCCTGCTTATCCTGCAGAATATGTAGCTTTCAGTGGGCAAATGTGAATATCCACCAAAGAATTTGCTTCCACAGTTGAAGCATATTTTGTTGGCTTATTTGTAGGTTTTAGTTTTTTCGAACTGCACAAATCTGAATGTGGAAGTAGAATTTGCTCCCGCAGTCAAAGCATACTGGTATATATTGTTGGCTTATTGGTCACATTACTGGTATACCTTTATTGTCGTGCTGATGTGAAAATAGTTTGTTTCAGATGTTGATGAGTGCAAGGAAAAAACTGCATGCCAGTGCAAGGAATGCAAGTGCAAGAACACATGGGGAAGCTACGAGTGCGGCTGCGGTGGTGGCCTGCTGTACATGAAGGAGCATGATACGTGCATAAGTATGTGCCTATTTTCTACAACTAGCTTACTATTGCCTCTGTAGTTTCGCCTATATGCTCGACCTTAACATGTACTGTTTGGACGCCATAAGGTCCCACGAATTGCAGGCTAGTTATAATCTTTATGACAGCTGGCTCATCATATTTGCTATTTTTTTTCATTAATTTAGCTGTTATAAGCATGGCATAGTAACATTTAGGTTAAG
Source organism: Poa pratensis (assembly GCA_947311845.1). Lineage (NCBI taxonomy): Eukaryota > Viridiplantae > Streptophyta > Magnoliopsida > Poales > Poaceae > Poa > Poa pratensis. Next base: position 34,931,165 of record CAMZMU010000097.1, on the reverse strand, counting down.
TCCAGGTATGTGATGGGATACAGAATCTGACACATTTTATTCAGGCAAAGATGCAGCAGCACAGGTAGGCTGGAATTTCCTTTGGGTTATCTTCTTCGGCCTAGCAGCAGCAGGAATTGCAGGATACGCGGTGTACAAGTACAGGATCCGGGTAAGATACAAATTGTACAGATCAACTATAATTCATGAATACTCTAGGCTGCCTTCTAATCCTGTTATTCACTGCTTTTCTCACACAGAGGTACATGGATTCGGAGATCCGGGCCATCATGGCGCAGTACATGCCCCTGGACAACCAGGGAGAGATCTCCAGTCATTCTCACCACATTGAGATGTGAAGGAGGTTCTTCTAGGATTATGGAAAAGAGGATGAGAGGAACAGAAGAACACTTTGTGATGCACGCATGATTAGACAATCTTTAGCGTACTCTGTAAGAACTTCCTGTAAATTTGTAGATCAACCTGGAAAGAAACGCTTACTCTTGAATGATGTGATGTCCTCTTTCTTTCTTCCTATTTTTTAATCAGGAAAGAAATGGTAAAGTCGTGTCATTTATGTTTCTATTTTTGTACGTTCTCCTCTACTCTTTTGATCTTTTACTTGTACTTAGAGAATAACTAAAATGTGTTTAAGAATACTTCAGTGTTATTAGGGTTAAAATAGAGGGGGAGATGTATGTCGCTCAGCATCTTCTTTATGAAATGCGAAGTAATCAAGCGAAAGCTTAACCAACCCCCTTGTCCCTCTCTGAGGCGATACTGGAAACCCCAGTTTCTACCACCGCTGGATGAAGTGGCTGGGCGAGTGATGCCGGTGACTCTTTTGGTAGGCATGTGTTTCTCGCAGTGGAGGGCGTCATCTTCTTTGTGCCTTTGTGCTAGTGATGGCCCTTGGTCGCGGATGGTGTGAAGACGCTTGGTTTTGGCGGCAGTCGAGGTGGTGTTTCGCTTGGCTTCACTGTGCAGGGGTGGCGATGCCACTGTTCCTTGTGTGCATTCTGAAATCTAGCGACTAGGTGTTGGCTGCAGCGGTGGAGGTCGGCCGACTTGGGTCATCTCCCCGGTGTTTCAGTTGGAGATGTTGAAGGCAAGCCTTGGTAATGCAATGTAGGTCATCACCGCCGCTTTCGAGTTGATGCCTTCCTCGAGTCTAGCCGGATCCTCATCAGACTTGGAATCTTGGTCGTGCTATGGTAGTGTCCGGCTTTAATCGCCTTGCACCCTCGCAAATCATGGTTGAAGGTTGGGCAAGGGCGATCTGTGTTGCCGAGTTGTTCTTCGAGTGTGTTGTGTTGTAGTGGGGAGTGTGAAGTTGTAAGAATTCTTTGGCAATTGCATCTGCCGTCTTGCACTTTCTTTTTTCTATGAAAAGGATTCGTTGATTTAAAAAGAAACTCTAAAATAGTTGCAGGCCGTTACGAGAAATACTAAAAAAAGCACGCGCTCCCTGGGAGCACAGTGCGCGTCGCATGCGCTGCCAGCACGTGGTGGAGCCTGGTGCGTGCTTGTCCTCTCGCTCATCCTTTCCCTGCTTGCCACGTGTTGGCCGGTGGTGCTTTGCTCGTTGCTGGCCGCGCCTGTATCTCCGCTCTCTGTGTGTCTGGTACGTGAATGCTAGCTAGGAGTAGATGATTCTTTTTTTCCTTTTTATTTCGAAGACAAAAAATGAAATATCTTTCGAACCAAGTTTTCAAATCACGATCCGTTTTTTGGGATGGGTTAGTCGCGTTGAGATCTTCAAAACAAGATCTCATGTTGATATGTTTCGACAAACTTTTTTTGTGCACTGCCCGGAGTGTGTATTGCGGTGCACTGCCTTTCGGTGCAGTGGAATGCCTTCTCTTTTTGCGGTGCACTGCCTCGGATGGGGCAGTGCACTGCCTTCTCTTTTTGCGGTGCAGGCAGTGCACTGTTTTCTCTTCTGCGGCAGTGCACTGCATTCTCTTTTGCGGTGCACTGCCTCGGGTTGAGCTGTGCACTGTCTTCTCTTTTACGGTGCACTGCCTCGGACGGGGGCAATGTACACTGCCTTCTCTTTTGCGGTGCACTGCCTCAGACGGGGCAATGCACTGCCTTCTCTTTTGCGGTGCACTGCCTCGGGTTGAGCTGTGCACTGTCTTCTCTTTTACGGTGCACTGCCTCGGACGGGGCAATGCACTGCCTTCTCTTTTGCGGTGCACTGCCTTAGACGGGCAGTGCACTGCGTTCTCTTTTACGGTGCACAGCCTCGGACAGACCTATGCACTCACTTCTCTTTTACGGTGCACTGGCTCGGATGGGGCAGTGCATTGGCTCGAATGGGGCAGTGCACTGCCTTCTCTCGATGCACTGCCTTCCCTTTTTGCGGTGCACTGCCACGGATGGGGCAGTGCACTGTTTTCTTTTTATGGTGCACTGCCTTCTCTTTTGCGGTGCACTGCCTCAGATGGGTCAGTGCACAAATGGGTCAGTGCACTGCCTTCTCTTTTGCGGTGCACTTCCTTCTGTTTTTTCTGTGCACACTACTTTATTTTTTCAGCGCACTGGTTTTCTAACCCGCATGTCAAAAAATATAGCGTACAATTATTTCTGTAGTATCTGACGTTAAAAAGAAAAGACCATACGCTGGAAGCTAGCCCAGCTAGCTAGCTAGCGCGAGCCAGGCTGATCGATCCGATCGATCGGCCGGCCGGCTAGCTCGCTCGCTCGACGCTCGCTCGCGGGGTGCGCTATCCGTACGCCACGTGCCAGCCTAGGAGTCTTCTCGTGCGCTTGCGTTCCGCAGCATCTGCGCGTTTCGTGCGTTACTAACGCGCGCGCTTTTCCTTGACGTTGATGGCGTGAATCACACGCTCGTTGGGAGACCCCAAGAGGAAGGTATGATGCAGTTCAGCAGCAAGTTTTCCCTCAGAAAGAAACCAAGGTTATCGAACCAGTAGGAGCAGCAACTCTTCAGAAGGTTGTTGGTGGCCGCACGGCGCAACACGATCACCAACGTGGAATCTGCACACAACACAATCAAACTACTTTGCCCCAACGAAACAGTGAGGTTGTCAATCTCACGGCTTGCTGAAAACAAAGGATTAAACGTATGGTGTGGAAAATGAGTATTAAATTGCAGAGAATGAAAAAGGAACAGTTTGCAGTTTGTGGTTGTTTAATCAGTGTAAAAGAATGGACCGGGGTCCACAGTTCACTAGTGGTGTCTCTCCATAAAAGATAACTAACATGTTGGGTGAACAAATTACAGCTGGGCAATTGACGAATAGTGAGCGCATGACAATGCATATACATGACATGTTGACTACTATGATATTTAATTGGGCATTACGACATAATACATAGACCGTTATCCAACAGCATCTATGACTAATAATCCACCGCCGGGTTGTCATCCGAGTCCCCCGTTGGTATTAAGTTGCAAGCAACGGATAATTGCATTAAGTAAAGTGCGTAATGTAAACAAACACATATGCCCGTGGACATAGCATCGTTAGGTTATCCCTAGTGGCAACAGCACATCCACAACCTTAGAACTTTCTGTCACTGTCCCAGGTTAAACGGAGACATGAACCCACTATCTAGCATAAATACTCTCTCTTGGAGTTACAAGCATCTACTTGGCCAAAGCATCTACGAGTAACGGAAAGCATGCAAGATCTTAAATAACATATAAGATAGATTGATAATCAACTTGACATAATATTCAATATTCATCGGATCCCAGCAAACACAACATGTAGCATTACAATAATATGATCTTGATCATGTAGGGCAGCTCACAAGATCTAAACATGATGGCACAAAGTGGAGAGACAACCATCTAGCTACTGCTATGGACCCGTAGTCCAAGGATGAACTACTCACGCATCACTCCGGAGGCAGGCATGGCGATGTAGAAGCCTCCGGTGACGATTCCCCTCTCCGGCAGGGTGCCGGGAAGAGGTTCTGAACCCTCCCGAGCTAGGGTTGACGACGGCGGCGTCTCTGGAACTTTTCGTGGATATTTGCTCAGGTACTTAGGGTTTTCGCGTCGGGGGGAATAAGTAGGCGAAAGGGCGGCGGCTGCGGACCCCCGAGGGGCCCACACCACCCTAGGGCGCGGCAGAGGGGGGCCCGCGCCCTGGTGCGTGTGGCCCCTGGTGGCCCTCCTCTGCTGCTCCTTCGCTCCGTCAGGCGTGTTCTGGAAAAATAGGCACCCCGTGTAGTTTCGTCCAATTCCGAGAATATTTCCAGACTAGCTTTTCTGGAATACAAAAACAGCAGAAAACAGGAACTGGCACTTCGGCATCTTGTTAATAGGTTAGTCCCAAAAAATGTATAAAAGTGATATAAAGTAGATGCAAAACATGTAGCAATTGGTATAAAACAAGCATGGAACATCAAAAATTATAGATACGTTTGAGACGTATCAGCATCCCCAAGCTTAGTTCCTACTCGTCCTCGAGTAGGTAAACGATAAAAACAAAATAATTTTTGAGGTGACATGCTACTATCATAATCTTGATCATATAATATTGCAAGGCACATGTAAATGAATGAAGTGATCCAAGTCAATGGTCTATAATTTGCTACCAAATAGATAATGAGTAAACAATGAATCACACAAGCTAAACGTTTTCATGAATAGTACTTTCGAGACAAGCATCAAACAGTTTTGCATAAGTGTTAACTCATAAAGCAATAGTTTCTAATAAAAGGTATTTAATCAACACAAAGGAAGAATTTAGTTTCAGCATTTGCTTCAACTTTCAACATATTTATCTCATGGATATTGTCAACACAAAGTAGTATAACAAGTCCAATACATTGCATATAACGCATGTTGTAACAAAGTTGACACTAGTGTTTGCTTGTGGAAGACAGAAAGAATAGGAAAACTGACTCAACATAAAAGTAAAAGAAAGGCCCTTCGCAGAGGGAAGCAGGGATTAAATCATGTGCTAGAGCTTTTAGGTTTTTGAAAGCATATAGAGATTGCATAAAATATTTGATACTCCTCCCAACCTTGCTAACACAAGCCATGGCTAACCGAATCCTCGGGTGCCTTCCATCAATCACATACCATGGAGGAGTATCTATTTTTGAGAGGTGTTTGTTAATTGTCAACGAATGGTAGCGGGTGAGAACAGTATTCTACCTGTCGAACGGACTTTTAAGAGCGGCTCCCATGAAGGACGTTATTTCTACCAGCAAGGCAGATCATCCCTCTTTCTCTTTGGTTTACACACATTCAGGTATTTCACTGTTTGTCATTGCTTACTGATGAATCAGGGCAAAAGTGTGAAGAGAATTAATTGGTTAAAGTTGTAATTAATTGGGACTGGGCACCCCGTTGCCAGCTCTTTTTGCAAGTTATTGGATAAGCGGATGTATATGCCACTAGTCCAGGTGTAAAAGTCCACTCGACAAATAGAATAAAGAATAACCACACTAATTCCTCATGAGCTAGTAAACATTGACACAAAAAGGGAATAATAACATTTTGAATAATTTAAAGGTAGCACATGAAAAATTTACTTGGAGTGGCAAGGAAATACCACATATAGGTAGTTATGGTGGACACAAATGGCATGGATTTTGGCTCAAGGATTTGGATGCACGAGAAGCATTCCCTCTCAGTACAGAGTTTAGGCTAGCAAGGTTATGTAAGCAAACAAGAATATCAACCCGTACACCAAGTTTTATATGACAAACATATTGCAAACGTTATAAGACTTCATACCGTCTTCCTTGTTAACCAAACCCTGTTATTAGAAAATATCTAGACCTTAGAGTACCACCGATGCAAACCAAATTTTCAACAAGCTTTACGGTAGTTCTTCACTAATAGGCTTAACTCATGTGATGCACAATTTAATCATGATCTACTTGTTAACTCAAAACAATTGACAAGCATCAAGTTATCCATTTTAGTGATCTACAAGATTAAGCAAGTTTTTCCTTATACCAATTACCACATGCAACATTTTCTGAACCAACCAAACACCAATCAATTTATTTCATCAACTCTCCAAACAAATATAAGTGAAGCAAGAGAGTACTTTCTACAAAAGAAAGCTAATAGCTCTGACAAGAGATACATGAAAACAAGAGCTAAAAGCTGAACAGCGCTAGATATGAATACTCAACAAATATAAGTGAAGAATAGGAGTATTCTCATGAAAAAGCGGAGCGTGTCTCTCTCCCAATCAAGAATGCTAGGGTCCAGTCAAGCTTTATTGAAAATAAAAGTGCAATACTGAAAATAAAAGCACACAGACGCTCCAAGAAAAGCACATATGATGTGAAAGAATTAAAATATAGTTTCACTAGAGATGACCTGATAATTTTGACGATGAAGAAGGGGATGCCTTGGGCATCCCCAAGCTTAGACGCTTGAGTCTTCTTGAAATATGCTGGGGAGATCCATGGGAGCCTCCCCAAGCTTAAGCTCTTCACTCTTCTTGATCCTATTATATCATCCTTCTCTCTTGACCCTTGAAAACTTCCGTCACACCAAACTCAAAGTAGATCTCATTAGAGGGTTAGTGCATAATCAAAAATTCACATGTTCTATAAGACGCAATATGATTTGTTACTTTAAACATTAGCTACAGCCACTGATGTTATGTGAAGCTCTTCCACCCAAAAAAGAATTTCACTCAACACTAGTAAAAGAGAGAATGCAAAATAAAAAGGCATAATCTGTCTAAAACAGAACAGTCCGCAAAGACGAATTTTTTCGAGGCACTTACGACGCTCAGATCGAAAACTCTGAACTAATGAAAGTTTCAGACATTCATAAAGATTACGCACAAAAATTTCAGATTTAATTAACAATCTGGTGATTTTAGGAATTTCGTACAGTGAACAGCAAAAATCTGTTTCTGCGCAGCAATCAAAATTAAGCATCTCTTAACATTAGAGGCTACTCTTGGCACAACAATGCGAGAAAATAAAGATACAAAGGAGTTGCTACAGAAGTAAACCTCCTTGACTCAATAAAAGAAAAATTGCAGAAAAAAAATAATGGGTTGCCTCCCATAAGCGCTTTTCTTTAACGCCTTTTAGCTAGGCACAAAGCATGCATCAAGTATTACCAAGTGAAGAAGCATCAACATTGTAATTTGTTCGAACAATAGAATCATAAGGTGGCTTAATCTTCTTCCTAGGAAAGTGTTCCATACCTTTCTTGAGAGGAAATTGATATTTTATATTCCCTTCTTTCATATCAATAATAGCACCTACAGTCTAAGAAAAGGTCTTCCCAGCACAATAGGGCATGATGGATTGCACTCAATATCCAAGACAATAAAATCAACGGGGACATAATTGTTGTTAACCATGATAAGAACATCATCAATTCTTCCCAAAGGTTTTTTAATAGTAGAATCAACAAGGTGAACATCCAAGTAACAATTTTCCAAAGGTGCTAAATCAAGCATATCATATAATCTTTTAGGCATAACAGAAATACTAGCACCAAGGTCACACAAAGCATTGCAATCAAAGTCATTCAATTTCATTTTAATGATGGGCTCCCAACCATCTTCTAACTTCCTAGGGATAGGACATTTTGCAATAGAAGTGGACACATTACCAACACCAATTATCTTGCCATTAATGGTAGGAGGTTTGCTAATACTTGAGTTTGAAGCATTTTAGAAGTAGTAATAGTATAAACTCTAGCAATATTATTCTTTCTAGCAATTTCATCCTCTCTTTCCCATCTAGCATGCAATTCAGCTAACATCTTCACATTGTTATCAATTTTAACTTGTATAGCATTGAGAGTTTTGCTCTCTTTAACATCATGAGGCAGGTTCTTTAGTTTCAACAAGTCAACATCAAGAGCAAGACTATCAACTTTAGAGGAAAGCACATCAATTTTCCCAAATTTCTCCTCAACAGTTTTATTGAAAGCAGTTTGTGTACTAATAAAGTCCTTAAGCATAACTTCAAGATCGGAGGGTACACTCTTATTATTGTTATAGGAGTTACTATAGGAATTTCCATAACCATTGCCACTATTAGAAGGATAGGGCCTATAATTGCTATTACCAAAATTATTTCTATAAGCATTGTTGTTGAAGTTATTATTTTTAATGAAGTTCACATCAACATGCTCTTCTTGAGCAACCAAAGAAGCTAAAGGAACATTATTTGGATCAACATGCGGTTGACCATTTGCAAGCATAGACATAATAGTATCAATTTTGGCACTCAAGGAAGAAGTTTCCTCAACAGAATTTACCTTCTTACCTGTTGGAGCTCTCTCGGTGTGCCACTCAGAATAATTAATCATCATATCATCTAAACCTTTGTTGCAGCACCCAAAGTGATGGATATAAAGGTACCTCCAGCGGCCGAATCCAATAAATTCGTTGAAGAAAAATTTAATCCTGCATAGAAGGTTTGGATGATCATCCAAGTAGTCAGTCCATTAGTGGGACAATTTTTAACCAATGATTTCATTCTTTCCCATGCTTGAGCAACATGTTCATTATCAAATTGCTTAAAATTCATTATGCTACTTCTCAAAGAAATAATCTTAGCAGGAGGATAATATTTTCCAATAAAAGCATCTTTGCATTTAGTCCATGAATCAATACTATTTCTAGGCAAAGATAGCAACCATTCTTTAGCACGTCCTCTCAAGGAGAAAGGAAAAAGTTTTAGTTTAATAATATCACCATCTACTTCCTTGAGCTTTTGCATTTCACAAAGTTCAACAAAGTTATTAAGGTGAACAGCAGCATCATCAGTACTAACACCAGAAAATTGCTCTTTCATAACAAGATTTAAAAGTGCAGGTTTAATTTCATAAAATTCTGCTGAAGCAGCAGGTGGAGCAATAGGTGTGCATATGAAATCATTGTTGTTCGTGCTAGTGAAATCACACAACTTAGTGTTCTCAGGAGTACTCATTTTAGCAGAATTAAAAACATGACAGAAAATAACTTGAAAGTAAACTAGATGCAAGTAACTATTTTTTTTGTGTTTTTGATAATTGAAAGCAAACAAGATAAAATAAAATAAACTAAGCAAGACAAAAACAAAGTAAAGAGATTGAAAGCGTGAAACTCCCCTTGCAGAAGACTGCTGTCTCCCCGGCAACGGCGCCAGAAAAAGAGCTTGATGGCGTGAATCACACGCTCGTTGGGAGACCCCAAGAGGAAGGTATGATGCAGTTCAGCAGCAAGTTTTCCCTCAGAAAGAAACCAAGGTTATCGAACCAGTAGGAGTAGCAACTCTTCAGAAGGTTGTTGGTGGCCGCACGACGCAACACGATCACCAACGTGGAACCTGCACACAACACAATCAAAGTACTTTGCCCCAACGAAACAGTGAGGTTGTCAATCTCACGGCTTGCTGAAAACAAAGGATTAAACGTCTCGTGTGGAAAATGAGTATTAAATTGCAGAGAATGAAAAAGGAACAGTTTGCAGTTTGTGGTTGTTTAATCAGTGTAAAAGAATGGACGGGGGTCCACAGTTCACTAGTGGTGTCTCTCCATAAAAGATAACTAACATGTTGGGTGAACAAATTACAGCTGGGCAATTTGACAAATAGTGAGCGCATGACAATGCATATATATGACATGTTGACTACTATGATATTTAATTGGGCATTACGACAAGATACATAGACCGTTATCCAACAGCATCTATGACTAATAATCCACCGCCGGGTTGTCATCCGAGTCCCCCGTTGGTATTAAGTTGCAAGCAATGGATAATTGCATTAAGTAAAGCGCGTAATGTAAACAAACACATATGCCCGTGGACATAGCATCATTAGGTTATCCCTAGTGGCAACAGCACATCCACAACCTTAGAACTTTCTGTCACTATCTCAGGTTAAACGGAGGCATGAACCCACTATCTAGCATAAATACTCTCTCTTGGAGTTACAAGCATCTACTTGGCCAAAGCATCTACGAGTAACGGAAAGCATGCATGATCTTAAATAACATATAAGATAAATTGATAATCAACTTGACATAGTATTCAATATTCATCGGATCCCAGCAAACACAACATGTAGCATTACAATAATATGATTTTGATCATGTAGGGCAGCTCACAAGATCTAAACATGATGGCACAAAGTGGAGAGACAACCATCTAGCTACTGCTATGGACCCGTAGTCCAAGAATGAACTACTCACACATCACTCCGGAGGCAGGCATGACGATGTAGAAGCCTCCGGTGACGATTCCCCTCTCCGGCAGGGTGCCGGGAAGAGGTTCTGAACCCTCCCGAGCTAGGGTTGACGGCGGCGGCGTCTCTGGAACTTTTCGTGGATATTTGATCAGGTACTTATGGTTTTCGCGTCGGGGGGAATAAGTAGGCGAAAGGGCGGCGGCTGCGGACCCCCGAGGGGCCCACACCACCCTAGGGCGCGTCAGAGGGGGGGCCCGCGCCCTAGGTGCGTGTGGCCACCTGGTGGCCCTCCTCTGCTGCTCCTTCGCTCCGTCAGGCGTGTTCTGGAAAAATAGGCACCCCCGTGTAGTTTCGTCCAATTCCGAGAATATTTCCAAACTAGCTTTTCTGGAATACAAAAACAGCAGAAAACAGGAACTGGCACTTCGGCATCTTGTTAATAGGTTAGTCCCAAAAAATGTATAGAAGTGATATAAAGTAGATGCAAAACATGTAGCAATTGGTATAAAACAAGCATGGAACATCAAAAATTATAGATACGTTTGAGACGTATCAGACGTCCTCGGCCGTTACTAATGTAATAGTGGTTGCAGGGCATTGTACTTGAGAATAACAGCCCCGACCCCCGCATCGTCCTCCTCTGGCGACACGGGGGGAACCCTACCCGCCGCCGTTTAGCGACCCCCCTGGCTCCCCCCACGTCACCGCTGCCGGAGGAAGGCACCGGCAAAGCCGCGTGCACCCCGAGGATAGTGGCGGCGGGGCATTCGTTTTCGTCTCCCTAGCGGAGGCCCAGCTGGCGGCGCGACTTCGTCGGCAAGGCGGATGGAACGGCGGCGTGGACCGGCGTGGCGGCGCTCGGAGCGGGATGTCGCGGAGGCGTGGCAGGTCATGCGCATCTCGCTGTGGCCACGCGTGGCGGTGAAGGGGCTCCGGGCCTGATCTAGGCCTGGGGGGCAGGGGGGGGCGAGCAGGCTACAGGCTCGTGGCTCCGGTGCGGTGCTGAAGATGGAGGTGGCGGAGGTTCCGGGCGCGGGAGCAAGGTGTGGCATACCTCGCTGCCGTTCTTTGGCACCGGGCAGAGAGGAAGACGAGGCGGCGGCCCCGGAGCGGCGGCTGTAGCACGGAGGTCGCGGCATGGCAATCATCGCAGCGAGAGGTGCCGCGATGGCTGCGGCATGCGGTGGAGGTGCGCGTCTCGGCCGCGTTCCTTTGCGCGGGGCAGACGGGCGATGAGGAGACCGTGCGTGGAGAAGGTGGAGGTCCCTGGGGACACTCCCGATGGTGTGGTTTCGGGTTCGCTCGCACCGGTGGTCAGCAACAAGGATATATGGCTAGGCTTGTTGCTCCCCGCGCTTCGCGGACGGATCGAGCTCTGGGGCGAAAGCCTCGCCCCGACTTTGTCGGGGCCGACGACTGTGATACGTCCATTTTGCATCACTTTTTTATATCATAATTTACTGCTATTCATTGATATATTTCATATTTGGATGATATATTTATGTTATTTTATCTTGTTTTGCATGTTTGATGATTATTGGAGAATTAACTGCCGGAGTCAGGATTCAGCTGGAAAAAGCATCGTCAAGACACCCTATTTCTGAAGATCAACAATTCACGGAAAATATACAGATGTTCCTATTTTGTCAGATGCCGGAGCCAGCCAAAAGGGGAGGCTGAGATGGGCCACGAGGGGCCCACACCACCCCACGGAGCGGGCCCCCCTCTGCCGCGTCGTGGCATGGTGTGGCCACCCTGGTCCACCTCTGACACTCCCCCTTCGCGTATTTCATCCCCCAGAAACCCTAAGACGCGGGGAGTCATCGAGGAAATATTCCGCCGCCTCCACGAGGCGGAAACCACACAAAGAGAAAAAGCTCTCCGGCAGGCAGAAATCTGCCGGGGAAATTCCTTCCCGGAGGGGGGAAATCATCGCCATCGTCATCGTCATTATGCCGGACTTCATCGGGATCATCATCATCATCTCCATCGCTGTCACCATCATCTCCACCGCTCCACTTCGTTTCGCTGTAACATCTAGGGTTATACTTTGTGTAGTTCATAGGGGAAACTTTCCCGGTGTTGATTACTACTTGTGGTTGATGCTATTAAGTTTTATCGGTGAATTGAAGTATATGTCCAGATTATTATTCATCATTATATCACCTCTGATCATGATCCATATGATGTCTTGTGAGTAGTTCGTTTAGTTCTTGAGAACATGGGAGAAGTCATGCTGTTAGTAGTGCAACTATGTTGAGTAATATTTAATGGTTTGATATTTAAGTTATGGTGTTATTCTTCTAGTGGTGTCATTTGAGCGTCGACTACATGACACTTCACCTTTATGGGCCTAGATGAATGCATTGTGTATTCGGATACTAATTGTGGGGTTGCCGGAGTGACAGAAACCTAAACCCCCGTTAGTAAACCGGTGCATGAGGGAGTGTAGGATCTCAGAGTTTAAAGCTGTGGTTAGATTTATCTTAATTACTTCCTTGTAACGCGGATGCTTGCAAGGGGTTTAATCACAAGTATGTATTAGTCCAAGTTAGGGCAGTGCATTAGCATAGATTCACCCACATAATACTTATCAAAATAATAAAGATTAATTAGCTGTAGGAAGCGAAAGCACTTGACGAAATTCCCGTGTGTCATCAAGAACATTTTGCCATCATAAGTAAACCAACCGGCTTATCCTTTGCTCTAAAAAGGATTGGGCCACTTGCTGCAATTATTATTACTGTCTTTTATTTACACGTATTTTATTTATCTGCAATATCAAAAACCCCAAAAAACTTGTCTGCTAGTATTTACAGTGATTTCTTGATCAAAACTATTTGTCAACACCTTCTGCTCCTCGTTGGGTTCGACACTCTTATTTATCGAAAGTACTACGATACACCCCCTATACTTGTGGGTCATCAAGACTATTTTCTGGCGCCGTTGCCGGGGAGTGAAGTGCTATTGGTAAGTGGAATTGGTTAGGGAAACCTTTTCTGTAAGTGCTGTTTTTATTTCTGCTTGCTGCTTTATTTTATTATGGACGGATCTTCATTCGAATCCCTATTTGGGAATACTACTGCCACTGCTAAGGTAGTAGATGAACCGCCTCCTACTGAATTAGATCCATTTAAAATACCTATGAAAATTGTTGAACGTGTTATGGATAACCGCTATGTTGGAGATGGAACCATCCATCCTGGTGATCATTTACTATTTATACATGAATTATGCGAGTTGTTCAAGTGTGCAGGTATTTCAATGGAAAAAGTCAAGAGGAAGTTATTCTCTGTATCATTGAAGGGCCGAGCTGCGAAATGGTATAAGATGCTGAAGAATGGCCGATCTATTGGCTGGGAGGAAATTGTACCTCTTTTTATTCTAAATTCTATCCTCCTAGTGAGATTCATCAAGATCGAAATCGCATATATAATTTTTGGCCTCATGATGGAGAGAGTATTGCCCAAGCATGGGGGAGATTGAAGTCACTAATGCTCAAATGTCCCATTCATGAGCTCCCGAGTAATATTGTTATCAATAATTTTTATGCAAGGCTTTCTCTTCATGATAAGGATTTATTGGATGCTTCTTGTTCTGGATCATTTACACGTACTGAAGAAGAAGTTAAATGGGACCTTCTTGACCGTATTCAGGAAAATACTGAAGGATGGGAGAACGACAAAGGTAGAAAGTCAGGTATAGATTATGATTATGAATGCATTAAATCTTTTATGGAGACTGATGATTTCCGTAATGTTAGTGCTGTTTACTGTTTTGATTCTCAAGTTGTTGCAAATTATTACAAAGCTTTTGCCTCTTATCTTGATGTGCCTAAGAAGGATTTGAATAAATATCATGAACCTTATAAAGATAAAACCAATTCGGCCATTGGCAGAAGTATTGAAGTTCGTACTGTTGATCATATTTTGCCAGAACCTTATATTGAAAAAATACCTTTTCCTGTTAAAGTCAAGCAACATTCTCTGATAGCTAGTGTGGTCAATAAAAGTACCAAGAAACTTTTAGAGCCTGATGAACAAATAACTGTTGAAACTGAAGTAGCAATTATAAAGGATTTGGTAACTGAAAATGTAGATGGAGAACATATTATCTTTTGTGAAGATGCTTCTAATATTGTTTCGCATCCTGGTAAATCTAGGAAAATAAGTGTTCCTGTGCTTTCAGTGAAGATAGGAGAACATTGCTATTATGGTTTATGTGATATTGGTGCAAATTCTAGTGCTATTCCTTTTGAACTTTATAAAGAAATTATGCATGAAATTAGTCCCTGTGAACTTGAGGATATTGATGTGGTTATTCAACTTGCCAATAGGGAAACTATCTCTCCCATTGGTATTGTGAGAGATGTCGAGGTTTTATGCGGTAAAACTAAATATCCACTACTGCAGAATAGGCTATAAGTGACAGGCTGAAAAGACCCATTAGTGACGGGCAAAGCGCCTGTCACTGATGACTAGTCACTGGTACGAGGCTACTAGTGACAGGCAAGTGCCCGTCACTAGTATGTGAACCAGTGACAGACATACGCAAATGCATGTCGCTAGTATGTGTTAACTAGTGACAGGCAAATGAAATGCATGTCGCTAGTTGCCATCAAAGGCTGCAGTGCTGCCGGTTTTGTAGCGACAGGTGCATTATTCTACCTGTCACTGGTTTGAATTTCAGTAATAAAAAAAATTAAATCCATATATTAGATCTCGAATTTGCTCACAAATGTCAATTAACATAGCAGCTAGCACAACACTTACACAATTTTTGGGCAATCCAAAAGACATACTAATTGATTCCTCAATCGTGAGTTGAAAGAAGTGAGAAAAGAAAAGTCAAATGCACAATAGTTTACAATAACCACTATGTTAGTGGCATTCCTAAATAATCTTTAGTTGCATCAGCGCCAGCACGTCCGAACTCCAGCCTTGAGAGAAGCCAACAGCAGAGAACAACAGAGTACTACCAGCTTGCTCCTAGCCTTCAGTCCGGTCACCTAAAATATAAAAATGGTACAAGTATGAAACATACTAGGCAGATGTAACTCTTTGTCTAAAGCATACACCGACGCAATATGCACACATAATTAATTCTTAGGGAAATTTATCCAAGACGCCACAAATCCACAAAGAACCTTTTACGCCCCCACAAAAATCGGTGCCTGAATTTTCTGTCAGTAATCATTATTCAGAACTGAACTTTAAAATACAGTGTGGACATCATGGCATCAACCACTATTGTCTATTGGTCACCCCAAAGCATAATATCAATTTCTTAGCGGGCCAGCGCAATTTCCAGAAATAGTGGTGGTATGGGCTTCAGTGGAGGGGAAGGAATATACATGGGAAAGAAAGGTTGGCTGTAATTATATTTACTGTACTGCCGGGGATACCTTAATTTAACTGAGAAAGGAGAGAAACGGAGAAGGGATTATCCATACTAGTTGAATTTGGCGCGCCGTCACGCCGCGCCTTTGGTGTAAAATTTGCAAATTACAGTCAAAAATTTGTTCTCGATAGGATGCAGGAGAGGACTTATATACTGTAGTACGCATCCATCTGTAGATTTCAACAATGTTGACGAACACTTAGTAACATGCCATGAAGCAACGATGGTGGCAACATAAGGGCAAGCAAACATACATGCATATACGTTCAATAAGGAAAAATGGATCAATCTATATAGTGCAAGATCGTAAACAATATTGTAGCAGATAAGGAGTTCTGATAGATAAAAACAATAGGTTTCTCTGGTCACATAACAGAGTTACTGTTCAAAACTCTAGACTTGTAGAAGCATAGGAATGTACAGACAACTGAAAGTAGTGCAGAAGTAGTTCTGATTCTTCTCTCAAAGCTGTCATGAAATGAAAATAGAAACATAATGGCAGTACAATCAGTTTATGCCTAGGTGAAGTTCCCTCCTTTGAGGGACCATATCAATTGCAGAAGTTTCTTCTTGAAGTAAATAGTAGACAAATTGCCTATTACAGAACTTAATACTTCATGGCATTGATGTAATAATTACCATATGAAAAGGGGCTGCCAACATATTCAAAATGTTATTGTAAGCACAATCTGTAGCTGTAACTAAAATCTGAAGAAAGATATTTGCAGCATGTCCAGACTCCAGACAAACTGACATTGAAAGAGTAAATGATCTTCTGTCTCACTTTTGAGTTCGTTGCACAATACACATCTATTTTTTTTCGAGATCTGCAATACACATCTATAGTCTACCAAAAAGAAATTATGTGCACAGCAAGGTTCTTGTATCAACTTTATCCATAAGTAAAAACCATAAATAAATTGTGTTGAGTTGTTTGCATATTTTCCATAAAAAATGTGAAACTACATGGATGCTCTAATGTCCAGTGAGAACTATATATACCTTAGGTGCTAAAATCTTGAGTTCTCCATGTGTAGGAACAAATAGCATTCCCATCTCTGAGAGCTAAGATTTGATGGAGCGGAGTAAAATACTGGCATTGTAGGTCTCATATGAATGGGGAAGTCCAAAAATATCATGTGGGTTATCACAACCGAAAACTTGTTGGCTACAAAAAACATTGATCTCTCGCAATGAAAAAATATGAGGTTATTGTTGCTTGCTCTAGAATTATCTTCTGCCTTCGCCGCAGATCAGTACACGGGGCACGCCTTGCTTGCGTATGCCTGAGGGTCTACCACGCCCACCTTGAACAGAACAGACAGTGCTAGTAGCCACAAGCACGCCAACCACTGACCACTCCTAGGAACAACAACAAAGCAGAGCATCCTACACAAAGAAAAACAAATATTTTTTAGGGCACCAGAAACTAACAACCAAGTAAACGAAGCCCAAGAAGCAAAAAACAAAGAAGAACAGACCAGCAAAACTGTGGCATCTGCTAAAAAAAGGCAAAACTGTGGCATGAAAAAACCTTCGGTCGCAACAGGAAGGTCTATGGCGTGAAAGAAATCACGGTCGCTCGTATGGTATTTAGGTCAAGCTAGCAAAAGAAAAGATAAGCAAATTATATGAATATCAACGATTGAACAACTTACTATCAAATTGATGAGTGTTACTCAAGGATTAAACAATTTGTGATATTAATCAGTACGGACTGAATGCTGGAGATTTTTGAGCCTGGCAGTAAATCATTATTTTCATGAGCTACTATTATTGCTGAAAAGCTATAACCATGATATTTTTGTGGACTCAAGAATATATGAAATAAACCAAAGGTCACTTGTGGTCTGCAGATAGAGTATACACTATTTGTTTGCTACCAATCTAATTTTGCATGAATCAAACTCAATGTTGAGACAGAGAATTACCTAAAAAGTCTTGGGGAGAAAGATGTGCCCTGTGTGGATGCTCAGCACGAGTGGGCACAGCAGTCAGAGTACTCCAAACTGCATGGCATACTTCAGCTTATTGGCTGAACCCAGATAGAACTGCTAACCTGAAAAGCATTTTCACCCATGGAGATAAAAAAATTAAGCTCACTCTGTTCTTTCAGATCTTCAATATAGAATGGCAGGAGGAAGATCAAATCCGAATATTTTAGTTTATAAACTTAAGGCTTAGGTATGGAACTATGGATTAGTCTGTTACTCCTCAGCCACTGATAGTCTATATAGTATTCAGCTTTAAGAGTATGCCAGATTGCAGGTAACTAACAACATGCAGAGACCCGAGCAGCTATAAAATTCTTGCCATGACCATGGTTCAGAAACCAGTACTGGTAATTGCTACAAAATGGTCAACATATGGTTGATCAGGTTTTGAAGATTAAATCATAGGACTGCTGCATCACCTAAATTACACACATTGAAACAAAGAATTTTACCTGCTAAAAGTGGATAGTTTATTCTTGCGCTTCACTGCGCTGGTGTAAAGGCAAGAGCACACACATGAAGACTTGCAAGGGGATTTCAGTTAGGCTGGACACATCTAATGCACACACATGAAGACTTGCAAGGGGATTCCTAGTAATAAGTAATAATGGAGAAATAGAGATTACAAATACAACAATCTAGCTATATGTGGTAGATTGGAGGAAGAGAAGGCAGTACACCTACATGAACTCCAGAGTCAACAGCACATACGATCTGAAGCAGCATTGCCAGAGACTGAAGCGGCATCCTGTCATGGTTCATAGTGGAGGTATAGCTTCCACGCCATCACTGTCTGGGAGAGAAACATGGATGTGTTGGACGATTGAGTTGTAGATTAGCTCAATCACAAAATAACAGGGGGGAAAATAGTTTAGCATTCATGGCGTTTCCACCGTAACCTGCAAGGACAAAATAATATTTAATGTCAGTACTCGTTTTCAAATAGAGAAGGGATTAATTAAAGTTCAGAAGAATGCTTTGAATACCCAGTGAACCAAGCGCAAAATCACCAGCCTGCATAGCAAATAATCCAGAAGAAAAATCACCAAGAGGAGGAACACGAACACTGTTGAATCCACCATCGGCTGCTCCTCCGTCGAATCCACCGCGACCTTCTCCTGGCGATCGACTTAACAAAATTAGAAGGCGAAAAGGTACGCATGTACAGAACCTGCAGTAAAACAACAACATACAAAGAAACCACATTAGATTCAGCTTGACATGATTGTACAGATGAAAATCTAGTCCTCGCAGAAGGAGAGAGTCAAGATAGTGTACTTTGTAACAATGACCAGGCAGCTCGTAATTTCTACGTTTCCAGAATATGTATGGGGCTTTCCTCTAGGTGAATCCTAGGAATGCAGCGAGCTGTGGATGTGGAATTCCACATGCTGTAGGAATCCAAACAAAAAAATTGTCGGCAGATCAAGCTATAGCAGAGTGCATGCAATAGATCGCAGCAGTACTTGGTCGAGGCCGGCCGGAGTGAATGGAAGCACCAGCACAAACAATCAAGATCGATCTCAGTGCATAGCTACGGATAGAGATGAAATTTCCAAAAGAAGAGATGCACGCCCAGATCGAAGAAACTGGTCTCACCTGTGAGGAGAGGAAGTTGAGGACGGCCTGTGAGGGGAGGAGGAGCAGGTCCAGATCGCGGTCGTGGTCGTGGAAGACCGCCGGCGGCAGCAGCACGGCCGGCCTTGAGGTCGCCACGACGGCGGATAGAGATGAAATTTCCAAAAGAAGAGATGCACGCCCAGATCGAAGAAACTGGTCTCACCTGTGAGGAGAGGAAGTTGAGGACGGCCTGTGAGGGGAGGAGGAGCAGGTCCAGATCGCGGTCGTGGTCGTGGAAGACCGCCGGCGGCAGCAGCACGGCCGGCCTTGAGGTCGCCACGACGCCGGCGAACAGCGGCGGCCCGGACCTGCGGCTGGCGGCGTGCCGACGCGGCGGAGTACGGCGACCACGGCGGCGACGATTGCGGCGCCACGCGTGCGGCCCAGCGGCGGTGATTCCGGCGCCACGCGGGCGTCCCAGCACGCGTCGGTAGGGCAGGAGGTGGAGGGCGCGGCGGCGGTGCCTCCCGTGGCGTCCGATTTGGCCGGGGAGGGGGAGAGCGGCGGCAGCGACCGCAGCGGCCGACGGCGGCCTCCGGCGTCGCGGGAGAGGAAGGAGGGGAAGGGGGATTTCTGGGTTTTTTTTGCAGAAAAGTCCATGGGGTTTAGCGTAATTCGTTGTAGATCCTTCTGCACGTAAAACTCTGAACCGCGGAGCAATTTCTCGACAGCGAGGGGCCTTTTTGAAAAATGGCGCGGGCGGGTCCGTGCGGGCCGTCCGATCGCCGCGCGACGGTGCGGATCGCTGCACTGTTCAACACTGTAGCAGACTGTAGCTGCTACAGTGACAGGGCGTCCCACAATTCGCGATTTATTCCAACTTTTATATTCTTAGGATGCACATATGCTAGCAGTAACTTGCACGTCTGTGTACAAGACACATTAAAATCCATTTAGCTACAAGTTTCTTCACAATTAGTTGTCCTAAACATATTCTCTGATTTCGATGTATCAAGGGTAATAGACCTACATACCAGATCATTGAAAGTAAAAGATAGCCTGGATAGGAAATCAAAACCAAAAGCATCATCATACATTAAACAGATTCTCTTTGTCAAATCTTTCTAGTCTGTAAGTATTCCGTGGTTTTCTTTAAAGCCAAACCTGACATTTCTGTTCAACTATTCTAAGTTTGTAAATATACATGCACTATGATACATTTAGCTAGTCGAGAGTGGATGGTAGAACAATTGTTGTGTTTCGCATGCAAACATACATCTAACAGTAGAATCAAATGCACAAAAGAAGTTGCAGTGTACCTTGTACTACAACGGCATTAATTGTGAAAGTGGAACGAAATTTCTGAACCTTGTACTGCAAAGCTTGGAAAGTCATCAGTTGGCAAAACAATGATATGCTGATAGTATGCAAGCCAAGATTTTAAGGAATTAGCACCTGAGAACATGAACAAAATATTCAATCAGAAACTAGAAATCAAGTGGTATGCATAAGTTGAAACGATACCCTGTGCAAAGACTGGACAGGTTTAGTTTGATCACAAATGTTGTTAAATTATGATAATCCACGAGGAAATTCTCATATACCTTGAGATGTTGCAGTCTGCTCCTGCCCATTGGTGACCTTTACAGATTGTGTATGAATAAATGTATTTGTTGGTTAGAATATAGTTTATCCATGGTTTCTTATTTGCACTTTTTATTTTGAAGATATAGTATTTCGAGATTGACTCCAAGGTTCATTCTACACTACAGAAAATCTGATTCCGATTTCGAGATTGACTCCAAGGTTTATAAATTTATCACAGTGTACTGCACAAAATATAAGTAACTGGTGAAGAAACACTAGGAAATAACATATTTTTTAAAGAACTCTTCTGATTACTGACTGAACTGCACACTACAATCTTGAGAAAAAATAACATGCAATGCCATATTGTTCAATTTGTTCCTTCGGTCTTCACAATTTGGTTGAATACATGGAAATAGAGATGCATATATCACTTATTATGAACTACACTGCTGTGAACGTAAATGAGACCGACGCACCATAGGCAGGGAGGGTGCGAATAGACCAGGAACTTGACATGAACAAATAGTAATGCCCCATACCTCATTCGGTGATCCTGCGCTTGATCAATTGGGTTGCGGCCGCCTTTATGCGTGAATCATGAACCTCCAGTGAGTCATCACCGCCATAGAAAAGCTCAGATTCCGAGGCGACCTCTGTGTTGATGATTTTTGCGAAAGTGTCCTGGATGTGTTTAAACTCTTTCTTCCATGCACATGGATTGGACTCCAGACTAGTACCGAACAACTGAATGTGTACACCTTTGTTTAATGTCTTCTGTGACCTCACAAATATGTCCATATGGTAGCAGAGATAGTATCCACATGACACTCCATCCTGCTGCTGTGTGCAACTAACATCTGTATAATGCTTAAAGTGTACAAGACTTTTACCTCTCCTTGGCACACATCCACCTTTCATACTATGTTCGAAGAGAGCATCATCCAGAATCTGTGACAACACCGAGTAATCCCTTTTTGCCCGGTTTTTAAGTGGATCCAAGTAAAAAGCCTTGCATTCCTTCACCATGAGAATTATCAGAACCCAGTGACCCCCGCGCAAACATGTGAACAATCCAAGCTCATCAATCCTTTGTCAATAATAAACAGTCCAAGTTCAATGTAAAGTCACAAACAGGATCGAAATGCCTCCTCCCCATGACTTGTCCACCTTGTATAACCTTCCATGAAACCCCAACGCATGAGGTGCATGTGCAAGGACCCAGATTTCCTTTCATACAACGTTAAGTTCTGACAAGAACTACACGGACAACATATCTTCGTGCCACCCTTTCGCAACATATCTTCCTCTGCGGCATCAAGAAACTCGTTCACATGATCGTGGAAACTTTGTGTCACGCGGTCCTCCGTGTACATCCAACTTCGATCCATCCCTAAAATACATGTAACTTCAAGTTAGTTGGCAAGAACAACTCAAGAAAACGGAAAAATAGGACAAGTCTATAACTATCCACTCTGCCACGTGCACATATATTTTTCCTATTTTCGCTTCATCTCGTGACTGACGCAAAAATGCAAAAAAGAAAACGCCCAAAGGGGATCGATCGGAGGACCTCTGGGCAAGCAAAAAAAGATCTTATTTGGTAACCAGTGAGACTCGTGAATGGTTATGATACTATGCGTGCAATGAGTTTATATCCAAGCTAAAAGGATGGTACCTTCGAGTAGAACGTTCTCAACGGCGTAGCCCAACTGCCTTCTACTCGTCTCCAATCTCCTTTCAATTCGCCGCCGAACTCGATCGTGTACTTGGCCAAATTAGGCGTCGCCCAAGTCGATGGAGTTGTAGATCGAGCTCGTTATTTCGTACTGCAAACAACGGGGGTGGATCGACCTTTATGGCAAAGAAATCACATCTGGTCCGACTCGGGTTGCGACTTTTACATCGAGCGGGACTCGGCATCGCTCATCCAAGCAGAGACATGGGAATCGCGCAGACTATGTATCCTGGTCGGGCACGACTCCCTTCTGTGCCGCACCCGACGAGGACAAGATCTCCTCGTCATCGTCCCGGGCCTTGGCGGCGCCCAGTACGACCGCGTCCCGGTGTGTCTTCGCCCGCGCGCCTCCGCCCGGTCGATCCGCCGCCGGCCATCGGCATCGTCCTCTCGGCGTTCCGCCATGCGACGGTCGCGCAGCGGGCGGCGGCATGGAAGCTCAAGTCCGCCGCGCAGGAGCAGCTGGAGTACATCATCAATACCGGCTCGATCGTTTTTCCAGCACAGCACATCATCAGCCTGTGTGAGACGTTTCCCCAGCTCTTTCAGTAATCAGCTTTTATCCGTGAGGTAGTCCTAAAGTTGATTGTTAATCCTGACCACGGAAGCTCCACAAACTGTACCTCATAATTTGGTATGAACCGTGACCTGCTGTGTTTCGTATGTCAGCTAGTTAGTAGAGTAAGCTGGCTAGTTTTGCTCTTCGCTTCTTTCCTCCAAGCTACGGACGTACTTGCGCAGCAGCTTGCTTTAAGTGGGATAATGCTTAGACTTATAGACGCGTAATACAAATACTAGCGACGGTTATGTAAAGCAGTCTGTCACTGGTAATTGTAACACCAGCGACGGGCAGTTCTACCGACCCGTCACTAGTATTACCAGTGACAGGCGAGAAAAGTCCACCGTCACTAGTATGTTCCGTAGCCACCTGCCAAGCTTTATCAGTGACGGGCTTAATGCTGTCTGTCACTAATAACTGTTACTAGTGACAGGCATCTTTTTGCCCGTCACTAATGTGATGGAGGCTATAAGCTATTCTGCAATAGTGATCCTACTGATTTTCTAG
The DNA here is from genome assembly GCA_947311845.1 of Poa pratensis. Lineage (NCBI taxonomy): Eukaryota > Viridiplantae > Streptophyta > Magnoliopsida > Poales > Poaceae > Poa > Poa pratensis. The sequence continues at coordinate 34,907,692 of CAMZMU010000097.1, read as the reverse complement.
TACTTGGTTCTAAAGCTAGTAAAACTTGTCCTATTATTTTCGGTAGACCTTTCTTGAATACATGTGGTGCTATTATAGATTGTAAGAAAGAGAAAATTTACACTAAATTTAATGGAGAATCTTATGAGTTTAATTTCTCTAAGTTTGGTAAGAAACTTTATGAAACTGATTTGCCTAATGAGGGCCCGAAAATTGAACAACTAGCTGCTATTGCTATTGCTCCTAACAATGCCTTGCAGCAATTTATGGAGGAACACGAAAGTGAGGTCTTTATGGAGGAAAGGAATGAAATTGACAATATCTTTCTTCATCAACCACCATTACTTAAGCATAATTTGCCGGTGGAAGATTTGGGTACCCCTGCACCTCCTAAAGAAGATCTGTTTTTGATTTAAAACCTTTGCCTGATAACCTTAAATATGCTCACATTGATGATAAGAAAACATATCCTGTTATTATTAGTTCTAAACTTTCAGGTACTGAAGAGGCAAGGTTATTGGAAGTGTTGAGGAAACACCGAGGGGCTATCGGATATACTTTGGATGATTTAAAAGGGATTTCTCCGCTATATGTCAACACGCCATCAACATGGAAGATGATGCAAAACCTGTTGTGGAGCACCAGCGTCGTCTAATCCCTAAAATGAAGGAAGTGGTAAGAAATGAGGTATTAAAACTCCTCGATGCTGGTATAATTTATCCTATTGCTGATAGTAAATGGGTAAGTCCTGTGCATTGTGTTCCTAAGAAAGGAGGAGTTACTGTTGTGCCAAATGAAAATGATGAACTTATTCCTCAAAGAGTAGTTGTTGGATATAGGATGTGCATTGATTTTCGAAAGGTTAATAAAGTTACTAAGAAAGATCACTATCCTTTACCTTTTATTGATCAAATGTTAGAAAGGTTGTCTAAGAAAACTCATTTTTGCTTTCTTGATGGTTATTCTGGATTTTCACAAATTGCTGTTAGAGCGAAAGATCAAGAGAAAACTACTTTTACTTGTCCTTATGGAACTTATGCTTATAGGCGTATGCCTTTTGGTTTGTGTAATGCTCCTGCTACATTTCAAAGATGCATGTCTGCTATTTTTCATGGTTTTTGTGAAAAAATTGTGGAAGTATTCATGGACGATTTTTCCGTCTATGGAACTTCTTTTGATAACTGCTTGCAAAACCTTGATAAAGTTTTGCAGAGATGTGAGGAAACTAATCTTGTTCTTAATTGGGAGAAATGTCACTTTATGGTTAATGAAGGGATTGTTCTTGGACATAAAATTTCTGAAAGAGGTATTGAAGTGGACAGAGCTAAAGTTGAAGCAATTGAGAAAATGCCCTGTCCCAGGGATGTTAAAGGTATTCGTAGTATTCTCGGTCATGCCGGTTTCTATAGAAGGTTTATTAAAGATTTCTCTAAAATTTCAAAACCTCTTACTAATCTTCTCCAAAAAGATGTACCTTTTGTTTTTGATGATGATTGTAAAGAAGCTTTTGAGTCTCTAAAAAAGGCTTTAACCACTGCTCCTGTTGTTCAACCTCCTGATTGGACTTTACCTTTCGAAATTATGTGTGATGCTAGTGATTTTGCTGTAGGTGCTGTTCTTGGACAGCGAGTAGATAAGAAGTTGAATGTTATTCATTATGCTAGTAAGACTCTTGATGCTGCTCAAAAGAATTATGCCACTACTGAAAAAGAGTTTTTAGCAGTAGTTTTTGCTTGTGATAAGTTTAGACCCTATATTGTTGATTCGAAAGTTATTATCCATACCGATCATGCTGCTATTAGATACCTTATGGAAAAGAAAGATGCTAAGCCTAGACTTATAAGATGGGTGCTTTTATTACAAGAGTTTGATTTGCATATTGTAGATAGGAAAGGTGCTGAAAATCCTGTCGCTGATAATTTGTCTAGATTGGAAAACATTTCTTATGATCCTGTTCCTGTTAACGATAGTTTTCCAAATGAACAATTGGCTGTGATAAAGGTAAGCTCGCGAGAAAGTCCTTGGTATGCTGACTATGCTAACTTTATTGTTGCCAAGTATTTGCCTCCAACCTTTACAGCTCAGCAAAGAAGGAAATTCTTTTATGACTTGAGGCATTATTTTTGGGATGACCCACACTTATATAAAGAAGGAGTGGATGGTATAATGCGAAGATGTGTTCCAGAATTTGAGCAAAAAGAAATATTGAGAAAATGCCATGGAAGTGCTTATGGAGGACATCATGCTGGAGATAGAACTGCACAAAAGGTTTTACAATCAGGTTTTTATTGGCCTACTCTTTTTAAAGATGCAAGAAAATTTATTTTATCATGCGATGAATGTCAAAGAGTTGGTAATATAACTAGACGCAATGAAATGCCTATGAATTATTCTCTTGTTATTGAACCTTTTGACTGTTGGGGATTTGACTTTATGGGTCCTTTTCCTCCTTCTGATGGTTATACTCATATACTTGTTGCTGTTGATTATGTTACTAAATGGGTAGAAGCTATACCAACATCTAGTGCTGATGGTGAGACATCATTAAAAATGCTTAAAGATATTATTTTTCCAAGGTTTGGTGTGCCTAGATATCTCATGACTGATGGTGGTTCTCATTTTATCCATGGTGCTTTTAGAAAAACCCTTGCTAAATATGATGTTAATCATAGAATTTCTTCACCTTATCATCCTCAAACAAGTGGTCAAGTAGAATTATCAAATAGAGAGATTAAATCTATTTTGCAGAAGACTGTTAATAAATCTAGAAAGAATTGGGCTAGGAAGCTTAATGATGCTTTGTGGGCTTATAGAACTGCTTATAAAAATCCTATGGGTATGTCTCCTTATAAAATGGTTTACGGAAAAGCTTGTCATTTACCTCTAGAATTAGAACATAAAGCTTATTGGGCCGTAAAAGAACTTAATAGAGATTTAAACTTGCCGGTAAAAAGAGGTTACTTGACTTGAGTTCCTTAGATGAATGGAGAAGTGAAGCTTATGAAAATGCTAGACTTTTTAAAGAGAAAGTGAAACAATGGCATGATAGGAGAATCCTAAAGAGAGAGTTTAATGTTGGTGAGAAAGTTCTATTGTATAGGTCTCGTCTCAGATTTTTTGCAGGTAAATTACTTTCGAAATGGGAAGGACCTTATGTTGTTTCAGAGGTTTACCGTTCAGGTGCAATCAAAATTACTTCGCTTGATGGTGACAAATCTCAAGTGGTTAATGGTCAAAGACTCAAGCATTATATTTCTGGGGATTCTTATAACGAAGACGTTGATATTATTCAAGTAGTGACTCCGGAAGATTTTATTAAAAGTCAAATTCAGAAAACTGCAGAGTCTGTTTTCGAATAGGTAACAGTTTTGGTAAGAAAAAGTTCGCGTTTAACTTCCAACTTATGTTTTTGTTGTTTTATTAAATATGGAAAATTACGAGCCGAAAACGGGGAGGAAACGGTGCCCGAGGGCACCACACCACCCCACGGCGCGGGCCCACCCTTGGCCGCGCCGTGGCATGGTGTGGGCGCCTCGGAGCCCGTCTCCAGCCCGGTTTCGACCTGGACTTTCCTTTTGTTATGAAACTTTTTGCTATATAATCCCACCGGATCCCGAGGTCCGTATATCGTTTTCTCGTCGTGTTTTCGTTTCGGGTTGTTTCTGTTCAGATGTCGTCCCAGGGTTCATCTTCAGAGAAGTACGTGCTGCGACGTCGACGTGAGCTCCTCCGTGACCTCGATCAGGGGACTTTCGTAGGATGGTCAGAAGAAGAAAGGATCACAGCTAGGCGCAAGGATATGGATCAGAGCGTCAAGGAGGAAGTAAAGGAGATGTCGTCAAACAAAGAGGGACAGATTGCTGCAAGATCAAGGACAAGCAAACCTACTTTTGTGGGATCAATTAATACTCAACGTGCCTTTTCTCATAATATGCAGGGAGCGACACCGCCTGTTCCAGATTTTAGCTCTTTTCCTGCAGTAACTGAGGCTCTTCGAGTCACTGATGAGTTTTGTGATCAATATCGAGTTCTGAGGATGGAGGTGGAGATACTCCAAGAGGAGAACGATAGGCTTCGCCGCATGCTAGAGCGGTTCCTGTCCCCAATCAAGATCGTCCCACCATCACCACCGAAGGAGTAATTCATCATTGGTATTGGCATCCCCTCAGCTTGTTCCAAGCTTGGGGGGAGTGCCGCGGTATCATCACCATTATCTTTTACCTTTTACTTTTCAGTCGAGTCATATCATGAGTAGAGAAGTTATCATATAGGATGGTTTGCAGTGTGGAAGTATCTCTCCTTTAGTTGGTTATCTATGTATCCCTTGGTGTGAGTTGCCGTTATTGGAATATTAATGAGAAGTTTTATCATTTACTTTCTGCACACTTTATTTTACTTTGCAAATTTCTGTCATATGAATGATCTTGTTGTTAGTATTGGCATCACTTTGGGAGCATCAAGTAAATCTATTTGGTTTTGGCAAACTTAGCATTGGTCAGTAGCAACAATACTTTGAGGCTTAAGTAGAAAAGAGGGGATTGCATGTAGATACATTATCTCATTATCTTTCTTTCTTGTTGGCTCATGAGCTTAGTATTCTCAAGTTAAAATTATTTGTGTTTACAAGGAAGATTGCATGATTGTTTCTATTACATTTATATTTGTTTGTATCCCTCCACTCTTATGCTTGCTACCCAGCCTTGCTAGCCAAAAACCTGTACTGAGAGGGAATGCTTCTCGTGCATCCAAACCTTGAGCCAAAACCCATGCCATTTGTGTCCACCATAACTACCTATATGTGGTATTTCCTTGCCACTCCAAGTAAATACTTCATGTGCTACCTTTAAACTATTCAAAAGTTACTACTCCTTATTTGTGTCACTGTTTACTAGCTCATGAGGACGGGGTGGATGTCTTTATGTCAACTGTCAAACAGACTTTACCACCGGACTAGCGGCATATACATCCGCTTATCCATTAATTTTGCAAAAAGAGCTGGCAAATGGGGTGCCCAGTCCCAATTAATTACAACTTTAACCGCTTAATTCTCTTCACATTTTTGCCCTGATTTATCAGTCAAGCAATGACAAACAGTGAAATATCTGCATGTGTAAACAAAAGAGAAGAGGGATGATCTGCCTTGCTGGTAGAAATAACGTCCTTCATGGGAGCCGCTCTTAAAAGTCTGGTTGGCAGGGGTCATATTGTACTTTCCATTTTCTGATTCGTTGACAATTCTCATACACCACTCAAAACTTATATTTTTATTCTCTATATGATTTCAAAAACTTAAAAAGCTCTAGCACATGATTTAATCCCTGCTTCCCTCTGCGAAGGGCCTTTCTTTTACTTTTATGTTGAGTCAGTAAACCTATTCCTTCTTTCTTAAGCAAGCATTTGAGTTGTTGTGATTCAACCATCTATATATTAATATTATCAATCATGTTTGTTATCCTTCCTTGTTTTGCACAAGTCTTTTATCTGAAGGAATATAACTTTGAAAGTTATCAATGACTGTAAAGAAATTGTGATAATTGAGCATGTAAGTTCTGCAATATAGCTCCGATATAAGGACTCTACTCGAAAGATAAGTACAATCTGTTAATTGTTCTCTGACCAAGAACGAAGTTTGCCATCACCAAACTATGATTTTCTTTATGCACCTTTATTGTGATTTCCATTACTCGTTCCAAGATAAGTTATATGAGGGGAAGTTGCTGTCTAAAATGATTTGTGTATAATACATGTTGATGCTTCTTGTCCGTATTCTTTATTATCGACGCTTCACTCCATAAACCTGTGGTCTTGTTTACTGAGTTCAGCTTTCGCTTGGGGACAAGCGAGGTCTAAGCTTGGGGGGAGTTGATACGTCCATTTTGCATCACTATTTTATATCATAATTTACTGCTATTCATTGATATATTTCATATTTGGATGATATACTTATGTTATTTTATCTTGTTTTGCATGTTTGATGATTATTGGAGAATTAACTGCCGGAGTCAGGATTCAGCTGGAAAAAGCATCGTCAAGACACCCTATTTCTGAAGATCAACAATTCACGGAAAATATACAGATGTTCCTATTTTGTCAGATGCCGGAGCCAGCCAAAAGGGGAGGCTGAGATGGGCCACGAGGGGCCCACACCACCCCACGGCGCGGGCCCCCCTCTGCCGCGCCGTGGCATGGTGTGGCCACCCTGGCCCACCTCTGCCTCCCCCTTCGCGTATTTATCCCCCAGAAACCCTAAGACGCGGGAGTCATCGAGGAAATATTCCGCCGCCTCCACGAGGCGGAAACCACAGAGAGAGAAAAAGCTCTCCGGCAGGCAGAAATCTGCCGGGGAAATTCCTTCCCGGAGGGGGAAATCATCGCCATCGTCATCACGCCGGACTTCATCGGGATCATCATCATCATCTCCATCGCTGTCACCATCATCTCCACCGCTCCACTTCGTTTCGCTGTAACATCTAGGGTTATACTTTGTGTAGTTCATAGGGGAAACTTTCCCGGTGTTGATTACTACTTGTGGTTGATGCTATTAAGTTTTATCGGTGAATTGAAGTATATGTCCAGATTGTTATTCATCATTATATCACCTCTGATCATGATCCATATGATGTCTTGTGAGTAGTTCGTTTAGTTCTTGAGGACATGGGAGAAGTCATGCTGTTAGTAGTGGAACTATGTTGAGTAATATTTAATGGTTTGATATTTAAGTTGTGGTGTTATTCTTCTAGTGGTGTCGTGTGAACGTCGACTACATGACACTTCACCTTTATGGGCCTAGAGGAATGCATTGTGTATTCGGCTACTAATTGTGGGGTTGCCGGAGTGACAGAAACCTAAACCCCCGTTAGTAAACCGGTGCATGAGGGAGTGTAGGATCTCAGAGTTTAAGGCTGTGGTTAGATTTATCTTAATTACTTCCTTGTAACGCGGATGCTTGCAAGGGGTTTAATCACAAGTATGTATTAGTCCAAGTTAGGGCAGTGCATTAGCATAGGTTCACCCACACAACACTTATCAAAACAATAAAGATTAATCAGCTGTAGGAAGCGAAAGCACTTGACGAAATTCCCGTGTGTCCTCAAGAACATTTTGCCATCATAAGTAAACCAACCGGCTTATCCTTTGCTCTAAAAAGGATTGGGCCACTTGCTGCAATTATTATTACTGTCTTTTATTTACACGTATTTTATTTATCTGCAATATCAAAAACCCCTAAAAACTTGTCTGCCAGTATTTCAGTGATTCCTAGATCAAAACTACTTGTCAACACCTTCTGCTCCTCGTTGGGTTCGACACCCTTATTTATCGAAAGTACTACGATACACCCCCTATACTTGTGAGTCATCAGACTACGACTACGGCGCCTCCGGGGTGTCGTTCCCTTCTTGATTGCGTCGTTCGTGGAGCTTCGAGTCCATCGACGGGAGTGGTTTCAACAGTTCTGGGTGAAAGCCTAAGCTCCGTGGGAGCGGGCGGCGGCGACGGACACGTCGTTTCCTTCTTGAAGGCGCCGCCTTGGTTTTGTTGGCCCTCACAGTGCAACGGTTTCGCGAAGGCCAAGCAGGAAGGAGTTGCGGTCGGGGTGGTGGACGCCGGGGCGGTGGTGGACGTCGAGGCGGCGGCCTCGGTCTCCCACGCTACGACGGTTCTATGAAGCAGAGCCGTTGTTTAGCATGGGTCTGGGTGATGACCTGGATGAAGACTGCGTGGGCAGAGGATTCGTCGACCCGACTGGATCGTCTTCGGGCAATGCGAAGGCCGATATGGTTGCTACGTCGGGGCGGCGGCCCCTGAACAGGTTGGTTTTGGTTGCGACTGATACGTCTCAAACGTATCTATAATTTCTGATGTTTCATGTTGATATTATACCAATTGTTACATGTTTTACATACACTTCATATAATTTTTATGCATTTTCTGGGACTAACCTGTTAACAAGATGTCACAGTGCCAGTTCCTGTTTTCTGCTTTTTTTTATTCCAGAAAAGCTGTTCTGAAAATATTCTCGGAATTGGACGAAACTTGGACAGAACCTTCTATTTTCCCGACACGTGCACGGAGTCCAAAGGAGAGACGGAGGCGACCGAGGAGGCAACCACGCCAGGGGCTGGCGCGGCCCCACCTCCTGCCACGCCGGGGGGTGGCGCGAACCCCTCGGGTGCCTCCAGACGCCGCCCTTTCGCCTATATAATGCCTTCGTCCAGAAAACCCTAAATACCCGAATCTCCATCCACGAAAAGTTCCGTAGCCACCGCCGTCGTCAACCCTAGTTCGGGAGGGTTCTGAAGCTCTTCCCGGCACCCTGCCGGAGAGGGGAATCATCACCGGAGGGCTCTACATCACCATGCCTGCCTCCGGAGTGATGCGTGAGTAGTTCATCCTTGGACTACGGGTCCATAGCTGTAGCTAGATGGTTGTCTCTCCTCCTTGTGCTATCATGTTTAGATCTTGTGAGCTGACTATCATGATCAAGATCATCTTATTATAATGCTACATGTTGTGTTTGCTGGGATCCGATGAATATTAATACTATGATCAAGTTGATTATCAATCTATCTTATATGTTATTTATGATCTTGCATGCTTTCCGTTACTAGTAGATGCTTTCGCCAAGTAGATGCTTGTAACTCTAAGAGGGAGTATTTATGCTAGATAGTGGGTTCATGCCTCCGGTAATCTGGGCGAGTGACAACAACATCTAAGGTTGTGGATGTGCTGTTGCCACTAGGGGTAAAACAGCAATGATTTGTCTAAGGATAGATGTATTGTTTACATTATGCACATTACTTAATGCAATAATCTGTTGCTTGCAACTTAATACCAACGGGGAACACGGATATCAACCTGAAGGTGGATTATTAGTCATAGATGCTGTTGGATAACGGTCTATGTATCTTGTTGTAATGTCCAATTGAATATCATAGTGGTCATCTTGTCATATATATGCATTGTCATGCGCTCTCTATTCATCAATTGTCCAGCTGTAATTTGTTTACCCAGCATGTTAGTTATCTTTTATGGAGAGACACCACTAGTGAACTGTGGACCCCGGTCCTTTCCTTTACACTGATAATACAACCAACTGGAATCATTGTTCCTTTTCATTCTCTGCAATTAAACACTATTTTCCACACCATACGTTTAATCCTTTGTTTACAGCAAGCCAGTGAGATTGACAACCTCACTGTTTCGTTGGGGCAAAATAGTTTGATTGTGTTGTGTGCAGGTTTCACGTTGGTGATAGAGTAAACAGCGCCACCAACAACCTTCAGAGGAGCCTTTTACTCCTACTGGATCTGACAACCTTGGTATCATACTGAGGGAAAACTTGCTGCTGCACTGCTTCATACCTTCCTCTTGGGGTCTCCCAAGGAACGTGTGCCGGGGAGTAAGAAGACTTCTGCAAGGGAAGTCTCACGCTTCCAATCTCTTTACTTTGTTTTGTCTTGCTTAGTATCATGTCTAGTTCTTTACTTGCTATCAATGGTTACTTTCGTTGAAACTAGTTCTATGGCTGAAAACAAAATGAGAGAGCTCTATGAAATTTATCTTGAGTTAGGACATGAAGTGTTTGAAGAGAAAATTAAAAAACCTATGGAAATTTGTTTGCATGATGGTAGCAATGTTATTACTATCAATTATTTGAACACCATTATTGCTAATGCTATGGAAAACTTTAAGCTTGGGGAGACCGGTTTTGATGAAAATAATATTTTTAGTCCCCCGGGTATTGAGGATAAAATTTATGATGATTATAATGATGGATGTGCTAGTTTTACTCCCACTATTACTAATGAAATTTATTATGCTTGTGTGGAGAGTAATTATACTTTTATGCATGTGGATCATGATAAGAATGCTTTATGTGATAGCTATATTGTTGAGTCTATTCATGATGCTACTGAAAATTATTTTGAGAGAGGAAAATATGGTTATAGAAATCTCCATGTTATTAAATTTCCTCTCTTTATGATGAAAGTTTTGAGCTTTCTCGTGTGTTGCTTTTATATTCTGGTTGCTTTAATACCTAATGGTCATAATGAGAGAGGGAGACACAATTTCATATATCTCAATAATATTAAGTCTCCTCTCTTTATGTTGAAAGTTTTGAAATTGCACTTGTTTTGCCTTCCTATGGTAGTCACTCTGTGCTTCACTGACTTGTTTTCTTACAAGGCTCCTATGCATAGGAAGAGTGTTAGATTTAAACATGTTTTATATATGCTTTTTGATGCTCTCTTTTATGTTTCAACTTTTATCCTTATGTGAGCATCATAAAAATTACTATGCCTAGCTAAAAGGCGTTAAAGAAAAGTGTTTATGGGAGGCAACCCATAATTTTTATTTCTACAATTTTTCTTTTATTTGAGTCAAGGTGTTTGTTTACTTCTTTAACAACTCCTTTGTATCTTTACTTTCTTGTATTGTTGTGCCAAGAAAAGTCTCTAATGATAAGATGATGCTAGATTTTGATTGCTGCGCTGAAACAGATTTTTGCTGTTCACTGTACGAAAATTATAAATTCATAGAAATGTGATTTTAATCTGCAAATTTTTGTGTGTAATCCTGATGTATGTATGCATCTTTCATTAGTTCAAAGTTTTTCAATCTGAGCATCGTAAGTGCCTCGAATTTTTTTGTCTTTACGGACTGTTCTGTTTTAGATAGATTATGTCTTTTATTTTGCATTCTCTATTTTACTAGTGTTGGGTGGAATTCTTTTTTGGGTGAAAGAGCTTCACATAACATCAGTGGCAGTAGCTAATGTTTAAAGTAACAAATCATATTGCGCCTATATAGAACATGTCAGTTTTTGATTATGCACTAACCCTCTAATGAGATCTACTTCGAGTTTGGTGTGACGGAAGTTTTCAAGGGTCAAGAAAGAAGGATGATATAATAGGATCAGGAAGAGTGAAGAGATTAAGCTTGGGGAGGCTCCCATGGATCTCCCCAGCATATTTCAAGAAGACTCAAGCGTCTAAGCTTGGGGATGCCTTGGGCATCCCCTTCTTCATCGTCAAAATTATCAGGTCATCTCTAGTGAAACTATATTTTAATTCTTTCACATCATATGTGCTTTTCTTGGAGCGTCTGTGTGCTTTTATTTTCAGTATTGCACTTTTATTTTCAATAAAGCTTGACTGGACCCTAGCATTCTTGATTGGGAGAGAGACACGCTCCGCTTTTTCATGAGAATACTCCTATTCTTCACTTATATTTGTTGAGTATTCATATCTAGCGCTGTTCAGCTTTTAGCTCTTGTTTTCATGTATCTCTTGTCAGAGCTATTAGCTTTCTTTTGTAGAAAGTACTCTCTTGCTTCACTTATATCTATTTGGAGAGTTGATGAAATAAGTTGATTGGTGTTTGGTTGGTTCAGAAAATGTTGCATGTGGTAATTGGTATAAGGAAAACTTGCTTAATCTTGTAGATCACTAATTTGGATAACTTGATGCTTATCAATTGTTTTGATTTAACAAGTAGATCATGATTAAATTGTGCATCATATGAGTTAAGCCTATTAGTGAAGAACTACCGTAAAGCTTGTTGAAAATTTGGTTTGCATCGGTGGTATCTCTAAGGTCTAGATATTTTTTAATAACAGGGGTTGGTTAACAAGGAAGACGGTATGAAGTTTTATAACGTTTGCAATATGTTTGTCATATAAAACTTGGTGTACGGGTTGATATTCTTGTTTGCTTACATAACCTTGCTAGACTAAATTCTGTACTGAGAGGGAACGCTTCTCGTGCATCCAAATCTTTGAGCCAAAATCCATGCCATTTGTGTCCACCATAACTACCTATATGTGGTATTTCCTTGCCACTCCAAGTAAATTTTTCATGTGCTATCTTTAAACTATTCAAAACTTTTATTGTGCACTAACCCTCTAATGAGATTTACTTTGAGGTCATCTCTAGTGAAACTATATTTTAATTCCCCTTCTTCATCGTCAAAATTATCAGGTCATCTCTAGTGAAACTATATTTTAATTCTTTCACATCATATGTACAACCAACTGCAATCATTGTTCCTTTTCATTCTCTGCAATTAAACACTATTTTTCACGCCATACGTTTAATCTTTTGTTTACAGCAAGCCAGTGAGATTGACAACCTCACTGTTTCGTTGAGACAAAATAGTTTGATTGTGTTGTGTGTAGGATTCACGTTGGTGATAGAGTAAACAGCGCCACCAACAACCTTCAGAGGTGCCTTTTACTCCTACTGGATCTGACAAACTTGGTATCATACTGAGGGAAAACTTGCTGCTGCACTGCTTCATACCTTCCTCTTGGGGTCTCCCAACGAATGTGTGCTTTCATGTCATCAAGCAGCGACCTGGATGAAGACTGCGTTGGCAGAATGTTCGTCGACCATGACTGGATCGCTTTCGGGCAATGCGAAGGTCGATCTGGTTGCTACGTTGGGGCGGCGGCCCCGGAGCGGGTGGAGTGTATTGTGGCGTTTGGTCGACTTGTGTCGTGTGGGCGGCGGGTCGCTTCGTCTGTGTTATTTTTTTTGTACAGTTTGTATGGTTTTGGGACCCGGTTTTCCTTATAAACTGGATCAATTCTATTCTATCTATTCGAGCGGTGGATATCGACCACCTTGAGTTAAAAAAATTGTACTTGAGAATGTGAAGGGCTTTGTATCATGTTAGGTAAAGTCAGAAGCGACGTCGCATTTCCATTGCAAGAAGAGGGGGACGTTCCAACAAATTTGAGAATGCATTGCAAAGATATGTCACTATACTCACTAACCCTCCCCACTCTGTTATGTCCTCTCACTTTATCCCTTTATTTGTACTCCCTTCGTCCCGAATTAGTTGACGTGGTTTTAATTCAAGTTTGAACTAAAACGGGGAGTACGAAGAAACAAACATACAGATTCAGGTTTCGTATCTACAAAAAATTGGAAGAATGAACGGAATAAGTCTCTGAACATCATTACCGTTCAGTTAAAATTGAAGAGAGCAATTTCCATTTTATTTTCTTCTGAGAGCATTTGCAAGAACACTTGTTGACCACAAGATGCACCTACCTCTCCCCCTGTCTAAACCCCTTCACGTTTGTTCGGACGCTTACTTCAGAGTGGTAGGTGCGTCTCGCAGCCTCAGTACAGCCACATGTCCACTCCCACTGCTCCCACCTAACTCCCTTCTCCATCGCATCCCACGGCAGCACGATAAAACACCCACACGCTCTTTTGCTGTGTTCCTCCAATCTCTTCCATAACAAACACACAGCTGCTTCTTCATCTTCCAGTCGATTCTGTTCTTCTGGTGAACACTCCATCTGCAAAGAACAAGTAAGTTGGTTCAATTCTATTCATCTTTGGATCAAAGATTCTTTACTGCTAAAATGCAGCCTATAGTGTCATGTGTGGTAAACAAGAAGGAAAAAAATAGGGAGAATAGAGCCAGCTTTTGATCGAGTTCTGCGTGCAAGTGCAGTGGGATCGGAGCACGAGAAGACCGTGGACGTGGAAGGTATTCCGTTCCCGCAGGAGATCGCCGGCGCCAAGGCACTCTCGCTCGTCGGCCATGGCGTCACGGACATAGAGATCCATTTCCTTCAGATCAAGTTCAACGCCGTCGGGGTCTACCTCGACACGGACGGCGTCATGGAGCACCTGCAGAGCTGGAAGGGGAAGGAGCAGCTGGCGGACGACGGTGCTTTCTTCGACGCCCTGGTCTCCGGTGAGATGATGATTGATGAAGATCGAGGAAGACGGTACAAGACAAGTTTCTGTACTCTGAATTCTGATACGATCGATGTTGTGCGTGCATGCAGCTCCGGTGGAGAAGGCGCTGAGGGTGGTGGTGATCAAGGAGATCAAAGGCTCGCAGTACGGCGTGCAGCTGGAGAGCTCCGTCAGGGACCGGCTGGTGGCGGCCGAGAGTTACGACGACGACGAGGAGGAGGCGCTCGAGAAGGTGGCGGACTTCTTCCAGTCCAAGTACTTCAGGCCCGGCTCCGTCGTCACCTTCCACTTCCCGGCCACCGCCACTGCCACGGCCGCGGCGGAGATATCGTTCGCCACAGAGGGCAAGGAGAACGCGAAGCTGGCCGTGGAGAACGCTGCCGTCGCCGAGATGATCCAGAGGTGGTACCTCGGCGGCGAGTCGGCCGTATCGCAGAGCACCGTCAGGAGTCTGGCTGATCATTTCGCGGCGATCCTCTCCTAGCCATAATTTTCTTTAAAAGTGCTGCTTAATTTGCTTCTGTAATAAAAATGCTACGCCATGATGAAATATTTTTCAGATGTCTGAAATGAAAGAATGCTGCTCTGTTTCTTAATTAGTATGCATTTATTTACTCCATATGAATTGAACAATATACTCAAATTAATAGAGCCACGATGATGAACAGAGACTACGCGGTTTTGTTGGTGTCCAGCTTTTTTGCTTTGCTTGCTTGCCTCTGATCCTCTGTCATAAGAAACTAGCTAGTAATGGTTTTAAAAATTACTACTCCTTCCGATCCATATTAGTGGGCATAGATTTGTCTAAATTCATATGTATCTAGTTAAGTATTTAGACTAGATACATGTGTATCTAGACAAATTTGTGCCCACTAATATGGATCGGAGGGAGTATTATATTATGGTTTTAAACTAGCTAGCTGCGTGCAGCCCTCCTCGCGTGGATTTGCCACGCCTGTGAGCTCCCCAATGATAAGGATCAACGTGATCCAAAAGGGTTTTTAGGCCCGATCTTTCACGGCGAACCAAAATATAACAGAAGATAACTTCGATCGTTCCTCACCCCTTCAGGCGAAACCGTCCTTGGTTTTGAGTCATCTTCTGCAGCAACATCGTCATGAACAGGCTGAACGTCGACGACAGGGACCTCAACAACATGATCTGTAGAAATAACATGAACAACAACAATATCGGCCAACACTATAGACTCAACAGGCGTAAGAACAAGTGCAGCAGTGTCGGCAACCACAGGAATTGCAGTAGCTTCGGCTTCCCTCTTCTTTGCCTCTTCGAGCTCTCTAAGCTTTTCTTTCAGCCGATCATCTCTCCAAGCCGTGAATAATGACGGATCCATGGACTTCAGATTATAAATTTTCCCATCACATGGTACAACATACTGATAATACTTGTACGTGTGGTCTATAGAATGTACTGCACCTTGCGCATTGCACCATGGCCGCCCTAGTAACAGATGACATGAAACCAAATACTTTGGAATCACGTCGCACAGAACCACAAACGATAATGGTCCCAACCAACATTGCACCTGTGTTTGGTACTCGACGGTGAACTGGTCTGTACCCCAATGTAGCGGGTAGGGCTTTGGATGCGGTGTCTTCAACAAGTTCAGCTTCTGTACCAGCTCGAGACTAACAACATTGATCGTGCTCCAATGGTCCATTGTGAGAGCGCATGCTCTGTCCTGTACCTTCACCTTAGTGTGAAACAGTTTATCGTGTTGGCCTTTCTCTTCTAACCAAGATCCAGCAGATAAACAGACCATAATTGCTTCCCAAAACAGTGTCGCAGTACAGACTCGCAGCAGGCAGCAGTATCCGGCAGCGAACGTGAAGGCAGTAGCGTCGCAAGGCTGGACTCCTTCCTTCGCTCCTTTACTTTCCCGTAGGCAATCAGCAGAAACAGCTAACAGCACGGACAAGTATGCAGCAGGGATCGATCGAAAACAAGTCCAAACTCTCCACGTACAAATCCGATCCAAGTAATAGCCTCACGTGCAATCTTTCCTTTTTTTTTCACGTATGTACCAAACCAATCCAATGCGATCTGGTATCTTTTCTTTCCTTTTCTGACAAAAACTCGATCGCAACAGCCCAGGATTCCTCGATTGAACCTTTAGCCTGACTCCGATCGGAAAAAGAATTCGAAGCCTTCTCGATCCCAGCACAAACTCGCCAGCAGAAACAAGCAGATGGCGGCGGCTGTGACTCCCTCGTGATCCAAGGCGGGACTAGCCTCCGGCAGAACTTCCACGAACGGTAGCATCAGATCAAAAAGAACCGGTGTCTTGGCGTGACGCCTCCGGCAGCAAAACTTCACCAGCACAACTAACTCAGCAGATAATTCTCGGAATAAAATCGCCGTGAGAAACCCGACGGCTCTGATACCAAGATGATAAGGATCAACGTTTTTTTTTTTTTTTTTTTTGAGATTTCCTGGTCTTAGTACATCTTGTAGTATCTGAACTCACGCACTACACACTCCACACACACACAACACCACACACACGCCATCCGTGCACAAGCTAGACCTAACCAGGATAAGGATCAACGTGATCCAAAAGGGTTTTTAGGCCCGATCTTTCACGGCGAACCAAAAAATAACAGAAGATAACTTCGATCATTGAGCAGATTGGATCTACTCCACGATACGCAAACACAGATTCAAAGAATCAGCAATCAAAACCAGCAACTCCTCGATAACGGCGACCCATCCTAGGTAAACCCTTACGATATAACTCAATCTTACATAATTTCCACTCCTCTTTTACAATGACCACACCTGGCTATTTATATTAGAATAGCCGACTCTCCTAACTTGACTCTCAAGTAAAAAACAAAATTAGGAAAATAAAAACCACGTGACTCTTTCCTAAACAGAAAATAAAACAAACTAAAACAATTCGAGACTCTATTAACTTGGTGCGCCATCTTCAAGTGCATCTTGGCTGCAGGTGGCCCCCATCCGGACTCCTTCAAGCACATGACACACCACGTACTAAGAATCATGTACGTCACGTCTTTGATCTTCTCCTTGCGTGGCAAGAACATAAACGGCAGCCGTCTCTTGACAGCATCAGTAGCAGAGAAAAGAAGATATGCAACACTCATGGCAGGTGCCGTATGACCCAACGGCGCCGTCGTGTCGGAGACCTGCGCGTTCGCCTGCTCACCTTCCGGCCGCGCTCGCCGGCCTCGCACCGTCGGCGCCCCTGCGCCTCGGCCGCCGTCGCGTCGCCGTGCTCCGTCCGCTCCCGCGAGTTCTCCCTCCACGACCACATCAAGTACATCCTCCGCTGCGACCCGGAGCTGCAGCGCGCCGCCGAGGCCTACAACCCGCAGCTCGAGGCTATGCTCGCCGACCTCAACGCCGAGGTCGGGGGCAACGGCACGGGGCTGTGTTCGTGCTGCGGCCGCACAGCCGCGCGCCGCAGCGGCCCTGGACGGAGCAGCTCGTTGCCGAGGAAGACGCGCGCATGTTCCTGCTGACCGTGGGCGCGCTCACTGGTGCTGGCACCGCCGTCCTGACCCTGGTGTGCGTCCGGCAAACCCTGCTCGCCATGGCCCCGCGCTCGCCCCTGCTCCGGCGTGCGTCCATCACCTGTATGATGAAATGCCTGAACTAATTTTTTTAATAGGACAAATAGATGTGAAGAAAAAAATATATAGGGTGTATTTTGTAAAAACACAAACTGCCACGTCAGCGACTTAACATCCATCTTGACGGAGTGACGAACGGGGCTCTTACACACAACTATGTGACCAAAATTTGGCACTTTTTGAGTTCATGACCAATGCGCTCATCCGTGACAACTTCGTGACACTCCAAGCGTTTAACTCTACAAACAAAGTAATAACCTTTACCATGCTCGTCGAGAAGATCAAAGGCGAGGCAAGAATGTGGTGTTTGGCGGGGACTAAAGAGTTGGGCAGCATAGTGCCACGAGAGTAGGCTTGGTGAGACCTTGTCCATTGTTGACCTTGGCTTGGTTTGTAAAACTATCTAAACATCTTTCTTAATTAATAAAAATGGAAAATCTTTTGCCTTCTTAAAAAAAAATGCAAGAATCTGTTCTGATTTTCAACTATTACCCTATTTGAAATTTACAAACAAAATGCGAAAGTTCATATCAAGTGATCGATTTGCACATCAAAATAAGACTTAAAGCAAAACGATGATAGCCACTGCCAGAATCAACCGGTATGCCTAGCGCCTTAATCGGCGCTCGGCAAACTATCTGCACTCGCAAGCGCCGTGATTCTGGTAGTGAGCAAAGACCACTAATTGATTCTGTTCGGGCGTCAATTGCTGAAAAAATGCCGATTGTTTTTTAACCTTTATTTGGAGTTTCCAAAGTTAATAGAGAAAATGGCACCCGAAAAATCATGGATAGTGTCACGGTTTGGTCTGGCATCTTGTACGAGCAGGACGATTTGGTGCCCGAGCGCATATGCACTGGAAATCTACACCGTGCGGAACTGATTGAGATTTGTGTTCCAGGTTCTTGTCCTTATGTGCATGGGACAGTAAAGAGTTGGTGGCACGGTAAATCCCAACAACCCCAGTCTCGTTGTGGGACCAATTGGTTGTACTGTAGGCACGTGAGACGCGGCATTCGGACGGCTAGTAAGGACGATTTATGAGGATGACTCCAACGGGGCGACCCATCGAGTCCACGCGCGTCCATCCCTGTCCGTGGGAGCCAAAAACACGGCCCAACGGGACGACGTAAACGGACCGCGGTCCGTTTTTTGGTCCGCCGCGACGCATTCCTGGCCCAAATTTGGGTCACCGATGCGTCGGGCCCGGACGCGAGCGGACCGTTCCTGCATCCTCCTCATGTCCGCCCTGGCCCCGCGTGTCATCGACCTCAACGGCCACCTACCCGTAATAACTGTGGGCGGTGGAGCTGTATAAATCGCGCCGGCCGGCCAAACCCTAGGGCACTCCTCCCCAATCGCGCCGGCCGGCCAAACCCTAGCCACGGCTGCCACCATCTCCAAGCTCAGATCCACGAGCCGGAATGGATCCGCCGCCGCCGCCGCCGCAGCATCTGGTGGACGAGGTCGAGCGAGCGCGTATGAGCGCGCGCGGGCGCTATCGCGGCATCTTCTCGCGCCGGATGGCGACCAGCCCGGCATGGGCCGGCATGATTCCCCAGCCGCCGCGTCCGCGCCTGACGGACGCCCAGAGGAGTGCGGTGGAGGCGGCGTTCGCGGACTGCGCCGACAGCGACGAAGAAGAGTACGCCGCCGGTGTCGCGGCGGCTGGTGTCGCGGGGGATGGCGCGCCGCCGGAGCCTCCCATTGGCGTGGGCGGCCCTGCTCACATCACCGCCGGTTTAGGTTTTAGGGTTTAATGTTAGGAGGAAGTCCTAAATTTATTATGTAATTTTAGTTTTAAAAATGTAATCCTAGTATTAAAAAAATGGCAAGCGGACTCAATGCGTCGGCCCCGTTGGGGGCACTGGCCAGAAAGGGGCGGATATGAGCCGGACGCGCGTCCGTTCCCCGACCCAAACGGACAAAACGCGGACCAAACGCGCGTCCGTTTGGGTCGGCCCGTTGGAGTCATCCTGATGTCCCGGAAGAACATGACGTTACAAAATCATGGTCCGTG